>JAROYE020000015.1:1347333-1995723 GCA_029619315.2 Dynastes maya | reverse complement strand
AATTCTAATTGAAATTGACGTTGTTGTGACACACCATTTCTTTTATTTCTGTGGTGTGCGCTATTTATATGTCTTTCACAATCACGTTTGCTCCAGCACAGTAGTTTCTTTTTACAAACTTTACAGAAAATTGTACTCCCATTGTAGTGTAAATCCACAAATTCACTAAGAAATTTATTAACTTTCGTAGGTAATGGCCGTTTATTTTTAATAGTTACGTTAGACATAATCACTAAAGCGAGCACACCGACGCTTGTTTCTAGTATGCCACGAAGTGGTGCAAACGTAACATCTGCAGACTCGTCATTTGTTGATGAATAGAGCGCGTCATCCGTAAATGAATAAGCGCGCTGTTAGTTCGTAGCCGTCGATGAATGAACTTTTTTTTTGTAGTGGCCCACTGTGAACAACGCCCTATTTATCAACGAACACCCAAACTGCAGGTGTATATTTGCGCGTCTTCACGACGTAATAGACAGTGGTTTTGGTCCTCGTCCTAATAATTACATATTTAAATTACCTATGTTTACATACATATATGCGCCCGGCAGCCTGATTGCGAACCTGGCGCGTGGCGCTCTTGGCCCGCTCTAATAATAACTTCTTTGTTTCTGTCGAAATTTGCTAAAGCGGGCGCTTTGCAAACAAATTCCTTTATATCTCGCATACATTTATTGTGAGATTCATTCCAATTGAATTGAATATCTTTTTTTAACAGTTCTCTTAATGGACTCGAAACTTCGGCCAAGTTTGGTAAAAAATCTCTAACATAGTTAATAAAACCCATAAATCTTTGTAAATCTTTCTTATTTTGAGGTGTATCATATTGCAAAATTGCGTTTACCCTTTCTTGATCTAATTCTACTTTACCATCTCCAAAAACATGTCCTAAGTATTTGACTTTGGGCTGTTGAAATTGAAATTTATGTAAATTAAATCTAATATTATTTTTTCTTGCCCTATCCAAGACAGTAAACGATATTTTGTCATGTTCCTTTTTTGAATTTGCGTAAATTAGTATATCGTCAATGTATACAACTACGCCTTCTATGTCGCCAAATATTTCTTCGTTCATTTTTTGAAAAATGCTTGCCGAGACTTTTAGACCAAATGGCAATCTCTTAAATGCATAACACCCAAATATTGTTGAGAAAACGCAATATTTTTGCGATTCTGCTGTTAGTTCTACTTGCCAAAACCCATCTTTCAGATCAAGGACCGAATGAAATTTTGAATTACCTAATTTTGCTTTTAATTCTGTTACGGTTGGAATCTCATAGTATTCATTTTTGATACTTTCGTTCAGATGTTTTGGATCTAAACAAAGTCTTATTTTTGATGAATCAGGTTTTTCAACAATTACTAAACGACTAGCCCATTCTGTTGGTTTATTATATTTTTCAATAATCCCTAAATTGCATAAAGTGTCTAACTCTTTCTTCACTCTATCTTTTAAACTAATTGGTATTCTATATGGTGGCACAGCATTCTCTTTAACTTCAATCTTGTATTCTTTAGGAAAGCATCCAATATCATTAAACAAATCAGCATACTCTTTGGTGACTTTTTCTCTTGTTAAGGTATCAACTAATAAATCAACATTATTTCGAATCAAACCTAACCTAACAGATGTGCTTAACCCTAAAATTGGCATTGAATTGTATGCAGTGATAATAAAATTTTCTACGTGGAATTTATCATTATCATTTAAAATCAAATCTACAGAACCAAAATTTTTTACTAAATTGCCACTATAACCTTCTAATCTTACATTATTTTTCTTGATAACTAGTTTAGCATTTTTCTCAATATTTTTAATTACGTCTAAAGGAACTAGATTTACATCGGAACCCGTGTCTATTTTAAAATTTATAATATCATTGTATCTCTTAAATTTTTTGTTCCAACTCAAAGTATTCACATTACATTTGACAATATTTACATAATATTCAGAATCTCTTGTTTTTATAAGGTTATTTGAAAGATACGCATTTTTATTTAGACATACCTTGGCAAAATGGTTAAATTTAGAACAAATTTCACATTGTTTTCCTTTCGCTGGACATTTATTTTTCTCATGTTGTCCTCCACAGACTCTGCATTTGTATATATTGCTGTTCTCACTAGCTTTTCTTCTTTTATATCGTCCTCTTTCTTTTCCTGCTACCTTCTCTTTTGTGTTTGTGTGTACCGTATTAACACTTTCATTATTCCTAGCATGTATTTGTTTGGTCTGCTGCCTTATAATCTCCGCTACTCTGAATTTTTCTACCGCTCCTGCAAGTGTTATATCTCCTAGTTTTATCATTATCATTTGAACCAAGCACTATCTTATCTCTTAAAATTTCATCTGGTGATTTGAATTCACATGGTTGAATCAATGTCTTGCAATCCGTTAAAAACGAGTCGTATGCTTCACCTTCCTTTTGTCGTCGATTATAGAAGAGAAATCGAGCATGTAGCACATTTTTCTTCGGGTTGCAATATTCTTCAAACGCCTTCAAGACAGCTTTCATTTTCTTTTCTTCCCCTTCTTTATATTCAAATGTATCTTGAAGTTCCACTGCTTCTTGTCCTATTAAGTTGAGTAATATTGCTATTTGTCTTTCTTCAGGTTCCTTATTATACGAAGTTGCTTCCATATATATACTAAAGGATTTTTGGAATTTTTTCCAGTTCTCTGAGATATTACCATTCAAATTTAGCGGCAGAGGTAGTACAAAGTTCGCCACATTGTTCGTCCACGGGCTCTTCTTTTTCTTTTAACCTCAACTATTTTTTCTTTATTAGTTTACAGCTTTTTACTGTTTCTCTATTCCATTTCTGACTGCGCCATGTGTTGTCTTGAATTATTAATAAAACACGTGGTTGCATATAACTGTTTATTGCACTTTAATATGACTTACATGACTAACATGTTTCTATTGGAACCGTCTTGTTCTTACTTGCTAACTTACGTTAACGGTCTCGATGCATTGGACCATTATTATGGCGGGAATATTTGAATTATTGTTATACAAATATATTGTCTAACACAACATCTATATTCAAAAAGATTTCTAAATTTCCGCCGTAGTGGAAGTAATGAAATTTTGCATGCCAAGCATGCATAATGATTTGGATTGTCTTTTTTAAGCCACTTATATTTTACAGTCCATAAATCTTTAAACTGTGGTGGACAATTTTAAATTAAATTAGCCGCGTAAATCCAATGGTAAGATTCCTAACTTACCGACCGCGTTACGTTGGTTAGACTGTATATAACGAAATGTAACTAGATAAGAAGCCAGTCATGAAAAAAGGCGGGAATATATGAGTTTTGTAACCGTGGTTAACGAACGTTGTTTTAAAAAGAGTAACTGAACTTATTATATACTGTGGAAGATTTATGTCTATATATATATATTTTTTATTTGTAATCTATTTTTTTAGGAAGCAACTAAGTTAAAAAATTTATTACGATAAATTCTATATCTTGAACAATTGCATGTATTTTAATGGTTACATTTTTGGTGCTCTCAAATTTCTATGCGAAATCGTCTTTTTTTCAAATTTTAATCGCTATATTAGGCGAATTCGTGTATTCGTTCGGAGTAACTCTATTTACTCCAAATACCCTACTCGCGCTGTTTGCCGTTCGGGAATATCGTAGAGTTACTCCTTCCATTCGTTTAAGAGTATGGATTGTGTGATTCACTCATGCTCTACTCATAATCCCCCCCATGTGCTCTGTACTCTTGATCCGCTCCGAACGAATACCCGAATTCAGCTATTGTACATTTCACCTCAACAAAGCTGTCTATGTAAATATATTTTCCATTTAGAATTATACAATCTCTAATCAAGAAGTCTCTTTATTGGTGTTCTTTTACTAGTATGTAATTATTGTATCCTTTAAAGAATATAAAACGTAGGAGATTCTTTACTGATGTACTATACACGTTGGTCCAGGTTCCACCGGGATGCGATCTGGCATACTTGCATTTATCTCCGCCGGTCAGCCTCGCCGCGTGCAACTACCTCTGCGCTGCCTATCTGACGCACTCTTTGTCTATCTATGCGCTCGCAAGGTTCTAACAAGTGATTTTTCGTTCTCCTACATCGTATAACAGCAACAAAAAGAATATAAGAAGCTGTAATTTCTATAACCTGAGATTACAGAAAAATTAAGCAGTAATTCTGTATTAACACATTTTGTCGGAAGGCATTGAATAATATTACGTGATTGAGCGGACATGCGTATTTATAATATGCGTGCATACCGCCGCTCGCTTTATAATATACTACGACTGGATAGGATCTCTTAGTCAGACTCGTATGCGCTGTTGTCATTCACAGAGGCAATCCCCCGCTCGTAACTGAACCAACGTGTATTAGTGTTGTAATTTGCTTACATTATGTGAAGATGATTTTTGTAATAATGATAGAATAAAATATAAAGTGGATTCGCAATGCTTAGGGAGAGGAGGCCGTGTTTCAATTCATTCGTATTTAGGAAATCACTTACAGTACAAAAATTATTTCGCCTAGTGCGCACGTACTTTGATATTGTAAACTTGGCCCGACGTCAATACCTTTAGGGGATGCCCATCTTTGACGTATGCGATGTATACGCATGCACTGATTTAGTCGGATGCCTTTATTAATATTAATTTATTATTTATTTTATGGAACACACAAACATACATTGTAGGTGTATGTCGATGTTTACACACCGCATAATAATCATTGAGGGATTTTATCTCTAAAGCTAGAGATTACTACGAAAAGATTCTGTTATTGAAGAGATGAAATATCAATAAAAAAAAATTGCAACTGAAACTGGGAATTGCATAATCGAATTTCCGATTTCGTAATTCCGTACACATAACTAGTCTGGGCAAACAGCGGTAACAGTCAGTGTAGTAGATATGTGGTGCGGGGTCGGCGATTATTTCACGCATTCACAGCGTCAGTACTAAATCGATGCTTTACGCGGGTAGTTCTGTGTATATGTAGGCTGTCGTAACTTATTTCGTAATTGTACGCTTATGTTTGCTTTAAAAATGTCGCAGTGAGGTACGTCGCGAAAACGACCAATGGCAGACACAGTTAGAAACTTTATAGTGGACGTGCCGGACTTAATTTTTGATGGCGCTAAAATTCAATGTCTAGTTTGTAAAATCCCTTTAATGTGTTGGCCCGGAAGCCATTGTAAACGTCACATCGAAAGCAAACAGCATTCTTCTGCAAAAAGTGGCATACGAGACCAAGAAAAATGTACATTTAATGTACATTTTTTATGTACATTATTTTTATTTTATGTAATCTATCATTTCGTTTACTAGACAAACAAGCATTTGTCTCCTTCTGGAATAAATATGCGGACTGTAAATTTGTTGAGCCAGAATTCCTAGAAGGCCGCCACGTCATTTCTTGGAACAAACCGCACTCGACATGCGAGTAGGATACACAGACGGCGCGGCGTTCACTGTAACAGGGTGCGGTTAGTCTTTTAGTACATATCGTGGTTTGCCGTCGATTTACATAGCGTGTATCTTTGTGAATGTATGTGCATTTAAACTTGCTGAAAATCCGTTCAATAGTTTCTTAAGTATTCACCAAAAAGGAAATAACGACAAACATTGTAACGCACGGCACTGCTTGCAAATCTCTAATCGCGGCAAACCCCTGCGTCGAGTGCGGTTTATTCCAAGAAATGACGTAGCCGCCTTCATGGAATTCTGGCTCAACAAATTTCGTACCAATTATACCTACTTTTGCGCGATACGCCTCTGACGTTTCACTCGTTTGTCGAACCTTAGTAATAATTTTGTAGAACTGGCACCCTATATTTTCTTCCTTAGGCGAATTCGCGTATTTGTTCGAAGTAACTCCATTTACTCCAAGTACCCTACTAGCGTTCTTTCGCGTTCGGGAATGTCGTAAAGTTACTCCATCCATTCGTTTAAGAGTACGGGTTGAGTGATTTACTCTTGCTTTACTCCTAATCCTTCCACGTGCTCTGTACTTTTGACCTGCTCCGAACGAAGACCCGAACTCAGCTCTTATCGTCGGTCAGAAGAGTGTAATATACTTATTTTCGAGCGGTAAGACTATATTTTTCATTTTGATTTACTATATTAGTAGAAACATGGATGTTCTCGGATCCATTTTCGATTAATTAATATGATGAAGTGACACTTAGGAATCACACCGGTGTTACTGTTTTACTCGGTGTAGTGAGAAATTACGGCACTGGAGTGCTAGGTGCAAGTACGTGTACGGTTGTGTACAGCTGCTGTATATTTTTACACTGGTTACTCGGAGTAGTTAGTGTAGGCCGAGCGAAGAAAGCTCTAGACTACGTGTAAGAAGTGTAGACTCTAAATGCACCAGTGCAGTGTGCACGGGTCGCAAGGACAACTTTCGTGTAAATACACGCAGACCCAACGAACGAATATTGTTTACACTGGTTACTCGGAGCAATTAAGGTAGGCCAAACGAACAAACCTCTATGGGAAAAAAATAAACGCCGACAGCGCCGAGTATATCGTACAATGTGAGGTTTCCCGCGTAAGTTAGTGTTTTAATTATTTAATCATAATGCAAAAGATTATTTAAGAATAAATAAATGATAAGGATAGGTGGTGATACAATTGTGATAACTAAAGTGGTAGTTTGTTAAATTAGCATGTATTAAGTTTGTATTCAATCTAAGTCGAACATAACCTAAAAGCTATGATTTTTTTGAAAGTGTACGTTATTTCTCAGATTCTAGTTGTATTACTGATAACGATTTTCAATCTTACGCAAGTTTATTAACTTACCTTAAGGTGTAAATAGAAACGTTTTAATATGAGTGGAGCTAGGAAAAGGGCCTTAATACCGTCCACCGTTGACAACACCGTGGTAAAGGAGAAGAGATCTAAAAATGATAACGACTCCTCTTGTAATACACCTGTCTATAATGAAAAAAGTGTAAGTATATTTAAGAACATATAACACGTAAAATATTTTCGCAATTGATGTTTACAGAGACGAGCTGGAACGATTGCACGAATAACATTAAAAAATTTCATGTGCCATTCCCATTTAGAAGTGAACTTGAAGAATAACATAAATTATATTATCGGTCGAAATGGTTCGGGCAAAAGTGCTATTTTAACGGCCCTTGTTGTTGGATTGGGAGGCAAAGCAAGTATAACAAATCGAGGAACAACCATTAAACGTATGTGATAAAAGGAAAAGGAATGCTATTGGTATAATTCATTTAAAAACTGTATTTAGGTTTTGTGAAAGCGGGAAAGACTTCTGCATTTCTAGAAATTGTTTTAAATAATACTGGACCCGACGCATACAAAAGATCTATTTTTGGAAATGAAATTATTATACAGAGAAATTTTTCTGTTAACGGCAGTAGTTCCTATAAAATAAAATCAAGTACAGGTATGATTAAAAACTCTTAGGTGTTGAATTTATCGATGGCAGTAATGGTGTATAATTGCAAAAGATTTGCAATAAATAGGTAATTCACACCAGTAACCAAAACTTGCGGACTCGCATAGGCGTCGGTATTACGGGTTAATATAAGAATACGAAAAATTCATAAATAAACTTATTTGCCAATTATTCAACAAATTAGAGGCATCAGGATGTGAACTACTGTAAACTTGCATCATTGCATATGTTTCCACAGTTGCTTCTTTAAACCTTGTGCGTCGACAAGAAAAAATATTCTTATACATAGAAAACGATCTCTCCACATCTAAGGAAGTTACATTTGCATGTAGAAACTGTTTTTCAAAATCACTTAAAAGTTCACTATTCTTACACTTATTATAAACGGCCTCTAAAGTATTAAAATCGGGATTTCCCCTTAAAACATCTGCCAACTTTTGACTAGCGCATAATCCTGACGTATCATTTAATGTGTGTAATTTATTTTTTACACTCTCCACTATGTCTAATGATTCCTGCAATGACAATTCAGTGCATTGTAGTTTTCTGATGGCATCTAGTAATACTGTATAATTGGTACATATTGTTGTTAAATCTTCTAAAAGTTGAGGAATTTGAAATTCTCTTTGACTTTCTCTAATTGCTTTGGATTCATTCCGATTAAATCGCATTATAACTGATTGAATTTGTTGAAAATGGATCAAATAGTAAGAAGCTGCTGTTAGCCAAGTACCCCATCGCGTTAAAATTGGTTCAGGAGGTTCTGGAATACCCGGACAAAATTTACGAAATTCTTTTAAACGTTTAGGAGATTTACGAAACACTGCTTTAGTACTTCCAATCATCCGATCAACGTTTCCGTAATGTTGTCGAACAACTTCACCAACTAAATGCAAAGCATGCAGCACGCAGGTTATATGTATTAAGTTAGGAAATATATGTTTTAAGGATCGCCCAACACTTAACATCGTTGCTGCACTATCTGTCACAATCATCACAACTTGATCTTGGGCAATTTAAAATTTTTTCAAAGCGTTCATTATCACTTTTTGAATATTTTCCGCGGTACATTGTTGAACACGTTCGCAAGCTAACAAATATCGAGATGCTGTGTTCTCGCTAGATAAAACGCGAGTTATTACATTCACAATACTGTTTTTCTTTATATCGGTCGTCTCATCCACGGTAATCCATATTTTTTTTGGAACACAAATCACGTTTACACACATTTTCTAGCATCTCTTTCGTTCGCGGCAAATGATTCCGTAATTGTGTCTGTGAGGGTAATGGGTACTTTGGAACGTATTGTCGCCAAAACGTTTTAAAAGCTGCTTTTCTCACCAACGACAACGGAAGATTACAAGAGGTAAACATAATTAATGTATGAGGAATAGTGTATAAGGTATTTCAGTTTTTGCATTTCTCATATGCTTAATACCATTGACATGCCTCTGGCAATTAGTTCTGTCCAATGCAGCCAAACGAACATTGCATATTAAGCAAAAAACTGCACTACCGTCATATTTTAAATGGGGAAAAAGTGACACATACTTATGTACATTAGCAGCAAATCTATTACGAAGCATTGTCTTCTTAGGTATGTAAATATTAGTTCTATATGAAACGATACACTAATTATGTACTTGGTATAATACTACAACACACAAAAAACACCAGCTATATTTTCAAAAGCGACACGTAAGTACATAACCTTGACCGTTCGACTAATCTCTGCAACAGCTCAACCGGTACTAAAACGAAATCTCTCTCAGCGCGGTTTAACATGCTTTATATTCAAGGTCGACACTACATGCTTGCTTCTCTGCCGGTTTAGTTTATTTATGAATTTTTCGTATCCTTATATTAACCCGTAATACCGACGCCTATGCGAGTCCGCAAGTTTAGGTTACTCTAGTAATCATTAATACTCTATTTGTTTCTTATTTAAAGTATGTACCTATTGTCTCGTATTATATCCACTGTGGCTTAACGCTTTCGATATTGCCTTATCTCTAATTGCAAATTCTTAGAAAAATCAGGCTCTTTTAAACTATTCATTGATGAAATTTAGGCTTTTCATTAAATGTAATCTAATCTAGTTTATCTATTATTGATTAATTTGCATTGAGGCCTATATCAGAAGCATAATTTTTTT
The DNA here is from genome assembly GCA_029619315.2 of Dynastes maya. NCBI lineage: Eukaryota > Metazoa > Arthropoda > Insecta > Coleoptera > Scarabaeidae > Dynastes > Dynastes maya. The sequence goes on along the minus strand of JAROYE020000015.1, from coordinate 1,986,128 downwards.
TAATTTTACTTGTCCCAGATAACACGCCTAGAATCTCACCTATTACAAGAGATACTGGTTTACTTAAATCAGCTGTATTACTTATTCTTGAGCATTAGATGAGCTGTCAGCTATCCTTGAATTCACAAAATTCCGCACAGCGTCTGCACTTACCAGTGCTGCCGGTATTTCTAGACTGAAAATCGCCATATTCTCTGATAAAAGTCGCCAACATAAAAGTTGCTAATGGTTGCAGGGAAAGCAATTATATTATAGAACACAATACTCACGGCGCACTCCGCACCACACAAATGTGGTGCGGAGTGTGCCACGTGTGTGTCACGGTGTTGTGAATACGTTGTCGTATACTTCGAAAATGATGGTTCAACATCCGGTGAAGTAAGATTTGCAAATGTCAGATATTCCTTTTCCTCATCTGGGCACTCTTGATTTTCAGTTATAGACCGAACCTTTTGTAAATCGGGATTTTTCGTTAAAATTGCACCAAATTTTTTAGCAACATCGACTCCTATAATGTTCGTCAAGTTTTCTAGAGCGGCTTGTAAATTGTTTATGCAATTTAATGCGTCTCGTGCAGATAAGTGACTGTTTTCTAATCGATCAATAGCTTGTACAATTTCACAATAGTTCATGGAAATTTCACCTATTTGTTGTTGAACGTCCGAATTGGAAAAAAGTTGCTGACTATCTCGAACTGCTGCAGAATCATTTGAATCAAGTTTCAAGATGACATTTTTCACTTGTGAAAAATATTTCTGATAGTAAGATATTGCCTGGAACCATGTTCCCCATCGCGTTATTACAGGCTGAGGTGGTGGCGGTAATTTCGGACACAATTATTTGAATACACGGATGTGTTTGGGAGATTTGATGAACACTTTTTTGGTAGATGCTATTAACTTATCCACCATCGGATACTTTTTTCGAATGGTTTCTGCTACGAGGTGACATGCGTGTATGAGACATGTTATGTGAAGAAGAGTCGAAAAGCGTATTTTCAACATCTTACCAACTCTCAGCATTGTTGCGGTTCCGTCAGTAACGAACATTGTGACTTGGGTTTCTGTGATACAAAATTCTCTCAACGAATCTTTTATTATCTTGACAACGGTTTCTGCATTAGTTTTCTGAATCCTTTTACTGGATAACAACAATGAAGCTGGTGGACCATCACGTTTTAAAGGACGCGCTACAACATGAATGACGCTGTGTTTCTGAGCATCAGTTGTTTCATCCACACATAGGCAGATTTTCTTATTTCTCAACTCGTCTTTTATACGTTTCTTTACTGTACCTTGCACACATTGCAAAATGTATCGTAATTGCATAGATGTTGGCAACTTCCATGAGGGAACGAACTTAGCCCAAAAAAGACGAGAGTGTTCATTCATTTTCAATTACCAGTATGGAATACTGTTTCTTAAATTCAATACATGACGTTTACTTTTACAATCCTTTCTACATTCAAACCTATCGCGACTTAGCAATCCGCTATTGCATATTGTGCAATAAATATGCGGACTTCTATATTCTAATCCAGGGAAATGCCTGAGATATTTATTCACATTCAAAGGGAACGTTACACCTTTTGGGCGTCCCATCTCCGCGTACTTATTTGGCGTGCAGCGTGCAACGTACTGTCGCTTTGAACTCTCTCGCGGTACTGTCGAGATCGACTACGAGTTGGAAATTACCCCTACCCATATCGCTATGCTACTGCCATCCGGTGCCACCTTTTTAACAAACTCTACTTATGACTAAGGTTCGACAAACGAGTGCAACGTCGTATCGCAGGAAAGTAGGTACGTGAGATACAGTATTATTAAAAAATAATATATTCTTACCTTTTATTGACGTCTTGGGGCAGAAGTATTTTGTCGTAGTGGACATCGAGACGTCAATAAAAGGTAAGAATATATTACTTTTTAATAATACTGTGCCTCACGTATCTACTTCTGCGCGATACGCCTCTGACGTTGCACTCGTTTGTCGAACCCTACTTATGACGCGTCTCGTCCGCTCCTTTAAGTCTATGTTTATTGGAATAAGCGAAACAGAGCGTTTCATATATGTAAAGCGATGGCAATGTCGTTATTCTAAGAGATTTAAAAGCTCCCCTGCAAGAGTCACTAGAGAAGATTCCGCACATAATTCTAACTGGCCGCTTTTGGAGGACAAAAACGCTCATTACCTCTGTTGAACGTTTCCAGTGCGTTTTCCCATACTTAATATGAGACTGAAAACAGGCATAATACTGTGCCTGATAGAAGATATCTAAGATGCAGTACCTAGATAGTGTTCTCAGTCCAATGTTAGTTCTCGCTAATTTCGTCCATGAAGCGTCTATATGTTCGCGCAATTTCAAATCGTTGTCGATAATCGGTCCCAGCACCGAAGCCCAATCGTAGATTGCAAGTGATACATTAGATTCCTTGAGGTAGAGCTGGTCGTGCAATAAATACCTTCTATTAAATAAAATTGCTTTTGTTTTGCTGATATTTATACTTAATTTATTATTTATGGACATCGAGTGAGTTGTTCAAAAATACAGTCCGTTTTTCGCCAAAAATTGAAAAAGACATAAACACATGAAACAGTTCACTAAAACCCTTACCACAACACTTAATTCGTACTGGACGCACGTTTCGATAGCCAAGCTATCATCATCAGCAGCAAGACTGAACTCTTATTATTCTAGTTAATGCTGATATTAAATTTCTGAAAGATTGTAGAAAATTTAATGTTTTTCCGAATTTCATTCAAATTAACTGCAAGAGTAAATCAAGTTCGGCTAATAGAGCTATTTCTTCGGCCAAAAGTTGTTGGTTAAATTCAGAAATTAAGTATCAGTATTTTAAAATTAGTCAACTAGAGTTAGAAGCATATAGTTTACATTTACAACTTTGTAACAACCTATGTATTTTAGAATATTTTGAATGGATTAATTATCTCAACAGGATTGAAGACGTTATTGCTAAGAAAGTTTCAGATAAAGAAAAGGTTCTCAAGAAAAAGTTTTCCAAATTAGTCACCACCAACAAACCGAAACCTGCCGAGATAATTAACCCAACTGCATTAGTTAGAAATGAGTCACATGAGTCTTTTAGCAAAGAAGAGATCGACTTATTAAACAAAGGTTTGAAATACAACCTGAAATTTAATAAGCCTCCGGTTGAAGAAATTATAGTTGGCATAGAAAACGCGATCAGTAATTTTGATGATAACACAAAAAATTTTATTCGTACCGCTTGCAAAAGTCAAATTTTGGAAAATATGCAAAGGAATGCACCTGACATTACACGAAAAGATCAAATCATTGCTAGAAGACTAAAAAACAAAAATTGTTTTTATTTAAAATCCGACAAGGGTAACACTGTAGTCATCTTAGACAAAGAAGATTATTTTAGTCGAGTCAACACCACTTTGTCACAAAGTTCTTATTCAAAATTATCAAAAATCCTTTGTCTAAAATGATTACAGAAACCAAAAAGACCATGTTAGAATGTAAGGCTGTCATTAGCGACAATTTAAGATTTAGACTAACGGTATTAAACCCAGTACTACCTAGGATGTATTGTTTACCTAAAATTCACAAGCCCGGAAAAAGCATGAGACCCATTGTTTCGAATATCAACAGTCCAACTTACTTACTTTCCAGGTGGTTATCTGACAAATTGAACCAGTTACCTGTACAATTTCCGGATTTCGCTATTAAAAATTCTTACGAGTTCATTGAAAAAACTAAGGACATTGAGCTTACTGACAAAGAAATTTTAGTTTCGTTTGACGTAAGTTCATTGTTCCCTAGTGTTCCAGTCGATTTAACTTTGGAATATTTAGAAACACTTTTGTTAGATAACCAAATGGATAGAGAGGAAGTTACTAGCTTCATTTCTTTGACAAAACTTTGCATGAAACAAAACTTTTTCCAAATTAACAACACTTTTTATCAACAAACGGAAGGAACAGCAATAGGTAACAGCTTATCTCCGTTTATGGCTAACCTCTTTATGGGTAAATTTGAAACTGACCTGAAGAATACTTTCGCTTATTTCCCTCGGCTTTGGATCAGATACGTCGATGACATTTTTTGCTTCTTTGACATCAATAAATGTTCAATAGCGGATTTCATAGAACAACTTAACTCAAAATTTCCCTCTATCAAATTTACCCACGAAGAAGAAAAAGACAACAGGATTCCTTTCCTCGACATGTTAGTTATAAGAAATAGAAATAAGTTAGAAATAGACGTATATAGGAAACCTACTAGTAATAATAGATTCATCTTACAGGATTCTAATCACTCATATGAACACAAACTTTCGGCTATTAACTTTTTGGTAAAAAAAAAAAAAAAAAAAAAAGGAGTTCAGTCTTGCTGCTGATGATGATAGCTTGGCTATCGAAACGTGCGTCCAGTACGAATTAAGTGTTGTGGTAAGGGTTTTAGTGAACTGTTTCAGTGTTCCAGTGCCACAGTTTTAGAGTATCCGTTTAGTTTAATAAACACATGAGTTTTTTTTTTTTACTTACCATCTGCGTGATATAATAAGTAGAGTTGCTTAATTTGCGCCAACAGCCAGTAGCGGGCGCATAAAAGTTTACACAAAATAAATGGTCAGAAATAAAATATAATACGTGCTCAAACACTTACCGTCTTAAGAGTCTTACGTGAAATCACAAAGTGAATAATGTCTGTTAAATATCTGCAATATTGAATATGTTTTCACAATTGTTTCGGCAAACCGAGTGCGGCGTAAGGAAAAAGTGTGTTTACATGCAGAAAACGAACGTTCTACATCTAGTGCGGTTATATTTGCGTAATTAAAATAATCTTTGGAACAACTTAACGGTTCTGTTGACGCACCTTCACAAATTTGTCTTAATGTGCCAAAATCGGAATCTTTCTCTAAAACACTTTCAAACCTTTCTAGAACACAAACATTTTTTGCGTCTTCTACCGCGCATAGTTGTGCGTGAACATGTTGCACTATTTGCAGAGATTCCACTAACGAAAATGTCTTCAAAGATTTGAAGCATCCTATATATTTATACAAAATAATAATAATTATTATTATAATTTTATTAACCCCACAGTCGTATTAATAAAAAGCTGCAATAATAATCCAGCACCATTACCGCCCGATTTATTCTATTCTTAAATATTTAATATTTGACGATTACCTCTTATTTTAATTATCACATTTCAGGCCAGATAATAGCGAAGTCACTCAAAGAGATTCAACAAATCCTTACAGGTCTAAATATCCAAATAGATAATCCGGTGTGTATATTAAACCAAGATACCTCTCGAAACTTTTTGAGTACAAGTGATGCCAAGCAAAAGTTTATTTTATTTATGAGAGCAACCCGTTTGGAGACCTTAGATCAGGAGTATAAAAACATATTGGCAAATAAAAACGAGATTAGTCTAACATATAAAGAGAAAGAAAAGGTAATATCAAGTATTTTTAAGTTACTGTATTTTTCCCTTTAAAATATACCGGTTGACTACCAAATATGATTAATAGCGTATCTAACAAAGAAGAGAACGTTTTATAGGTATACATCATGTGGCACCTAATGTCCCCACCACACGTTTGCAAACCTTGTTATTATTCTAACTACGATTTTGGTTAAATTAGCAAAGATGTAGTGATTTTTTCGCTGATCACAATGGTGTTGAGAAATACATAATTGCACATTGCATTTCACCGCTAACGAATTGTTTATATTTTTCAATTATTCGCTAGGAAATGAAACTTTGCATACAATATCCTGATAGTACTATAGCTCTAAAATAAAAAACAAAAGAGATCCGATGAAATTTATATTGGACAATTGATTGAAATAGTTTTTTTTTTCCTTTTGCGTTGATTATGTGCTTTATAGTTCTATACTTTCAAAATTATGAAATTAGTACAGTTTAATGTAAAGATGAAAGCTTGCTTGCCTAATAGTAAATCTGATATGAGTAGAGCAACGCAACTGCGGTGAAAGCCAGTGGCGGACGCATAAAAGTTTACACAAATTAAATTAAATGTGATACGTGCTCAAACACTTACCGTTTTAAGAGTCCTCCGTGAAATTACAAAGTGGATAATGTCTATTTAATATTTGTAACATTAGATATGTTTCCAAAGTTGTTTCGGCAAAGTGAGTGCGGCGTGAAGAAAAAGTGTTTTTGTATGCCGAAAACGAACGTTCTACATCTAGTGACGTTATATTTGCGTAATTAAAATAATCTTTGGAACAACTTAACGGTTCTGTTGACGCACACCTTCAAACCTTTCTAAAACACAAACATTTCTTGCGTCTTCTATCGCGCATAGCTGTGCGTGAACATGTTGCACTATTTGCAAAGATTCCACTAACGACACCGAAGAATTTTGTAGTTTTTCTATCGCATCCGCTAGTCCCGCGTAATTGTTCTGAATAATTTCCAAATCTGTCTTAACTTGACTATCCTGAAATTTCAAGCGGCTTACCTTGACAGCCGCAGCTTCCTTTGGGTCGAATTCTAAAATCACGTTCTTTATATTCTCAAAATATTTAAGATAATAAAATGCAGCCTCTAACCATGTTCCCCAACGAGTAAGAATAGGTTGTGGTGGTTCAGGATTGCCGGGGCATAGTCTATGAAATTCCCGAATACGTTTTGGGGATTTTACAAACACAGCTTTTGTATATGCTATTAGAGCGTCTACCTCGGGATAACATTTTCTGATACTATCTGCTGCGAGACTGAGAGTATGAATTTTACATGTAATATGCAACAAGTTAGCACAATGTTTTTTAAGAGATCGACCTACAGCAAGCACGTTTGCGGCACCATCACTCATAAACATCAACAGTTGATTTGTTGAAAGTTCAAACTTTTCCAATGTATTTAACACCAACATTGAAATTACTTCGGCAGTGCATTGTTGTATTCGTCTGGAAGCTGGTAAAATTGAGGGTGACGGTTGACGTGGTTCCATTGTGCGTACCATTACATTAACCACAGAATGTTTTTTACGATCTGTTGTTTCGTCCACACATAACCACAGTTTTTTTATCTTGCAACTCCGATTTAATTCTTTTCTCGACATGCTCACGAGCAGAGGGCACAACTCTCTGTAATGTTCTCTCACTTGGTAACTTAAAGTCCGAATATTCATTCCAAAACGAGACGTATGCTTTCTTCCTTAGTAAATGAAATGGTAAATTACATGCAATAAAGGTAACACATAAATTAAATTTGAATTTGTCATAATCTCGTGTGGAATTTTTTTTTGAAACATGTCCTGTACTATTTACGTGCCGTAGACAATCACTTTTCGACCAATACATTAAATCTATTTTACACACTACACAATTTTAGGGCCATCACACTTTAAATCAGGCATTTCTGCAATAAATTCTCTTATTGTGTCCAACTTTGGTCGTTTTCGCGACGTAGGAAACATTTTCAAAACAAACGTAGAACTACGATATAGTATACGACAGCGTAGATGCATACACAACAGATCGGCTTTCGAGTCGAGAGTTATACTGACGCTTATACCGAATTGTCCCGGCCGTGTTTATTTTGTGTAACCTTTTATGCGTCCGCCACTGGGTTTCAGCGCCGTTTGCGTTGCTCTACTTATAACTTCTATATTAAACAAAAAAGAAAATAAAAGTTTGAACGCAAAATATGAAATCCGCCAAGGAAGAAATCATACCTAGCTATAGCTACAATTGCAAAAAAGTGATTACAATAAAATAAATATATCGAAATTGTATTTACTTGTAGTGGAGATAATTTGAAACAGCAAATCTGTCTTAGTCATCGCAATAAAATAAGCGAAAATTTTTAAAAAATTTTAAAATATTTTCAAAGTAAAATTTTAACATTATTTAACAGGAGGAAAGAGATGATTAAAATGTCAAACAGCATAACTCTAACAACAATTTTAAAATACAAATTGAGAAATTAATACTATTGTAAAACCAACTGAAAATCAAAAAATTATTATTATTATTATTATTTTTATTATAATTTCGGGCCAACTTTTCATGATCCAGTGGTGCGGTCGATGAATTATTAAAAAGTTTTCAAGAGGCGCTCAGCACCGTTCGCAATTATCGTCAAGTGGAAGCGAAATTTTCATCCTTCCTCTTTTTTCATTTAATGTAATCAGTACGGAGAGCTCTGCCTATCGATAATTCGTTATTCTTTTTTCACTTTTTTTTAGTTAATTCGGTTTACGCCGAACGAAATTTAATTGCAATAATTCGCGTCCGATTGGGCTGAGAAACGCGCTGGACGTGATTACCTTCGTTTGTTCAAGAATGGAATTAAGCACGATCGAGTAATGAATTAAAATTTGAGTATTACTTGTCTGTATATAGCTACGTGGGTTGCTACAAAGGTTTTGGGAATGTATTTGAAAAAGTTATGAGCGTGCGATCTGATTAATTTGGTTTTGATGACCTGTTGTTTTCTACTGTTGCCATGTTAAGATACTTATTTCCACGTCCATGATTCTTATTATTTTGTTGTTATTATGTAGATTGCAGATATGGTTTAGTATTAGGTAATTGTTTATACCTCGGTTTTATTTCTGTTTTTACTATTAGAAGTTATGTTTTTTTTTCCCAATTAATATTTGTATTTGTATTATACCAATTACGAGAATTTATTATTATTATTATTACTGGAATTTGCGTGGCATATTGTTCTGCTTTAAAATGTTTGCCAAGATAGCGAAGGTTATATATACTTGCGCTCTCGGTTTTACAGTATTCTGGATTCGGTACTGCTTTCTTTGAGGCAATTTAGCAAGCTACTTCCCGGTTGTTAACACAGATATTTCACTTCTTGTCCACTGTTTCTTTTTTTCTGTTGGCAACGTTTAATTTCTTTATATCCTTCTCAACCTCTTCCCTCCATCTCTCCCTTGGTCTCCCTCTTCTCCTTTGTTCTCCGATCCTTCTGTCCAGAATTTTCCTCTGAGTTGTCTTGTCTGCAATCCTCATCACACGTTCCATCCATCGTATTCTTTGAGCCTTTATAAAACCCGTTATGCTTATAAATTTCCCTAAGTTCTTGATTTGTTCGACGTACCCAGCTGTCTTCCACTTTCTTAGTACCAAAAATTCTTATGAGAACCTTCCTTTTCCACACCTCAATTGCTCTTGTGTCCGTCCGTCTGAGAATCCATGTTTCACACGTAAAAGTCACCATAGGTTTAACTGTTGTTTTATATGTTCTTATTTTTAGGCTTCTTGATATGCATTTATTGCCAAACACTCGTTTTAAGGAAAATAAACACTCATTTCCCGCCATTACTTTTGCTTGTATCTCGTCTTGAGATCCCAGATTTCTTGTTATCGTGGCTCCTAAATACTTAAAATTTTCTACTTCTTCAAAAAAATAGCTTCTCCCTTCTTCGGCCTCCACTTTAAACTTTCTTCCCTTTACAAACCGTTTGTCAGATCAATTCATATATTTTGTCTTCTGTTCGTTTATCACCAATCCTATCTTCTGAGCCGATTTTGCTAATCTCTTCACTACCTCTCTCAGTTCCTTTATCCCTCTGGAGACATTGGCCATACCATCAGCATATGCAAGGCATTTGTGTTTTTTGTGGTACAATAAACCGGATCTATTTAATTTGGCATCCCTCAGTAGTTTCTCTAATATAAGGTTAAATAATATTGTGGACAATGGATCCCCTTGTCATAGGCCATCTTTCACATTGAAACTTCGAAAATCTTCCCACAATTCTCACTGCGTCGACTGTGTGTGTCAGGGTTAAACGGACCATATCAATAATTTTCCTCTGAACTCCCAGCTCTGTTAGTGCGTTATATATTTCTGTTCTTGTGATCTTATCACAAGCCTGCTTAAAACCTATAAAGATTACCATTTGTTTCCTGTTGCTGTTCGTGACTTTCCGCTTGTAATTTTTTTAGAACGAATATTTGGTCTACCATCGCACTATTCCTCTTGAAGCCTGCTTGGTATTTTCCTACTATTTCCTCCATCTGATCACTCAATCTATTTCTTACTATCATAGCCAGTATTTTATACGCTATATTCAGAAGGGCAATGCCTCTATAGTTCTCGCAACTTGTAACTTCTCCCTTTTTTAGTATGGGGCATAGAATTGCCTCGCTCCATTCTTTAGGCACTCTTCCCTGAATTCATATCTTCTTTACGAGGTTGTGCATTCTCTGAGTTAACAAATCTCCTCCGTATCTGAAAAGTTTCGCCGAAATCCCATCCTTCCCTGGGCTTTTATTCTGTTTCAATTGTCTGATAATGTTTTTTACTTTCTCAAGGATCGGTAGGTCTTCCCAGGAAACGCAATCTGCTCCTTTTTCATTGCCATCGCCTTCATCTCCTACTGACCGGCTACCGTTTAACATTTCATCAAAATGTTGTTTCCATCTTTCTTAGATTTCATCATCACCGCCCAGCAGCTTTCCCACAGAGTATGGGTTTTACCTTGAATTCTGCTTTCTCATTCCTTAAGCCCGCATATAGTGTTCTTACTTCCTTATTTCTAAAGTTTTCTTCCAACCTGATTAACATCTCCTCTTGATTCTGACTAAATCATTCATTTCTTCTTACCAAAACAGCTGAGGTACATTTTGAATTCAAGATAAAAGTTGAAACACGTCAGTCTCTGCACTAGCTAAGGTTTCGTCATTTTCCTCATCATCACTAACACTTTGTAACACTTTTGGTGCCACAGGTATGGGAATTTCAATACCATAGTACCATTGGGTACTGGTCTTATTGCCGACCCAATATTTGCATACATGTGTTTTAAAGTTTTTGGCCTCTAATGTTGCAAAGCCCAAATAGCAATCGTCTGTATGATTCTTTGACTCTCCACACCATCGTCACCAAAGTATTTACTTTGAAGTATGCAAAATACTTTTTTTTTTTTAGCAAACTCAGTAATAGTTCTTTTGTACTTCTTCACTATAAAGTTACCGCAAATATAACAAAAGTCAGTACATACTACGCATTAAACTAATTGTAAACGCAGTTCTGAGTTATACAGATATTTCTCCCCATTCAGGGATTCTCGGTCGTGCGTCGGAATTTCCCCCTCCTTGTTTATAGATTATTCCTAATATTCCTCGTCGGTATTGTACGTAATAATACCGTTGTTTTAGCGGTGTTTCTCAAATAAAGGCAATTTTTACTAAATACCAGTAAATTGTTATTAGTTTTATATAATGAAAACTATGATGATTGCATAGAAAAAAACTATGTGTGATAGAGACAAAAGATGATTGGTTTGGTCCACAACTAACTCACAAATTCTCTAATGAAATCTTTGGCAGGCCTGGGTATTTAATTCGCTAAGCATACAATATAAAAAAAGGGAAGTATGTGTTACATTTTAATGTATCTCTTCTCAAAGTATCTATTCAAAAATGTTTTAAACATATTAGAAACTTGCAGCTTCTATTCTATAACATTCTTAAAAGTTGAAAGAAAACATTTTCAACGGTAAGTTGCTGCTGACAAAACTTGTACAGTGTGCATTTGCCCAGAGCTGCAATATAACAATATATCTCCTACTCAGTCGATCCTAGTCATATTAAACGTCATTCTACATGTCGGTTTCATATAAATATGTTCTAAGGTTTCTCCTATTTTGTGTCAACAGATATATCAAGAATTGAAGAATTTATTAAAGGAATTAGAAGTAAAAATTGAGAATTTCAAAGGTATTGCGGATCTTAAGAAGCAGCTAACTTCCCTTAATGCGGAATTATCTTGGGCAAAAGTATATATTTCGAAAGAGCTGAAGTAATTAAGTAGAAATTAAGTCTGTACTTTGTTTTTCTCAGGTACGAGACGTTGAAAATGAATATAGTGAACATGAAGCAATTGTTGAAGGTTTACTTGCTAAGTGTAACCAATATGAAGATTACAGTAAAAATAAGGGCCAAAGATTAGTGGAAATTAGACAAAAAGCAAGGTGAGTTGGATTATACAGTGCGGTCCTAAAGTATTTCCTCCATGCTAACTTTTGAACGACAGAAGCGTTTTTAGAAAAAATAGATCGATTTCTATTTTCTTTTAGTTAACTTTTGCCGTTATCGGCATTTCAGAGGAAGTAACGTCAACTTTCATTTTTTAAAATAGAACACTCTGTATATTTTTACGTTTTTTGGAAAGGTAATCGAAAGACGAATCCAACGATACCACATATGTTGTACTTTAATTTAAGAAATATGATGATATTCAGCTATAAAGGTTTTGGTAATCTGTTTTTGTTCTTACGTAAAGTTGGCTAGGAAAGAGCGCCAAATTGTTTGTCAAACCGATCTAAAGAGCTCGTTGCTAAGCAATGTAATCATAACAATTGCCAAACTATCAAATCTCAATTCCAAAAGCGTAAATTATTCTTGTTATTACTTTCGTTTTTGTACTCGTTATTATTCTGTCATTTTAACTTGTTTTGTTAATTATTGTTTCTATGAGGGTAAGTCAGATATTATCTACACTTTCGCCATAACAAGCGTTGAAGGTTATCGTAGTGGCGGCCGCTTGCGCATGCGTTGACTTGGCGCTTCTGTGGTCGTGTGTGAAATTTAATCGCGATCGCGTCATTTCTCTGCTAGCTACAACAGCATAAGAATGTCAGCTCCCCTATTAGTTTACACCAAAGAGGAACAACGAGCAGTGGTCCGATTTTCGTGGTCTGAGGGTGTGAAAGGTGCTGAAATTCACCGGAGACTTTTATCACAATACGGGGACAGTGCTTTATCTCGTAAAAGCGTTTTTTTGTGGATCGAAATGTTTCAAAGTGGCCGGACGAGCGTAACACAAAAAGAGGGAGCTGGACGGCCGTCAACCTCGACCACCGACGACGACATTCAGCAAGCTCGATGGTTACAGCAAATAGGCGAGTTACCATGGGTGAGGTTGTATCTTCTTTAAACATCAGTCACGGTTCTGCCTATCAAATTTTGTAAAGTCTGTGCGCGATGGGTACCACGAATGCTTACCGCAGAAAACAAAACCAAACGTTTGGACATCTGCCAACGCTTATTGGATCGCTTCAACGTGGAAGGCGACGTATTTTTAAGCAGAATAGTGACCGTTGATGAAACGTGGGTTCATCACTACGAGCCCGAATCGAAACGCCAGAGTATGGAATGAAAACACCCAGGATCCCCTAGCACGAAAAAATTCAAGACCTCGCCATCGGCTGGGAAGGTGATGCTAACCGTGTTTTGGGACGAAAAAGGCCCTATACTGGACGACTACTTGGACAGGGGGACTACCATAAATAGTGCGAGGTACAGTGATTTGTTGACGAATAAGCTGAAACCAGCAATTCGAAACAAACGCCATAGTCTACTCTCATAAAAAGTTTTGTTGTTGCAAGACAACGCCCGCCCGCACACGGCCTATAACACCATAGAAATTATCAAGAGGTTGGGCTTTGAGAGCCCGGAACACCCTCCCTACAGCTCTGATCTCGCTCCCTCAGACTTTCATCTCTTTAGACCGCTCAAGGAAGCTTTGAGAGGTCGTCGATTTGCCTCAGACAGACATTCGGGATGCGGTGCAAAAATGGCTTCACGACCAACCGAAAACCTTCTACCAGGAAGGCATACGGAAGCTTGCGGCTTGCTGGACCAAGTGCATTGCTAAAGGTGGAGACTATATTGAAAAATAATGTATCTGTTGTACACCTATCTTTGTTTAATACAATTGTAGAATTAAAAGTGTAGGTAATTTTTAACTTACACTCGTACTTTACTTTATCCAATGTAGTTAATTAATTCTGGTAGTAATCGGGTACTCTGTATTTCAGTCTTGCTGCTGATGATGGTAGCTTGGCTATCGAAACGTGCGTCCAGTACGAGTTAAGTGTTGTGGTAAGGGCTTAGTGAACTGTTTCAGTAATTCTGGTAGGTTTGTTTAAATTTGTTAGTTTTTGACAGGCAATGTGCTCAAGTTTCAGTTTTTTATGTTATTGATTTTACAATGGCCTCTGCATGGATCACGTAAGATAACCAAGTACTTAATTTTAATATTCGATAAATTTGGCAACAATTACCACGAAGTGGAACGTAATGAACACTGCCCTTGTACAGCCGGAAATATTTGAACTTTGCGCTAAGTAAGCGTAGATGGTATAAAATGTACAAGTTTTAAACTGCTTTAACAGAAGATAATATGATTTAAATTATTGTACAATTTGTTGCGCAACCATGACAAATAAGGTGATAATTGTTGCTAGATTTACATAATATTAAAATCGACCTAGCAATTTTGCATGGTTGTTGCCGAAGCCATCATAAAAATAACAACACAAAAAGCTTCAAAAACAAACATATTGTCTATCAAAAACTAACATATTTAAAGAAACTTACCATAATTAATAAATTGCAATGAAGTTCGGTAGAGTAAAGGAGAAACAACAATTAACAAAACAAGTTAAAATGAGAGAAGCAGCTTGACAATTGTTACGATTTCTTTGCTTAGTGACGAGCTCTTTAGGTCAGTCTGACGTCACAAGAATCAATTTGGTGCTCTTTCCTATCCAACTTTGCGTAATAACAAAAAAAACCGATTGCCAAAACCTTTATTGCTGCATATCGTCATATTTCTTAAGTTAAAGTACAACATATGTGATATCGTTGGATTTGCCTTACCTTTCCAAAAACGTAAAAATATGTAGAGTGTTCCATTTAAAATAAGAAAGTTGACGTCACTTCCGATGAGAGCGGAAATACAATTGAAACACCGATAACGGCAAAAATAGAAACGTATATATATATCTATAATTCTTCTGGGTTGTTTGTCTTTTAGCGAACTTCAACAGCAAGTAGCCGAACTCAAGGAAGCCGCAGAAGTACAAAACAGACCTCAATTAGATTTGCAGAATGAAATCGACGGATTGAGACAAAGTTATAGGGAGAAAAGGCAAAGGAAACAGCAAGTAATGAAACAAATTCAAGAGAAAAATAGGAATGTTGAAGCTCTGCGAGTGGAAATTAATAACTTCACAGCGAAGTAAGTTAGTGATTAAGTACAGGGTGCTTTTAAAAATCCGGGACAAACGGTTAGGGATTGATTGATTGATTGATTGATTGATTTTCTACCAGAGCAGGGCTGGTCTTTACATCCCTAACACCGAAGCTTAGTAGCTTATTGTATTATTCCTGCTTCGGTTTTGTTTTACTTAAATAGGTTAGGGATAATAGAACATTATAAAATAAACGTCAGAAATATATGAATTTATACAAAATAAGACAAATAAAATTATGAATTTACAGAATAAAATAAATAAAATGTTAAGCGTCCTTAACAAGGTAATAAAAAAAAAGTATTGTAATTATTAACCTGGGCAAATATGCGGTAACAGCCAGAGGCGTGGCGAGCGCATAAAAGTTTACACATAAAATAGAAGGTAAGAAATGAATTATAAAACGTGCTGAAACACTTACCGTTTTAAAAGACTTCCGTGAAATCACAAACTGGGTAACATCTGTTAAATATTTGAATCATTAGTAGAGTAACCAAAACTTGCGGACTCGTATAGGCGTCGGTATTACGGGTTAATATAAGAATACGAAAAATTCGTAAATAAACTTACTTGCTAATTATTCAACAAATTAGAGGCATCAGGATGTGAACTACTGTAAACTTGCATCATTGCATATGTTTTCCACAGTTACTTCTTTAAACCTTGTGCGTCAAGAAAAAATATTCTTATACATAGAAAACGATCTCTCCACATCTAAGGAAGTTACTTTTGCATGTAGAAACTGTTTTTCAAAATCACTTAAAAGTTCACTATTCTTACACTTATTATAAACGGCCTCTAAAGTATTAAAATCGGGATTTTTCCTTAAAACATCTGCCAACTTTTGACTAGCGCATAATCCTGGCGTATCATTTAATGTGTGTAATTTATTTTTTACACTCTCCACTATGTCTAATGATTCCGGCAATGACAATTCAGTACATTGTAGTTTTCTGATGGCATCTAGTAATACTGTATAATTGGTACATATTGTTGTTAAATCTTCTAAAAGTTGAGGAATTTGAAATTCTCTTTGACTTTCTCTAATTGCTTTGGATTCATTCCGATTAAATCGCATTATAACTGATTGAATTTGTTGAAAATGGATCAAATAGTAAGAAGCTGCTGTTAGCCAAGTACCCCATCGCGTTAAAATTGGTTCAGGAGGTTCTGGAATACCTGGACAAAATTTACGAAATTCTTTTAAACGTTTAGGAGATTTACGAACACTGCTTTAGTACTTCCAATCATCCGATCAACGTTTCCTAATGTTGTCGAACAACTTCACCAACTAAATGCAAAGCATGCAGCACGCAGGTTATATATATTAAAGTTAGGAAATATATGTTTTAAGGATCGCCCAACACTTAACATCGTTGCTGCACTATCTGTCACAATCATCACAACTTGATCTTGGGCAATTTTAAATTTTTTCAAAGCGCTCATTATCACTTTTTGAATATTTTCCGCGGTAGATTGTTGAAACACGTTTGCAGCTAACAAATATCGAGATGCTGTTTTCTCGCTAGATAAAACGCGAGCTATTACATTCACAATACTGTTTTTCTTTTATATCGGTCGTCTCATCCACGTAATCCATATTTTTTGGAACACAAATCACGTTTACACACATTTTCTAGAATCTCTTTCATTCGCGGCAATATTCTGTAATTGTGTTTGTGAGGGTAATGGGTACTTTGGAACGTATTGTCGCCAAAACGTTTTCAAAGCTGCTTTTCTCACCAACGACAACGGAAGATTACAAGAGGTAAACATAATTAATAAATGTATGAGGAATAGTAGTGTATAAGGTATTTCAGTTCTTGCATTTCTCATATGCTTAATACCATTAACATGCCTCTGGCAATCAGTTCTGTCCAATGCAGCCAAACGAACATTGCATATTAAGCAAAAAACTGCACTACCGTCATATTTTAAATGGGGAAAGAGTGACACATACTTATGTACATTAGTAGCAAATCTATTACGAGGCATTGTTTCTTTCTTAGGTATGTAAATATTAGTTCTATATGAAACGATACACTATTATGTACTTGGTATAATACTACAACACACAAAAAACACCAGCTATATTTTCAAAAGCGACACGTAAGTACATAACCTTGACCGTTCGACTAATCTCTGCAACAGCTCAACCGGTACTAAAACGAAATCTCTCTCAGCGCGGTTTAACATGATTTATATTCAAGGTCGACACTACATGCCTGCTTCTCTACCGGTTTAGTTTATTAATGAATTTTTCGTATTCTTATATTAACCCGTAATACCGATGCCTATGCGAGTCCGCACGTTTAGGTTACTCTAATCATTAGATATGTTTCCACAGCTGTTTCAGTCAAGTAAGTACGACGTGCGGAATAAATGTTTTTTAATGCCGAAAGCGACCGTTCGACATCTAGCGATGTTATATTTGCATATTTAAAATAATCTTTGAAACAACTTAATGCATCTTCGCGCGCACCTTCACAAATTTGTCCTACTATAGAAAATCGAGCTTTCTCTAAAACACCTTCAAATTTTCGTATTACACACCAATTTGTTTCGCCTTCTACAGCGCATAAACTGTGCGTGAACATCATTCACAATTGAACAGAATCCACTAGCGACATCGAAACATTTTGTAATTTTTCTATTCCCTCGCTAGTCCGAAGTAATTGTTGTGAATAGTTTGTAAATCTCTTTTAACCTGACTATCTTGAAATATTTTCCTGGCTTTTCTTGATTGCTGCGCCTTCTGTCGGATTGAATTTTAAAACTACCTTCTTTACTTGATCAAAATATTTGTTGTAGTAAAACGCAGCCTGCAACCATGTTCCCCAACGTGTAACAATGGGCTGTGGTGGTTCAGGTAAATCAGGGCACAGTTTGTGAAATAGTCGGGTACGTTTCGGGGACTTTAGAAACACCGCCTTTGTACTAGCAATCAATGCATTTACTAGTGGAAAACATGTAGGAATCGCTTGTGCCGCAAGATTTAGAGTATGGATTTTACACGTTACATGTAAGAAGTTACCGCTGTGTTCTTTAAGAGATCGGTCCAAAGAACGCATGTTTGCGGCACCATCACTCATAAACATTAAAAGTTGCCTAGTTGAAACTTCAAATTTGTTCAATGACTTCAACGCCATCTTTAAAATCTCATCGGCAGTACAATTTATGACTCTTTTGGAAGCAAGTAAGAAGGAGGATGACGGTCGATGTGGTTCCATTGTACGTACCATTAACCATTAACCACAGAATGTTTTTCACGATCTGTTGTTTCGTCCACACACAACCACAGTTTTTATCTTTCAGTGCCGTTTTCATTTTTTTTTCTATATGTTCGCGAGCAAATGGCATTAGATTTCGTATCGATGTCCGACTAGGTAATTTACAGTCCGCATATTTATTCCAGAAGGAGACAAATGATTCTTTGTCTAGTAAACGAAACGATAGATTGCATAAAATAAGAGTAACACATAAATCAATTGTAAATTTTTCTTGGTCTCGTATGCCACTTTTTGCAGAAGAATGCTGTTTGCTTTCGATGTGATGTTGACGATGGGTTCTGGACCAACAAATTAATGGGATTTTACAAAGTAGACATTGAATTTCAGCGCCCTCAAAAATTAAGTCCGGCATGTCCACTATAAAGTTTTTAACTGTGTCTGCCATTGGTCGTTTTCGCGACGTACCTAACTGCGACATTTTTAAAGCAAACATAAGCGTACAATTACGAAATAAGTTACGACAGCCTACATATACACAGAACTACTCGCATACAGCATCGATTTATTACTGACGCTGTGAACGCGTGAAATAGATAATCGCCGACTCCGCACCACATATCTACTACACTGACTGTTACCGCTGTTTGCTCAGACTAGTAATTATTATCCCCCAGAATTCGAATAACGACAAATGAAAAATTTGGATGGTGAATTGGATATATTCGTATCTCTACAATCTATCTTAATTTCAGTTTGGACAATGTTGAACAGGAGAAATTAGCTCAGAAAAAAGAAATGTCCGATTTAGAACTCCAAATTGGCCAAATTGCGAATATCATAGAAACCACACAAAACGACATATTTCAACTGAAGAATAGCATAAATCGTCAAGAAGAACAAGAGAACGATTTGCAGAGAGAATCAAGACAAATAAAAATTAGAAGTGGTAAGTTTATGCTTCCGCACACCAACGATTTTCAGCATACATCATACACTAAGAAAATTCGTCTGCACGAAATTTCGTAGAGATTCAACGTATTTTCTTCACACATCAATTTAAACAAAAAAGCTAATCCGCTGTCTATTATTGCAGACCAAATAACTGATCAGATAGATACTTTAAAGAACGAAACCAATTCCTTGGTAGTTTATGGCAGGGAAATGCCTGCGATTGTGGACGCTATTCACCAAAACAAAAGTAGATTCACACATTTACCACGTGGACCTTTAGGTATGGGTTGTCTTCTTTTTTTTTGATAGTTTAATGTTATGGAATAGTTTTTTTTTCTTTCTAGGAGCTTTTATAAATATTAGAGATAAGAAATGGGATGTTGCCATAGAAGGATTTCTTGGAACAGGCCTTCTATGTGCCTTTACTGTTGACAATAAAAAGGATAATGCTTCACTGATGAAAATATTCAACAAATATTGTGGATCTAGTCAAAAACCTATGGTTATTACAAGTAAATTCTTCGATAAGGTACTAATTTTTATGTACTATTTTTTTTTAGAAGTGAACAAAGAATAATAGCACCCGCTAGCAACAATTACAATATATTTTCTAAAATAAAATAATCTAAATCAAATATGTTTGTATCAAAATGTAACGCCAATTAATAAACTCCACAAATTAGGAAAAGCGAAAAATTCGAAAAGCCTATCTAAGTAATTTTTTTTTATTTTACCACTCACCGACAGTTTTCGAGTGTAGTTGCTAGAGTTCGTTAAAAAGGTGGTACCGGATGGCAGTAGCGGAGCGGTAGCGGCGTGGCTAGGGGTAATTTTCAACTCGTAGTCGATCTCGACAGTACCGCGAGAGAGTTCAAAGCGACAGTACGTTGGACGCTGCACGCCAAATAAGTACGCGGAGATGGTACGCCCAAAAGGTGTAACGTTCCCTTCGAATGTGAATAAATATCTCAGGCGTTTCCCTGGATTAGAATATAGAAGTCCGCATATTTATTGCACGATATGCAATAGCGGTTTGTTAAGTCGCGATAGGTTTGAATGTAGAAAACATTGTAAAAGTAAACGTCATGTATTGAATTTTGAGAAACAGTATTCCATTTATTAATCGGTATAACTTCATTAACGGCGATTTCAATTTTCCCCGCTTCTACGATCATGTCAGCAATGGTATATCGAATTCAACAATTCCTTTTTTTCTCGACTTCTGTGGTGCAGTCAAGCTAAATCAATTTAATGATGTCCTAAATGTTGACCATCGACTTCTAGACTTAGTTTTATGTAATTTCCATTCTACTTTAGAAATCGCAAGAGATGAGCATCCTTTTGTACCAGAAGATCCATACCATCCTGCTCTGTGTATTAGTTTTGAAATTTTAAGTTCACCGAAGTGTACTAAATTTCCATCACATGGTAATTTGCGTTACAACTTTCGAAAAGCTAATTTTGATAAACTTTACGATCACCTTCTTAATTATGATTGGACTTTGTTAAACCGTTCCAATGTCAATTTCGCGATTGACCAGTTTTTTTCCGTGCTGTACAAAATGTTTGATGAGTGTGTACCCAAGTATCCTGTCAATAACTCAGAATTTCCACCTTGGTTCTCTTTGGAAATTCGACGTAATCTGAAACTAAAGGACTACTATCAAAAAAAATGGAAATAACGAAAGACTCTACTTTTCTTTATGAATTTAGAAGACTTCGCTCGTTAAAAAAAAACGCAAAATATCACGTGCATATGAAGCTTATATTTCTCAAACGGAAGGTGCTATCAAAGTAGAACCAAAACGCCTATGGTCTTTTGTACGAAGTAGGAAGGGAACTACACGCATACCCGGTAGATTGGTGCTCGATGGAGTAGCCCTCGACGATCCTCAACAAATTGTTGACGCTTTTGCAACAGTATTTTCTCAAGTTTATACTTTGTCCAACGTTTACCGACCCTCCGCCCAATCTTCCACAACTACAATCGTTTAGTTTTGGTTCCGACAACAGAAGACGAATTGGTTAAAATTGTGGCTGCCTTTCCAGATAGGGCCACCGCGGGCGATAACTTGGTGCCGAGCTCTGTGTTAGAATTTATGTAATGCCTTTTGCGTTACCTTTATGCCAGATTATTAATCTTGCCATCAGGACCTCCACTTTTTCCGGATAGATGGAACGTGCACGAATTGTACCTGTCTTCAAGAAGGGAGATTCTACTAAAATTCGAAATTATAGGCCCATCGCTATACTTAATAACTTTGCGAAGATTTTGAACATATTATACTATACTACGATATACATGAATACTCGCTCACATATCGCAACTTGCCAACACGGCTTTGTGAAGGGACGCTCGACAGTAACAAACCTGGCCTGTTTCACACAATTTATAAGCGAAACTTTAGATGACTGCGGACAAGTTGACGTTATTTTTACCGACTTCTCACATGCATTTGATACTCTCAGTCATGAATTACTTCTATATAAACTGGACTCGTTTGTTTAGCTCCCAAAACTTCTCCTTGTTAATTAAATCTTACTTGGTAAAAAGAACTAACTATGTATTTTATAATGGATTTAATTCGTTTGAATTTTGTATCTAGCAGCGGTATCTCACAAGGATCCAATCTTGGTCCATTGATGTTCATTCTATACATAAACGACCTCTTAACATCCTTATCTTGCCATGTCCTCGCTTATGCCGACGATGTTAAACTGTTTTGTAATATTAACTGCCAACAAGATATCAAGAGTCTTCAGACGAGCATTAATATACTGACCGAGTGGTCAAATCCAATACACTGACATTAAATTCTAGTAAATGTAATTTTTATGTGCTTCACGAGAAAAACAAATCCATATATCTCCACTTATGAAATCACGATATTTCCATCGACAAGATTACCAATCTTAAGATCTAGCTGTCACTTTTGATCCAACTTTATCGTTTAACATACATATTGAACAAATTTGTTCATCTGCCTCTAAAATGATGGGTTTTCTTATGAGAACGTCCAAATACTTCAATGACGCACTAGTGCTAAAATCCCTTTATTTTGCATTTGTACTCTCGAATTGGAGTATGCCTCTATTGTTTGGTATCCTTTCTATATGTCCCATCAAGCTCCAATTGAACGTGTTTCAGCGTCGATTCCTCAAATTCTTGTCGTTCAAAGTTAATGGCGAATATCCGCCTTGGCATACTTCTTACAACACCCTTCTCGAATCGCATCAATTTCGTTCATTGTCATCCCGTAGTGATTACCATAGCGCCCGATTTTTACACAAATTATTAAATGATAGGATCGACTGTATGCAGCTGGTCTCCCACATAGGATTCAACGTACCTCGAATAGCATCTCGTTATGCTCCAACCTTTGCTATGGCGACACCGAGGACCAATCTTCGTTTGCGGTCGCCAATCTATCACATGATCAGGAACGCTGAGAAGATATTTAGTGATATTTTCACTGGAGAGTTGGCGCCATGATACACGAAACATAATAGTTTTTTGTATAGTTATGTCATGTTTTTAAATCAATATGTATTGTGTTCACAATGTGTATATTTGTCCTGTAATTGGGTTTACCTGTTGGACAATAAACATTATTATTATTATTATTATTATTAACCGGTTACATCGGTTAATGACTATTTTGTATTTCGACTAGTCGACTACGGTTACCAGTAAAAGTCTGAGCACTGATTCAGATAGTCAAGCACCGAACCCCGCACAGGCGAAGTCGAAACTGGTGTGGGACTGCAAGAATGCGGTCAACAAGCTGGCCAGCCGAACTAAGGTGACCGTGGTTTGGATACCAGGACGCGAAGGTCATCGAGGAAATGTTAAGGCAGACGAATTAGCCCGAATAGGCTTGTCAACGGCTAAAAAAACCCAAAACACCCTGTAGACGTAGCATATACGGTAGTGAAAGCAATTATTAAACAATGGAAAATATGAAATCTCTAGACTGGTGGAAGAGTATTCGAGGTCAGAGACAGACCAAGCAATTTCTGATTGGACATAGGCCTAAATTTACAGCAGACCTGCTAAACAGGGATAAAAGGTCCGTCAAAAGAATAGTAGGCCTGCTAACAAGACATTGTATCCTCAAGAAACACATGAGCAACGTAGGCCTGACAGAGGAAACAACATGTAGTTTTTACCAGGCGGAAGAAGAGACTACCGTTCGTGTGCTTGAGCGATTGTACAGCACTGACAGGGATACAGCTCTAAGTAGTAGGGCGCGGAATATGCAAAAGCCGAAACCTACGTAGAGGGATCACTCACAAGACTACTGGGTCTGGTGAAGACAGCGAAACTAACGTAATTGATGTAATAATAGAGGAACCACAATAGATCTGAAAAGGTCACAGTTTGAATACTAATCTAATCTAATCTAAGTCCTCCAAAACATTGAAAAACTTCGAGATAGACTCCAGCACTTCGATGTAATTCCTAGAAGCACCATACAAGCGACAGTTCAAAATGCCGGAGAGGGTGCGCAATTGTGTATTAATGAAAATGGCCAATTATTTGAACATTTACTGTAATTGTTGGTTTATTGTTTTTCCTATTATAATTACTGTTATTGTTACTTTCCTTCATTGTAAAAATACACCTTCAATTTACCATTTATAAAGCATCCCGTTGCTTTTTATTCAATTCCTGCTATCATAAACACTACGCGGTTTGATAAATGATCCATTATCGACCAAGTTTCTATAAAGATCTAGAAAAACGAAACGATGTGGCTGTTGTAAATATCTTGTACTCGCTATTAAACATGAATCAGCCTGTATAGCATGAAATGACAACAATGTAATATTTTCATAAGAGCTGCACTGTTTTCTAGGTAGCTAATTCTGTACCAATATTTAACATTACGCTAAAACATGTTGAGTAAATTAAACATGACGAATATTTTATTTGCAAAAAGTGCTTGTTTATTTTGATTCTGGGAGTATTTTTATGTGAAAGAAATTTTTGCATTTGTAGGTCCACGATGTCAGATCGAATTTAGTTCGGGCCGATAGAGATTGTATTAGTTTATATGACGCAATCGATATAAAGGACCCTGTTGTAGCAAATTGCCTTATTGATCAAATGTCAATTGAAAATATTTTGCTCGTTCCGTCTACTGAAAGAGCAATAGAACTCCTGTCAGATCAAAACCGAGTCCCACGAAATTGCAGTCAAGGTGTTACTATCAAGGGAGATATATTCCACCCCGATCCTAACTATAAAACATATGCATCACGTTACCATAAAGCTAGATATTTGCAAGTCAATACGAAAGATTTAATAAGGTAATATTTTTAATCGTATTCCTCATTGTATACTATGTATATCTTAATAGGGGATATGAAGAAACTCTTGCTGAATTAGCAGCTAAACTTAAAAATATTCAAGCCCAAATCAACGCGGTGGTTATGGATAAATCAAAGCAAAAGCATGATCTTGCAGAACTTAAGAACAAGCTTGAAAAGCTCCGACAGACTAATTTTGTCGCAAAAAGGAAGCTGGAAGACCTACGAGTAACGGAAGATTTGGAGTCTGTTAACGTGCAGGCACTCGTAAGTCGAAATAAAATTTTTAATTTGATGAAACTCACCTTTTTTGCGTATTGGTTTTTAGGAAGATGAAGTATCTGAGTTGAAATCGGTTATACAACGTTGCACGGCTGATTGCGGAAGTATCGATGAGGAAATGAAAACCATAAAGGGCCAAATAAACGATGCCGAGGAACGCTTGACTGAATTAATCCAAGCGGGGAAAGGATTTGAAGATAGGATTGCACCGTTAGAGGTAAGATTGTAAAATGGAATTTTCCTTAGAGCACTTGTAGTACACGTACTTTTTGCGCAGCAACAAATTCGGGAGCAGAGCAAGAAGAGGGAGGAACTCGATGTAAATAGCACCTTTGAAAAGAAAAGATTGCAAAGACTCCAAAATAAATTGGCGCTTGCTAGATCTGAGTTGTTAACTAAACAGAAGGAATTAGATAGATTAACAGAAGAAGCTGTTACTGTTGGTGAAAGAATTGAGGAGCTCAGGTAACTATACTAAAATTAACTTTGTTATTAAGTGCTTATTTAAAAAGCTTACAAAAGGCACGAGTTTACATTTACAAAAAAAGTTACTCTTTTATAGATATGTCGCAGTCAATTCAATGTCATTATGTTTTCTGTTCTTGGCTATTATTATCTCCAAAACTTCCTAAGTGCACATGCAAAACTAAAATTAATCTGAATACGATCCTTGTTCAATTCTATTCCAACAAAAGTACCCCCGTAAATTATTTGGTTTTAGTTTAAATTCAGTAGCTTTCGATAACGCATGCGCAGCATGCAGACAGAGGAATGCTGGTTTGTAATTTTGCTTTTAAATTTTTTAATCTAATGTTACCAAGTTTTAAAAGCATAATAAAGATAACTGGAGCCTGGTAACTGGAGAGCAATCGCAGCGGCGGCGTGACTGTGTTTAGGTGGGAGGGCTAGTCGATTATGATACGACACGACAAATCATTATCACTAACGCTGGCCACGAGCGGTACCGCGCATCGGCGTAGAATCAGTTCGGACCGAGAGGAACGGTAGTATTACTTCGTCTGCGGAGCAGTACGGACATTTTCGCTGCCGGTCATTTGCGCAATTGTTTATCTGTCCTAGAAAAATTATGATTTCGTCAGCAAAACGACCGCGGTCGGACAAACTTCGAAAATTTATTGCAGAAATTCCAGACTTAATATATGAAGGCGCTAAAATTAAATGTGTAATCTGTAAAATCCCGTTAATGTGTTGGTCCAAACAACATTGTCTACGACACGTAAATAGTGAAAAGCATGTCTCAAAAAGAAATTGCGCACGAGACAATGAAAAATTTATATTTAATTTATGCGTTACGTTTATCGCATGTAATATACCGTTTAATTTACTAGACAAGGAACTATTTATCTGCTTTTGGAATAACTATTCGGAGTGCAAATTACCAAGTGGAACATCGTTACGAAGAATTGTGCCATCTGCGCGCGAACATATTGAACAAAAAATAAAATCGGAGTTGAAAGATCAAAAATTGTGGTTATGTGTCGACGAAACAACAGATCGGAAGAAACATTCTGTTCTTAATGTAATGGCACGCAAATTGGAACCTCATCAATCGGCACCTTCAATTCTATTAGTCTCCAAACGAATACAACAGTGTACTGCCGAAGTAATTTCAAAGTTAGTGTTAAATACATCGGACTAGTTTGAACTTTCAACAAACCAAACTCTTGATGTTAGTGAGTGATGGTCCTGCAAACATGCTTTCTGTAGGCCGGTCTCTTAAAAAGCATTCTGCTAATTTGTTGCACATTACGTGTAAAGTTCATGCTCTCAATCGTGGCGGATAGTATCAGAAAATGTTATCCTGAGGTAGACGCTTTAATAGCGAATACCAAAGCAGTATTTGTCAAATCACCGAAACGTATTCGCGAATTTCGCAGACTGTGCCCCCGTATACCAGAGCCACCAGAACCTATTCTAACTCGTTGGGGAACATGGCTGCAGGCCGCGTTTTATTATCATAAATATTTTGACAATATTAAGAACGTGGTTTTACAATTCGATACAAAGGAAGCTGGCGCTATCCAAAAAAGACAGTGGAAATTTCAAGATAGTCAGGTTAAAATGGATTTAAAAATCATTCACGACAATTACTTCGGGCTAGCAGATGCAATAGAAAAATTACAAAATCCTGCGGTGCCGTTAGAAGAATCTCTACAAATAGTGCAACATGTTCACGCACAGCTATGCGCGATTGAAGACGCAAAAAATGTTTCTGTTCTAGAGAAATTTGAAAGTGTTTTTGAGAAAAATTCTGATTTTGGTACATTAAGACACATTTGTGAAGGTGCGTCAACAGAATCGTTAAGTTATTTGAAAGATTATTTTACTTACGCAAATATTACGTCACCAGATGTAGAACGTTCGTTCTCTGCATATAAACGCATTTTTTCCTCATGTCGTACTAGTTTTGCCGAAACAACAGTTGAAACATATCTAGTGTTGCAGATATTTAACAGACATTATTCACTTTGTGATTTCACGGAGGACTCTTAAAATGGTAAGTGTTTGAGCACGTGTTATTTAATTTTTATTTAAAAGATGAGCGAAATTATTTGTGGCAGCAAACATCTCTATTAGCAGAATAACTCCAGTGGAACGCGAGGCCTAGTCGACTCTACGCTACTGCGCGGTACCGCTCGTGGCCAGCTTTAATTATCACTCAGTTCAGTTTAGCATTGGATAGCGGATAGGGCGTGTTGATTTTATTGATATAAACGTAGTTATTAATTGTAGTGAACATGGCTAAGAAACGACCCGAAAAGTTTATTTCTGACTTTCCCGATTTGTTTTACAACGGGAGTAAGATAGTTTGTAAAGTGTGCAAAATACATTTTATGTCAAATAAGAAGTGGAACTGTACAAGACACGTAAATTCCGCACAGCATAGAAAACGAAAATTGGGCATACCACCGAGAAGTGCATTTTTTTTTTAATGTAATTCTTATGTTGATAAACTGTAATTTGCCACAAGGCTTACTCGATAAATAACCGTTTAAGGACTTTTGGGACAAATACAATCCCCAGTTGCGGTTGTCAGCGGAGAAACGGCACGCAAGCATGTTGCATTTGTACGCGATGAAATGGAAAAGAAAATGAAACGCATATTGAAAAAACAGTTTCTTTGGTTATGTGTTGACGAGACAACAGACTGTAAAAAAAAATGCAATTCTAAATATTATGGTACGCATACTAGACCCTAGTAAACCTACATTACCACTGTTACTAGTTAGCCGAAGACTACAAGAATGTACTGCTGCAGCAATTACGAAGGTTGTACTTAGTACGTTGGAAAAATTTCAAATTTCAAAAGATAAAGTGTTGATGTTTATGAGCGATGGCGCAGCGATAATGCGTGCGGTAGGCCGTTCTCTTCTTGAACACGGTTGCGACTGTTTACATGTAACTTGTAAAGTGCATGCTTTACATCTTGTGACAGAAACCATTCGACAATGCTCTCCCGAGGTAGATGCATTAATAGCAAGCACAAAAAAAGTATTTTTGAAATCTCCCAAACGCCTGGTGTCCTGGTATTCGTCAACCACCGGAGCCAATTCTTACACGTTGGGGAACATGGTTGCAGGCAACTTTTTATTATGCTGAACATTTCAAAATAGTAAAAGCTGTTGTTGCACAATTCAATCCTGCCGAAGCTGCAACTATTAAGAAGCCAGAGCCAGTCAAAATTTCAAGATATTTCCGTTGAAACAGATTTAAAAAATATTCGTAGCTACTATAAAGGATTAGCTGACGCAATAGACCAATTACAAAATAGATCCTTATCATTATTGGAGTCTGCAAATTATGGACGGAGCGCATACACAGCTACTGACTATACACGACGCAAAATATAATCGCGTTTTAGAAAAGTTCGAGAGTGTGCTACAGAAAGATCCCGATTTTAGCACACTAAAACAAATTTGTGATGGTGTATCGAATAATCCACTGACTAAGTACAAAGAGTATTTTAATCATGCATGTGTAACATCGGTAGATGTTGAACGCTCTTTTTCAAAATATAAACTCATTCTCTCACCACGGCGAACATCGCTCACCGAGACAACTATGGAAACACATCTAATGGTGTCAACTTTTTGCCACTCTTATCCATATGATGTTAATACTGATAATGGTGCTTCTAGTTTTACTGTTCCGTAGCCAAGGCTGCTTAAAAGCGCGAGTGTTTCACTCCTTTTCACATATTATAATTATGTATTAGTTCTGTTATTTTCTTTTCTATTTTCTTACGAGGCAGGTACGGCTATGGCACGGCTCCCTGTTGCCGGGCTCTAAAGATAACCATAATTTATATAGCAATTAACAGCGTACTGCGGATGTTGCAACATTAATTGGCATAATCATACCACTACTTGTAATCTTAAGTTCTAACTTACTAATTATTATCTCGCTAGACAAGTCCAGGATGTCGTTGCTGAAATCAATACAATACAAAGCACTATAAGAAAAGTGGAAAGTTCTTTAGAAAATCCCGAAGAAGTAGGCAGAAAATATCAAAAAGCTCGTCGGAAGCACCAACAAGTAACTTCCTTCATAGAGTGCTTGAAGGAGAACATACAGGAACTGGATTCGGCCATTTTGAAAAGAAAACACCATTACCAAGTTACCGAGGACTATTTCGTCAATTATATTAACCATAATTTCTCAAAGGTGTTAGATTTCCGACAATTTAAGGTAAACTTATTGTTTGGATATACAGGATGCTTCAGAAATCCGTCGACAAGCTGTCAATACGGAGTCTGCATTAGAAAATGAGATTAAACTTCATAAATACATGGTTAAAAACATTTCGATTCGATATTGTTCCCTAATAAAAGTGGTCAAAAACATCAACACTAAATAGCAACGTAATTTGTTTATGGAATTAGTATAGTATACGAGGAGGGTATTCATTTAATTTTTTAACGAAACTCTTTCAATCTCCTTCAAAGTTCTCTCCATTGGAGCTAATACACTTGTCCAATAATTTATTCCATCGTTCAAAACGTTTCTTAAATTCGTCTTTTGTAATGCCTGACAGCGCCTCCGTTGTTTTTTTCTTCACTGCAGCAACGTCGACAAAACGCTTTCTTTTCATGTCTCTTCATTCGGGGAAATAACAAAAAGTCGCAGGAGTCAAGGTCGGGTGAATAGGGGGGATCAGGCACAGGGGTCATGGTATTTTTGGTCAAAAATTGTCGCACAGAGAGGGCTGTGTGAGCAGGAGCGTTATCATGGTGGAAAAACCAGTTGCTCGACTGTCACAAATCAGGCCTCTTCCGCCTCCAAGTCACTCCAGACGGCTCCACAACTTCTTCAATGGTCCGTCGTCGATCTTCCAGGATGATTTCGCGAATTTTTTCAACATTTTCATCGGTTCGGGCCGTGGAAAGAGGACCAGAGCGAGGATTGTCATCAATTGTCATTTCACCTCTTTCGAAACGAGAAAACCACTCAAACAATTGAGTTTTCCCAATAGCGTCATCCTTGTAGGCCGTTTTTAACATTTCAAGAGTTTCTGTGCCAGTTTTTCCGAGCAAGAAGCAAAACTTTACGGCCGCGCGCTGTTCACGAGAATCGGCCATTGCAAAAACGACGAGCACACAAAATAAGTGTCACTAACAAATTCACACAAGCCGGACGGAACCTTCTTTACCGACGACGATTGTCTTATTGACTCGGGAATGGTAGCTCTATATGCTCCTAGCAACAGAACACGGTACTATAAAAACTCCGCCCGCCAGAACATCAGTTTGATTTCTTTTGGGTACCCCCTCGTATTAGTAAAAAACTATGCTAGTATGCTAGTAACAACAAGGTGATCTGCACATTCCGCACCACACAAAATATCATATTAATCCAGAACATGTGTTTCGAGAATTCGCGGATTTTCATTGTCAACCGTACGACCATTCGGCGACATACTACCCACAGTCCTTGCTGTCATTATTACTATTGATTATTATGCTAGAATAACTTTACCTCCTTTTTTACCGCCTTAGCAAGGAATTGCATATACATTACAAAACTGTATGCATATTACTAACCATTTTACAAGCATTGATTACCTGTGCGACTAATTCCGATTCTATTACAACTGGAGCTTTGTAAATTAGGGATTCAGATCCGATGAGCAAGCTGGCCAGCGTCTCGAACCAATGCAATTAGACCATACACTAAATACATATCTACAAGTTCTTCTACACTAAATGCATATCTACATTTTGCAAAAAGAGAAAAAAGCTTATAAATTATATATATTATATATTTGACTTTTCAGTTGAAGTGTTTTGTTTTCTATACCACTCTGTTATTCCAACAATACAGAATTTGCAGGAATTCTAGCATCACGGTATTAACAAAGTACATAAAAATGAAATAATTTGATATACACGTTGGCCCAGGCCTCACCGGGGTGCGAGATATATGCGCGGCGTTTGTAAAATGTAGCGCAGTTTTGCGGAAAGTTCACTCATCATCACGGCGCAATGCCTTACGGCTGATTATAGGAATTCCAACATTTTTTGCACGTTGAATAGCTTCAATTGTTAGCTGTCAAATGACGTTAAGCTTGACCCGCTACTACTCATATACCCGGAGATTTGTGTCACTAACGATATCTCGTGGGCAAAATTTTTTAGGGCCAAATATTAATTAAGTGCTCAGTTTATCTTTGCTAAAGAGCTATCAATACCAAAAAGTAATACACGATGGATGCGTATGTTACCTGCCAATAAGTTAAGCGTCTGCAGCGTTGACAACTGTTAGGTGTGGTCGGCTATGCTTTGTGACGGATTTTTGTTGTGCTACACGTGGTCAACATGTTGGGAAAATATAGCCCAACTTAGAGAATTTAAAAGTCATATATCTACATTTTCAAATAACCATTGCACTCAACTTTCAAGTAAAATAAAATTTTGAGCATCTTTTCTCTTGTAAGTAGTTAGTAATTAACGAATATCTATGTGTTTATTAAGATCTAACCTCATTTTCTGACAAGTTGTCGTTGAAATTTGTTCTCTTATATTTTTAGGGCAGCTTAGAGGTAAACATGGCTGAAAAGAAACTGGAGTTAGTTGTCATTCCCCAACATGGTTCTCAGGGACATACCGTTACTAGTAACCTATCAGGTGGAGAACGATCATTTTCGACAGTAGCCTTTTTGTATGCCTTATGGCAATGTATGAATTTTCCTTTCTATTTCCTCGATGAGTTTGACGTTTATATGGTAATACTCGATAAAAATGTGTTGGATATATTGTACTATTCGGTTAGTATTTACTTTCAGGATAAAATTAATAGAACCAAAGTTATGGAAATATTAATTCATCACGCCAAGAGTAGGCCGGAATTACAATTCATATTTCTAACACCACAAGATGTGTCTTTTATACGAGATAGTGATGTTTCAATACATAGGTATGTACTGCGCCACATTTAATCACTGTGCTGTTTATAAAAATATTTTTCTTTCAGATTGGAGGATCCCGAACAACGTGCTGTACCTGAAGATTAAATAGGATTTACTTTCGTGTAGTTGTATTAACTTTTGCCTTTCTATTTTTATATGTGTTTTTTTAAGTATTATTATGAATTGTATATATATTTGATAAATTTACTTGATATATTTAATTAAGTGTTTCATTCAATCTGCATAATATATCGAACGTAATATGTTGTGTACGAAAGTCAGCGACTACCATGTGGATTACAGCACGTATTTTGACAGATTGTACCGGTCGTCAACCAAAATTGATTTAATAGCGATGTATCCAACAGAGAAAGAATACACATGAAAAAATGTCTAGTAACAAATCCAGAAATAATGCTAATATAGCTCATTGTATTGGTGGAATCATTCCCGGCAAGAACAATGCGAGTAGAGAAGAGAGAGCACTAACACACGGATATGTTTCTGCCTACCCCGGTTGTGGACATTGGAGGCATAAACCGAGAGGTAGACACAATGCAGGCAGCAGAAAGGTGACTCCTCGTAGCCACGCTGATGACGCCGGGTAGGCAGAAACATGTCCGTGTGTTAGTGCTCTCTTTTCTCTGCTCGGATTGTTCTCGCCGGGAATAATTCCACCAATACCACGAGCTATATTAGCATTATTTTTGGTAGATGAAAGAATGCTGTGGTGGGGACGTTAAGTGATACCGCCTACCATGTGATGTACACCTATGAAGTGTTCTTCTCTTTGGTTGACAACCGGTATACGTAGCTGGAGAGTTGGCGAACTAACATTACTAATATTCTATTGGGAGGTACACCATGTCTAGTTTCTCTTTCAAAGTAGTTGTTGCCGTTGAATTCTTGATCCTGCTGTAGTGATGGTTCTTTACTCATACTTTAATTCATCTGTTTATTATATCTGATTCAAGAATTTGATCTTTATTACCGGAACTGCCAACTTGAACTATTCGCGAATTTTAAGCATTTCTGCTTGGGATGACAATTAACGTTTTTTTTTGACAATCCCCGTCACTATCGCTAGTGCAGAACGATCGTTCTCGAAATTGAAATTAATAAAAGTATATTTAAGACATTTCATGGGAGAAGAAAGGTTGCACAATTTAGCAATACTGTCAAACATTTCTTGGCCCGAAATTCGGACTTTGATAACGTCATCGACAATTTTACCAAAATGAGAGCCCGAAAAAGACTAATAATAAAAAATAGAATGAACCTGCAGTATTTCAAATAACACAGAGTATCGGCACACTCCTCACCACACAAAATATTAATTAATTCGGAACAGCTGTTTCAAAGGCTCGCTGGGCCCTCATTTTAAATCTGTGTGTATCTATTTACGAATACCTACTTTTCTATCGTTTAACTCTAACATGCTGAGTATATGTGGAACGGAAAAGGGTCTCTTGCCTCGTCCCGCCTTCGTAAAGTAGAGCGAGACAAATGGTAAGGTTCCTTCCCGCTAATTCTCTATCTGCGCATTCTAAGAAAACTAAACAAATCAATACATATGTTACAAAACACGACGACTCGGTCTTTGTCAAGTGTGAATTGAAAAGTTCCTTTACCCTAATAAATCAAACAGGCAAGGAAAATTAAGTGGCGCATTATCTTTGTTTAAAAGATTCGGATGTGTCTTTATATAGATAGTCTCAAATGCGTCTAGGTTTTCTAATTTGATGACGTGTCCCGTATCATTTATGTGCTCAGCTACACTTGACGCTCTTGTTCGACCGAATCTGTAGCATTTCATGTGTTTATTAAATCTAGTACCTATCGCCCGTTTTGTTTGTCCAATACCAGGCTTCATCACAGTCGTTGCATGCAATTTTATAAATTCTAGGGAAATACGCTGTGTCCTTTTTCAAACACGTTTCAAATTT
This sequence comes from Dynastes maya, assembly GCA_029619315.2. Classification (NCBI taxonomy): domain Eukaryota; kingdom Metazoa; phylum Arthropoda; class Insecta; order Coleoptera; family Scarabaeidae; genus Dynastes; species Dynastes maya. The sequence continues at coordinate 1,951,942 of JAROYE020000015.1, read as the reverse complement.
ACTCACAAGTTGGCTATGAACGGGGACAGTGGATTGCCCCCTATTTGAAAACGGTTTTGGTTCATGCATAAAGAAGTTAGTCTTTTGTATTTCGGGATTTTGACATCGTCAATGTTGTTAAGTTTTAAGAGTTCAAGTAAATATTCTATGGTTTCTGGGATTGGTACGCTGTGGAAGAGTGGACAAACATCAAACGATACTAAAATTTCCCCTTCTTCTAATTCAATATTAGTAGTAGTAGAATTTATTTATTATAATCCCGTTATATATAAAAGAAAATTGATTGTATCAACGCTGATTAAGTTGACTGAGGTTTTACGAGACCATAAAAGTACCTATAAAACGATGAGCTTAATTCTTTGAGTGCTCTAGTCTAAACATTTTTCAAGGGCCTCACATTGCGTTGTTACTTGTACGCCACTGCTGGAAACACTAGTGGTCCCAATAAACTTTTGGTAGATAATGTATAAAAAAAATTGTATAGTGTATTGGCATTTCAATCTATAAATACACTTTATCAACGGACTAGGAAGTCGTGCGGCTATCAATAAAATAAACTTATTCAAACGATTAGAAATATTAAATAAAGGTACTGCATTTCAAAAATATCTTGTAAATACGAAATCATACAAGTTAATTCAAAAGAAACCGATTCAAAGTAAATTAATGAGAATGAGAACGTGAAAAATTGAATTACGCTCTAGATAAATATAGTACAAGGTCGGTTTAGTTTAAATAGACATAATAACACTTGATAATCGAATATCACACGCTTGAATATAAAGGAAAAAATATTAATCCACTTTATACCTGCATTCCTTCTCGAAGAGCTCATATCTGTCTGTAAGAATTTCAGCGAAGGTCAAGAACATAATTCGATTAAAAGAACGTATAATTCCAAGCAATTCAATTAAAGCTAATTAAGTTCATCTCATTTAATTCACTCTTTTTAATTTTGTTTCGCATTAACTTAGAAACGGTTTAATTTTCTCATTCTCATCGGTTACGTTCACCCCGCGTTCACCAAAAATATGCTAGAATCTAGCGCTGGTGGCTGGATGGGCTGGTATGGGAGTGTGTTTTGACAGCAACACAAATATGGAGGTTTACTAGTTGTCAAATGTGAACGGTTTAGTGTAAATATTTTTATTTTTAAAAATGTTTATGTGGTTGTATATAGAAATTTAGTAGTTATCAAATAAAATGTATTTTCCCATCGGATGGCCAAAAGTCCTTAAAATCCCTGAGTGGGGAAGGACGTCAATAAAACAGGTCACCAGCAACAGGGACAGGATTTTGTTTGCAATATTAACAGATGATGCCTTATCGATATGGTATTGTAAGGTATGCTAGTAGAATCCTTATTTTATTCTTTTTCCTTTCTTAAATGTTAATTCTCATGACATTATAGCCTTGTGTTCCTATTGTTTTCCATCGCAGAAGTAAGGAATCGCTCGAAAAGATCGGTTACAATGTCTTAGTGGAGTGGAAGCCAGATTCTAGTATGTTAGTTATAGCGGTAAATATAAGAAATCAAATGTAAGTTGGTAATTTTACAATGATATCAATGTATTTTAGACTACCGAAGGGCATCTTTTATTTTACAACGTAGATGTGGTTAGCGATCAAAAGGGTCTTTACATACAAATGGATTCACCTCACTCAAATTTAAGAAGGGACAGCGCAGAGTTATTTATTAAAGAAATGATACCTCCATTAAGTTTGTCACCGGTAAGTTAAATTCTAGAACATGAAAAAGTGAAAGTAGAGTTTAATGAACTGCTCTTGTTTGTCTAAATATAAACATGGGAAAATATATAACCTTTTCTCATTTTGTTATGTTTTTTACATTGATTTAGGGGGATGAAGTTTTAGTTTGGGATGGAAAAATTACTAGCATAGTTTGCATAACGATGAACGAGATAATGGTTGCGACATCCCAAGGGCATGTGTTACGGTATCGATGGGACGGTACTCAGAATAGAGATTATAATTTAGATTTGCGAAGGATCCCATTTTGTATAAATCAACAAGTGTCTAAAGGTGATTTTTGGATAATTTTTTTCAATCTAATTTGCTGATGCTTTTTAATTTAAGCTGTGCCAATTGTTGAAGAAAATACTTATATAGTAGATATCGAATACTCCCCTCTAATTGGAGGATTTGCTATAGTTTTAAATGATGGGAGAGCAGCATTTTTAACCGCGTCTTCATTAAGATTTGATCCTAATGTAAGTAAAATTATGATTTATATTGTGCGTGATATAATTGCAGGATATATGAAAATATTATCCTTGCGACATCACGCTTATTTTTCGCGACGTAAACAGCACTCTTGGGCCTCAGATACCCAAAGGTGTTTTTATGAAAATCGATTGAGAATGTACATATTTTGTGGTTTCGATTGAATTTGTAATTACAACAGAATTAACAACCGAAATTAAAACTTTTCTTTATGTTTCGAAAGTATGTAATGCTCAAGACAATAAAGATATGATAGCTTCTGTAACATCTAACATAAAATTTTATCAAACAAAACACAATTACAAAATTCGAAATTAAAACAAAGGAAATAATAAAATAAGAATGCTTTAAAAAAAAATTAACTTTTTGGCGATATGAATTGTAATCATTAGACTCCGGTAAATGGAGAGCAATCGCAGCGGCGGTGTGACTGTGTTTAGGTGGGCGAGGAGGGCTGGTCGATTATGATACGACACGACAAATCATCATCACTAAAGCTGGCCACGAGCGGTACCGCGCAGTAGCGTAGAGTCGACCAGGCCTCGCGTTCCACTAGAGTTATTCTGCTAATAGAGATGTTTGCTGCCGCAAATAATTTCGCTCATCTTTTAAGTAAAAATTAAATAACACGTGCTCAAACACTTACCATTTTAAGAGTCCTCCGTGAAATCACAAAGTGAATAATGTCTGTTAAATATCTGCAACATTAGATATGTTTCAACTGTTGTTTCGGCAAAACTAGCACGGCATGAGGAAAAAATGCGTTTATATGCAGAGAACGAACGTTCTACATCTAGTGACGTAACATTTGCGTAAGTAAAATAATCTTTCAAATAACTTAACGATTCTGTTGACGCGCCTTCACAAATGTGTCTTAATGTACCAAAATCAGAATTTTTCTCAAAAACACTTTCAAATTTTTCTAGAACAGAAACATTTTTTGCGTCTTCAATCGCGCATAGCTGTGCGTGAACATGTTGCACTATTTGTAGAGATTCTTCTAACGGCACCGCAGGATTTTGTAATTTTTCTATTGCATCTGCTAGCCCGAAGTAATTGTCGTGAATGATTTTTAAATCCATTTTAACCTGACTATCTTGAAATTTCGACTGGCTTTTCTGGATGGCGGCAGCTTCCTTTGTATCGAATTGTAAAACCACGTTCTTAATATTGTCAAAATATTTATGATAATAAAACGCGGCCTGCAACCATGTTCCCCAACGAGTTAGAATAGGTTCTGGTGGTTCTGGTGTACGGGGGCACAGTCTGCGAAATTCGCGAATACGTTTCGGTGATTTGACAAATACTGCTTTGGTATGCGCTATTAAAGCGTCTACCTCAGGATAACATTTTCTGATACTATCCGCCACAAGATTGAGAGCATGAATTTTACACGTAATGTGTAACAAATTAGCAGAATGCTTTTTAAGAGACCGGCCTACAGAAAGGATTTTTGCAGCACCATCACTCACTAACATCAAGAGTTGGTTTGTTGAAAGTTCAAACTTGTCCAATGTATTTAACACTAACTTTGAAATTACTTCGGCAGTACACTGTTGTATTCGTTTGGAGACTAATAGAATTGAAGGTGCCGATTGATGAGGTTCCAATTTGCGTGCCATTACATTAAGAACAGAATGTTTCTTCCGATCTGTTGTTTCGTCGACACGTAACCACAATTTTTGATCTTTCAACTCCGATTTTATTTTTTGTTCAATATGTTCGCGCGCAGATGGCACAATTCTTCGTAACGATGTTCGACTTGGTAATTTGCACTCCGAATAGTTATTCCAAAAGCAGATAAATGGTTCCTTGTCTAGTAAATTAAACGGTATATTACATGCAATAAACGTAACGCATAAATTAAATATAAATTTGTCATTGTCTCGTACGCAATTTCTTTTTGAGACATGCTTTTCACTATTTACGTGTCGTAGACAATGTTGTCTGGACCAACACATTAACGGGATTTTACAGATTACAGATAAATATTAAATTCGGAAGAAACATTCTGTTCTTAATGTAATGGCACGCAAATTGGAACCTCATCAATCGGCACCTTCAATTCTATTAGTCTCCAAACGAATACAACAGTGTACTGCCGAAGTAATTTCAAAGTTAGTGTTAAATACATTGGACAAGTTTGAACTTTCAACAAACCAACTCTTGATGTTAGTGAGTGATGGTGCTGCAAACATGCTTTCTGTAGGCCGGTCTCTTAAAAAGCATTCTGCTAATTTGTTGCACATTACGTGTAAAGTTCATGCTCCCAATCGTGGCGGATAGTATCAGAAAATGTTATCCTGAGGTAGACGTTTTAATAGCGCATACCAAAGCAGTATTTGTCAAATCACCGAAACGTATTCGCGAATTTCACAGACTGTGCCCCCGTATACCAGAGCCACCAGAACCTATTTTAACTCGTTGGGGAACATGGTTGCAGGCCGCGTTTTATTATCATAAATATTTTGACAAGATTAAGAACGTGGTTTTACAATTCGATACAAAGGAAGCTGCCGCTATCCAGAGAAGCCAGTCGAAATTTCAAGATAGTCAGGTTAAAATGGATTTAAAAATCATTCACGACAATTACTTCGGGCTAGCAGATGCAATAGAAAAATTACAAAATCCTGCGGTGCCGCTAGAAGAATCTCTACAAATAGTGCAACATGTTCGCGCACAGCTATGCGCGATTGAAGACGCAAAAAATGTTTCTGTTCTAGAAAAATTTGAGTGTTTTTGAGAAAAATTCTGATTTTGTCACATTAAGGCACATTTGTGAAGGTGCGTCAACAGAATCGTTAAGTTATTTGAAAGATTATTTTACTTACGCAAATATTACGTCACTAGATGTAGAACGTTCGTTCTCTGCATATAAACGCATTTTTTCCTCATGCCGTGCTAGTTTTGCCGAAACAACAGTTGAAACATATCTAATGTTGCAGATATTTAACAGACATTATTCACTTTGTGATTTCACGGAGGACTCTTAAAATGATAAGTGTTTGAGCACGTGTTATTTAATTTTTATTTAAAAGATGAGCGAAATTATTTGCGGCAGCAAACATCTCTATTAGCAGAATAACTCTAGTGGAACGCGAGGCCTGGTCGACTCTACGCTACTGCGCGGTACCGCTCGTGGCCAGCTTTACTTATGTTACTTGGCCAAACTTGCGCGTGGACTTTGCGGAAGAATTAACATTTTATAGTTGCTGAATATTTAAATTATTGTAATTGTTTAGTGAAAGTTAGTGTTACCTGCATATTTTCCCATTTATATCATTATTTTTATTCTCAAAATGTTAATTTACGTAATACAATTAATATCCATTTAAAAAGCTACTTATCTTCTTTTATTACAGCAAGTTCAAGGAATATGGGCTCAGGGTATTGAAGACGCAACATGTGCCACAGTAAATCATAAATATAGATTAATAACATTTGGAAGAGCTAAGTATGTAAATGTTATAATTACCTATTCTGCAAAGCATATAGATGATCTCTTTTTTCGCTAATTTTAGCTCGGAGTGTATAGTCTATCAAGTCGACGAAACGACTGGTGGGTTAGTCGTTTCCCATCATTGTGTGCTAAGCAGCAAAGATTATCCTGGTTGTCCAGGAGCGGTCACTTCAATTAAATGGACCCCAGATGGTTGTGCTCTAGTTGCTTGTTGGGATTTAGGTGGTATCGGCTTGTGGTCAACCTTTGGAGCGCTACTATCTTGTTCACTTGGATGGGATTATGGATTAAATGTTGATTTAATGAATTTTAATCCATTACATGTTATATCAATGGTAAAAATTAAGATTGCAATATTATTTAAGTTAGTAACAAATTCCTTTTTAATTATAGGAATGGGCTACAGAAGGTTACCAGTTATGGATGGTCAGAAAAGAGTATAATCAAAGCAATAGTACCAACAAAACTGATTCAAATTGTAATCCTCTCGAAACTGATGATAATAGAACGTTTGAAACCAGTTTGATACGTTTGGATTTCGTAAAGAGTGCATTGACGATAAATCCCTGCATGGTAATTTCGATATAATTTGTATTTATAATATAATATCTTTAATTTTCTAGAGTCAGCAAAGTAATTTGTATTTACAAGGTGAAGACAAATTATACGTGAATTCTGCCGATACCCTAATCAAAATCTTTTCTGATCGATCGTCTAAAGATGAGGGTGTATTTAGTGAATCCTTTTTCTCTTTGAGTTCGAGCACATTAGCCGAAGGAAGACAATGGCTAATCATTCCAGTTCCGTCCACGTATACAGCAACAAATTGGCCAGTTCGAGTAAGTTTTTTATTTCACCTCTAAATCTTTTTACTACTGGAAGTGTTAGGTTATGGAAACGTTGTCGCATCAAGTGCTGACGTATCGGTAAACGTCGGACGAATGTGTCTGTGTATGATATTTATTAAATTGAAGTAATTAAAAATTAGTCGCTTGCATCCGGGATGAAATTCGTCTTAATGGGGCGCCCACGTCGAACGTGATTCTTCCTGTTGTCAGTTTAGGTGGTATGATCGGCCCCGAAGCCCAATACCTAATTAATAATAAAAAAAAAGTAACAAGATTATTACTGAACTGATCCCAAAGGCTTCATTGGTGGTGGCAACTTTAATACTATGTCTTCTTCCTCCATTTACAGCTGCTTTATAAGCATTTTTATTAAGTGGTGTTTTTTTTATTCTACGCCTACACGAGGCATCGCCCTGAAAATTAAAATAAACTGTTTTAGTAATTTATGTTATATTATATTCACGTGTTTCAACCTTGAGATACGCTCTTAACCTTAAGGAGCGATCTATCCTCTGAGATGCCTCATGGACTTTGACCTATGCGCATGTAAGATTAATATGGAACCCACCTTCTGACTTGGACACATCTCAAAGGACTTATCTTTTGACTTTGACACGAACCTCTTCGTTGACCTTGACGTATGCGCATATAAGAGCAATGTGAAACCCGCCCTTTGATTTTGACACGTCTATGTGAATGCATGGTCAAGATCAATGAGGAGTGTCGAGAATCTTTCACTCTTTTTGCTCTTACTCTACACAATTAAATGATTACTGTCGACATTTCCTTTCCTCACTTATTTACACGACTGAATGTGAGGACTTTTACAGTAGTCTTTATTAAGATTTAATGTCCTTGCTAGGCATTACCGATGTATTTCTTTTGTTCTTCGTTACAGTATTCCGCCATAGACAATAGCGGCCAACACCTAGCCATAGCTGGTCGTACTGGAGTAGCTCATTACTCCATGATTACGCGTAAATGGAAGTTATTCGGCAACGAAAGTCAAGAGAAAGATTTTGTAGTCTCCGGCGGGCTGTTGTGGTGGCGTGATTATGTGGTAATGGGCTGTTATGGTATACCTGATAATGGTGACGAAATACGATTCTACTCAAAAGACTGCAAATTAGATAATAAGTTCGCGAAAATACTCAGAGTTGCTGCACCTGTTCTTCTCATCAATAGTTTGCAAGACCAGTTGATCACTTTTGGTTCGGATGCCCAAGTTACAATATGGAATATGCATCAAGTTGATACAAGTAACCTTTTTATATTTGCTCTCTTTTTGTTGTTAAAAGCTTATTAAGTAGTTAATTTATGAGTAATTTTCCTTCAGTTGGCAACGTCGAAATCACCAAAACTCAAATAGTCGACATTTCATCGATGTGCATTCACCCAGCCTGCATAGTTTCTATAACCCTTACTTCACTGAAGACCGAAAACGTTAGAGGCCAAAACGTTAACTCCGAAAGCATCGTTTTCAACATCAGCGGTAGATTATTAATGGTGCAACGCGAATCAACGAATGGCGATAGATACACATGTTCCATGCCTACTGTTTTAGCCGGATACGTGGAGAATGTTTGGGTGCCTAATAAGAGAAAGCCAGATAAGGTACATTTAACAGAGGCGCTGTGGTTGTTTTGCGGATCTTACGGAATGAGAGTGTGGTTGCCGATTTTTCCACGAGATGGCGACAAAAGTCATACTTTCATGTCGAAGAGGATAATGTTACCATTCCATTTGAAAATATACCCATTAGGTAAAACTATATATTATACAGGGGATCATCTCCGTGGGATCGAAAGATTGTTTGCTTTTTTTTCTTGTTATGAGGTCTAATTGTGAGCGTGTTTTAAAATTATATTGAAGCCTACAGGGTGTCTCATAAGTTGGTAATTACTAACGCTGGCCACGAGCGGTACCGCGCATCGGCGTAGAATCTGTTCGGACCGAGAGGAACGGTAGTATTACTTCGTCTGCGGAGCAGTACGGACATTTTCGCTGCCGGTCATTTGCGCAATTATTTATCTGTCCTAGAAAAATTATGATTTCGTCAGCAAAACGACCGCGGTCGGACAAACTTCGAAAATTTATTGCAGAAATTCGAGACTTAGTATATGAAGGTGCTAAAATTAAATGTGTAATCTGTAAAATTCCGTTAATGTGTTGGTCCAGACAACATTGTCTACGACACGTAAATAGTGAAAAGCATGTCTCAAAAAGAAATTGCGCACGAGACAATGAAAAATTTATATTTAATTTATGCGTTACGTTTATCGCATGTAATATACCGTTTAATTTACTAGACAAGGAACCATTTATCTGCTTTTGGAATAACTATTCGGAGTGCAAATTACCATGTCGAACATCGTTACGAAGAATTGTGCCATCTGCGCGCCAACATATTGAACAAAAAATAAAATCGGAGTTGAAAGATCAAAAATTGTGGTTATGTGTCGACGAAACAACAGATCGGAAGAAACATTCTGTTCTTAATGTAATGGCACGCAAATTGGAACCTCATCAATCGGCACCTTCAATTCTATTAGTCTCCAAACGAATACAACAGTGTACTGCCGAAGTAATTTCAAAGTTAGTGTTAAATACATTGGACAAGTTTGAACTTTCAACAAACCAACTCTTGATGTTAGTGGGTGATGGTGCTGCAAACATGCTTTCTGTAGGCCGGTCTCTTAAAAAGCATTCTGCTAATTTGTTACACATTAGGTGTAAAATTCATGCTCTCAATCTTGTGGCGGATAGTATCAGAAAATGTTATCCTGAGGTAGACGGCTTAATAGCGCATACCAAAGCAGTATTTGTCAAATCACCGAAACGTATTCGCGAATTTCACAGACTGTGCCCCCGTATACCAGAGCCACCAGAACCTATTCTAACTCGTTGGGGAACATGGTTGCAGGCCGCGTTTTATTATCATAAATATTTTGACAATATTAAGAACGTGGTTTTACAATTCGATACAAAGGAAGCTGCCGCTATCCAGAAAAGCCAGTCGAAATTTCAACATAGTTAGGTTAAAATGGATTTAAAAATCATTCACGACAATTACTTCGGGCTAGCAGATGCAATAGAAAAATTACAAAATCCTGCGGTGCCGTTAGAAGAATCTCTACAAATAGTGCAACATGTTCACGCACAGCTATGCGCGATTGAAGACGCAAAAAATGTTTCTGTTCTAGAAAAATTTGAAAGTGTTTTTGAGAAAAATTCTGATTTTGGCACATTAAGACACATTTGTGAAGGTGCGTCAATAGAATCGTTAAGTTATTTGAAAGATTATTTTACTTACGCAAATATTACGTCACTAGATGTAGAACGTTCGTTCTCTGCATATAAACGCATTTTTTCCTCATGCCGTACTAGTTTTGCCGAAACAACAGTTGAAACATATCTAATGTTGCAGATATTTAACAGACATTATTCACTTTGTGATTTCACGGAGGACTCTTAAAATGGTAAGTGTTTGAGCACGTGTTATTTAATTTTTATTTAAAAGATGAGCGAAATTATTTGCGGCAGCAAACATCTCTATTAGCAGAATAACTCTAGTGGAACGCGAGGCCTGGTCGACTCTACGCTACTGCGCGGTACCGCTCGTGGCCAGCTTTAGTAATTACTCAAAGTTGTATATTTTTAAATGGAACGTGCTATATATTATTGCAGTTTTGGAATTCTCGTTAAATGTAGGTTGCAATTGAATTTTAAGCCATGCCTACAATCACATTTCATAACAAAAAAAAAAAATCAGTTTTGTAAAATCCCGATTTACGAAGGCATAATCTTCTGAGCTCGCGGAAATGAGCTCCTGTACCTATATGAAGACGAGCCTGTATATGAGAAATCACTTTTTTTATTCACTTTACAGCTATTCTTTTTGAGGATGCTATTATATTGGGTGCTGAGAATGATACCGTTTTATACACAACAGATACAAATTCTCCGTTTTCACTGCCTTTCAGTATTTTACAACGTACTGTAAGTATAGTTCGAAACAGATTTTAAACTGTAACCCTTATAAATCTATTACTATCGTTATTTGATTGCAGAGTCAAGTATATTTACACCAGATTCTAAGACAATTAATTAGGAGAAATTTAGGATATCATGCTTGGGAGATCGCAAGAAGTTGTAACAATTTGCCATACTTTCCTCATTCTTTAGAACTTTTATTACATGAAGTAAGATATCTTTTTTAAACATATTTTCCTATTATTAATTCTTATCATATATAAGGTGCTTGAAGAAGAAGCTACCAGCAAAGAACCAATACCAGATGCCCAGTTACCTAGCGTCATAGAATTCATCATGGAGTTTCCTGTCTATTTGCAAACCGTAGTCCAATGCGCCCGAAAAACTGAAATAGCTCTCTGGCCTTATTTATTTTCGGTAGCCGGGAAGCCCAAAGATCTATTTCAAGAATGCATGGAAAAGAAGCAATTAGATACAGCTGCTTCATATCTTATTATATTACAAGTATATTGTTTTTAAGAGCTGCCGTTGTTGTTGATTATTTACTCGTTTTGAATTTGTAGAATTTGGAGACTTCCTCGGTCAGTCGACAATATGCCACTCTGTTATTAGATACTGCTTTGGAGCAGTCACAGTGGGAGTTAGCTAAGGATTTGGTTAGATTCTTAAGAGCCATAGGTAAGTTATTTATTTCTTATAAATCTTTGTTGGTACTAGGAATTTAAGAGTTTCAATGAGACAGGTTCTCATAGACCGATGATTTCATAAAGATGTTAGCCCAATACTTACACACCCCGGAGAAAGCGACGCGGGTGTCTGTGATAACTAGAGTTTGTTAAAAAGGTGGTACCTTTTCCTGTCGTCTTGATGTCCACTGTGGCAATTGGCAACCGCCCATATAGGCGACATCCGGTTTCTAATCTCAAGCATAAACAATGGATAACCGAGGAAGTAAAAAAATCAAGTAACGATCTACACGATCTGTTCATTTTGCACAAAACGTACCCTCAATTAAAAGAACTTTATTTAGCATCTAGAGCCAGACACAGAGCTTTAATTAACAGAAGTCGTATAACACATAATGATAGATTTATTAACAATTCTACGAATAAAACAACGGCGATGTGGAAAATAATTAAACAGTCCACAAGTTACGGCGAAAGTTATCAAAATTTGGAAATAATGCAAAATGGTGTCGTTTTTCAAGTTCCTAAAGTTGTAGCTGATAAGTTTAACAATTTCTTCATTGATAGTGTACTGGATATTACATCACAATACTCAAATAGTTCTTCTACTGGATTACTTCCGTCCAAAAGAAATTCGATGTGTATTCTTCCATTTTCTGTAAATGAAATGATTGCTATCATTACAAAATTGAAAAACAAGTATTCGACGGGACCTGATGAACTTGCAGCCGCAATTATAAAACGTTCTAGTATATTACATGCAGAAATACTAACTTATTTAGTCAATCTATCCTTCGAAAAAGGTACTTTCCCTGATGTACTGAAAATAGCAGTAGTTATTCCATTACACAAGAAAGGGAGCCGGCAAGAGTTATCCAACTATAGGCCAGTAGCGTTAACTTCAGTTATTTCCAAGATAATAGAGTATTGCATGCTTGATCGTTTAAACAGTTTTCTTGAAAAATATTCAATTATTCATCATGCCAACATGGATTCAGAAAAGGTCGCTCAACATCTTCAGCATTGATTCAATTTTACACAGAAGTTTTGAAGTACATCGAACAGAGAAAGTCTCCAATTGCTATTTTCTGTGATTTGAAAAAAGCATTCGACTGCATACAGCACAACATATTATTAAAAAAAATTATGCTCGTATGGTATTAGAGGAAATGTAGCAGAATGGTTTCATTCGTACCTGAGTAACAGGGTTCAATTTGTGCGCGTGCGATTTAAGACTTCCAACGGTATGGTCCATCCGTTTGATTCCACGTATCTACCGTTAAATACAGGAGTTGTTCAAGGCTCAGTGCTTGGCCCTGTTATTTCAGCCTTTATGTAAATGATATAGCCTCACTGCATTAACAATATCTACATTACAATGTATGCTGATGATATCTCAGTCTGTAATAATACGAATTTACACAAGTCATTTGCTGGAGACTCTACGACTGGTTTGCGCGAAACAAATTAGTCGTTAGTGCAGAGAAAACAACGTTTTGACTTTTCACACAAGACAGCGAAATGTTAGCTCTGATGATTAGAAATGGGCGGAGAAAGATACAGCACGCGAGACACAGTGAAATTCTGGAATAAGTCTTCAATCACCTTGTATGGAAAGAACATTGCAGCGTCCTAGCAAATAAAATATCTAGCAAGGCTTACTATTCCCTGCTTGCGTTCACAAAGTATCAACTTGCACCCTAATTTCTTTGTACTACGTGAGATACAATCACGACTGCAGCTAACGGAATTTTACTGTGGGGATCATCACCTGAAGCATACCACGTTTTATAGCACAAAAAGCAGTTAGCCGTAGTGTGTAGGTTCATACTTCAGAGACTCATGCAAACCGCTCTTCCAGAAGATTAGATATCCTTCCCTTGCGTGCATATATCTTCTCGAAGCAGCTTTTTCATATTTGCTAATGGCATAGTCATTACGTAACATGAAGTTCAGACTACAACTAGAATAAGAGAACACCTACTTCACACGGCCACTCTTCAGGTAACAAGCATGGGACCCCTTAATCTGGGTAATGAGAATTTACAACAAACTACTCCGCCGATTTAAAAACGTTGGAAGTTGACAAAGCTTCAGGAAAAAATAAAAGACTACCTCCGCATACGTTATTTTACTCAATCCAGAATTTCTTAATTCGTAGCGTATAATTTTATTTTTATTTTTTGTCAGTTTTATTTATTGTATTTAGGTTTATTTCATATTGTAAATTATGTTATTGCATGATTTTGATTTCATTTTGTTTTTTTTGTGACGATTTATATACATTTTTATGTTAATATAAATAAATAATATTCTATTCTATTCTACTCTAAGCTGCATAGAATTGCAACATCAGCAACGCTTCCATTGTCGATTCATTCAGCCGTCGACGGTGTTGTGAATACGTTATCGTATACTTGATGATCGTTCGACATCCAGTGAAGTAAGATTTGCAAATGTCGGATATTCCTTTTCCTCGTCTGGGCACTCTTGATTTTCAGTTATAGACCGAACCTTTTGTAAATCGGGATTTTTCGTTAAAATTGCACCAAATTTTTGAGCAACATCGACTCCTATAGCGTTCGTCAAGTTTTTAGAGCGGCTGGTAAATGTTTATGCAATTAATGCCTCTCGTGCAGATAAGTGCTGAGTCATGTTTCACCCATCGCGTATTACAGGCTGAGGTGGTGTGTAATTCGACACAATTCTTAGAATACACGGATGTGTTGGGAGATTTATTACACTTTTTGGTTTTCGAATGTTTCTGCTACGAGGTGACATGCGTGTATGAGGCATGTTATGTGAAGAAGAGTCGAAAGCGTAATTTTCAACATCCTACCAACTCTTAGCATTGTGCGGCTCCGTCAGTAACGAACATTGTGACTTGGGTTCCTGTGTACAAATCCTCTCAACGAATCTTTTATTATCTTGACAACGGTTCTGCAATAGTTTTCTGAATCCTTACTGGATAACAACAATGAAGCTGGTGACCATCACAATTTTATGAGGATCGCTACAACATGAATGACGCTGGTTATGAGCATCAGTTGTTTCTCCACACAGGCAGAGTTCTATTTCTCAACTCGTCTTATACATTCTTTTACTGTACCTTGCACACTGCAATTGTATCGTAATTGCAAGTGTTGGCAGCTTTTATGAGGAACGTACGACCAAAAAGGACGAAAGTGTTCATTAGATACTAGATGTTGTGGGATGTTGCACACACTTAACATAAAAATAAAATCGTACCAGTATGGAATACTGTTTCTTAAATTCAATACATGACGTTTACTTTTACAATATTTTCTACATTTGAACCTATCGCGACTTAGCAAGCCGCTATTGCATATTGTGCAATAAATCTGCGAACTTATATATTCTAATCCAGGGAAATGCCTGAGATATTTATTCACATTCGAAGGGAACGTTACACCCTTTGGGCGTCCCATCTCCGCGTACTTATTTGGCGTGCAGCGTGCAACGTACTGTCGCTTTGAACTCTCTCGCGGTACTGTCGAGATCGACTACGAGTTGAAAATTACCCCTACGCACGGCGCTACCGCTACGCTACTACCATCTGGTATCACCTTCTTAACAAACTCTAGTGATAACAGTGAATATAATAAATAAAATAAAAATGTTTATCAATGACTTTATAATAAAAGCACATTTTAGGTAACTGATGTCGCTTACTGTACTTAGGTCTCTTTACATAACATGTAAAAACAAATAAATTTTACTTTGTACTATGTTTGAAATATTTTTCCAATTTTTTTTCATAACCAATGTATTAGGATTACCATTTTAATAAATATCTACAGTAGAAAGACACTTCCGTTCGGTAATACACTATCCACGATAAATAACATAACCTAATATTTATATTCAATTACAAATGACAAATAATATGACAACGTGCAGTATGAAGATATCTTTGTCGGTTCCTTTTTCACATGAATAGTTTTTTTTTATTACAATTTTTTGCACTTATATATTTTTCTTAATCTACGATATTTATGTTTATTTTTTAATGTATTCACATTTTACAGTCCCTGGCCAAATTGCTTGAAACACTCAATATTTTGTAGTTTCTTCATAATAAAATATAAACTATACATGTATTATATTTTTTATTTATAAAATATATTGTAAAAATATGTAACATATGTAAATATTAAATAAGTAATTAGTATTTAGTCCATAACCCATGATTTTTAATAACACCCATGCAAGATATGATTGTCTCCTTTATATCTTCATCGTTCTCCCATACACCCTTTATATTCTTCATTAATATTTCCTTTGTAGGGTTTTCTCTTTCATATACCTTACTTTTTAGTCGATTCCATACGTTCTCGATGGGATGTGATTGTCTTCAAAGAATTTCTTAACCTTTTTTGCCACATGGCAAGGATCATTATCTTGCATAAATATACGCCCTGTCGGTATGCGGTATGCATTGTACCTTCTACAAAATACAAAGGGCCGGGTCCATCTTCACTAATCACTCCCCAAATCATTACCTGCGGAGGGTGTTTTACAGTTCGAAGAACCGTGGACTCTGTGAGACGTTCGCCGGGTCGTCTACGAACAAATTGTGCTCGCTGCACTAACACACAGAGCGAGCACTCGTCACTAAAGAAAACCTATTAAATAATGCAAACATTAATTCAGTAAAAATCATGTTGTTAAGTTATTCTCCTTTTTCCAATTCTCGTCTGTGAAATGTCGATATTCTCTTGCAAAGTTGAGACGAGCAGATTAAATTTTTTCTGTTAAACCCGTCTTTTATACAGGTCTTCGGCCCATTAGACGATTTTCGCGCAATCGGCGCCTGACAGTTCTGCTCGAAATCTCTATTCCTCTCTCTTGTAAATTTTTTTGAATCATTTTAATTGTAGCAAATCTATTGCGCAAAGCCTGATGAACAATTTCACGGTCAGATCTCTTCGAAGTTTTTCTTTTCGACCGCACTTTGCCCGTCTTTGTGGCGATGTGCAAAAGCTCCTTCGTTTAAATTTTACCAAAGCGATACAAAGAAGGAGATACTTTCTGTAATTTTGCAATTTCTCGTTGTGAATATCTGTTTGATTGTAGAAGAGCTTGTATAGCGGCTTTTTGTTCACTTGTTAAATCTTTCCCGGGCATTTTCTACAAAAAACCCCAAATATTTCAAATTCCAAATAATTAATTATTAAGAGAGAGATAGAATAACAATTTTACTTTTGCAATAACGATATATCAACACAAAACACTTAACGATACTCCACAACTTAGCTTCTATACGGTTATGACGAAATATTTTAAAAAATCGATGCATTCTCCAAACTGTGAACTCGCTAAATGTAAGTTGATAACTGAAATATTTATATATACGTACTTTACTCTTCTAAATATCATTTCTCTAGTATTTTTATTTATTGATACAATAATCTAGTCCCCCTATAAACGATCCGATTCAAAGCAAAAGAATATCACTATAATCGGATAGGAATTTCCAGGTAAAAGGGTTGATTTATGACATGTTTCAAGTAATATGGCCAGGGATTGTATATATTTTCTTTGTCCTGTAATTGGGATTAACCTGTTAGGCAAAATATATTATTATTATTATTTACGATCCATGACGTGCATCGATATTTATGCTGCCCCGGCTTATATCTGGAGTTTTAACATAAATTTATACACTCCCTGTATAAAATTTCTGTTTCAGATCCAAACGATGTGGAATCTCCGCGAACATCTTTCGTATTAACGAATAAATTAGGAATGGCTCAGCAGACTCCACCAGTAAGTCCGAATGCGGAAGATATATCTCTTGTACTAGGTAACGTGCAACGAGTTAGGAGCTACAGTACAACTATGACGCCGAAACTGCCCGATTCCAAATTGAGCACAAGCGCTCCAGTTGTGGAATCGCCAATCGTTGGAAGGAAGAAGTCAGTTCCGCTAACTAATGCTAATACTCAAAAAAGCGATAGTAATAGGTGGTTGTTCTTCAATAAGCATTTTTTTATTGTTTCATTTATATTTATTATTGTATAGGGAATCTTCAAATAATACAGCAGAGGAATTCTTCATTGATGTGATTCTACAACGGCATGCTAGGAGATTGTTATCTTCCCATAGGTTAACAGATTTGGGATATTTTGCTGCTCATTTAGATTTTCATCTAGTTACCTGGTTGGCTAAAGAAAGAGATAGAGTAGCGAGAGTGGACGATTTCGTAACTGCTGTGAAACAACTTCACGAAGATTTCCGATGGCCATATCCTATTCTCTTAGAAATTCCGAACAAAGCGTTATCAGGTATGAATCAGCAAAATGGAAAATAAAAGGATTCCTCAAACAACACGAAGTATCGGTACACTCCTCGCCACACAAAATATTAATTAAATTAATCCGGAACAGCTGTTTCGAGGGCTCCTGAGCAACCTCATTATCAACCGAACGAATAAATCTGAGCGAGAAACATAAAACAACTCTAATATAGATCTAAGTCTATCATACTTGTTTTCCCCTCTCTCGGAGTATTTATATGTACCTGTTATTTGCCGTTTAACACTAAACACATGCGAAGTATATACGGAACGAAAAAGGTTTCACCCCGTGTCCGTTCCACCCTCATAAAATAGAGCAAGACGCCGATACATTCCCTCTCGCAAAATGTTTTTCTTCCTCTATACGTTTTTAACCATGCAAGATGTACAGGGCAAGACAATAAAGTCTTTTGTCAATGTAGCACGTAATATAAAAAACTTATGGTCGTTTTACTCTAGTAAATCGAACAGACAGGAGTAATGAAGAGGTGGAAGGTCTCTGTTCAGTAGGTTTCGATCCTCTTTTATATATATAGCTTCAAATGCGTCTAGCTCACGAGGCGAGGTTACGTTTTTAATCAATTTCATTCTAAAATTATTAATTTAATTAATATTTTGTGTTAATATTTTGTCACACTACCCCACAGTCCTTGATATCATTATTTAAAGGATTTTCAATTTTTTCTTCTTCATATTGTAGGTGGATCTCCGCCATTAAGTCCAGTTACGAGCATCGAGGAGAAGATCAAAGAAATGCATATTGAAACAGGAACGGTACTCAACAGAACTGCAAGTAGAGTCGGCGATAGTGGTTACACTAGTTTTCCGGGACTTCCCTTATCCGGACTTATTACACCACACAATACTCTTGAATTGTCAAGTCAAATTGGTGGAACTGACATGAGTGGCGAAACAGATATCGAACAGAGTGAAGAAAACAGCCAAGATGATGTGTTTTTCAATATGAAGCATCCCTACGATAAGAAAATAAACTTGTACGAGGAAAAACTCCCTTCGGTTACCAAGCGGAAGATCTCATCGAATATGGGTGGTACATTTGGTCTCCTAGAGACCCAGATAAGCGCGAATATGGCCGATGAGTCGATGATGAGCGTCAATAGTTCGGTGTGGGGGGAAGATAAGGATGATCTGGTGAGCACCCAATACGGCAGCGAAAATTGGGAGGTACCGTCATCTCAATTACTCGAACAATTATCTTCTACTGGAAGTAAAGGATCTCAGAGGGCGGAAATACAACTAAGGTAGAAAGTATTTCTGTTATTGATTTACTTTTCATATAATTGGCGGAAATTTTAGATATTTATTGCAATTATTTATGGAAGCCAGCTGTTTGGAATGGTCGCTGTTGATTTCCGTCTTGCTTCGGGACGCTATGGCTGTGCTAAGAACAGTTAATGCAGCAAAATCCGCAGATCAAACCATTGAATCCGTCAGTAGACTTAAGCAAGGCTTACACATACTATATTACTGGACGAGTACAGAATGGTAAGATGTTTCTACTAATCTAATGTGTGTTTCGAATAAATCATGCTATTTACGAGAGCTACTCCAAAAGTAGTGATAACGAATATGTAGTGCAACGGTTATGGTTTAAAATTATATTTCTTTTTCTGCACCCTGAATATCTTTAGAAAAAAAGGTG
Source organism: Dynastes maya (assembly GCA_029619315.2). Taxonomy (NCBI): domain Eukaryota; kingdom Metazoa; phylum Arthropoda; class Insecta; order Coleoptera; family Scarabaeidae; genus Dynastes; species Dynastes maya. The sequence continues at coordinate 1,932,729 of JAROYE020000015.1, read as the reverse complement.
TGTCTTGACTCTCCCATAGCAACCACCATCTCGCTATCGTCTTCAAATTTCGTGCCCCTGAGCTTTTCCTTGAGCCGGGAAAAAAGGTTAAAGTCCCTCGAGGCTAGATCTGGAGAAAAGGGTGGGTGTTCGAGTAGTTCTAAACCTGCTTATTGGATGGCAGCCATCGCAACTTCAGCTTTGTATGCGGGTGCGTTGTCTTCGTGAAACAGGACTCTTGCTTGCAATTTGCCTCACCTTTTTTCTTTAACGGTCCCTCGCAATCTTCTTATCTGGTCTGCGTAGTAGGAGCTCGTAATAGTCGCTCCCTTTTGCAAATATTCCGCCATAATTATTCCCTCAGCTTCCTAAAAAGCAGACGCCATAACCTTTTCCGCCGAGCTTGACATTTTGAATTTCTTCGCGTCGGCGAGGACAGCCTCTTCCAAGCCATCAACTGCTGTTTGGTTTCAGGATCAAATTGATGGATGTATATTTCGTCCATAGTCACAAATCGTGACAAGCGATTATTCAGCTTGGTACCTTTCAAGATTAACCCTTGAAATGTCAAGTCACTTCAGCTTTTGCTCTTCGGTTAACATTTTCGGAACTCAACGGGTGGAGACCTTTTTCATGTTCAGTTCGTTGGTAATTCGTTGCTGCCGTATGAGATCTCTGTAACCTTAGCTAAATGTCTGACTCTTCGGTCTGCTAGCACAACATCTTGCACTTTTTTGACATTATCCTCGATAAGGGACGTAGCGGGGCGACCTTTATGATGCACCATCGTGCAACCCTGGAATATGGAGAAGCAGAAGAGGTCCCTCAGTATTTCTACCAAGTTAGCGTGTATATCTTTCGCAGCGTGTATATTCTTTCTCTTCGAGAACTTTGAATAAAGGATTCGACATCAAAGGTGACAAGTAAATCGCCAGAATCTACCGTGAACTTTTTTAATCGTTTGACGAAATGTTGGGAATTTTGGATGAAAGAGTAAGGTTTTAGAAGGTTAGAACGGTACTTCGATAATTTGTAGGTAGGGCTATTTCTAGTGCTAATAATAGAAGGTAAGGGGATATCGGGTTCGTGAATTTTAGGGAGACCATATAATTTAGAGGCTGGAGAAGCGACCTCTACGTCCCGGTAGGAATAGATGACGTTTTAATGGAGTTAATGATGGAACGCTTAGTTAGGGAAGTAGGATCACGTTTAAGAAGTTAATAGATGCCGTCTTGCAATATGCTCATTCTCTTCACTGTCCAGGATCACCGTAGCATTTCCCTACGTACCAGATTGTTACTGAATATTCGCAATTTTGAAATTCGCGCGTAACTTTTTAAGGAAGCATTTTTGGACACATGTTTATAGGGACTCTTTTTACAGTTTTGTACCATACATCACGTTAGTAAAGTTTGGCTAAGCAATTCAGATACACCCTGTATAATTTTTTTAAAGAGAACTATTGAGAGAAGTGAAATTATTTTCTTTAGATTTTTATGTGTATTACAAATGTCTGATTAGCCCTATTGTTGGATCGCCCCTCGTAAGTTTTTAAATTAGTTATATCCAGAGACGAAAGCCAGTTAGGTTCGAGGCGTGACTGAGTGCTAGATCACGTACATCATTCTATCGTTATCTTAGACAAGGATAGAATGCATATGCGATACTGCCTCTCTTCCCCTTAACGCTGACGTATTCCTGTTTAAGCTCTCAGTCACGTCTCGATCCTAACTGACTTTCGTCTCTGGTTATATCCTATATATGTTGCATATATACAGGTCTTGTAAAGCGAATACGTACAGCAAAAAATAGTGAGTTACCCGCTCCCTCTCAGCGATTCGAGACCACAAGTTAATCACGCCGTCGCGCCCTCTCGCGCTCACGCGTAAGTACAGTCCCTGGCCATATTACTTGAAACGTGTCATGAATCAACCCGTTTACCTGGAAATTCCCATCCTATTATAGTGATATTCTTTTGCTTTGAATCCGATCGTTTATAGGGGGACTAGATTATTGTATCAATAAATAAAAATACCAGAGAAATGACATTTAGATGAGTAAAGTACGTATATATAAATATTTCAGTTATCAACTTACATTTAGCGAGTTCATAGTTTAGAGAATGCATCGATATTTTTTAAAATATTTCGTCATAACCGTATAGAAGCTAAGTTGCGGAGTATCGTTAAGTGTTTTGTGTTGATATATCGTTATTGCAAAGGTAAAATTGTTATTCTATCTCTCTCTTAATAATTATTATTTGGAAAAGAAAAACTTCGAAGAGATCTGACCGTGAAATTGTTCATCAGGCTTTGAGCAATAGATTTGCTACAATTAAAATGATTCAAAAAAATTTACAAGAGAGAGGAATAGAGATTTCGAGTAGAACTGTCAGGCGCCGATTGCGCGAAAATCGCCTAATGGGCCGAAGGCCTGTAAAAAAGCCGCGTTTAACAGGAAAAATTAAACCTGCTCGTCTCAATTTAGCAAGAGAATATCGACATTTCACAGACGAGAATTGGAAAAAGGCGAATAACTTAACAACATGATTTTTACTGAATTAATGTTTGCATTATTTAATAGGTTTTCTTTAGTGACGAGTGCTCGCTCAGTGTGCTAATGCAGCGAGCACAATTTGTTCGTAGACGACCTGGCGAACGTCACACAGAGTCCACGGTTCTTCGAACTGTAAAACACCCTCCGCAGGTAATGATTTGGGGAGTGATTAGTGGAGACGGACCCGGCCCTTTGTATTTTGTAGAAGGTACAATGCGACAAAAGCAGTACATAAATGTGTTAAAAAACACGTTATTAAAGTATTTTAAGCCAGGACGTCGCATACCGGCAGGGCGTATATTTATGCAAGATAATGTTCCTTGCCATGTGGGAAAAAAGGTTAAGAAATTCTTTGAAGGCGATCACATACCTCTTTTACGTTGGCCCGGAAATTCACCGGACCTCAATCCCATCGAGAACGTATGCAATCGACTAAAAAGTAAGGTATATGAAAGAGAAAACCCTACAAAGGAAATATTAATGAAGAATATAAAGGATGTATGGGAGAACGATGAAGATATAAAAGAGACAATCATATCTTGCATTGAAAGTATGCCAGGAAGAATTAAGGGTGTTATTAAAAATCATGGGTTATGGATTAAATATTAATTATTTATTTAATATTTACATATGTTACATATTTTTACAATACATTTTATAAATAAAAAATATAATACATGTATAGTTTATATTTTATTGTGAAGAAACTACAAAATATTGAGTGTTTCAAGTAATTTGGCCAGGGACTGTATGTATGTGCGCTTTTACTTACTCGGACCAACGCTCATTTTTTGCTGTACGTATTCGTTTTACAAGATCTGTATATGCAACATAAAATTATTGATAAATAGATTTGATTTCATACATACGAGTTGTTCTTTTTCACAGCCTGGGTTATAAGACTTTCATGTTAGCAATACAGAATCAAATCTCCGTCCTAGCAACAATCCTCGCCACGAAAATCCAGAACCAGCAGATTCTGGATCATCAGCAGGCCGTCTCCGCCACTCTGAGCAAGGTATCGATCAACAACGCAGCCAGCCGCATCCGTAAAGTGAGCTCGAACGTGGATACGACTAGTCAGTGCGGATCGAATAAGGACAGACTATCGAGCGTGAGTAGTAGCCATGCAACGAAGGAGAGACTTAGCGAAGTGAGTAGTACCGGTACCACTGGTACAATAAAAGAAGCAACGGAAACGGTAGCGGATAATAATAACGCGACATCCGAAGGTTCCGGTTGTGTTATTTCGTAAAATAGGAGAGCGCGAGCTTGTTGGTTATAACCGGTGATTCCATCGTTTTCTGTTGAAATATGTAGTTTAATAACTTTTGATCATGTCGTCGATTTTCTAACGTAACACGGACATTTTAATTCTCTAAAATAAGTACAATACCTTTTGTGAAGATATTTCCTTTTATATAATAGTGGATAAGGATAATTTTTTGATACAATAAGATAATCGTTGAAAGGGTGAATGATGCAATAAGCAAGTACATATCAACTGCTCCTATTTTGAAGAATACATAGTCTAGGTTTTATTTGTGTAACTTTAGCTTATTCATTATGAAACAAAACAAATAATTAAACATCAACTCTTCCTTCGTTTTATTACTATTGTTTTTAACGGTTAATATAGACGTTGTAAAGGATAAAATATTGTCTTTCATTTAATATAAAGGCTATTCAATGTTATTAATGCACTATTCTTGTTTTTGATGAAACCGTGTTGGTAACAGTAATCAACGTTACAATAGTGTACTGATAGCTTTACGATGTCTAAAATTATGGTTTCTTAATGTAAAAGTGACACGAAAATATTTTTATGTATTCCGCGTACTTAGTATTGCGACAGTTCTTTTTTTACAATAACAAATTTGAAACAATTACAGAAGAGTTTTGAATTTTTGCAAATTATTGAAGAACCTAGAACTGCGCATGATTTTCAATCAAATATGGATGAAATATGTTCTTGATATAATCGTGAAAAATTCCTGATGTCATCCATCCATTATCAGATCGGCCAATACCCCAGCTTGAATTCACTGTCACCGCAATTTTTTCAGGAATTCTTTTGTAGGGATATATTATCATGGGGGGACATGTCATTCCTGAGGCAGAGAAAGAAAACATTACGGTGATACTTTCTTTTTGTGATCCTTTATCTATGGAATAAACGTTCTTAACACCTTTCCTAGCAAAAACTTTCCCAGTGCCGGGACAGATTTGAAAACCTGTCTCATCCCCATTAAAGATTCGAGAAGGATCGTTAATATCAATATTTTTTGACGAGAGATAGTCTGAATTTCTTTAAACCATTTTCTGATATCTACCTCTGAAACGCAAGCACTTGCTATACTAACTGCCTCACTTGTTCTCTCCACAATTGTCGGGTGTCTTCTAAGGAAGGCCTAGAAAAACCATGATATCTATATCTGCTTATTTTAAAATTCTGCATGTATATTAGAAAAAAAGCCAAATGGTGAGAAAGGTTTCACCTTAAACCAACAATCACCAGGTCTGTTATTTTTGAATGGATTAGGTCGTGGGTTTTCTATTAAAAACTGTTGAACACTGCTAAAAATATCTTCTTTTTTTCTCGGAAATCCCCGGTTAGCTAGTTCTTCTATCCACCTTGAAAGAAAAATGTTAGATTGAGACTCATACCTTTGTGAAGAATCAGATTGACCTACTTTACCAGCTGACACTCTTCTCTAAACGTCAATATGGGTGACGGACCGCAAGTATCTTTATGACCAGGATTTTTCAGCTTGAATTCCAACGTAGATTTTGGTACACCATATCTTTTTGCAGCTGCCCTTAATCCCGTGTTATTGCTCTTAACATCTCTTATTGCCAACTTCATGGAGTTCATAACTGAAAAATTATACGAGGCATATTCCAAAACTAAGGTCCGTTTGGTCATTAAAAAAAATAAGCTCATGAGAAAAGGTTTTTATTGACAGTAATATTTTACTATATATCTACTCTACTTTTCCACATAATCGCCGTTCACATCTATACACTTTCTGTAACGCTGCACTAGCTTCTTTAACCCCTTTGCATAGAAATCTGCCGCTTGGGAATTGAACCATTTGGTAACGGCAGTTTTGAGTTCATCGTCGGTTTGAAATCGTTGCCCACCCAGCCACTGTTTCAAATGCAAGAAGAGGAAATAGTCACTCGGTGCAAGATCGGGACATACGGTGGGTGATCAAAAAGTTCCCAACGGAAATCTTGAATCTTTTCCTTGGTTTTGGCTGCGGTGTGAGGGCGTGCGTTATCGTGAAGAAGGATTATTCCAGACGACAGTTTCCCGCGGCGTCGGTTTTGGATCGCACGTCTCAGTTTAGTTAGCGTTTCACAGTATACGTCAGCTGTAATTGTTGACCCACGGTCCATGAAATCAATCAAAAGGACGCCCTTGTCGTCCCAAAAACCGTAGCCATCATTTTTCGATTCGAGAATGGAGATTGCTTAAACTTTTTTGGTTTGGGTGAACTTGAATGGCGCCACTGCATTGACTGTTGTTTCGATTCTGCGTAGGTGTATGATATCCACGTCTCGTCGCCCGTAACAATGTGGGAAAACAAATCATCTTCATCTTGTCTATAGCGTTCCAAAAACTGTCGTGCACTACGCATTCTTTGCTCTTTGTGCTGATCAGTGAGCATTTTTGGAACCCACCTCGCACACAGTTTGCGATATCCAAGCTGTTCGGTGACGATCCTGTAAATTGAGGTTCGAGAAACATTAGGGAATTCATTATTCAGAGCACTAATCGTCAATCGCCGATCACTTCGAAGTTTTTGGTTCACTTGATCAACGATGTTGTCGGTTCGAATACTGGGCCTGCCACTCCGCTGTTCATCATGAACATTTGTCCGGCCGTTTCGAAATTCTCGACACCATTTTCGAACTTGCTTGTCACTCATTATTTCAGGTCCATACACTACGCATAACTCACGATGGATTTCAGCAGCTGAAGATCCTTTTGCTAGCAAAAATCTAATTACACCGCGAACTTCACAACAGGCGGGATTTATGATTGTCTCGGTCATTCCGATCTGCTGTCACCGACTGTCAAACGACTACTGAATAAAAACAACACGTCAAGTAGGTTCGTAAAGAGGCAGTAGATGGCGCTGCATCAGTAAAACTTCATTCAGGCCTACCAACCGTGAAATATCGCTCACCGGACCTTAGTTTTGGAATATGCCTCGTATTAGTCATTTCAGTTATTGGACGCCCCTTAAATTCTAACCTAACTAAAGTTTACTTCTGTTGGCGGACCTGTAATACTTACCTCACTTACGACTTTATATACTACCAATGTTGCAATATAGATATTTTTACGATTTTAAGGTTTTCACACTACACTTAAGCACCAACTATCTTAACAAAGTAACAATAAAAACTACACTATTTTACACACCGAATAATAACATGGTATCGCGCTTAAACACAGAGGATATTGCGCCATATAACAAATCGAACAGGTCATAGATACATTATCTTGCCATCTATGAAATCCCGAACGGACTAATATACGTAGGAATCTTATTTTAATTCATGCAAAACAAACTGTCCAGTAACTGCCACCTGTCCAATAACTGGGTGGTTTACCCTACTAGAATAACAGAGTCCTCTGCAGGTTTACTAGATTTGATTATTATCTCAAAGCAAATTCGTATCGTATCAAGTGTTGAAATGTTAAAGGTGTTCATGCTGCCGATCACAATTTAATATATTGTGAAATCGTCTCCCAAGATTTAAGCCTTTCAGGCACGGCGAAACAAAAATCAAAAAATTGTTACTTTTTTTGTTTACTTCGTTTATTTGTGGTTACAAATATTTTATGTTAAAATAATTATTTTTTAATTCTGATCTTAAAAGAAAATGGGCATTTCTTGGTGGTTTTACTACGTAAGCACTTTGCAGCTACATACATACAACCTTTTTGATGTCCTAGTAAAACGACTTAAAGTAAAATAAAAAAACATTTATTGTATTGATATACAGGCTGTTTATTAAACATACGGCAAAAATTCAAGGGTTTATTCCATGAACTATTCTAAGAATATTTTGTCCTTTGATGATTTTTGAAAAGCCCCTTTGTTACGAAGATACAGGGCGAGAAAAATTTTCGACAAAACCAACATTTTATTACCAAAAATTACATTTAAAGTTTCTTAATCTACAAGAACTGTCGAAAATGACTACCTCCAGCTAGGATGCAAAAATCCAATCTTCTCCTCATTGACTGCCGAACTTTTTCAAAAACACCAGGATCGTTTCTTATTGAGGTACACCCATCAATTATCCGATTTCTTAAATCTTCTACATTTTCCACTGGAGTAGGATAAACTAATGACTTTGGATGGCCCCGTGGGAAATAATCCAAGGGGTTTAAGTCCGGGAATCGATCAAGATATAAGTGAGGTCCACCTCGCTTAATCCAATGATCTCCGTAATGTTGCTGTTAAAAACTTACGAGCAACTACACTAAAATGCGCTGGTGCACCATCCTCCAGAAACAGAGGTAGCGTTTGTTCCAAAAAGTCACCCACAATTCCTAATTGAACTTTCAACGAGAACTGATGTTGAAAGCGATCTTCAAGTACCTCATGTGGATTTTCTTCAGCCCACACATGGTTATTGTGAAAATTCCTTATTGCATTTCTTGAGAAATTCGCTTCATCCGTAAAAAGAATCAGTGTCAGTAGTTGAGGGATTTGAACCAATGTGTGCAAAAGCCACTGACAGAATGCAATCCGTGGAGGAAAATCAGCAGGAAGAAGTGCCTGAACGCGTTGTATGTGATATGGGTACAACAAATACTCCCTAAGAATTGTCCAAAAAGTCCCATTACTTACATTCAAAGTATTTGTAATTTTTCTAGTAGAAGTACCTGGATCTTCCTCTATCATGTCTAGCACATTCTCTTCTAATTCCACCGTTCTTACTATCATTGACCTCCCTGGTCCTCCACTTCGTTTCAATGTGCCTGTTTCATGAAGACGTTGATGAATACTTTGGAAGGTTTTTCTATCAGGAACATTACGGTCAGGAAATCGTTCAATGTACAACCGTCCTTTTAAATTAAGAACGTTTTCTTTGTTTCATATACGACAATATTACATTTAAGTATTTATTTGGAAATAATCAACTATTAAAGTCCATCAATAGGATAAAAATCAAATAAGATGTATTACGTTTTATAAATTTGTGTCGATCAGATATCTCGAGCACGTTTGCTAGGCGACTGACTTGCGACTATGCGGGATTGTCTAGGGACATTTGGGGAGCGGAGAGGGCGTTCCTAGCACAAGCGGTGACGTTATTCGCTATATGTATGGGACCAGCGCTTATAAATGAATCCTTATCTACCCTAGTATGTCAATTGCATTAACATGAGCAGAACAATATTTACTACATATATTTCCCTTTCATAAATATCCATACATCCACTATATTGCTCACACAATTTGTAACATTACTTTCCGAATATACAGCTTGAGAAAACACTTTGTTATATGAATACGCAAAAATATTTTCGTGATTTATAAAGAAACATCGAACATTATCGTCCACATTCGAGTTCTTCGATTTAAATCTTTGGAAGTAAAAAAAAAAATATGATAACATACTTAGAATGTTTAAGAATCATATTATATTTACATTTTCTTAATTCATCCGTGTATTTATGTATCATTATAGAGAGCGTCATTTATCCGAACTAAACGAGGGTAAGTACAGCGTATGCTTGTTATGAATAATCTATTTATAATGTAATGTAAAAAGAGGTCATGCAATTCGAATGATTGACGTTTGGATAATCGGCGCTTTCTATATAAAAAAGAATTAGTTATAGTTTTTAAAGGATATAAGAATTGTTAAAGAAAATAATAGTACCTTGCAATAATTAAGACGTTTGTTTATATACGAAATAGTAGGCTAATTGTATTTTTAATTGTGAATTGGGTTTTAACATTTATGATTAGAGTTTTTAGCCAGATATATACATTACTAACTTATTTTAGCAAAATACATTTGTATATTAAATAATGAGAAGCAAATGATTCTAATCGATTGTAAAGACTTTTTCTTAATATATATTTAATTGCATAATATAAATATATTACATAGCGATTAATTAAAAGAAATCCGATATTTTAAGAAAGCATCCACATAGTTAAAATCTCATTATAAAAGGTAAAATATCTGGTTTCTACTAGAAACAAACAATGAATGGGTTTGAGATATATCTTTTTGTAAAAATTTTTTTTTTCAAAATATGTATCGTTGTGCCAAAATAATTCTACAGACATATTTCTAATGAATTGGTATTTGTGCATGAATTCTATTAATTACAATAATTGACTGATTTTTATATAATTTATTAATTGTGTTGATAATATGTGGAATCTTTTATTATGATAGTTACTGTCCAGGCTTAGATGTTTTTATTTTTATATATAATTCAATTAATTAAACCTATACAAGTTGTTCCAATTTTCCGGAATTGTAAAATTGCACCTGTTGTGTAAATGTTACGAAGCGAGAACATAATGGACCTTATAGAGCAGTGGTCTCCATACTACGGCCCACGGGCCAAATCCGGCCCGCCAGTGTGATCAATCCGGCTCGCGACAGCTAATGGCTGATGGTTGTCATTGTTGCTATGATAAGTTGGATAAAAAAACACAGAATATAATACGTAGAAAGTTTAACTATGACAAGTATAATACGCAGAAAGTTTAACTTAAGCATAATAACTAACAAGTAATTGAAATGAATCCCACTAACAGTTTATAACGTCCACTTGTAAAAAATACTAGTGAGATTTATGTAATTGTGATTTTCCACTGACAGTAGTTTGTAGTTGTGGACCAACCAGATGCTCATCGATTAACTGAGATCTGTAAACATTCTTTGTGTACTTCATCTTGGAGAAAACAGCCCACGAGGAAATTTATGCAAATTAGCAAAATGGTTGCAGTGGAAGACTTATAAAATTCCAACAAAGATGAGTTGTGATATTTGTTCTTAATTATATCACTGCACTGTAAATCAATAATTTCTACCCGAAGTTCCGGGGCTAGGGTTTCAATGTCAGTATCAAAAGGCTTTTGAAAAATCTTAATTTCATTCGCAATGACATCAAAGTCTCAGAAACGAGTATCAAAATTTATCTTCAAAGCACTCAAAGCTTCGATTGCAAAATCGCCGGGAAACTCAGACTCAATAGTGTGGCTGAATATTTCACATGTTTTAAAATGTGCGAAACATTTTTTACGTAATTGTGATTGAAACAGTATTATTTTCTGCCGGAACAATTTGATATTAGTGTATAAATCAGGGAGAAGCTGGTTTTCTCCTTGCAATCTCAAATTCGGTTCGTTTATATGTTTTGTCAAATCGACATAGAATGCTAACTTCCACAGCCATTCGCTATTTTGTAATTCGGTAAGAGGGCGATGCTTTTCATTCAAACAAATTTCGATCTCTGCTCGAAGTTCAAAAAAGCGCCGAAGGACTTTTCCGCAACTAGGCCAGCGTTCGGCAGTATGATATGGTAAGTCATTTTGTCCAATCTCTTCAATAAATTCGCGGAATTGTCGGTGATTCAGCCCAGTGGATCTGATGAAATTAACAACTGATATGACTGGTTCTACAACTTCAGACATATCCAAACATTTTCCGCGCACAAGGACTGTTGATGAATGATACAATGTAAGACTAATGGTTTTGAACCACCATCATTTACTACAGCCTTTGACACAAGTGCAACCACTCCTTTATTTTAGCCACATATGTTTTTGGCTCCATTAGTTGTAATAGATTTCAAGTTTTTCCATCGAAGGTTCTTTTTATTAATGGCATTTTCAACTCCCTTAAAAATATCTTCCCCAGTAGTCGTGCCGTGAATACTATCAATATCAAGAAGTTCCCCATGCACTTCATAGCTTTTATCTATTCCTCGAATAAAAATCAATACCTGAGCAGTATCTGACACATCCGTTGACTCATCCAAGGCCAGAGAAAACCAAGATGTCCATTTTTGTCAGACAGTTGAGATGATATATTGTCTGCGATGTCTTGTACCCTCCGAGCCACGGTGTTTGCTGATAAACTGACAGTTTTAAGTAAATTTACCTTTTCGGGGCACATTTCTTCGGCTACTGCAATTACGTATTCTTTGATCATTTCTCCATCGGTGAATGGTTTTCCACGTTTTGCGATTTTAAGAGCCACACGAAAGCTGGCACGAGTTGCAGCCTCTTGTTCAGTGTTGACTTTCATTAACAAAGATTGCTGCGATTTCCATCCACGCTTCAAAGCTTCAAATTTTTCTGTCCGGAAACTTCCTGTATATTTTGAGTAATTTTGAAAATGTTTCGTTTCATAATGACGTTTAACGTTATATTCTTTGAGAACGGCTATGGTTTCATTGCAGATCAAACATAGCGTCTTATTACTGGACTCAATCACGAAATATTGATACTTCCATTGATCTTTGAATGTTCTGCATTCACTGTCTATTTTTCGCTTCTTCTCCATACTAGTAAATCACACACGAAAACAGCAAGTCAAATCACGCACTACTTTATTTACAACACTACTTTACGCACTACTTTATTTCACAACAGACAGTTTCGCTTCCTTCGCCCTCCCTAGGCAGACTAACTCGCGGTCGCGCCGCTAGCCTCTTTATACTCCAATTACTGCCATCTCGAAGTGAGTGGAATACACCAGAACTTTCTCGAACCAACTGCGTTATCGAAAGTACTACTAGCGCCATATGTTAGCGATAGAGGGTTCTACCACTACCTATTTCCAATTTTGACCACAAGATGTCGTCAAGTGTCACGGTCGCAACAATACACAATAGTAACTGAATTAGCAAATTTAGCAAGCGTATGCTAGCTCAGGGCGCGTACTCGGCGACTACTCTAGAAATTATAGATAATGGCAGGAAAATTAAAACGGTTTTGGCCCTTGGAACTTACTGGAGCGATCAGTATGGCCCTAAGGCTGGAAAGTTTGGAGACCCCTGTTATAGAGTATCCTTTAAAAATGTTTCCATATGTACAGGATGTCCATAGCAGGCAAGGCACCTACTTTGTTATTTTAAATAAAACCTGCCCGTATATTATTACGTTTTTAGTCTCTACATCTAAAAATGAATCAATGTAATATACATTCCTTGAATGTCATTGAATTAGGTCCACTTAAAAATATTATGATTTTGGGGTAAAATTAAAAAAAAAAACAGTTGTAATTTTGGCAATATTATTACTTAATTATATATAACATGCAAGTAAATATAATTTGAACATATATTTACTAATATTTGCATGTTCCTTCTCTGTGTTTTATTATTTCCTCAATCCTTTTTGGCATACTGCCAATGCAGCTTTTTATTGTTTTTTAATTTCGTCGCTATTATGCCATAAATCTTCAATATGTTGCTGCAATTCTTCCTTTGTAGTTAAGTTTCGTGTACTTACGATATTTTTCAAGACATTGAATTGCCTGGCCAAGGTGGTACACGCAGATTTTTAGATTCAAGGTATCGCATTACACTTTTTGCCTTATGACACGGCGCATTGTCGTGCATGAAAGTAACGATTTTAAGGTCAACAAATGATCCATTGGTGCATGTGGTATTGCAACAAATCAATGACTCTCTTTATGTCTTCATATCCTTCACTCAAACGAACTGAATGGCCTATCGGTACTTAATCAAATAAATTTCCATTGTGGAGGAGAACACACTTCAAGCTCCGCTTTGAGCTATCGATAAACAGTCGCCATTCAGTTGCGTTATAGGCTGAAATTCCCAACTCTTCCATTAAACCATGTACGTTATGGCAATACACAAATCCATCATCACTTCGAAAGTATTGTAGAAATGCACTTTCTCTTGATCGTAAATAGGATACATTAGCTCCCTTTTCAAGCAAGTTTTTCTCGTGCAGTCTTGATGCTAAGAGCTCTGAAGCTTTTTTGGATAGTCCCAAATCTCGTACCAAATCATTCAACTCATGCTGGTCAAATCCATTACGAACGGAATCATCTTTAATTTCAAAATCTTCATCGTTGGGGTCACTTTGGTCTTCACCAGACTCGTATTCCCGTATTTCCAAAGAGGGTAATTCATTGAAAACTGGCACTGGGATTTCGGCTGAACGAGGCACTGGGCGTATAGCTGTTGTCAAATTAGGATACTCTATTTTACATTTGTTTTTCTTGTTATATCCTGACGTTTTCACTATACAAAAGTAACAATCACTTGAATGATCTCTGAGCTCTCGCCAAATTATAGGTATACCAAATGGAAGTTTATCAAATGTTCCCTTGGTCCACATCCGTAAATCCTCAACACACTGCTTACACACTTTGTGAAGGGCCCATGATTTATCTTGATCATCAATTTTCACTTTAAAATAGGCAAAATAGACTTGCCTGACAAATGTACTGATGTTTGTCCTTTGACTGGGAATGCTAAAACTGCCACATATGTAACAAAACGAATCGGGACTGTTTAAACACTTACGACGTGAACTAGCAGAGGTAGACATAAATAAACACTAAACACTGCTAACCTTGTATATAAACAAGAACTCAGACTCCACGTCGGAATTTGCTGCACCGTTTCAGAGCGACACACAACGTCTTACTACAGTATCTCAGGCGTAACTGAACAAGTCCAGACAAGTATAAACCTCTCGCTGTTCTCCTATGCGTCATTCACCCGGCGCCCATCGGAGAAGGTTTGTGTCAGCCAATAGAAGAGCAATAGTGCTTCCTATGATCCATGCTGGATTTCGCGGAGAGTGGTCACATTCTCATAAGGTGTAGAGATAAAACTTAACGCGGTAGAAGAAAACTAACTACAGTTTTGAAACCGGCATGCCTAATTAACTATAAAACAGCTCAAAAACCAAACTCAACAGAAATTGCGTTACAAATTGTTCCCCAGTGAAATTCATGCCTTCACATCCCCCAACAGCTTTCGCCAATTATAGGGGGCATCGGCTAGCCATGAGATATTACTGCGCCTGAGCACGTAGAGCGTTTTAAGATGTGAAAACCTTACTCTGAGAGTGACGGGCTCGGGGTTCGAACCCGGTACTCCGAGACTGGTAGCCCGGCGCGCTACCAGTCCGAAAACCATATTACACAGGTTTATTTTTACATTAAGAAACTAAAAATGTAATATAAAATGGAGGGATGGGGGATGCTCTATTTGAAATAAAGCACATATCGATCACCCTGTACATACGAAAATATTTTTGAATGTATGTCTATTATGTTATCAGATATTTTAAGTTTATACTGTTTACACAGTAAACGCAATTTTGCTGTCCCAGTAGATTGGGACATGCTGTATATAATTAAAATATATATTTCACTATTTCTGTTAAATAAAATTATATATTTAGTAAAATAAAGGTAGCTGGCTGCTACTTTACATCAAAAATGTAGAAATATGAGAGAGAATGACAAGCAGATTATATTCTAACTGAATTGCCAAATCTTCATTCTCGATGTCACTGCATTTATTTTTGTTATTTTTCTTATCTCTTTTAAAACTGAAGATGTCGGTGTTTTATGTAATTAAGAATGAAGTTTGTGACATTTTTATGTATTCAGCTCCATTCACTTAAATATCCTAGTTTGGTATTTGTTTTTTTAATATTTAGACCGCAAAAACAGATATATTTGCAAATTTTGTGTATATATAATGAGGTGAGCTCATGTGTAAATTTGATGATATTGAACCTAGATGTTAAGCGTTAATAATAAAGCTTTTTAATGAAAAAATAATATACCAAGTAATGTTTATTACTACACTTTAAAAATGAATAATTTACTTGGTATATTATTTTCTTTTCTATACATTGTAAGGGCACTAAGATCGAAGAAAACATACTTTTTAACGAACGAGAAATATTTTTATACATGCGTTATACTGGTGGTGATGAACTCTTAAGAGTTCCGCTTTACAATACTAATTTCGAGCATCTGCGGCACGCATTTTTAAGATTAAGATGGTGCTTCTCGATCAAATATTTCTATTTTGAAATAGAAGAGGTATACTATTAACTTTATATATGAATATTTATTTTCCTACTAACACATTTTGCCCTACTTAGATCGATTCGTCTTATATAAGCTTTAAAAAATTCAGCTGAGCGCTACAAACTCTTTAACGACATACCGTAAAATGGGGTCGATAGGATCACTTTTGAACTTGAAAGTTTTGTAGGTTTTGAACCAATTGAAGAAATATCTGCGGATTTAAACTGAGAAATGTACTATCGATTTCCTATTATTTCATATGTAGTGTGAGTAAAATCAATGAAATACATTCTATGTAAGGTATTTAAATTGGAGGGCAGTGTTTAACCAAAATTTTTATTTAGCGAATAAATATTAATACACGTGGAAAGAATACCTAGTAACAATAACCAAAAATTAATGCTAATACAGCTCATGGTATTGGTGAAATCATTCCCGGCAAAAACAATGTATAGTATAAATAATTAAGCAATGAATGCACGTCATCAACAACGAATGACGTCAGATGTTTAGATGTCTTGTCGCATTGTTTATGACAGCTGTTGTTAGCGTTAAGTGGATTAATATTAGGTTAGAATACCATGAGCATTAAGTGCAAAATTGTACATAAAATACTATTAGTAAGAAAGGACAGATATTTTTAAGGTATCTGAAGGAGGAAGTGAAACAATTTAAATTATAATTCTAAAAAGAACTAACAAAACTCTACAACAAAATCGATTAATAAAACTGCAAGTAAAATAACTAAACAGTGATCAGCTGATCACGTTAGGATTATATTACAGTTTACGGCCAATTGAAGCCGGCAACATCGATGTTTGTTAACCCAGGATGACCACCATGGTAAAAATAACATTCCCTATTCATATATATTTTCCTTTAAAATATATGAGTTTCTCTAGTGCAAAATATATCAATATTAGAAAAAAACTACAAATTTTCAACGTACGACGTCACTAATACCGTTTATTTTCGAAAATTATAGATTTCCCTGTTACAAATCAGGCACCGTAATTTTTAGTAAGTTTATGTTCTTGTAATTGCAATAAAACCTCATTGATGATGTGCGTTCATTGCTTAATTATTTATACTATAGCAAAATAGCACATGAACATATTTCTGCCTACCCGGCGTCATCAGCATGGTTCTGAGCACAATTTTCTGCTGTTACAATTGCGTTCGCCTCTCGGTTTATGCTGCTAATTTCCAAAACAGCACTGAATATGTCTTTCGGCGACACCTATCGCCAAGAAACACAGTCACGCCGTCCCAGAGGGTAGCAAGACAAACCGGAGTGTAGATGTCCATCGCCTATCGGGCAGCTCCTAGGCTGCCAAACGCATGGGGGCGTTGTGCCTAGACACAGCGACATCTATACCTGCAGGATTTCGTTGTCCTTATTATCAGATGTTCAAGCGGTGCATTGTTTCAACTGACTTTTGCATGCATTCGGGTACCATCTGCTGCAATACGGTCCACAGCCATTATTTCATGTTGAAGGTGAATCATCTACATACATCTTGGTGTATCTACAGAACTTAACGACTCTACATATTCTATTTTAATCTTCTTATTGGATATAATGAAGTCAAATAATGCTATTAGGCTCTTTTGAACGTCTTCATCTTACAGTGTTAGTTGCCGGCGACACGGAATACGCATAAGATGACTCTGAAAGGAATAACAACACGATTAGCAATCTACGATATGATTTGGTAAATTCTATGTACGATGCGTAGGGTTGTATTAATAGACATACACACAATTTTCAGTAAAAGCACATTAGGAAACTGTTGTATTTTGTATATATTATTGACAAGATTACATGAAAACATTGACATTTTAGTTGCTCTCAGGTAAGTTAAGATTCGAAACATTCTGGACACAAAGGTGATTTTTCTTGACAGCGCTTGCATCTGTATCGAGTTTCTCGGCGAATTTTATTTTTTGTACACATTCTGCATTTATAAAAAATTGTTTTCTTTTGACTATTAGGTAGTGCTGGGTTTAGTTCTGGCCAATGAGCAGGTAAATCTTGAGGTTCTGCAGGTTGTACTTTTTTTTCTAGACGAGTGAATCTTTGTTGTAGGTAATATATCTTCATATGTTGTTTCTGGTTTCAAGCATATCAAGCTTCTAATCAAACAATCGCGAAATGATACATATTTGTAGCTTTTGCTGTTTTGTTTACAGTACTTTCTATATATGTAAAATGAATTCTAAGTAGCTATGTCAATCAAATGAAATAGTACCTTTTTGTACGACCTGATGATTTTCCTGGGGCATGAATAGTACGATGACATTTAATAATAATAATAATAATAATAATAATGTTTATTGTCCAACAGGTAAACCCAATTACAGGACAAATATACACATTGTGAACACAATACATATTGATTTAAAAACATGACATAACTATACAAAAAACTATTATGTTTCGTGTATCATGGCGCCAACTCTCCGGTGAAAATATCACTAAATATCTTCTCAGCGTTCCTGATCATGTGATAGATTGGCGACCGCAAACGAAGATTGGTCCTCGCTGTCGGCATAGTAAAGGTTGGAGCATAACGAGATGCTATTCGAGGTACGTTGAATCCTATGTGGGAGACCAGCTGCATACAGTCGATCCTATCATTTAATAATTTGTGTAAAAATCGGGCGCTATGGTAATCACGACGGGATGACAATGAACGAAATTGATGCGATTCGAGAAGGGTGTTGTAAGAAGTATGCCAAGGCGGATATTCGCCATTAACTTTGAACGACAAGAATTTGAGGAATCGACACTGAACACGTTCAATTGGAGCTTGATGGGACATATAGAAAGGATACCAAACAATAGAGGCATACTCCAATTTCGAGAGTACAAATGCAAAATAAAGGGATTTTAGCACGAGTGCGTCATTGAAGTATTTGGACGTTCTCATAAGAAAACCCATCATTTTAGAGGCAGATGAACAAATTTGTTCAATATGTATGTTAAACGATAAAGTTGGATCAAAAGTGACACCTAGATCTTTAAGATTGGTAATCTTGTCGATGGAAATATCGTTGATTTGATAAGTGGAGATATATGGATTTGTTTTTCTCGTGAAGCACATAAAATTACATTTACTAGAATTTAATGTCAGTGTATTGGATTTTGACCACTCGGACAGTATATTAATGCTCGTCTGAAGACTCTTGATATCTTGTTGGCAGTTAATATTACAAAACAGTTTAACATCGTCGGCATAAGCGAGGACATGGCAAGATAAGGATGTTAAGAGGTCGTTTATGTATAGAATGAACATCAATGGACCAAGATTGGATCCTTGTGAGATACCGCTGCTAGATACAAATTCAAACGAATTAAATCCATTATAAAATACATAGTTAGTTCTTTTTACCAAGTAAGATTTAATTAACAAGGAGAAGTTGGGAGCTAAACCAAACGAGTTCAGTTTATATAGAAGTAATTCATGACTGAGAGTATCAAATGCATGTGAGAAGTCGGTAAAAATAACGTCAACTTGTCCGCAGTCATCTAAAGTTTCGCTTATAAATTGAGTGAAACAGGCCAGGTTTGTTACTGTCGAGCGTCCCTTCACAAAGCCGTGTTGGCAAGTTGCGATATGTGAGCGAGTATTCCTGTATATCGTAGTATATATAATATGTTCAAAAATCTTCGCAAAGTTATTAAGTATAGCGATGGGCCTATAATTTCGAATTTGAGTAGAATCTCCCTTCTTGAAGACAGGTACAATTCGTGCACGTTTCCATCTATCCGGAAAAGTGGAGGTCCTGATGGCAAGATTAATAATCTGGCATAAAGGTAACGCAAAGGCATTACATAAATTCCTAACACAGAAGCTCGGCACCAAGTCATCGCATCGACATTTGATCCACCTTGTCAATACCTGCCATATTTTCATTATAGATTACAACTTCTTTGGGTCTTTTTTGAATCTTGCCATATTTATTTCTTGCTTCAACCATTTCTGGGTGATTTCTGGTGGTAATCATAAGGTCATCGCGTTTGTCCTTCCATTTTGATACATAAACTTTTTTTAGTTTTACCCAGAAATGTTGCCCTTTCTTTAACTTTTTCTGTACTAAATTTTTTGGATTTCATTTTCTATCTTTTCTTAGAGTGCCGCTGTGCGTTTTATAACTCAATAACTTTTCGGAAAGTATATATAGACAATGCCCTTTCATTAGGTAAGGTTTTATGAGCCGCATTACTAATTGTTCAGTTTTTAGTGTTTCCTCATCTGTTGCAGTTTTGCCATACTTCGCCTTTTTACCTTTTATATATTGACGGAAATGGAGTCGCCCTCGAAGTAGCAGAAGAGATTCATCTAATGACAAGTTACGATAAGGTGAGTAAGCTCTCTGAATATTGGAAATTAGAATATCCATGAAAGTGTTCACTTTGTCTAAATTTTTACTGCCTTGTGATGCGAAACAACGCAGAATCTGCTCGAACCTCCTTCCAGACATAATATACGTAAAGATAGAATGAAAATATAAAGGGTCAGATAACGAAAACATTTTTCTTAGATTATATGGAACTATGTGACCATTCAACAGGCACAAACCCAGAAATTTCTGCATTTCTTCTCGATCCGTTTTACGGAAAGTTTGTTTCCTTGAATATCTTGTATGTGGTCTGCTGGATTTACACAAAGCTTCTCCATATTCATTAGTAAAAATAACCAACATATCTAACAATTCCATTGAGAACAGGTTTTGAAATATATCCAGTGGTGTTGTATTTTCATCAATGGGTAATTTCAGACCAGCTGATTCTTCGTCAAATTCAAATTATGGAATTTCATAGGTGGTGTCTTCCCATTCATCAGCTTCTGATTCTATTCTATTCAGTTTAGGTAAACTGCTGTCGGAATCAGCATTAACATCTTGGTCTTTATCAATTTCAATTTCAGTATCAGAGTTATTGCCTATATCTGCTTCGTTAAAAATCAGATGAATCAATGGAATCACTTTCTGGGTCATAGTCTACGTCCGATCCATATTTGCCTCCACTGTCACTATGTTCTTCTTCCTTCACCTGCACACACTTCATCAAAAAGACGCTGAAGATATCGTTCTTTTTCATATGGGTCATTTTCTATCATCTGCAAAAAAATAAGACCAAATATTTTCATAGTTTCTAGTGTTGTTTTCGTAATCTTGATAATGATTCTTTATTTATTCTTTTCATAACATTTATTAGTTCCAAAGATACAACTCACTACAATCTTAACGATAAACAGGCGGTGCAATAATTTTGGCCACGCTGTATTTATTATTTACGTCAGGTCATCGTGAAATTCGAGTTTTACTAATACCACAAAAGAAATAAAATCAATTATAGAATACAATAACAACTTACCCTGGTAAAATTCAACTTTCAAGCAAGCACACTCGGTTTTACAAATCACCACGTACTCGAGTAACGGCCAAAGTGACACTAAACAATTGGTGGTATACTGCACGTAGGAGAGGAGGAAGTCTCGTGACGTCGCATTCTTTTTAATTCTTTTGAATGTCAGTAAAGTATTCCTTCTTGGTTGTGGCGTGACACTGAGGTGTTGTGTATATACATTTGGAATAGTGGCGTAGACGTCTTGAAACGTTGCGTCACCAACCACGTATATTCATAAAACGTCTACAAACGTCGTGTCATATTATGTACATGAATAAAAAATGACGTCTATACACGTTCTGTCCTTCAACGTGTTAAAATACATTGATCGTTTGTGAACCCAATCGTATTACATGGAACATGTGTATTCTATAACTCTTACTATATCTTACTCCCTAACTTCTGTTACTTCTGTTACCAACACCTCCCCTTCTTATGTAAATATCTACCAGTTACAAATCTAATTTATTGGGTGCTTTCCTAAATAGGGATGATCTACGTAATACAATATTCTGAGGATCTGGAGTTGATACTGGTAAAGGGGGTATGGAGGATGTACCAATTTTAGAGTATGTCTTCCTTGTCCTTTGTACCATTGTCATCTGTAGCTCGTTTGTGGTTATTTTGTTCGTCTTGCTATATTATGTCATCGCTAGTTATTCTTCCTTCCTCATGTGTAAACTGTGGAAAGTTAACTTCTGGTGTCATTTTTTGAGTGTTTTCTCCAATGCTTCAAATTTGATTTTGATGTCTTCGCCATTTGCGACCATCGTCAAGCTCTACTGTATAATGTAGTTTTCATTGAATGTCTTTAATCCCTACAAATTACCATTTTTCGTCCTTTATGTAATCTCGAACTACAACTCTTTGTTGAAGTGTGAATTTCGTGGGTGGCTTAAGTTCGGTAATCATTTAAGCTGGGGAGATTAATAGGTCTAATCTAAATTTAATTTCTTAATCCAATTGTTTGATTTGGAGTTTTTCGGTATTGTAGTAGGAACTTCGATAGTCCTAAATCTATATAATAATAATAATAATATTTATTCATTCCGAGCACTACATACAATAGATAGGAATAAGTCAGAAGTTTAAGTAAATAAACAATATAAATATACATATAACACTTAACTAGCAAACGCCAGTGTACACAATAATGTATTAGGGAAGTGATGAGGGGGACAGAGTACACAGTATTCTGACATTTACCAGTCTATTTAAGAGAAGTCAAAAATTCGTTTATATTATAGAAGACATCAGAAGTGAGTAATTTTTTCAGCCTCATTTTAAATTCATTATTCGGAACAAGAGTCTTAAGTTCAGGTGGGAGTAAATTATATATTCGACTACCAGCATATATAGGAGATTTCTTGAACGCCTCGCGATTATGTCTGCTTAAGGATATATCATTTTTGGATCGTGTATCATAATTATGATAATCGCAGTTAAGTATGTAGTTATGTCTGTTAGCATGTGTATGAGTTAATAACTTTAATAGATAAATAGAGCAGACAGTGAGGATTTTATTCGTTTTAAAGGTTTCGCGGCAGGAGCAGTTGTAAGGAAGAGAAAAGATCAAACGCAGTATTCTTTTCTGACAAATAAATATACGATTCCAATGGGTAGCTTGTCCCCAGATAACGATATTATATGCAATTGCCGAGTATACGAACGCATAGTAGACATTCAACAGCGTATTAGTATCTACATTATTTTTAAGTGAATTAATAACATAAAAGGATTTATTTAGTTTACTACATACCATATTAATATGGTCATCCCACTGTAAGTTGCTATCAATTTTTACGCCCAGGCAATCCACAACGGATTTCATCGAGATCGTATGGCCATTGTGCGAAAGGTTAAGAGCTAAGGGCAATCCTCTCATACTTTTAAACTGTATACATACAGTTTTAGAAAAATTGATTATTAAATTATTCCCTTTGCACCATTTTGAGAAATCATACAAAGTGGTAAGTGTCTTTAGCGTTAGCGTATTCTGGTCTTTCTCGGAAATCACGATGGACGTGTCGTCTGCATACATAAAAACACGACCAAACGAAATATGTTCCGGCAGATCATTGACAAACAACAAAAAAATTAACGGCGCTAGTATACTACCCTGGGGAGTCCCGTAATTTAGGTTGAAGCTATTAGAGACAGTATTATTAACCTTAACAGACATACTCCTGTTGTTTAGAAAGGAAATAATCCAATCATTAAGACTACCCCTAATACCCATCCTATGCAGCTTCGCAGAGACGAAGTTCCTATTGACCACATCGAATGCTCTGGTTAGATCGAACAGTAGTGCCAAAACGTATTCATTACTATCGATTTTTTCAGCGACATGCTGTATTAGTTCATTGCACGCGGTTTCAGTGGATCGACCCTCGCGGAAGCCGAATTGTCTATCGGTTAATATATTGTTTATATTCAAAAATGATATAATTTTTTTGTAAAAAATCTTTTCAAAAATTTTAGAGAATACGCTTAACATCGAGATGGGTCTATAATTCTCAATGCCCGTAGGATCTCCCTTCTTAAATATAGGAACAACAACAGCGGAGTTGACAGGGGCCGCGCGATAATTCCAGCAACCCTCTTGATGAAAGTAATAGGAACATCGTCTGGACCGGTGGACTTATTATTAGAAAATTCGATAATTACTCTAAATACCTCATCAACAGTCACTGGACTACAGTACATTGAGTTGCCAATACTCCGTTTACCCATCGTGCAGTTTTTAGATAATGATGATCCAAATTGATCAACTAGTTTACGTTCGGCAATGGTAGAGAGGTACTCACCAAAAGCATTCGCTATGTCCATCGAATCAGTAATAGAACTGCCATCGACATGAATCTCCCTGACGCCGGGTTTGGTAGTGCTACCTTTAAGCTGGTTAATCACATTCCAAGAAGTTTTCGTTCTATTGGTTGACTTATTGATCTTATTACTGAAATATGATACCTTTTCGAATTTGACCTCTCTTTGAATATTTCCTTTCATATTTTTGTACATATTGATGATATTAGTATCCTACGTCATATTCCTTAGCCAATTTAGTTTTTCAAGTTCCTCAAGTTTGTGCAGAAGTTCAGCAGAAAATACAGGCTTACGCTTGTTTCCTGGTCTTCGATCAGTTGTTGTGCGACTAGGAAAAGCAATGTTATAACACCACATAAAATTATCAAAAAATGTTTCAAAATCTTATATCGTCACATTTAATTGCACGGATTGCTTGTTTGAAGGTTTGCATATACCTTTAAACTATTCCGTTTATAGGCGGATGATAAGGTGCGCTTTGTCTGTGTTCTATTCCATTTCCTTCAAGGGATCTTTGAAATTCGTAAGGCATAAATTGCGTACCATTGTCCGTAACTACAATAGATGGAATACCAAATGTACTAAAAATTCTCCTGCATATTTTAATGGTTGAAATTGATGTAAAATTCTTCATTGTATGTATTTCTAGCCATCTGCTGAATGTGTCAACTAATATAAAATAGAATCGTCCCATGAACGGTCCTGCGAAGACGAGATGAACTCATTAAAATGATACGGTAGCATCTTTCCATGGGTGTACAATTTCCTTTGGTGGATTATTTCAATTTCGAGCGAGTTCTTCAATATCTTTTGTTATTCCAGACCAACAATAATTTCTTACAAGAATTTTCATTTTCTGCATTCCGAAATGTGCACTATGCAATTCTTGTAATTTCGTAATTTCTTTGGAATAACTATTCTCTGTCCACGGATAATTACTCCACTTCGTAGCGCATATTCTTCTTAATTGATTCCGTTTGATTTTACATTAACTCTTTTTTGTAATCCTCTTAATAGTGCTTTTAATTCCATCTCATTCGCTGCCTCTCTAGCCAAATCTGGTAAACAATATATTTGAAAAACTTCGGGACAGTCTGATTCATCGCATGTACATACCTGTGGTCTCTGTTTGTATTGGTAGTCTTGACATTGCATCAGCATTTCCATACATTTTCTGTACATAACGCCAAATTGAAAACCTTGGAGAAATATGTTGCATCCGGGATGCTGAGAAAATGGGTAATCCTTTCTTTGGTGAAAAGATATGTAGCAGCGGTAAATGATCTGTCAGTAGTGTGAATGATCTCCCATAAAGATATTGATGAAATCGTTAAATTCCAAAAATAATAACGCAAGCTTCTTTGTCTATTTGAACGTACTTCTTCTGAGTATCATTTAACGTTTGGTATGCAAATTGTATAGGTCGTTCTGTACCATCCTCGTATCCATGTGATAAAACCGCGCCTACTGCCTATGAACTGGCATCTGTAGCGAGAATTAAGGGTAACTTAGGATCGTAATCGGCTAAAACCGTGGGTGATTTCATATTTAATTAGCTTGAAAGCCTTGTCACATTGTTTGGTTCAAATAAATGGCTTATTTTCTTTTAACAAGTCATTTATAGGAAACAGTTTATCACTTAAACTTTTGAAAAATCTTCCATGGTATTTTACCAACCCGACAGAAACTTTGACTTTAGATTTATTGGTTGGTGCTCTAACATTCTGAATTGCAGCAATTTTATCCGGTGTGAATTCCCTGTTTGTTAATCGTATATCCACAATATTGTATTTTGTCTTGCAAAAACATCGACTTTTGTAGATTTACTTTAATGTTGTGCGCTGAGAGCTTACTTAGAACTCGCTCTAACCTTTCAAGATGTGTCTTATCGTCAGGAGCTGTAATTTTAATATCGTCTAAAAATACGGAAATTCCTGAAATACCATGTAATATATTTTCAATTTCACGCTGCCAGATAGCTGGTGCACTAGTCTATCAATCTAGAACATTGAAGTAAACCTTTATGTGTACTTATGTATGTCAGTAAATTCTCTAACAGCTGCCAGTTCATCAATTTTTCTTTTTTCATCCCGTGCGAGTGTATCAATTAGCCTTAGACAACGCAGTATAAAAAGAAATCTTCTAGCTGACATAGTTAATGGAAAAATCTCACAGCCAGTTCCATCAGTTGCCCAAAGATCCTCATAATTCAAATGAGCTGATTTCATGATACCAGACAAAATTAGTAATCCTAAAAATGATGGCATTTCTTCAGTTGAGACATCATTAGTATTTCTGTCTCTTTCAAAATTATTACATATTTTCGCAATATACATGTTTGTATATTTCACAAGTAAGTAAATTATACGTTCATCGAAAAATAATGAAAACGTTTCCAGTGATGTAGCGGTAGGTGATGATGTAAACGGAAGGGCGCGGACAGCGATTCGATTCCCTCGTGTATTTTCCTCGCATATTGTCTACATTGTACTATACAACGGAAATACACGAGGAAATCGAATTGTTGTCCGCGCTCTTCCGTTTACATCACCTACCGCTATTGATTGTTCCAAAGCTATGGTATTTTGTCGCGGTATTTTAGTGTCGCGGTCGCGAAAGAAATGTTCCATGAATGGAGCGGTATTTGCTGATATGACAAATAAATACTGTTGTTAAACTTTCATTAATTTTAATCTTTACATGTACAAAAACACTTACAAGTTACAACTTAACTATGTACTAGTCGCTACAGTAGCCTTTCAAATGCTCATTATTCCATTGTTAATAGCGTTTTTGGGTTTAGTAACTGTTTGGTCATATTTTTGACCATGTGGCTTGTGTTTATAAACTCTAACCATGATTTACGACGGATCTTATTCACTCGCAACATACAGCAGTAGGCACAAGTTCTTATAAATTAATTTCCAAGTAAATATCCGCTTAAGCAATAGTACTTTCGTTGGTGTTGTAGTTGTAGTAACATATAACAATTACAGAAGAAATATTTACCTTCGGCAATTTGCTTTTGTTTACGCACATTGTAGTAAGTTACTTGAGGGACATTTTTCACGCACTTTTCTAGCTTCTAGATTAAGGTTAAGCAGTCTAAAATTAATGCTAATATAGCTCATGGTATTGGTGGAATCATTCCCGGCAAGAACAATGTAGCAGAGAAAATAGCGCTAATACATGAACATGTTTCTGCCTACCCGGCGTCATCAGCATGGTTCTGAGCACAATTTTCTGCTGTTACAATTGCCTTCCATCAATACCATGAGCTATATTAGCATTAATTTTTTGGTTATTGTTACTAGGCATTCTTTCCACGTGTATTTTTAAGCAGTCTATTTCAATACTACCAACTACAATGTTACGAAATCCTCTTGTCTTAGATATGCCATAAATTAGAGCAACCGTTTGAGTTTGTAGGTTCAAATATCACTTTTAGCAATTTTTTAATATCATGGTTTTGATCCTATTTGGTTTACTGATCCTATTCACCTCATTTTACGGTACCAAATTAGCTTTAAAATATTTGGTGTTGATTTGGTCGTGTAAGGTCTACTTTTCAGTTGGTTGGGAGACAATATGAAATTAATAAGAAGTAAAATGGCAATATAATTATCTAAGGAAAAATTACAGTAATTGTAATCTTAAATATTTCATCCGTAGGAACATTTATAATCTTTTTCTACTGTCTCCAACTCAACATTTTTAATTGATTTAAATTAAAATGGCGGCTGATACTTTTAAGCATGTAGCTTGTATATCCAAAATTTTGTGTTAATAACAATGTCTTATGTATGTGAATATCTTTATATAGCAATTCCAGTAGTTTTCGCTTACATCCGATATCTTTTAACCTATAGTGTCTACTTGTCCTCAATATAAAAGAAGTCTGTCGAAATACGTACAACATTTTTTAAATGTTGAGTTTGGCCTACCATGCCTGTTATCTTTCTGGACTTAATTACTAGGCTGGTTGAAAAGTTCGCTGGGCGAATATGAAGAAACAAGTTTATGGTTCAATAAATGATTTTATCCTTCAGTATATTCTCCCTTAAGTTCAATACACTTTTTCCAGCGATTCTCCAAGTTACGTATCCCATCCCCTCAAAATACCCATCTACGGTTGCAATAACTTCTTCATTTGATGGAAGACGCTTTCCACGTAGAAATTTTTTGAGGTTCGGGAAGAGATGGAAGTCGGAGGGAGCCGGATCTGGTGAATAGTGTGGATGTTCCAAGTGTTCACACTTTAATTCGACCAATTTCGCCTTCACAACACCGCTGGTACGAGCAGATTCATTGTCTTGGTGATAGATGTTTTTTTTTTCTTCTGCAAACCAGGTCTTTTCTCGCGAATTTTTGGTCCAGAAGGTTTTTATAATATTCTCCTGTTACTGTTTTACCGGCTTGAAGGTAATCAATTAACAAAATTCTTTTTGCACCCCAAAATACTGATGCCATAACCTTCTTGGACGATTTCGACTCCTTCTCTTGCTTTGGAGCTGGACAACCGGGTTCAGTCCACTCTGCGGTTTGTTGCCGCAGTTCAGGATCATAGTGGTAAACCCAAGTACCCATAGTTACGAATCGACGCACAAAATCTGTTTTATTCTTTTGAAAACGGGACAAATGTTGATTAGAAAGTCTTACTCGAATGCGTTTTTGAAAGATGACGAATGCGGCACCCATCTTGCTTTCTCAGACCTAATTCATTTTTCAAAATATGTAACATCCGTTCAGTTGAGATGCCCATAGCCTCAGCAATATCACGCTTGGTCAATCGTCTATTATCCATAACCATATCATGTACAGAATTAATCATTTCTTCAGTAGTAGCACTTTTTGGACGTCCAGAGCGAGGATCACCTTCGAGGCTTGAACGACCACGTTGAAACTCTTTAGCTCACTTGCATGCCATTGTTCTTGAAGGAGCATCATCACCCAACACATTTACCATTTCGTTATGAATTTCCATTGCCTTTAAACCTTTTTTCACAAAGAATTTTATTACAGCACGATGTTCAATTGTTTCCATTAAAAAAAAAAACACTATGACACGTCTACTTTCAATAGCTTGTAAACAAAGACTGAAATGACATATCGACTTGAAATTTTCTGCGGGTTCATACGAAGGATGAATACGTTTAATACAGTTATAAATTTGTTACTACTAGTGGAGCATAGGTATCGCTCCGCGAACTTTTCAACCAGCCTAGTACTTAAAATAGGGAAATAGTTTTATACCTAAACTTGCTACATCTGGTAAGCTAATAGAATGAAATTTCTTACATTTTAGGTACCGTAAAATGGGGTGAATAGAAACACTTTTGTATGTTTAGTGCTGTGTAACATGTAAATCAAAATCAATTCAGGAATGCTATATGTGGGAAAAGTCCGGTGGTACTTTATAGAATAGAGTGCTAATGCTAATATTTTTAATTATTTCACAGATTTTGCACTATTTATTTTTTTGTAGCTTGTTTCTATTCATCTCACAGATGTGGTTAACAGAAACAGACCTATCTATTCATCCCACTTTAACTTGAAATACGCATAGTTTTATCACATTTGCAAATTTCAAGAAAGTTCAATAGTCCGGGAGAAACTAATTACAATTGTATGAATAATATTTATACGAGATAGTATTACACAAATTTCAAGATTATTACCTTCTTTTTTCCGGAAAAAATATCAAAAGTTTGTTTGCTGATAAAACTTCAGGCACTTTCGCCAACTTCACGAACATGTGGTTTAGCGGTGTTGCCACTTGCCTTCAAACATATCCTTTGTTAAAATGGTTCCCTACATGTTAGGCATTATTTCGCTTTAATTTGAATCGAAATAACTTAAACGGTGAGGAAGCTGTGGCACTAGAAAAAACTTTTGCATTTTTTTGTTTTTATTCACCCCATTTTACGGTACTATAAATTACATCAAAAAATTTATCGAACATGTGTTAAACGTGGACAATGTTTTAAAGGTAATATAGGTAATTAATTTTTAATTAAAAAATAAGGTAATTTTGCATGCCCAATATCTTTTATTAGTAATTTATATGTTGAGATCGATGATGCAAATTTAAATGTGAGATTTTTCTATAATCAAGCTACTAGTTCTATTTCCCAATTGTTTACTCCTGGATATTAATAAGGGAAAGTACCCAAATGCATCTGGTCGATTTGAACCGAGCTTAGGTTATGCTAATAACCTTAACAGCGTCAGTCTTCGGAAATTCTTACTTCTAGTACTTCGTTTTCATTCTCGCGCCACACTGTTTTTAAATAACCTCCATCATCAGAATGGTTTGTTACGTACAGTATACCTTGTTCATCAAGTAAATACAGTCACAAACAGCTTTTATTAAAAATTCTGGGAGCTTGGAATCATTTTAAACTTTTTAACGGTTTTTTTTTTGTAGTAGCATTTCAACCAGTGTCTCAGGTCTATTTGTTATAACTACTTTGTATGTATCACTTATTTTTTTAACAATAAAACACCTATTGTATTTCTATAGCTTTCAATTTTAATCTTGCAAAAAAAAGGAACACATCTTTGATCTTCTCTTTACAAGAAATAAAAAAAACTATATGTCTGCATCACCCAGCATTGCCAACCGACCTCTCACTACTAGGGACTTTTTATATATCGGAACTACCAAAACTGAAAGCTGGCACTATTAACATTTGGTGTTTCTATATTTATATTACCTCCCATTTTACAAATCACTGTACGTATGTCTTTTATCGTTATTAAATTGTACTAGATAGGTGTTAAAGCTTAAAACTTTAATTATTTTTCCTATAGACCACCTTTGCAGTTCTTTATTTAAATTTTAACACTTTAACACTTTCATTCAATATGTATAAAACTGAATTCCTAGAAAATGAATTACATTGTGAATTGGATACTGTGCTAAAACGAGGCTTAAAGAGGTCAAATCTTGTTCTCGGTTTCTTTCTTCATACATTTGGCTGAACTTATACCAGTTACTGTTGATGACGTGTTGCGGTAAGTAAATAGCAAGCTGGCAATTTCGTTTCTACCTCTGTTTTACTCAGTTCATACTTATGAAATAAAGATTCTTCCATTAATTTCGTTATGATTTGTGGCTTCCACACCCATTTGATTGGGGATGATACGGTGGTGTTTTAATGAGGTTAATACCGTTGGCTTGACAAAAGAGGATGAAGCTTGCGGAGTTAAATGGTGAACCGTTATCACTAAGTAATTCAGTTGATAGTCCGGTTATATATGTTTTCCGAAAATATGCATAATCCTTGAGACTATGTAATTTCAAATTATATTCTAAAAAAATATATATCTACTTTATTGTTCCAAATGTTTACACAAATTAAAAAATCGTGCAAATTTTTGGAAAGGGCTGTACCTCGAAGTCAGGCGATTCAGTCGCTCTTTCAGTCTCTAGAGTTTGATCGAAATCAGATTTTTTGGGTTGTCAGTGTTCCCTTGTAGTGCTTCTGTATATTGAAAATGATTTTAGAAAAACGGAAAAATCGATCTGTTCCGGTATTTTCCATGAAAAGTATGTATTTGTTTGACTAAAAATGAATTTATGCCTGGCTTTATGAACACAGTGCATAAATTGCCACTCATTTTATTGAAAGTCGTTATTCCATTACCATTTGGGAGCTAGTTGTAACAGGATGTAAAGAAACCTGACTTTCGATTTCTGAGAATAACTTTTATCTCATAAAAGACTTAAGTCTATATCTCACTACTTGAAATTCTATGTTCACACTACCCATTTGAATTTTGTCAAACATTTAAGTTAGGTTCATGGATTTATTAGGTTGTAGGTTTTATATTATTATAATAGTATAAAACTTACAACCTAATAAAGTAAAATCCAGTAATATATTATTGAATTTTACATCTAGTTTTGTTTAATCATATAAATAATTCTTATTTTAAAAATAAATAAATTAAATGAATAAGAGAAAAATTCCACCTTTATATTGTCACGTATTGACTGACGCCAGCACTGAACGATCTTTTTGCAAAGAATGCAAATCGACAAGTTAGGTATATTTTGGAAGCTTCCTTTGTTAGAATTATTTCCGAAAATCGATATACGAAGGTGTATCGAATATAAACGGAACTCGTTTTTTAAAAATTCTCTTTATTTAACTAAGCTTACAAATATATATTCCTCTACATACTCTCCCGCCCTAGAAATACATTTTTCCCATCGGATTGGAAGCTTTTTTATTCCTTCATCGTAAGAACTCTTCGGACCTTCGTGTAGCCATTGGAGCGCAAACGCTTCCACCACGCTTCTTTGAGGGGTCCAAAAAGATGGAAGTCACAAGGTGACAAGTCTGGACTACAGGTTGGATGTTCCAGCGTTTCCCATCCTAATGCATCCACTTTTTGCATCGTGGCATTAGCCATACGAGGCCTGGCGTTGTCATGCAGAAGAATTACATTTCTGGCAGATTGTTCCTTCGAAATTACAATTTCGCGGCATCCAGTACTTCACAATAATATTGCGCACTAATTGTGCGTCGATCGTGGAGAAAATCAACGTGAAAAGCACCTTGCCGATCAAAAAAAAAACTGGCCTCGGTCACACTTGTCCTTGGGCGGCGATCATGGCTCTCGCTCGCGACCTTTTCACACCCTCCAGAAAATTGTTTGTGCCATGCAAACAAACGGGTTCTTGACAGGGTGTTGTCCCCGAACTGTGTCTGTAATCGCCGCAAGATTTCGGTTGGGTTCACCCCCTCCTTGGTCAAAAACTTGATAATAATCCGCTGCTCCACGGAGACATGCACTTCTTTCTCGCTCATGGTTTCTTTTCATACTAAAGGGACCCGAGAGAGTTGCGGTCAGTTCTCCCCTGTCCCTAATGGTACAGGCTACCTGCGCATCAACCCCTTCCAGGTCTAGAAGTCCTCCGGAATTTTTAAGAAAATCAGTCCTGTTTATATTTGATACACCCTCTTATTTCTTAATTATATGTTGTAATTATTAAGATTCTTTTGGTCGGCGAAACTCAACATTGTATCAAACTAGAGCATTTCCTTTATATTAAGGATTTTGCCGACGGGCATGTAGATACTAGGTCTTTTATTTAGATCATGTCGTTCTAATCAAAACTTAAAAAAATAGTAATAATATACAAGAATAATAATCCTAATGATATTTTAATATTACCAGATATAAAAAAGAGAAAAAAAATATGACTAGTTGTAAACTAAACGTTGTCAATTTTTTATGCTAGTGTTTAGGTTTTTATCGTGTATTTACAATAATTATATTAATTACTTACGAGGTAACAATATTGGAAAAATACTCTCAGAAAAAGTTTGTTAATTGTATATTTGTATTATTGTACCGTTTGTTACGTATACCTAATATTCAAATGAATAGGGAATCTGTTTTAAAAAAAAGATGATTGTAATATATATTATAGGCGATTTAATATGAATAAATTTTAATAAAAATCTCTTGAAGTTGTTTTATT
Source organism: Dynastes maya (assembly GCA_029619315.2). Lineage (NCBI taxonomy): Eukaryota > Metazoa > Arthropoda > Insecta > Coleoptera > Scarabaeidae > Dynastes > Dynastes maya. The sequence goes on along the minus strand of JAROYE020000015.1, from coordinate 1,899,364 downwards.
TTGGGATTTTCCTTAGTTGCTGTTCTGCACTGAATTCTACACAGTCGAAATTGGTGTACGACTGCATGAATGCCCTCAATAGGCTGAGTAGTCGAATTAAGGTTACCTTGGTCTGGGTACCAGGACACGATATTTCAGCAAACAGTATTAGTATTATAGGAGTGTAACCTGAAGACAAGTCATAATTAGTATTAATTTTGGAATACCTGTTGTTGATACTCTTTGTGATATAGAAATCAATGGCATCAAGTGTTTTTACAGGGTCTGAGGGTAAATAGGTAATAGGTGGCCAATACCTGCAGCAATGATGCTGGATTTGTTGGAAGTGGTTACAGCCATAAGTTCTCCACCTTTCGTGTTTGTTAGTCGGGAGCCCCAGAGTGTGTTTTTAGCATTGTCTTCTCCTCCACTTATATATTTAGTTACAAGTGTTTCTATATAATTCTTACAGTCGTTCCTCTTGTTATTGCACTTTGGAGGGTAATAAACAGCTGAAACGGTTATTTTTTTTTATTTGTTTTTTTTGCCACCCAGTCGGTGATGCTTATATAGCAATCTAGTTAACAACTAATGAGCTATTTATTTTTAACTTAAGTTACTACGGTTCTTAAACTAAGTACTTATCCTATGATAGTCGCTCAGGTTCTGGTCTAGTGGAGTCACTTTGTTCTTGTGTTCTTTTAAGGTCATTGTCACTGCACTAGTTCAAATGGTTTTGTTCGCTTCAATTTTCTAACCAAGCCATCATTGTCCAGGAGCTGGAGGGTCTCAACGTTGACATGCTGATGAAGTCGTTGTTCATGTTTTTGAGCAAATTGCTTGATTACATTGTCGACAGTCTCTACTTTTAAGTCCTTATGTAGACTGTCATTACGTACGTACCATGGGGCATTGGCGATGCCCCAGAGTACTTTATTTTGAAAGCGTTGAATGATGTTTCTATTACTTTGGCTGGTACAACCCCAGAGTTGGATACCATAAGTCCATACTGATTTAAGGACTTGTTGGTAAAGCAAGACCTTATTATATACTGAAAGGGCAGAGCAACGTCCCATTAACCAATACATTTTTCTGTACTTGAGTTTCAGCTCTTCTTGTTTTCTCTTTACATGTGGCTTCCACCTAAGCTTGGCGTCTAGAGTCATGCCGAGATATTTGGCCGTGTTCTCATAGGGGACAACTTGTTGGTGTATATAGACTGGCCAGTACACGATTTTCTTGTTAGTGAAGTTAATATCTACTGATTCGGTTTCATTTAATTTGATTCGCCATTTCGTTGTCCAGCGTTGAAACGGTTATGTGCCCCATTTTACTATCAACCGAAGCATAGGTTGCTTGGATGTTTTCCCGGTTGTATTTCCCTAGTTCGTGGTGTTGTATGCTGTTACGTATTATTATAGCTGTGCTTATAAAAATGTAAAATTCTCCTAAATGTAAAATTCTCCTAAAACAAACAACAGTGCAAATCCAGAGGTATCTCTAGCTTTAATTCGTATATTAAATATGTTTCGTTAAGGTGTCTTCATTTATGTTAGGAATTTTTAGCAGTTTAGGGTTGTCATGGGAGTTTTCTATCACAGAGTCGTCTAGTTTGAGTTATCTAGTAGCGTCACTGCATTCATTCTCACATGCTACTTTTAAAAAATAACTTTATCTAAATTCCTCGTTAGATTATATTTGGGTAGATATCATCAAAATTTGCTGTGTGTGGAAACAATCGCGATTAAAATAAAGGAGAGAAGGGACGCCAATAAATTCATCAATTCTGGTTAAGCTTTCATCAAGTTAAATACGATGGATGATCGTAAAATAAGGTTCCCATATTTTTAAAAATTAGACGGCATTCTTTATTTCCTTAACATTACACATCGTTTTATAGGTAAAAACTTAGGCTATTTTTCGACGTAATCGCCATTTCTATCCAAGCATTTTTGCAGACGGTGCTCCAACTTATGTATCCCCATATCGTAAAATTCTGCCGCCAGTCAAAATCTTTTCAATTGTGGTGTTGGAAATCTCAGGAATCCGAAGAGCGAGTTGGCGAATGGTAACCCTCCGATCTTCAAGCAGTATGCTCTCGACCTTTTCAACGATTTCCTCTGAAACTGATGGTCTTCCGTTCCGCTCTTCATCGTGAATTTCCGTCCGACCTCCAGTGAATTTCCTACACCACGGACGTGTTGTACAGCTATACACTTTTCTCCATAAACTTCGGTTAATTGACGATGAATGTCTATAGGTGACACCCCTTTCGCGTTTAAAAAACGTATCACAGCGCGAATTTCGCATCTGGCGGTAGCGGCGATCGGGAATTCTACCTCGGACGGCTGCTTAGCCAGCACTGAGCGGCGTAGCGAGACGGGAGTGGTACGTATATAGAGTGGGAAAGCTACTGCACACGCCAATGTTGTCAGATTTCGCGGAACACGTCTTATTGCTACTATAGGGCTTTGGGAACCTTATTTTACGATCATCCCTCGAAGTATTTTTGGCTGCACTTCCAGTGTAAAGTGTCCGATATTGGAAATTAGAGAATAAATTCAAGGTGAAAGAGAAGATTCGAGGTTAGAATAGGCAGATATCCTGTGAATGTCACAAGGAACCTAGAGTTTATATGACATTTTCGAAGAATCAAGGTTAATTTACATTTTCCAATTTTTACATTCGTTAATTTCCATTTATTTGATATCAAAATACAATAAAAAAAAATTGGTCGAAAGAGTGTGAAAGAACACTCCCAAATTCCACCGTTCATTAAAAAATTTAATCAAATTAAGAAAAATTCCAATTTTTGAACAATTTCCCTGAGATAAAACATTCCAGCGTATATCTGTATAGTGACTATAATGACTTTAATGATTCTAATGACGTTATTTTTCTTTTTGGCTCTAGTTAATAACTTTCTCCTAGTCTCGTGCCTACCTTCTATCTTTTTCCCAGTTACTTCTTATTTCACCGTAGTTCAATACTGGGGGTTATAAGAAGCAGGGGCAATAAGACACATTTTTATTGTATTCCTGTTTATAGGTGTAAAAATCTGAAAAAATTGAAAAATTATTCTTCATTAAACTGGGGTAATTCCAAACTTATAGCATGCAGCTTGAACAGCATATTTAAAAATATATAATTGACTCGATAAGTACATTAACCCATTAACCTAATAAAATAGAAAGGGAATTAATTATGCTAGTCTTCAAGTGATTATCATTTCTTGGCACTAAAATATCCCATATACCAGGAATATACCATTTATCTCTCACGTTAATCACATCATAAAAGACAGAAATTGGGCTCGTGCAACAACCAAATCTTTTCGGTATGGACATAATTAGGAAGCTGTTCATATACGACGAATTGGAGAATTCGCACTGGTGAAATAATAATCATGTTTAGATTGTGAGATGATATTTATTCGTATTTATTTCAAATCGTCACATATTTTTTAACAAATTCTTGTTCTGTCGGTTTTTCTGCATCGTGAAGCTACGCGAATCTATTGACTGCTGCATCCTCTTCTCGGCGATGCATTCCTTGTACACCATAGGAGCGACATCAATGTTGATCAATATCCTTTTGCAATCCACCACTGATAACTCTACGCAACATTCTTTGTGTATCGATTTTCTTTCCAGATCCCCTACTTTTTTTTTTGCAGGATGAACCTATACAGATGAGATTGTAGAAATATAACAATTGTTTTAGTTCAGAAATAGGGCTATATTTTTGGAACAGCACGAGTCTTTCCCAATTTAATTGAACTGTTGTAGGAAAACCGTTCAGGTACGAAATAAAACTTCCTCAGTACATTACATAGTCTCAAGGATTATCTAAATTATTTTCGGAAAAAATATATAACCGGTACCCGGCCCCCTCCTATATATATATTTTTCGAAAATAATTTGCATAATCTTTGAGACTATGTAAGATACTTGAAATTATGTTTAAAAAAAAAAATGTATACCTGTTACAGCTAGAGGTATTTATAAATCGTGCAAATTTTTGGAGGGGGTTCTATCCCGAAGTCGGCAGATTCAACCGTTAAACAAATTGTGTTATTCTTATACCAAGGTAGAATTTGATAGTGAAAAATCTGATCTTGAAAAAGGAGAAACAATAACGGGGGTGCACTACGCATGATTACTTGCCAAGCTAAAGGCAGAAATTGTGGAAAAACTACCAAGACAACGCCTGACGCTTTAGTGGTCGCCATGGCAAAATTCATTAAATGAATTGGGGGACCACCCACGCTATTCACCGACTAGATCTGGTCCCCAGCAATATTTTTCTGTTTCTTAGGCTCAGGGTTTCGCTCGGAGGACAAAGATTTTCATTGATTAAAGGCATGGGAGCATCGCTGAGAAAAGTGTATAGATTTACAAGGATATTATGCTGAGAAATAAATTTTTTTTTTTTTGAATTTGACAAAAAAGAGAACTTCTTTCTGTGTTAGTCTGGAAACTTTTCAGGCGACCCCCGTATATGGTTTTGATAAAGTTTTTCGGAATATCTAGTGACTACTTTTCAAATTAGTAAAACGTGTAATGGTTGTATGAACAAATGTAACGCTTACCTGATCCAATGTGATGCTCACAATTAAGATTATGGGCAAGAGTTTGATCGGCATGGTTTCCAACAATATTGACTACGTTACTTACATTATAAAAACAAAACGCAGTAGGTACCACTACAAACGAAAAAATTAACTTTTATTATTGTCTGAAATCGGTTTTATAATTCCATTATCTTGTCACGTTGTTATACCCAACAATAGGTCGTAATTCAATTTATGAATCGGTAATTAATATATCCAGGTTAGATGTATGGACAATTAAATAGATAACCATGACAGAATATCACATCGCAACAGCATTCGAAGGTACCAGAAAATGTTGGCAAAGTCAAATAAAAGCTTCATTTGCTTTAAACTTCAAGATACGTTAAAACGAAATCAAAATATTGAAAATAACTAGACTGTATTCCTTAAAATTTTAGGTGGTCTTCTGAAAAGTAGATTTTTCTTTTTTCTAAGTCATTAATAGTCTGGGTAAACAGCAGTAACAGTCAGTGTAGTAGATATGTGGTGCGAAGTCGGCGATTATTTATTTCACGCGTTCACAGCGTCAGTACTAAATCGATGCTGTATGCGAGTAGTTCTATGTATACGTAGGCTGTCGTAACTTATTTCGTAATTGTACGTTTATAGTTGCTTTAAAAATGTCGCGGTTAGATACGTCGCGAAAACGACCAATGGCAGACACAGTTAAAAACGTTATAGTGGACATGCCGGACTTGAATTTTTGATGGCGCTAAAATTCAACGTCTAGTTTGTAAGATCCCTTTAATGTGTTGCTCCAGAAGCCATTGTCATCGTCACATCGGAAGCAAACAGCATTCTTCTGCAAAAAGTGGCATACGAGACTAAGAAAAATTTACATTTGATTTGTGTGTTACTCTTATTTTATGTAATCTATCGTTTCGTTTACTAGACAAAGAAGCATTTGTCTCCTTCTGGAATGAATATGCGAATATGTTTATGTCGGTCGTTTCATTTGATCCTGTTGTTTCGCACTTCACGCCAGGTTGCTTTTATTTTGTTGTTAAAGTGATTAATGAATTCGGAGTTCAATTTGTGTTTTCCTTTTTGTATTTCATAATTCAACTTCTTACAGTATGCTCTGCAACTTTCTCAGTCAATCCGTTTGTTAATCATATCCTCATACATTTTTCTTTTGTAATAGTCATTCTTTAAATTTCTTTTGTAAACCATTTCTGCAACGGTGGGTGTTCTTTACCGATTTTATACTTGCACAAATCGTCATACTTAAGTTTAAAGGTGTATAAATAAAATCAAATTGGAAATGTGTAAAAGTGGGAATTGAAACACATATTTGCAATCTCTAACAATGAAGGCAGGGACAGAATCGGAACCCATCGTCATTTTGGATTTTAACGAGTTAATTCCATAGAGGAAGTCATTCAGGGTAATACTTTTGATCATTAACGTATTAGTATTCAAGCAAAATTCATTTCTTTGATATGGAATGCTATCTACAAATACAGAGGAGAAATGATCTGCGAAAGTTGCAGCAATGCCTTCCGGAGAATCGAACACGTCGTCACCATTAAACATAGATCCCGGAATACGAGTCTCATTCCTGCGCTCACTAACAAAGTTCCACAGCTTACCTGGATCATTCTGCGATGTAGGTTTTAAAGTCAACGTCAATGCTTGATTTAACTTTCCTGCGGTGATCTTTAAGTTTAACATTATATATTTGAAGACCTTTAGACTTAAACAAACTAAGATAATGTCGTTTAACCTTAATGAGATGTCGAGTCTGCAATGAGTACCAAGAAGGAAATGAACCATGTCCACGGACAGACAACGGAACTTACTGACAAGGGAACACCGGCAACCCGCACTTCTCGATTTCGATAAAACTGCACAGACTGAAAGAGTACCTTGGTATAAGAACACCATTTTTTTCTTATCTAGCGCATCTCGTCGATTTGGGGGTACAGCCCCCTCCAAAGATTTTTATGTTTTTTCTATTTGTGTAAATATCTCGGAAATTATAACAGATATCCTTTTCTTTTTAGAATATAATTTGAAGTAAATCACATAGTCCCAAGGATCACGCGAATTATTTTCTGAAAAAATTTATAACGCAGGACCAGGGAACCCACCCCCACTTTTTTTTTCTTCATTTTTCACAAATAAAGTATATTACATAGTCTAAAGGATGGCGCGAATTATTTTCGGGAAAAATTAATAACGGGTACCCCATACCCCCATTTTTTTTTACATTTTTATATTTTACTTTTTCACAAATAGAGTTGGTTTTATGTAGAATATGTATGTGGTCAAATTGAGACAGTTAATAATAAAGATATTAAAAGACGATAATAAAACTACTTGTCATTGATTGACGTACATAGATAATTGTCGTTCTAAATAGACATATATTAATGAATTAGTTCGAAAACGTTTCCAAAAAGTGCCATAAAATAATCCGATTGAGATGGATTAATTATAAATGCTTACAGTAGATACCGATATACTAAAACTAGATTGTTCGTGTCACGTACACAGTTATCTGAAGCATATATAAGGTGGCCGTTTCAAATAATATGTCAGAAGTATTCTTTCGTGCAGTGTAAATTTGTAGTTTGGCATTATGGCACCGATTAATGTAATTAATGTGTTGAACATGTTACTTGCAACGTTTCAAGTAGCCAACATCGCAATAATTCCTTTGACGTCTGAAGAACTTGAGTTGCATGATGCGTTGAAGGAAATGATTGTAAGTGCCCGACAAGAAAACATGTTCCCTTTTGAATATGTCACAGGATTGGAGTTTGAACGATTAGAAGAACCACATGAAGCGCAATTTGTGGAAGACGTAGAAGAAGATGAAGAAGACAATTATGAAAATATTGCATGTGTTCCCGAAGAAGGAGGCAGTGTTGTTGACCTAGATTACAAAATTAAAGCTGTTGAATACTGGAGAAGTGGCAAAAGTAAGCGACGTTCTGTCAAAAGCGTGAAACAAAAATTCAAAAAGGTCAAATCGCTACGCCAATTATATAGATGGGAAGAAAGTGTTAACAGAGGCGGCGCGCATACGGATAAACTATGGTTTATTACAGAATACGTTCATACAAAATTTGAAAATAGCATAGACGATGGAAAAGTAATTCATGACATGGACCTTCGAAGCTGGGCTTTAGAAGCTAAAGAAGAAATTGGACACGACACGTTTAAAGCAGGACATTGGTGGATATGGCATTTCAAGAAAGTACATAATACTGTGTCACGCAAAATAACAAAATTTATTACTAGGTCGACTCGTGCTGGTATGGAAGACCTACGATTGTTAAGCAATAATTTTATTAAGGAAGTCAAACCCTATATCGCTAGTATCGGCAGAAGCAACGTATACAACGCCGATAAAAGTGGATTTAATCTAGAAATGCATTCCGGCCGTACTTTTGCAGTAAAGGGTGAGAAAACCGTTGAAGATGTTGTGCAATCTTTGCACTCAACAACACATAGTTATACAATTTTACTTGCCATTTCTGCAGATGGACGGTTACTCTCGCCATTATTTTTGGTATTAAAGGAATCTACGAATACGTTTGGACCTCGAGTTGCGCAATCATTGTTTAAACCAGAAAATGTGTATATTTCTTCTTCGACGTCTGGAGAGCTCACTTCAAATCATTTCAAAACCTGGCTAACAGATGTTTTCTTACCAAATATCGGACCAAAAGGTGTTAAGAAAAAGGGGGGTACGGGGGTACCCGGTCCCCCGTTATTAATTTTTCCCGAAAATAATTAGCGCCATACTTTAGACTATGTAATATACTTTATTTGTGAAAAATAAAGAAAAAAAAAGGGGGGGCGGCGGTCCCGCGTTATAAATTTCTTCCGGAAATAATTCGCGTCATCCTTGGGACTATGTAATTTGCTTCAAATTATATTCTAAAAAGAAAAATATATCTGTTATAATTTCCGAGATATTTACACAAATAGAAAAAACATAAAAATCTTTGAAGGGGGCTGTACCCCCAAATCGGCGAGATACGCTAGGTAAGAAAAAAAAGGTGTTCTTATACCAAGGTACTCTTTCAGTCAGTGCAGTTTCATCGAAATCGAGAAGTGCGGGTTGCCGGTGTTCCCTTGTGAGTGAAGTATTCATTAATAATTCTGTATAAGCGATCGCAAGCCAGGTCCACATTATCACACCGCAACACTGGACTTCAATCAGTTGACAAGATCAGATTATACAGGCAGTTTAAAATTGAAAGCAGGCGCATTCGAAAATTTCTGTTTTTTAAATGTAAATGTGTTAATTAGATAACTATTAACTTCCTCCTTTGTTCTTTCTAATACGGCCTGATGATCTGTATTTTACAGGAAATCGGTCGTTTAATAGTAAAATTGTGAGAGAGTGTTCCAACTTGCTTTATTTGTTATCAAATTTTTATAAAATAATCCTACGTGTGAGAATTCCCATTCCTAGAACGCATAATCTGTATATCTCCTGATACGGTCGTGTAACTAGAGAGTCTATCTGGACTCTTAACTACCATGCTAGTAGATGCCGTAGAAATTGCAGATATCCTTAACGCTCCTCTATCTCTCTCGACTATAGATAAAGGGAAACTTATTACAAAGTTATATAATTTGGTTTACGTCAGTTCTAATGGACAAATGATATTCTCAGTCGTACGCCGAAGTTACGTGGAACATCTATAATTCAGATGCCTGGAAACCACTATTTTGACAATCTATGCTGAGAGGGTATATTTCCTTTTGTATATTGTACTCGACGTTAATTTACGCTGCCGGTGTGCTCAACAACGCTGTACCACTTGATACGTCTGGATAATATAGAAAATAGTATAATTTTGTAGCACAAAGTTGGTGAAAACAACCGCAAAAGTGATGTTCCAAAATTGAATATCTTTAAAGTTCGATAATGGTATATTAGAAAACAAGTTTCATAAGATGGGCATTTTGTGGCGCGTTCGAAATTTGAAAAATGAGCCGGAACGGCCAGAGGCGAGTTTTTCCAACGGATAAGTGCGACAAAATGCCTTATGAAACGAGGATTTTTTTTTTCGGCATTTCGGAGTTGAGCCCATTAGCCACCGAGAACTGTTTCACTTAAATTTTACATATTTACATATCTATAAGACTACCTATAATACGTCTCTAATTAACACCTGTTGTAACAAACAGCGAACGGCGTGGACCATTATTAAGCCCGGTGGTAAACGCAATAACTGTGAACCTTCGGTTGAAAAGTTGAACGACTACTTCGGCAGCATTGGCAGTGAGCTTGTAGATAGTGATACTCTCTATTTCAACAATGTTAGCAACAATAATACATCTTCATCTTTCTTTTTGGATCCTGTCAGTGTTATTGAGGTCTGCCGACTCATAGACGGGCTGAGTAACTCAAGGTCTTTAGATTTTTATGGTTTGAACAGTTCTGCGCTGAAACTTGTTAGAAATGAATTATCTGAGCATATTACATATTTCATAAATCTTTGTTTTGCAAACGGTACTTTTCCAGCTTGCCTTAAGAAGTCCAAAATAACGCCCATATTCAAAAAAAGGAGATACCCAAATATCTGCTAATTATCGACCAATTTCTATTGTGCCAATACTCTCTAAATTGTTGGAAATTGCTTTTAAATGTAGATTGGAGAAATATCTTGAAAAGAGAAACATCTTTAACTCCGGCCAGTATGGATTTAGAGGTGGTAGAAGCACTACAAAAGCGTTAATTGATTTATATATTTTTATGACATTGTGCATATAAAGGAAAATAAAGTAAAATTTACCGAATATACTGTTTATAAAGAATAATTTTATTCATACAAAGGCTATAATAGTTACTGCAAGTTAAATTATGTTCATACAAATAGTTGTTTTTTTATCGAACGGTAATTACATATTAAGGCAAAAATTTTCGCTTATAGCTTTTTCTGGAATGTTTAAACTGTGGACATTCTCGCTTGGTGCTCCAACAATAGTCAGCCATCATTACCTTGATACCCTGCCTCCATGACCTTCGAATCCTGGTGAAATCGCTCACCCTGCTCATCACTGACTGCATCAAGATTTTCCGGGAAATTAGAAAGGCTATGTAAAAAATGCAATTTGGTGCTCATGTTGCAACCTTGCAGTTTGAAGCTCTCCAAGAGTTGCTGGACAATTTTGGCGTAATTCTGTGCTCTTGTATTTCCAAGATAGTTTTTAACAATGTTTTTGAATGCCCACCAAGTGTTCTTTTCAATTTCTGACATTGTTCCGATGAAATGTTCATCTTTAACAAGCTGCCGAATCTGTGGACCATCAAAAACACCGGCCTTTATCTTTTCAAATGACAGGCTAGGGAATGCCGAAATGAGATACTTGAAACAGTCTCCTTCAATTGGCAAAGCTTTAACGAATTGCTTCATGAGACCCAATTTTATATACAGAGGTGGAAATATAATGTTCTTTCTGTCGACAAGTGGCTGATGTACAATATTTGGACCACCAGGTTTTAGGTCAGATCATGGCAGCCAATTCGACTGCACTCAATGCTTCTTACGAGCTCTGCTGTCCCACATACACAAAAAGCAGGGATACTTGGTATATCCGCGTTGCTGGCCAAGAAGGAAGCTAACCATTTTAAGGTCAACACAAATGATCCATTGGTGCATGTGGTAGTGCAACAAATCAATGACTCTCTTTATGTCTTCATATTCTTCACTCAAACGAACTGAATGGCCTATCGGGACTGAACCAAATGAATTTCCATTGTGAAGGAGAACACACTTCAAGCTCCACTTTGAGCTATCGATAAACAGTCGCCATTCAGTTGCGTTATAGGCTGAAATTCCCAACTCTTCCATTAAACCATGTACGTTATGGCAATACACAAATCCATTATCACTTCGAAAGTATTGTAAAAACGCACTTCTTCTTGATTGAAAATAGGGTACTTTAGCTCTCTTTTCAAGCAAGTGTTGCTCGTGCAGTCTTGATGCTAAGAGCTCTGAACCTTTTTTGGATAGTCCCAAATCTCGTACCAAATCATTCAACTCATGCTGATCAAATCCATTACGAACGGAATCATCTTTAATTTCAGACTCGTATTCCCGTATTTCCAAAGAGGGTAATTCATTGAAAACTGGCACTGGGATTTCGGCTGAATAAGGCACTGGGCGTATAGCTGATGGTAAACTAGGATACTCTATTTAACATTTGTTTTTCGTGTTATATCCTGACGTTTTCACTATACAAAAGTGACAATCACTTGAATGATCTCTGGGCTTTCGCCAAATCATTGGTATACCAAATGGAAGTTTATCACGTGTTTCCTTGATCCACATCCGTAAACCTTTAGCACACTGCTTACACACTTTGTGAGGGACCCATGATTTATCTTGATCACCAATTTTCACTTTAAAATTGGCAAAATGGACTTGCCTGACAAATGTACTGATGATGAGCTGGAGAGAGGAAATTTGGTTGCAGGTGGTTTTCTGGACTTAATTAAAGCCTTTGATTGTGTGTCGCACGGCATATTGCTCAATAAGCTTGAGTCGTATGGGGTCAGGGATCCTGCTTTGCCATTTATTAGTAGTTTTTTAACATCTAGGTATCAAACTGTGCAAATTAGGGACAAAATGTTGATTATGGGATACCGCAAGGGTCAATGCGGGGCCCAATTTAGTTCATTATTTACATTAATGACATCAACAATTATGTTGACTGTAAGAACATAGTGTACGCTGATGACGCGACATTGTTGACAACTGGTAAGCACTTGGGTGGGTTGGCCGATGTGCTTGGCGAGTCACTTTCACAGGCTGAAAACTATTTTAATAATATACGATTAACTTTAAACATGGAGAAATATCAGATATTAACGTCTTCCGTTAATCCATTTATAAATTTGAGTGATAACTAACCGATAATGTGCTTGGGGTTGGCGCTCGACTCGAAGCTGACCTGGAAAGCTCACATTGACAAGTTGTAGTAGTAGTAGTAGTAGTTTATTTAATGCAGTAAAAATTACATTAAAAGTCAGGTAATATACATATATATACAAAAGAGAAAAAAAAAGTATATAAAGGTATATAGGGCCTTTCTGTCAAAATATAGTACAAACATATAACACAAACCTAAACATAAGCTTAGGATTAGTACTTTAAAAAGTCATCCGCGCTATAAAAAGCATTGTCTAAAAGAAATTGTTTAATTGTGTTCAAATAATTACTTTGAGTGTTATTTTTAGCGTCACACAATATTATTTGTAATTTATTGTGTATTTTCGGACCCCAATAGTCGGTGTACTTTTGGGTGGTCGTTAAACGATGATACGGCACTTTCAGTAAGTTTCTCCCGCGCGTAACGTATGTATGCGTTTCACCACCTTTTGTGAAGTTTGTTATATTTTTGATCATGTATGTTGCAGTCTTGAAAATAAAGATGGAAGGTAACGTAAGTATTTTTTCACTAATGAAATGTGTTTTACATGATTGATCTGGTTTCAGGTTACACAACACTCTTATAGCGCGTTTTTGAAGCAAGAAAACTCGTTCCGTGTCTGTGGACGTTCCCCAGAATTCAATGCCATAAGACGCCACACTGCCTGGTAAGTAGAAATGCTCCTTATTCTTCGGATGCTATATATTGCTGCATTTAGTTTATTTGCTATTTCATTTATGTGCATTTTCCAATTTAATTTATTATCTATATGCAGACCTAATAGTTTTATGTCTCTTGTTTCTTCACTTTTTTTCATGGTAAATCCTAGTTTTTGAGTTTTACTCTTATTTAATTTTAGTTGGTTTGAAGAAAACTATCCTTCTGCCTCCTTCTGTACAGCATCAGATTTTTTTAGTCTGTTATTTTTAGAAGATTCTCTCACTAAAAACGCGGTATCATCTGCATATAAATAGACTCGATCCGCTCCAAGATTTATATCTAGGTCGTTGACATATATTATGAACAACAAAGGCCCAAGCACAGGTCCTTGTGGAATGCCCTGCTGAACATTCAGCATATTGGACCTTTGTTCCTGGAAATCTACATATTGTTTTCTGTCTTTGAGATATGATGTAATTAACTGATATCCGATGCCGCGTACCCCATAATAGTGCAGTTTTGATAGAAGAATAGAGTGCTGGACTGTATCGAAGGCACGTGTTAGGTCGTAGCAGTTCAATTCCACGCTGTCATGTTTGTCCAGTGCATCTAGTAGACAATTCAAGATGTCGGCTATACCACTACATGTAGATTTATTCCTTCTATACCCATGCTGAGCCTTGGAGAATGGGTTATTTTTTTCAAAATAGCCCAGCAGGCGATCGGCAATTGCATATTCTAAAACTTTGGATATGGCCGGTAAAACTGATATGGGTCTGTAGTTCTTTGGGTTATTGATATCTCCGTTCTTATGGATAGGAACCACTCTAGATATTTTTAATGCATCAGGGAATTCACCTTCTAGTATACATTTATTTATTAGGTCTGTTATGGGGCCATTAATAGCGTCAGAAACGTTTTTCATCATTTTTTTTGTCCAATAGATTATCAACATGTAGATTCATGTTAAAAAATTAGAGGTTGTTTGTGGGTCGGTCTGCTTTGTTGATGGCATATCACGCTTTGTTCCTTAGCATAATGTTCTATGGAATCTTGGTGTGGGGAGGTTCGGCACACATGAATAGAATTTCGTTATTGCAAAAAAGAGCAATTAGGACAATAATGAATAATACTGTCCTTGATTCCTGTAAACCGCTGTTTGAGCATTTAGGGATATTGACTTGCGTTGCTCGTTACACTTTTGAATGTATCATGTATGCTAGACAGGATTTGGATTTATTCATTAAGCAAATAGACTATAATACTAGGCACGGACACCTTGTGTAGCCGCATTCGCGTCTTACTAAAAACATAAATTCCTTCAGAAATTATCCAATAAAGTTTTACAATCTGTTACCTAGAATTTGGAAAGAGCAAAACGACAAATCGTTCGCAGCTACAGTTAGAAATTTTTTTAAGAAGAACCCGATATACAGTATCCAGGAGCTTGTTGATATCCTAGTGTGATCTTATCATTGCATATATTGTGTGTCGTAGATTGTATTTTTGTTGTAATTTTTTTGACATGTGTATACAAGATGATTGTCTTGTCTAACACGAAATATATTATTATTATTATTATTATTATTATTATTATTATTATTATTATTATTATTATTATTATTATTATTATTATTATAACCTTAGGTTTGATAAAGACAACGTTTTGGGGCCAATCGAAACGACTTTACACAACACATATGTAAATGCGGTACCCATCTGAACGGTTATGATACGAACGGGACCTGAATGTTACCCTCACCTGATAGTTCGAAGCGTCGCCGTTCAGAAACTCAATCTCCGGATCGTTTTCCGTACTCGAAAATGACGTAGATCATATACGTAGCGGAGTATACATATACCACTTAACTGTCTCATAGTAGCAGGAAATACATGAAAGCGTATATCAGGTATGGAGAATCAATTAAGGCGAGTGGGCGAAATTTTATTTCACTTCACCCACTGAACTGAAAAACTAGAGATTTATCAACTACGATAGAACTGTCGATAAAAAGCTCTATTGTAGCTATAATAAAACATTTGAAATCGGGCTTAAGTTTAGGGGGTAGGTAAGATAGTGAAATATCTTTCTCGGGGGTTTTTCTCAACGGTATTAGAGGTCTCGCTATGGAGTGGATAGAATCATTTTTGAAGAATAGAAAACAATATGTTAGCATTTCCAACTGTAGCAGTAGCAGAGTTACAAACCACAGTGCCTCTAGCAAACTTACCACTAATATCGATGTTCCCCAAGGCGCAATATTAGGTCCTGTTCTTTTTCTACTTTTTATCAATGATCTTCCTCTTAACATAACAGATAACTTTATCACTCTTTACGCTGATGATATTGCCTTGGTAGCATCTGATAAGAACGACCATGACCTATCAATTAAATGCAACTCTATGTTGGATAGGATTTGTAACTGGTTTATAGATAACCAACTCGTTGTCAACAACTCTAAGAGCGCGTATATTAGATTTCACCCTTATCAGTTACATCCAACTCACGAATTTTACTTACACTTAAAGCTAGACGATGAACAGTTAGCAAGGGCAAGTCAATATAAAGTTTTAGGGGTATGGTTTGACGAGATACATAAACCTTCTGCCAAAGATTAATTCTCTTTGCTACATCTTTCGAAGCCTGAAGAATATTCTAACAACTCAACAGCTGCTAAGCATTTATCACGCGTATGTAGCAAGTAGACTGACTTATGGTATTAGCTTTTGGGGAAACTCAACACCGGCAAATAATATTTTTATAAGCCAAAAGAAGATTATCCGTTGTATAGCTGGGATTAAACCTACAGATTCTTGTAGGAATTCTTTTGTTAGCTATGATATCGAGATTTTCACGACTATCAAATTAGATTCGGGGAGGATCTCCTCACTCCAAAATCCAGGTTGACTATGTGTCAGCAGTCGCCCGAAATTCTAGCTATTAAGATCTACAACAACCTTCCTTCACATTGGAAGAAGTTCAATTTATCTAAATGTAAATAGCAAGTCCAACATATGTTGCGTAGCAACGGCTTTTATTCGATACAAGAGTTTTTAACAAGTAATGTTACTTGATTTTAATTGTATCTAATTCTGTTGATGCTGTAACGTGTAAGCGCTCCGCCCAATTATATTTTATTATTGCCTTTGTAATTGTAGGCTTTCTTAATGTATTTTTTAGTGTTATTACTGTTGTATTTGTGTTTGTATTGTGTGTGTCTTTGGACCATTTCCTATACTTTTGTAGGTCGTTGGAAATAAATTGTTATTTATTTATTTAGTAGAAGTATTTTCGTATAAAATCTTTTTTTAATGTATTCGGACATATAGACAAGCAAGAAGTTAATTATCCATCTACATATTGCTATCCATTCAGACAATCAAGCAGTGATAAAAGCACTGGACTTTACACAGGTGAAGTCGAACCTGGTGTGGGACTGCATGAATACGCTCAATAGACTGGGTAGCCGAACTAAGGTGACCCTGGTCTGGGACCCAGGACACGAAGGTAATCGAGGGAATGTTAAGGCAGACGAATTAGGCCGAGTAAGCTCGTCAACTACTGACAAAAAGCCAATTCACTCTGTAGGAAAAGCATATACAGTAGTTGAAGAAACTATTAAGCAGTGGAAGGATAGGAAATCTCAAGACTGGTGGAAGAGTATTTCAAGTCAGAGTCAGACCAAGCAATTTCTGATTGGACATAAGCCTAAATTTACAGCAGACCTACTAAGCAGGAATAGAAGGTCCGTTAGAACAATAGTAGATCTGCTAATAGGACATTGTATGCTCAAGAAACACATGAGCAACCTAGTCCTGATAGAGGAAACAGCATATAGATCCTGCCAGGCGGAAGAAGAGACTGTCGTCTATGTGCTGTGCGGCTGTACAGCACTGGCAGGAATAGGGCTCTCAGAAATGGGCTCGGAATATCCAAACGTAAAGGCAAAGCTAAAGTGATCTAGCAATTGCGGAGCCACAATAGATCTGAAAAGGTCGTAATATTAATGTAATTCTTCACTAACTGTTACTAATTGTGTCGATCACTAATTTATATAATTTCTGGATTTAGAACTTTCTATGAAATCAATCACCGCAACCGATAACATTTGACAATTCGATAATAGTATGCAGGTAAGATTAGTCCCCTAGAAATCAACTTTTCCAATAATAACTTTCTGTGGTATTGAAATCTAGGACAACCCAGAGAAATTTGATCTCTCTTGGCATACAGAAGAAGGTGAATGTAGAATTCCAATCTTATGGAAGAGCTTCTTTCTAAGCTGGAAATCGACCATGGTTAGTCCTGCCACCGCTGAGCAATAATACCTTGATATATTGTATTGTTTATGCCATAGATGGCGATGGACTTTCACTTACAAGGGAACACCGGCAACCCGCATTTCTTGATTTCGATGAAACTGCACAGACTGAAAGAGTACCTTGGTATAAGAACACCATTTTTTTCTTACCTAGCGTATCTCGCCGATTCAGGGGTACATTTTTATGTTTGTTTTATTTGTGTAAATATCTCGGAAATTATAACAGATATCTTTTTCTTTTTAGAATATAATTTGAAGTAAATTACATAGTCCCAAGGATGACGCGAATTATTTTCGGGAAAAATTTATAACGCGGGACCGGGGACCCCACCCCCCCTTTTCTTTTGTTCTTTTTTTTTCTTTATTTTTCACAAATAAAGTATATTACATAGTATAAAGGATGGCGTGAATTATTTTCGGGAAAAATTAATAACGGGGGACGAGGTACCCCGTACCACCCCTTTTTTTAATTTTTTTTTTTTATTTTTCAAAAATAAAGTATATTACATAGTCTAAAGGATGGCGTGAATTATCTTCGGGAAAAATTAATAACGGGGGACCGGGTACCCCACCGCCCCTTTTTTTATTTATTTTTTTTTATTTTTCACAAATAAAGTATATTACATAGTCTAAAGGATGGCGTGAATTATTTTCGGGGAAAATTAATAACGGGGGACCGGGTACCCCATACCCCCATTTTTTTTACATTTTTATATTTTCTTTTTTCACAAATAGAGTCGGTTTTATGTAGAATATATATGTGGTCAAATTGAGACAGTTAATAATAAAGGGGATTTAGTCTAGAAATGCACCCTGGCTGTACTTTGGCAGTAAAGGGTGAGAAAACCGTTGAAGCTGTTGTGTAATTTTTGTACTCAACAACACACAGTTATACAATTTTACCGGCCATTTCTGTAGATGGACGGTTACTTTCGCCATTATTTTTGGTATTAAAAGACTCTACGAATACGTTTGGGCCTCGAGTTGCGCAATCATTGTTTAGACCAGTAAATGTGTATATTTCTTCTTCGACGTCTGAAAAGCTCACTTCAAATCATTTCAAAACCTGGCTAACAGATGTTTTCTTACCAAATGTCGGACCAAAAGGTGTTTTCTTGATTGATTCTTGGAGTGGACATTGTGTTGCCGAACTTCAGAAATTGGTGCCAAAAGATAAAACTGTTAACATTTTAAATATCCCTAAGAAAACAACAGCAATGGTACAACCTCTAGATGTGTTTGGTTTTAGATTATGGAAAAATGTTATTAGAACTTTTTCTGATACAGTGATTCTTATGAACTACGACATAGATTTGCATCAGAGAAATAGTATTATTAAGCTGCAATTATTGACCCACAATCGCCGAGATTTTTCGATGTCTTCAAATACTCGTGGTATAAGAGTGGATACGTGGATGAAAGACCGGTATCCTTTAAAAATCCAGTACAGTTTTGTTTTGCTAAAGTCGCAGAGTCTATGCCCTTGTGTGGTATTTGTGAAAAACCTGCTATTGTGCGTTGTTCGTGGTGCAAGGAATACCTGTGTTTTCAACACTTTTATACTGACTACCATTACCGTAATCATTACGTTACATAATTACTGGAGCGGGCCAAATTGCGCCATCCAACAGAATCGGAATCAGGCGCAACGGCCGCTTATTGTAAATAGCGTGTATGTGAGTCACAGCAGATATGTGATATTTCGAAATTAATACACAAGAGTAAAAAAATAAAAGCTGACGCAAGGCTTGTTTAAAAAGTTGCACCATCAGATAAGTTTCCACATTTGCCTCGGTGAAGGATGTTCGCCGAGACGAAAAAATGTTCTTATATTTCGAAAACGACCGTTCCACGTCTACCGAAGTAAGACAGGCGTAATTAAAATAATCTTTAGACTTAGTCAAGGAATCTGCAGATGCCCCATCGCACATTTGTCTTAATCTCGTGTAGTCCGGATTCTTTTTTAAAACACTATCGAACTTAGCTAAAACTCGTCCACTTGTTGCATCGTTTATACTGTGTAACAATGTACTAACTTCGTCCACGACTTGCACTGATTCTACCAACGACAATCCAGAATTTTGCAAATTTTCTATCGCGTCCACTAACCCTTTGTAATTGTTGCTAATATTCTTTAGATGTGTTTCAACAGAAATATCGAGAAATCCCTTCTGGCTCATCCTAATAGCTCTAGCTTCGGCAGGGACGAATTGAAAAATAACGGATTTGACTTCTTGAAAATGTTCATTATAATAAAAAGCGGCTTTTAACCACGTTCCCCAACGCGTAAGAATGGGCTGTGGTGGTTCTCAAATACCAGGGCATAACCTGTGGAATGCCCTAGTCCTCTTAGGACTTTTGAGAAACACTTCTTTTGTGTTTGCTATTAATGCATCCACCTCCGGGTAACACTCTCGAATAGTTTGTGCCACAAGATGTAAAGCATGGACTTTACACGTAACATGTAAAAGTCCTTCACACTTTTCTTTAAGGAACGGCCTACACTACACATTGTTGCTGCACCATCGCTCATGAACAAAAACAGTTGACTGGTTGACACTTGAAATTTTTGTAACGTTTCGAGAACTACGGCCGTAATTGCTTTACTAGTACACTGTTTTAATCTTCTGCTGGCTAATAGAATTGCAAAATTTGGTTTAATAGGATCTAATACGCGCACTATTATATTCAAAATAGAATTTTTTTTGCAATCTGTCGTCTCATCAAGACATAGCCACAGCTGTTTATCTTTTAATTCGGCTTTAATTCGATTTTCAATGTCCTCACGTATTCGTGGAATATCTCTCCGAGATGGTAGTATCCACTCGGTATTGTATGTACCCCAGAATTTTCGAAATGCTTTTTTATCAAGTATACGAAGTGGTAGACCACATACCATAAACGTTAAAAGCAATTCTAATTGAAATTGACGTTGTTGTGACACACCATTTCTTTTATTTCTGTGGTGTGCGCTATTTATATGTCTTTCACAATCACGTTTTCTCCAGCACAGTAGTTTCTTTTTACAAACTTTACAGAAAATTGTACTCCCATTGTAGTGTAAATCCACAAATTCACTAAGAAATTTATTAACTTCGTAGGTAATGGCCGTTTATTTTTAATAGTTACGTTAGACATAATCACTAAAGCGAGCACACCGACGCTTGTTTCTAGTATGCCACGAAGTGGTGCAAACGTAACATCTGCAGACTCGTCATTTGTTGATGAATAGAGCGCGTCATCCGTAAATGAATAAGCGCGCTGTTAGTTCGTAGCCGTCGATGAATGAACTTTTTTTTGTAGTGGCCCACTGTGAACAACGCCCTATTTATCAACGAACACCCAAACTGCAGGTGTATATTTGCGCGTCTTCACGACGTAATAGACAGTGGTTCTGGTCCTCGTCCTAATAATTACATATTTAAATTTCCTATGTTTACATACATATATGCGCCCGGCAGCCTGATTGCGAACCTGGCGCGTGGCGCTCTTGGCCCGCTCTAATAATTACTGTATGTATAATACTACCAGTCACAATTATAATTTCAATAATCACATTACAGTGTGTAATGTATTGAATGTTTCATAAGCACTACACTTTCTTTTTTATTCTGCTCCACTGTTTTCCGAAAATGTGTTAGTTACAAACAAGTTAGTTATATGAATATTGCTCTATAGAATATGCCGAGCTGTAAATATACACTGCACGAAAGAACGCTTCTCATACATTATTCTAAACGGCCACCTGTGGTCATTTCAATCACATTATATTATAGTATTTCTTAAAACATGTATCGAAATAATAAATAATTTCTAAATAAATATATATATTTATAACGACAATCAATGACAAGTAAAGTTTTATTGTCGTCTTTTAATATCTTTATTATTAACTGTCTCAATTTGACCACATACATATTCTACATAAAACCGACTCTATTTGTGAAAAAATAAAATATAAAAGTAAAAAACATGGGGGTATGGGGTCCCCGGTCCCGCGTTATTAATTTTTCCCGAAAATAATTCACGCCATCCTGTAGACTATGTAATATACTTTATTTGTGAAAAATGAAGAAAAAAAAAAGTGGGGGTGGGTTCCCTGGTCCTGCGTTATAAATTTTTTCAGAAAATAATTCGCGTGATCCTTGGGACTATGTGATTTACTTCAAATTATATTCTAAAAAGAAAGAGATATCTGTTATAATTTCCGAGATATTTACACAAATAAAAAAAACATAAAAATCTTTGAAGGGGGCTGTACCCCCAAATCGGCGAGATACGCTAGGTAAGAAAAAAGTGGCGTTCTTATATCAAGGTACTCTTTCAGTCTGTGTAGTTTCATCGAAATCGCGAAGTGCGGGTTGCCGGTGTTCCCTTGTTAGAACGATGTTTTGGGGGTAAAACAGTAATGTTTTTTCTTTTAATTTTTGCTTTTGCCTGGCTTTGTAAATCGTAGAGTAATCCTTAGCTATTGGAACCTACTGAGGTGGTTTCAATATTATAATTAAGATCGTTGTATTAGTTAGCTAGTATCATTATTAGCTTAATAAAGGAACATCACTTCCGAAATAAACGAAAACGTAATTTCGCCTCTAATAAATTGCCGAAATGGTGACTAAATTAGATTTTGCGCATTATATTCCAACGGAAGGTTTCCATTAGCTTCTATTTATTACCTCTTGCGAGACAAAACAAGTTAAGTAAGAGTTGCCGAAACATGTCCCGTGCCTGTCTAGTCTGTTCATTAAGAAATAAGTTCGTTACGTTACTAACACATTTTGACACAAAAGTAATTAGTGTTTTCAGCTGAGTAATCAATCTCGATAAAAGGACAGGAATTAATTCACTTATTTTTTTACGATCGAGATACAATACAGAACAGATTTCCAAGAAATAAGACGCCGTTTTTTTTTGGTGAAAAGGGAATGGTATATTTTTAACAAGCTAGTATTGGAAAGAGGCATTTTTTAGTATTTCCAGGACTCTAGGATTCCATTTTTCGAAGGTATTGTTATTCATAAATTGGCAATTGATGATATTTAATTAAATTCTATTCCCTTCACATTACAACATGTTTCTGAAGAAGAAATAAATAGTATTATGTCGAAATTTCAACAGCGCGATATTGCCGGTTACGATTTAATACCAAGTTTTCTTATACACGATGCTAGATTTGTACTCGCAAAACCTTTGATTGTCATTATTAGAGTAACCTAAACTTGCGGCCTCGCATAGGCTTCGGTATTACGGGTTAATATAAGAATACGAAAAATTCATAAATAAACTAAACCGGTAGAGAAGCAGGCATGTAGTGTCGACCTTGAATATAAATCATGTTAAACCGCGCTGAGAGAGATTTCGTTTTAGTACCGGTTGACCTGTTGCAGAGATTAGTCGAACGGTCAAGGTTATGTACTTACGTGTCGCTTTTGAAAATATAGCTGGTGTTTTTTGTGTGTTGTAGTATTATACCAAGTACATAATTAGTGTATCGTTTCATATAGAACTAATATTTACATACCTAAGAAAACAATGCCTCGTAATAGATTTGCTACTAATGTACATAAGTATGTGTCACTTTTTCCCCATTTAAAATATGACGGTAGTGCAGTTTTTTTGCTTAATATGCAATGTTCGTTTGGCTGCATTGGACAGAACTGATTGCCAGAGGCATGTCAATGGTATTAAGCATATGAGAAATGCAAGAACTGAAATACCTTATACACTATTCCTCATACATTTATTAATTATGTTTACCTCTTGTAATCTTCCGTTGTCGTTGGTGAGAAAAGCAGCTTTTAAAACGTTTTGGCGACAATACGTTCCAAAGTACCCATTACCCTCACAAACACAATTACAGAATCATTTGCCGCGAATGAAAGAGATGCTAGAAAATGTGTGTAAACGTGATTTGTGTTCCAAAAAAATATGGATTACCGTGGATGAGACGACCGATATAAAGAGAAACAGTATTGTGAATGTAATAGCTCGCGTTTTATCTAGCGAGAACACAGCATCTCGATATTTGTTAGCTTGTAAACGTGTTCAATAATGTACCGCGGAAAATATTCAAAAAGTGATAATGAACGCTTTGAAAAAATTTAAAATTGCCCAAGATCAAGTTATGATGATTGTGACAGATAGTGCAGCAACGATGTTAAGTGTTGGGCGATCCTTAAAACATATATTTCCTAACTTAATACATATAACCTGCGTGCTGCATGCTTTGCATTTAGTTGGTGAAGTTGTTCGACAACATTACGGAAACGTTGATCGGATGATTGGAAGTACTAAAGCAGTGTTTCGTAAATCTCCTAAACGTTAAAAAGAATTTCGCAAATTTTGTCCAGGTATTCCAGAACCTCCTGAACTAATTTTAACGCGATGGGGTACTTGGCTAACAGCAGCTTCATACTATTTGATCCATTTTCTACAAATTCAATCAGTTATAATACGATTTAATCGGAATGAATCCAAATTCCTCAACTTTTAGAAGATTTAACAACAATATGTACCAATTATACAGTATTACTAGATGCCATCAGAAAACTACAATGTACTGAATTGTCATTGCAGGACTCATTAGATATAGTGGAGAGTGTAAAAAATAAATTACACACATTAAATGATACGCCAGGATTATGCGCTAGTCAAAAGTTGGCAGATGTTTTAAAGAAAAAATCCCGATTTTAATACTTTAGAGGCCGTTTATAATAAGTGTAAGAATAGTGAACTTTTAAGTGATTTTGAAAAACAGTTTCTACAAGCAAATGTAACTTCCTTAGATGTGGAGAGATCGTTTTCTATGTATAAGAATATTTTTTCTTGTCGACGCACAAGGTTTAAAGAAGTAACTGTGGAAACATATGCAATGATGCAAGTTTGCAGTAGTTCACATCCTGATGCCTCTAATTTGTTGAATAATTAGCAAATAAATTTATTTATGAATTTTTCGTATTCTTATATTAACCCGTAATACCGACGCCTATGCGAGTCCGCAAGTTTTGGTTACTCTAGTCATTATTAATTTAGCGATCACTACTTCTTCCTTCCCTATACAATGGAAACGTGCCAGAATAAGTCCAGTCTTTAAAAAGGATGATAAAACCCGTATTGACAATTACAGACCGATATCAATTATATCAAATTTTGCTAAAATCTTGAAAGCATTATTTATTCTTCTCTGTTTCATAACACTATGCCTTACGTTTCATCTACTCAGCATGGGTTTGTTCGAGGAAGGTCTAGTGTTACAAATCTTGTTGAACAACTCGACACTCAAAGTCAAGTTGACGTAATATACACTGATTTCAGCAGTGCTTTTGACATCATTGACCATGGGATTCTATTAAAAAAGTTATCAGCATTTGGATTAAACTCTTCACTGATAGAACTTTTGCAGTCCTACTTAACGAACAGATCACATTATGTCTTCTATAATGGATATAAATCTTTTGAGTTTTGTCCATCATCTGGTGTACCTCAAGGGTCGCATCTGGGACCACTTCTGTTTGTGCTTTTTGTTAACGACCTATTAATATCTCTATCCTGTCCTGTATTGGCTTTTGCCGATGACAATCCATGAAAATCCATCTACCAATTAGATCTTGGAACGATGTCCTACATCTACAATATAATCTGGATGTAATTACCAAGTGGTGTTCAACCTTTAAACTAAAGTTAAATGTTAATAAGTGTTTGTTCGTCTCTTACAATATTATTATAATTATAATTCCGCTCTTAAAAGGGCTAATACTGTGAGAGACTTGGGTGTACTGTTTGATTCTCCGCTGAGTTTTTCTCCTCATATCATGCAATTATGCGTCTCTGCTTCTAAAACGTTAGGTTTCGTTCTTCGAACTTGTAAATTATTCAATTCCATGTCTTTGTTGAAAACTTTATACTTTAGCTCTGTTGTCAGCAAACTGGAATATGCGTCAGCTGTCTGGTCACCGCATTATGTATATCTTCAGCTAGTCATCGAAAACGTACAACGGCGCTTCTTGAAGTACGTGTCTTTTAAAAGTGATGGTGCTTATCCAGAACGCGGCACAGATTACGATTCGCTCCTGGAAAGACATGAATTGAAGTCACTTAAACACCGCGGTGATGTTGCGGGAGCTATGTTTATCTGGAAGGCCGTGCATGGCTATGTTGATTCTCCTAATTTACTTTCCTCTATTAATTTCCTTGTGCCTCGCATTTCCTCCCGTTCTCCTTCTACCTTTTCATTGCCTTTTCCTCGTACCAACCTACTCCAGAGTTCCCCAATAGTAGCCATGTGCCATAATGCGGAAATATGTTACAATGTCATTTTTTTTGATTCAATTCATAATTTAGTGTTTTTTTTTCTCTCTTGTTTTTTTTCATTTCATTATCTGTATGTATTTAAATTTAGTTGTCCTGTAATTGGATATACCGTTGGAGAAATAAATGGTATTATTATTATTATTATTATGTACAATTTGTAAATTTGATAATAATATATTTTTTTTTATTGGTAGCCGGTAGAACCAAAGTTGGGAGATATATAAAAAGTTGCGACATATTTGGATAAACTTAAAGAAAAGTTTGGGTTTATTTGTGTGATGGCGACTGTTTTATCCACAGTAAATTTTGATGATTCCTTTCCAAATACGAATTGATGATGGATTTTCGATTAATAAAATTATTTTTAAATATAACATCGAGCGGATGTAGTGACGCAACTAGACAACCCAACAATAGTAGAACTTACTGACGTTCTTGTCAAAAACTTTTACATTAATTTTGACAATTTGCAAGATTAGGAAAATAAACAGAAGAGTGGATTTGTCCGTGTTACCCTACGATCGTCGTTATCTGGACTTATATATTTAATATAATGTCCTCGTCCCAAAGCCAGTGGGAGTGGGGGGAAATGGTGACTTGCAAAATTATTTTTTTTTCCGCAAGAGTGACGTTTCATTACCAATGAGTGGCTACCCTGAACGCCCTATTCGTTCCAAGATTGACAGCCGATGTTGTCGTTGTTGTAAATATTGGACATTATATATGGTTCTAGGTTAAGGATGACTTCCAGGGCAGTCTTCATGGCTCCTGTATTTTTTTAATCCATGTGTTACAAGTCACATTTTAATAAAATATATCACAATATGCTACGAAAACAAAAAGGGCCACTTTCCCATTTACAACGCAAATAAAACTTCGAATTCTGCTTCCCCGATAATTTCCCTTTTAATTGTATTTTTCCCTCTGGCTTCGCCGTCGCATATACGATCCTGTTTCCGAACAGATGTTGTCCCTAATAGGATGTTTGTCTATCTGCTGCGATTACCCGAGATCCTCTCTCAATCTCTTTCCGTCCGTCATTTAGCGGATTCTCTTGGGGAAAGCGGGGTGTTAGATGGTCGACTCAAAAAACGACCACCAAGTGGATCCATAATCATCAAACTGGCGTGGGGATTATTCCAAGCTTCTATTCACACTAACGAGTTAAACTTTCCAATTTTGCTTGGCTTATTTTGCGTTTCGTCGCCGCCGCGTGGTGGGTTGGCAGGGTGCGTAGGGTGTTAGGGCGAGCCGACTTCATTCTGACCCTCGCTGTTATCTCTTTCGTTTGTATTTCGATTTCCATGGGGTAGGATTACTTTTGCCCATTTTAGACGGAGATATCGAAAGGTTAGGTGATGTAAAAATGATATTTGTCAACGAAAGTAATTCGGTGAGAATAAAAGTAAGCTAATTGAAAGTAGGAAGCACGTTGGAGTGGATTTCGATTAAGAAAGTAGTCAGAAATTCGTGAAGTCCGGGAAGGAGACGGCAGCAGCTTTTTGATGAAAAGATGGCCATCTTGAATGAAAAAAAGTGACTGCTTTTTCATTATAGACCTGCCTCCAAAGAATTTATTGTTGCATTACAATAAACAACATTAATATAGTACGGCTGAATGGTTCCAATGGCAATTCTAACAGCAAACGGATGGGCAGACTTTAGCCTCGTCTCTTCTTTCTTTCTTACATATTTCTATATAAGTAGGCTTAGGCCTGTTTTATCCTATTCTGCTTTCCCTGATGTGGATGTCCAGCACTCCTTCCATTTTTTCGGCGGCCTTCCTTGGGATCTTCTGCCCACGAGGTTTCAAAGTTTCGCTCTTTTTGGAATGCTATTATCATGTCTTCTATTCACAGGTTTGCTCCATTCCTTTCTCCTTCATCTGATACACTTTGTTACGTTTTGTATGTTACTCATCTGATGGAGTTCCTCATTTCTTACTCGATCTAATAGTATTTTCCCATGCATGCCTCGCATTACTTTCGTTTCTGTTGCTCCCATCCTTCGGGTTGTCCTCGACGTATATGCTCTCGTCTCTGCTGCATAAGTTAGTATTGGTCTTACTGCAGTTTTGCTCTCAATCGTAAGATATTTATTTTTCCTGACCAGATCCTTCAGTCATCCCGCTATTTGTAAGGCTTTCATCGTTTGTCTCTTAACTTCTCCCCTTAGATCTCTAGTACTGATTAATTTTGATCTTAGGTATATGAATTTGCTGAATTGTTCTATCATCTCTTCATTAATTTCCAGCTTACATCTTATAGGCTCATTCAATTCATTTCAGTTTATTTAAACAGTGGTAAAACTAATATTTTAGAAACTTTCCTTATCCCTGAATTAATATTATAAACTTGTTCTTGTAAGTCCGCGTGTCCGAAGTTTCTTTTTACTTTAAGCCTTTGTTGGTTTAATGCACGCTTCATTGATTGTATTTGTAGTTTTGTTTTTGTTTTTTGTTGTGGTGTTCCTAAAGTCTCCTTGCTACAACTATTTGTGAGCGAGCAACAGAATGAAATTTTAAGTACGTTATGTCGAACGTGTTCAGAATTAGTTGAGAAGGTGTTTAAATGAGACGTTCGCTTGCTTTGAATTAGAGCCATCTATATTGGATCAGGCTCATCGGCCTGAACAATTAATTGTAGACGAAGATGTTCCATTGATCCTAGAAGTGATAGGACGGCTATTGATCTTCGTATTCCTTTGCAAACTTCTATATCAGTTAGAGAAAGAAGAGATGTTGGAGAGGCTAGGAGTCTGGAGATTGGTGATGGAGCTGGTGATCGAAGGTTCACTGGACGACTTTGCGTCCAGAGAGATCTGCGTTGGTTAAACTTGTTTATTGTTGAAATGGGAGGGAATTAACTACAGGTGTATGCAGCTGGAATACTAAGTCGAAGAACTATGAGTATCCAGAGGGGTCTCTAAAGAGAAGTTATTGCGTTCAGCATCGAAAAATGCATTCTTGTGGTTTCTAATACGGTCATTCACCTCATGGGATGAACTAGTTGATCAATTGAAGATAGCCTTTTTGTCATATGAGAAATTGAGGCCAAAAGATAAAATAAAAACTTTAAATATGTATATCCAAAAAAGCAACAGCAGTGATACAATCTCTGGATATATTTGGTTTTAGACTCTGGAAGAAAGGTTAAGTTGGTTAATATTACAAGCAACTCCTTTGGCAGGGCTAACTCAGAACTGCAATTATTGGAATTTGAAAAAGTATGTGAATTGTAGAAATTTGAAAATTTGATAGATAGCTAATACCAGTATGAAAACTGTATCTTTTTCATACATGTTTCAGTGTGTTACTATACAAGGTACTTTTTCCTATTATACATGGTGTGCTTACAAGACATTATATTTAGGAGACAAGGAGAAGGTTATATTGCAGCAACGTCAAATTTATTCCATAGATTAAGTAGCTCCATTAGAAGAAACACGTGTACAGATTATACGTCGTAATCTTTTGCTGTATATTTAGAAGCAGATTTTGTTTCAATCTACTGCAAAAAGCCGTCAAAAAGTGAGTGGCAAATTCAACGTTTTGTACCTCCACCTATAAAATGCCAAAATTTATTTGACCCTAATTTAGCGTATAAAAAGCAACCTTCCATTATTCCCTTCTCAGTTGGAGTAACTCATAGTGTGAATTACTGTACCAGAACTGATATACTCTTTTGCTTTCCCCGTTGTCAATCTAATGTCGCGGCGTTTATCGCTACATTTTAGGAACTTTCGAGTACCACCTCGTATAAATTGCAATCTGGTTTCTATCAACAACGCTACCTAGCCTCTTAGAGCAGTACAAATTCGAATAGTAATTCCAAAAGAATTTGCTTTTTATATTTCACCTGTTATTTTACAGGTTTTGCAATTGTAAATTCAAAATATTACTTTGGATATCAAGAAATCAGTGTCTAATCCGCCCTTAATAACAGAAACCGTCGAAACTGAAAGTTTAGATGTATAGGCGCCTCATTAATTTATTGTTTTCCTCATTTAAACTTACGGTAATAAAATCGTGATTCTCAAACTTCGACATCCTCTTCTTTGTACCTTCTCTTCACGAATAATTGTGTGGATTCCATTTGAAGCAAACAACTGAATGTTGTTTGCTTCAAATTAAATCTACATACAGCCCCCATTATTAGATTTCACTATATTTACCTGCCATTTGTGGTCATACAAAAGATTTTCTTTAGGATCAGGTTAAGCGTCAGCAAACAAACTATCTCAAGTAACTGTTGAAACTTTTACAGAAGTACATATGTACATACATCGTATTCATCCTACATTTTCCTTAACTATAACGCGGAACAAATACATCGTATTGACGCATTTGAAAACCCACAATAAATTTCGAAAGATTTTTTGCAGGTTTTTATGGCAATACATTATGACATGTCTAATTTACTTAAACATTATTTCCTCGGAACAGTTTACTAATCTTGCAAAAATGTAATAAAACCAACTGTTGTTTTCCTTGCAAGTTACGAAAGGCTAACTATGCGATTATCGAATAAAAATGTTTTAACTGCAAGATCTGCAACTTACAATCGGCCAATATGCACTTTATATCTACGCTTAAACGGTTCACCTTTTCCGAAGAGTTTCTAGAGTACGTAAAACTTGACGGCTCTGAAATACGCAGACACCTTATGTAAATTAGATCCGATCCGAGAAGGTCGGAGGACTTTTTAAAGTTTTTAGTGACTTTTATTCGGAAGTGCCAGACTTTGCGACTTCGCGAGGAAGCCCGAAACTTTTACATTATGTCGGTCGTCGTTGAGTGCAGCAGTTGTAACAGCAGTAGGTGTCTAATGTATATATCATAACTAGAGCGGGCCAAGAGCGCCACGCGCCAGGTTCGCAATCAGGCTGCCGGGCGCATATATGTATGTAAACATAGGTAATTTAAATATGTAATTATTAGGACGTGGACCAAAACCACTGTCTCTTACGTCGTGAAGACGCGCAAATATACACCTGCAGTTTGGGTGTTCGTTGATAAATAGGGCGTTGTTCACAGTGGGCCACTACAAAAAAAAAGTTCATTCATCGACGGCTACGAACTAACAGCGCGCTTATTCATTTACGGATGACGCGCTCTATTCATCAACAAATGACGAGTCTGCAGATGTTACGTTTGCACCACTTCGTGGCATACTAGAAACAAGCGTCGGTGTGCTCGCTTTAGTGATTATGTCTAACGTAACTATTAAAAATAAACGGCCATTACCTACGAAAGTTAATAAATTTCTTAGTGAATTTGTGGATTTACACTACAATGGGAGTACAATTTTCTGTAAAGTTTGTAAAAAGAAACTACTGTGCTGGAGCAAACGTGATTGTGAAAGACATATAAATAGCGCACACCACAGAAATAAAAGAAATGGTGTGTCACAACAACGTCAATTTCAATTAGAATTGCTTTTAACGTTTATGGTATGTGGTCTACCACTTCGTATACTTGATAAAAAAGCATTTCGAAAATTCTGGGGTACATACAATACCGAGTGGATACTACCATCTCGGACAGCGTTACGGAGAGATATTCCACGAATACGTGAGGACATTGAAAATCGAATTAAAGCCGAATTAAAAGATAAACAGCTGTGGCTATGTCTTGATGAGACGACAGATTGCAAAAAAAATTCTATTTGACATATATTGGCGTATTAGATCCTTATTAACCAAATTTTGCAATTCTATTAGCCACGAAGATTAAACGTGTACTAGTAAAGCAATTAGGGCCGTAGTTCTCGAACGTTACGAAAATTTCAAAGTCAACAGTCAACTGTGTTGTTTCATGAGCGCTGGTCAGCAACAATGTGTATGTAGGCGTTCCTAAAGAAAGTGTGAGCTTTTACATGTTACGTGTAAAGTCATGCTTTACATCTTGTGGTACAAACTATTCGAGGTGTTACCGGAGTGATGCATTAATAGCAAACCCCAAAAAAGTGTTTCTCAAAAGTCCCTAAGGACTAGGGCATTCACAGGTTATGCCTGGTATTCGAAACCACAGCCCATTCTTACGCGTTGGGGAACGTGGTTAAGCGCTTTTTTGCTGATTGTCGTTGGCAGAATCAGTGCAGTCGTGGACAAGTTAGTACATTGTTACACATATTAAACGATGCCAAACAGTGACGAGTTTTAGCTAAGTTCGATAGTGTTTTAAAAAGAATCCGGACTACACGAGATTAAACAAATGTCGATGGGCATCTGCAGATTCCTTGACTAAGTCTAAAGATTATTTTAATTACGCATGTCTTACTTCGGTAGACGTGGAACGTCGTTTTCGAATATAAGAACATTTTTTTCGTCTCGCGAACATCCTTCACCGAGGCAAAATGTGAAACTTATCTGATGTTTGCAACTTTTTAACAAGCCTATCCGCATTATTAAGAAGGATAGAATTTTTATTATATCTTTATTACAGTACATTATTAAGTACAACAGAATAAAAAGCGTTCAGTTTCTCAGGTTTTTCCTTATTAATCCCATTACAACGCATACCGTTTCAATCAAATAAAAATCATAATGAAAATAAACACCTCAGCGTGTCCATATATAGATATATAATATATATTATATCGCTTCTAATTACTAAACATTATTATTGCGTCAGCTTTTATTTTTTTACTCTTGTGTATTAATTTCGAAATATCACATATCTGCTTACAATAAGCGGCCGTTGCGCTTGATTCCGATTCTGTTGGATGGCGCAATTTGGCCCGCTCTAATCATAACAGTGGAGGAACATTTTCGTCCAGAAATGGGTAATGTTACGGTCTGACAACTTGTATCCGTTCTTCTGACGTTCCGGAAGATATCCGTGAGAAAATCGTAATACTGGAAGTTATGGTATAGTTGAAAGAGATATAAAAATATTTGATCTGCCCAACAAGATGCTGGGAGCACGCTTTTATATTTTTTACATATTGTACGTCCTTTATTTCTCGATCAAACTTTTAAATGCATACCAGTAGAAATAGTTTAAAGAAAAATGTTCTAACGACAGTGTACATCAGATACCTCTATATTCTAAGAATATATTTTGGAATTCAGGATACAATTCATGCTACATTTTCCTGGTTCGAAGTATGGATACTGCTACTTGTCTGATTCACAGAAAAATTCCTGTAAATCTCCAGTAACAGGGTTAAATACAAAGATAAAGTACAGTACATAAGAAAGAAAACACAAGGAAAATGGAAATAATACAAAAATGATGTAAAAGCAAACGGCTGCTTAATATTTATATTCCTTAATTGCTACAAACAAAAGTAATGAGTAAAAGGAAAAGGGGTTATTGCCGAAAATATGGGTCAAGAATTATTAAGTTGGTATTTCTGCACATGCGTGATAATGGTGCTTTGTACTGGGTGCGCCGGGTCTAGGTATTACCAAGAGTGCAGTGCGTGGTGCAATTAATGAGTGGATTATAACACAACACCAATTAAATTGGAAACATGCAGCTGGACAAAAGCACAGCAAACGGATGATGGGAAGACCGTCGCAACATCTGACTGCTGACCTTTGAATTAAACAAGATACGCTTAGAGCAGCAACATGTCTATTAACAGACATGGCTGTTTGAGAAGCCATTTGCTAAGATGGGGATCTACAAAGATGAGCCTATGTAGACTTTGCAATGAGGAGGAGAAACAGCCTCTCACATTATTTTCGAATGTGCAGCGTTAGCTCAACGCAGATTCGCTATCGAAGCACAATTGAACTACCATGGAGAAAGATTTACTACATAGGCTGTTAAACCTGATGCGGGAACTAACCTGTTTAAGTAAAACAAAACCGAAGCAGGAATAATACAATAAGCTACTAAGCTTCAGTGTTAGGGATGTAAAGACCAGCCCTGCTCTGGTAGAAAATCAATCAATCAATCAATCACTGGGTGCGCCATGAGTGTGTCAGCAGAATTTAACGTGAAAACTACCAAAGATGGAGAAGTGAGATTTCTATTATATATAATATATTCCTGCACAGTATACAGATAATTGCATACGCAGACGACATAGCGGTGGTAGGAAGAACAAAAACCAACGTAAGTAAAGCAACTAACGAAATGGAAACCGAAGGAAAGAAATATGGACTACATATAAATGAAGAGAAGACAAAATATATGGAAGTAAATCGAAGACAAGAAAACAAAGGTGCGGACCGATAACTTTGAATTTGAAAAGGTAACAACCTTCAGCTACCTGGAAGTGACAGCAGGAAAATTGTGAAAAGAAAGAATACAAGAAAGAATAATCAAAGGTAACCAGACCTCCGGAAGAAACAGAAAGATGCTAGAAAGCAAAAAACTAAGCAAGAAGAAAAAAATAAAGATATTGAAATGAATTTTCTCAGAGGAATTTGTTAAAAATTTGAAATTTTTGTATTTTTACTTTCAGGAATCTGCCTGCTCTAACCTCGAACCTTTCCTACTTGGAAATTATACGTTAATCTCACTATCGAACACTTTAAATTGAGACCGTAATCAAAACACTAGTTAACGAAAGCTTAACCAGAATTGATGAATTTTCTGGCGTCCCTCTACTCCTTTATTTAATCACGATAGCGATTGTTTACTTCCACAGCTAATTTTGATGATTTACAAATGGAGAAATTGCACTCAAGATGGAGTTTTATCAACATTACCCTAAGATCGTCGTTATCTGGACTTATATATTTTATATAATTTCCGGACTCCAAGGCCAGTCGGCCTGGGGGGAAATTGTGATTGCCGAAATGAGCTTTTTCTCCGCTAGAGGCACTTTTCATTACCATCAGGTGGTTATCCTGAACATCCTACACGTTCTAAATTGCCAGCTGATGATCCCGATGTAAATATTGAACATTACAATATATAAAACGCTAATGCGGCCAGTAATTACACATGTTTGAACAATCACGGATTACGAGCCTTCGAAACCCCTAGGCATAAGTGATAACAGGGCCCCCCTCCATCTTTTATTGAAAATTGTAAAATAAGCAATTTAAAAAATGTGTAAACAAGTAGGTAAAATGAACATTTAAATTTTTTATAAAAACATATATTTGCAAATAATGTTTAATAATATAACAATAAACAAAAAAATTGTAAATAAAATTTATGTTCAATAAAAATATTTAAACAAAATTTTACATTCCTAACAAAAACATTGTTTTATAAATATGTAATACCTGTAAAACCCAGTAAATATTAAAATAAATACATTTCTATTCTTAATAAAAATATTTAATGAAGTCTACACATTAGGGCTTTATAGCAGATTAACTTTGCGGACTTTAGAAGCAGCAAATTTTTGCACAATTTTGAATGTATAGCGTTTACTGTTTAGATTGCTATTGAACGTGAAACAGGTAACTTTCGACGTCGAACACCTGGCCAGCCGAACACATCATCCACTCGTACATAATTAATCATATTAATCCGGATGTTGACCAATTTAATCCATTACGGGCGTAGTACACAGGCATTTGTGCATGTGCTAGTAAGTCACGTCGAGGTGGCGGCAACATGTGCTGTAAACCGAGCCGGTGCTCTCGCATGATACATTACCTCAGGTTTCTTGTTGTTCCAAGGTATCCTCCTTCCACCGTGCCGGCATCGTTATTCTGCTTCCCGATTAAGTCCTGTTCTCAATTACCGTCATATATTCCCTGTAATGTTTGCTGAAATCCTAGCTACCGCGCACTTGGCATGCACTTGGCTGTTGTGCAAGCAACAGTCAAGAAGTTGTAAATCGCGAACAGCGGATGTGCATTTACCGAATGACAAAATTACAATATCGTGCATGTAGACGTAGGCTACGAAAACATATGTCTAGAAAAAGGCGATTAGAATTATGAAAGTATCAACGATTGCTGTTCGAGGGTCCCTCGACAATTTCTATAATACAGTAAAACCATCATATCAAAACTTACCCTAAATAATAATAAAAAAAGTAATATTTTACATGCATTATTATACTTTTTCAAATATTTTTCAATTGAGGTTTGTTTTAAGTTTTTAATTTTGGTTTGTAAAACTTGAGATTCACATTTTGCTAAAATGAAAGCAATTTGTACAGCTAGTTTACTTTCATCATTACAGAATAAGAAACTTTATACATCTCTTAGTTTTTCACACTCTTCATCCATATCTCTAATGTTTGAATTACAAATGTCAGATTCTTCCACATCGGTTTCACTGTTTGAATTACAGTCCTGATCATCAATTAATTCGCTGATTATTTCTTGAACGTTAAAACTGGGATTTTCGGTCAAAACTCTGCAATCAATAGACGCATAATTTTCTAGGCTTACACCACGTAATACAGGAAGAAGCAGGGTCAGTGGAATTTCGTATTCCTAATCGAAATCCTTTTCTTTCTGATTATTTTCCGAGAATCCTGCTATTGCAAAACATTTTGAAATTGTAGCTGATGAAACGTCTTTCCAAGCTGCTGATATCCAAATTAAAGCGGTGATTAAATTATTACTTTTTTCTGCATCTTGAAAAGAACTTTCGTGGTTTGTGAATGTTAGAAGCCTTCTGATTAGAAATTTTCCATAGCTCATCTAAAACTTGATCCAATGGCTGACAATGGGGAGTGGTGTTTGGAGGCAGGAAAATGATGTTCACGCGTTATCTAGAAATAATAAGACTTTTCTATTTTCTTTTCTCATTTTTTCGTCAATTTTCTTTAGCCAGGAAGTCATAATCTCCCAGTTTTTTTATTAAATATCCATTCTAAGGGCAGTTTGTCGATATGAGATCCTTGAAAGCATCGAGGGTTTTTACTTTTCTCAATGATTAATGGGGTTTCCTTGCCACCTTCCATATTTGCGCTAAATAAAGTTGTCAATCTTTATTTTGCAGTTTTTTACCGGCGCATTTATCGTTTTTTAGAGCGAACGTTTTGTTGGGCATTGCAAGATAAAAAAGTCAGGTTTCGCCAGCATTGTACACATGTTTTGGTGAATAGTCCTTCAAGATTACTTGTAGCTTTGCTTGCCAGGCTTCAACACTGTTCAAGTCAACATCAGCCGACTCACCATAAATTGTTTTAAAGGCTACATTGCGTCTTTTACAAAATTTTTCAAGTCATCCATTTGAAGCTTGAAATCTCGTCAGTTTTACATTTTCGGCTACTTCCAAAGCTTTTTCTTTTATTAAAGGTTCAGATATAGGGAGATTTTTATTTCTGGCTTTACAGAACCAATTGTAAACTAATTCGTCAATCGCCGATCCTTCGGTTTTGGGAAACTTTCTCTTCTGCTCTAAATTGAAACCTTCTTCAAACCGCTTCTTTAAGTCGAATTTGTTTTTTATAATTTCATTAACTTGTGTTTTTCCAACACTAAACTTTCCAGCCAACTTTGTAACACTAGTACTGAACTTTTCACCTTCCACAATAATATCAATTTTGTCTTTAAGAGACAAACGTTTTCTTTTTAGTGACATGATAATCCGATAACTGATACACAAGTCTATCCTTATCGGTAAAGCTGGCCACGAGCGGTACCGCGCAGTAGCGTAGAGTCGACCAGGCCTCGCGTTCCACTAGAGTTATTCTGCTAATAGATATGTTTGCTGCCGCAAATAATTTCGCTCAACTTTTAAATAAAAATTAAATAACACGTGCTCAAACACTTACCATTTTAAGAGTCCTCCGTGAAATCACAAAGTGAATAATGTCTGTTAAATATCTGCTATATTAGATATGTTTCAACTGTTGTTTCGGTAAAACTAGTACGGCATGAGGAAAAAATGCATTTATATGCAGAGAACGAACGTTCTACATCTAGTGACGTAATATTTGCGCAAGTAAAATAATCTTTCAAATAACTTAACGATTCTGATGACGCACCTTCACAAATGTGTCTTAATGTGCCAAAATCAGAATTTTTCTCAAAAACACTCAAATTTTTCTAGAACAGAAACATTTTTTGCGTCTTCAATCGCGCATAGCTGTGCGTGAACATGTTGCACTATTTGTAGAGATTCTTCTAACGGCATCGCAGGATTTGTAATTTTTCTATTGCATCTGCTAGCCCGAAGTAATTGTCGTGAATGATTTTTAAATCCATTTTAACCTGACTATCTTGAAATTTCGACTGGCTTTTCTGGATAGCGGCAGCTTGCTTTGTATCGAATTGTAAAACCACGTTCTTAATATTGTCAAAATGTTTATGATAATAAAACGCTTTTTATACTTTTTAAGAGACCGGCCTACAGAAAGCATGTTTGCAGCACCATCACTCACTAACATCAAGAGTTGGTTTATTGAAAGTTCAAACTTGTCCAATGTATTTAACACTAACTTTGAAATTACTTCGGCAGTACACTGTTGTATTCGTTTGGAGACTAATAGAATTGAAGGTGCCGATTGATGAGGTTCCAAGTTGCGTGCCATTACATTAAGAACAGAATGTTTCCTCCGATCTGTTGTTTCGTCGTCACATAACCACAATTTTTGATCTTTCAACTCCGATTTTATTTTTTGTTCAATATGTTCGCGCGCAGATGGCACAATTCTTCGTAACGATGTTCGACTTGGTAATTTGCACTCCGAATAGTTATTCCAAAAGCAGATAAATGATTCCTTGTCTAGTAAATTAAACGGTATATTACATGCAATAAACGTAACGCATAAATTAAATATAAATTTGTCATTGTCTCGTACGCAATTTCTTTTTGAGACATGCTTTTCACTATTTACGTGTCGTAGACAATGTTGTCTGGACCAACACATTAACGGGATTTTACAGATTACACATTTAATTTTAGCACCTTCATATATTAAGTCTGGAATTTCTGCAATAAATTTTCGAAGTTTGTCCGACCGCGGTCGTTTTGCCGACGAAATCATAATTTTTCTAGGACAAATAAACAATTGCGCAAATGACCGGCAGCGAAAATGTCCGTACTGCTCCGCAGACGAAGTAATACTACCGTTCCTCTTGGTCCGAACTGATTCTACGTCGATGCGCGGTACCGCTCGTGGCCAGCGTTACTTATCAGGGCGCTTATTGTCGGACCATAATCTAACATTAGTAAGAACAATACGCAAAAATAAAAGAGAAATTCTAACAGTGTTTCTTCCCAACAAGAATAGAACTGTAAAAAGTACAGTGTTTGGATTTTCAAAAAATGCAAAGTTGATTTCTTATGTACCAAAAAAATCTAAGGCAGTTCTTCTGCTCTCCATAATGCACCATGATACCGGAGAAGAAAAGAAACCGGAAATTTTGACATTTTATAATACAACTAAAGGTGGAGTGGACGTAACAGATAAACTCTGTGCTACGTACAGTGTAGAACGGCGAACAAGGAGATGGCCATTGGTTTTATTTTTCCATCTCATTAATGTCTACGCCTTAAATGCTGTCATTATTTATAAACATATTTGCGGCGGCGTAGGTGTGAACATCATAAATGCGATTCATAGGTCCAAGCATGTTTCCATTACGATAAAAGTAGATGTGTTCTTGGAAATTTTCATTGTAGTGTTTGAAATCGTTTAGCCAGGTCGGTTTTAAAAAATCGCACGTATATTTATTTGCCGCGTTAAATAAAAATCGCTATTTTGTTACAATTCAAATAGCAGATGGCAGATACAATTAGATAGAGAGTGTTTTTGCACATTACCGTTAAAGTATAATAAAGCTTATTTTCGGAACATGCATTTTGCGTTAAATCGTAAAAGCGAATTCCGACAATGCAAGACACATACGAAACAGAAGACGTCGTCTACAAACGTATAGATAACTATATTAGAAACAAAAACCGGAAAGAAATATGACGCCAGAGTTCATCTTTCGTACATTATTCCCGTAACGTAAGTAAATTTAAAAATAAAGCACAAAGTTGTAATTATGTAAGTATATGTTCATGCAAATCGCGCATAAAACCATCATCTAGCGACAAGTTTACGAGCCATCAGAGAAATCTATATGGCAAGATTTACTTTGTAAACTGGATAATAAAAAATTTTCATTACGGTAAGTAGCTTCCTTATGCCCGTCGAAATGTTTGCGCAGCAGATTCGCATTGGTTTTACGAGAGAACTGTGCGTTTGTCATCTTCTAGAACGAATAAGGACGAGATGGGGAGGTATTAAGAAAAAAAGAAAAAATAAAAGGAACAAAACATACAGGAAATACGGTTTTTCCTTTTGAAATTAAGCAAAGATCGTAAATCGTCGTCTCCATAATTAGAATTTGCGTTTTGAAGAGGGAAAATTAGTTTTTCTTTTGTTTATTTTTTTCTAAGAAATTAAGTTCAGTTTACTTTGCACGATGGTATTCCATTTTCTCATGTATATGTTTAAATTAAAACCTTTGTTGTACTGCGAAACATAGCATGTAGTGTTATTTATTTATTTAAATTAGATTCAGGGTCCGTAATCTACGGGTAATTTTTATTTTTTTAATACACGATAATTGCGCCATCAACTTCATGCCGGGGAACTACACCAGAATAGCGGTAAATTTTACTTTTTTGAAACAAATCCAAAAGGCAAATATATTTTAGAGTAAATTTTAATTAGATCAAATTACAATGCTTGGCTCTAGACATGATCAATCAGAACACCATGGAAATATACACAGAAAAAAAATTCTTGAATCAAATATATATTTTTGAAATTATTTATTTAATTCAATAAAGGTTTATTTAGGTGAAAGTGCATTCTTTAAGAACAGACTGTTTGTTGGATCAATGAAATATACATTAGAACCGTGCACTTCGCGCGTCGTCGGTATCGGTATCGGCATCGTCATCGTCATCGGCATCGGCATCGGCAGCGGTATCGTCATCGGCATCGGAATCGGGATCAGTATCAGTGTCAGTATCAGTATCAGTATTACTATTATTATTACTATTATTATTTGACTTTCTCTCACTCTCTAATCTTGAAGAGACTGGGGAACCTTCACCCTCCCGGAGCTAAATGCCAACGGGATGGGCTCGGACGCGCGGGTTATTGTTAATTTAGTACTTTTCGCATTATATGGCAAGAGTTAAGGATGACTGTTTTTTGCATATATTGGTATAACTTTGGCGGAAGCTCTAGTGTTTTAAGCTCTTCGTGGAGATGTGTAGGAATTTCACCAGTGGCACCGATTATTATGGGAATTATTTCCACTGTTTCTTGTTGCCAAACTTCTTTTAGATCGTGCGCCAGTGGGAGATATTCTTCTATTTTTCCAAACGTTTGGACGTGATGTTCTTTGGTGTGGAGATGGCTATGTCTATTAAATATGTGGTCTTTATGTGTTCTATTATTATTATTATTATTATTGTATCGGCATCGGCATAGGCATCGGCAGCGGCATCGGCATCGGCAGCGGCATCGGCATCGGTATCGGTATAAGTATCAGTATCAGTATTATTATTATTATTACTATTATTATTATTATTGTATCGGCATTGGCATCGGCATCGGTATCAGTATCAGTATGAGTATGAGTGTGAGTATGAGTATGACTATGAGTACGAGTGTTAGTATGAGTATCCGTATCGGGATCGGGATTGGGAACAGTATCAGTATCGGGGTCGGGATCGGGATCGGGATTGTGATCGGGAGCGGGATCGGCATCGGGATCGGCATCAGGGTGAGTATTAGTATGAGTATGAGTATCCGTATCGGAATCGGGATCGGGAATAGTATCAGTATCAATACCAGTATCAGTATCAGTATCGGGATCGGGATCTGGATCGGCATCGGGATCGGGAACAGTATCAGTATCGGGATCGGGATTGATATCGGGATCGGGACTGGGATTGGGATCGAGATCGGGATCGGGATAGGCATCAGGGTGAGTATTAGTATGAGTACGAGTACGAGTATGAGTGTGAGTATGATTATGACTATGAGTACGAGTGTTAGTATGAGTATCCGTATCGGGATAGGGATCGGGATTGGGAGCAGTATCAGTATCGGGATCGGTATCGGGATTGGGATCAGTATCAGTATCGGCAACGGGATCGAGATCGTGATCGGGATCGGGAACAGTATCAGTATCGGCATGGGGATCGGGATTGGGATGCTGACCAGGATCGGCATCGGGATCGGGATCGGGATCGGGATTGGGATCGGGATCGGTATCGGTATTGGGTTCGGGATCGGGAACAGTATCAGTATCGGCATCGGGATCGGGATCGGTATCGGGTTCGGGATCGGGAACAGTATCAGTATCAGTATCGGCATCGGGATCGGGATCGGGAGCGGGATCGGCATCAGGATGAGTATTAGTATGTATGAGTGTGAGTATGAGTATCCATATCGGGATCGGGAATAGTATCAATAACAGTATCAGTATCGGGATCGCTATCGGGATCGCGAGCGGGGTCGGCATCAGGATGAGTATTAATATGAGTACGAGTATGTGTGAGTATGACTCTGAGTACGAGTGTTAGTATGAGTATCCGTATCGGGATCGGGATTGGGAACAGTATCGGGGTCGGGATCGGGATCGGGATCAGGATCGGGATCAGTGTCAGTATAAGTTGCAGTATAAGCATCAGCATCGGGATCGGGATCTGGATCCTTATCAGTATCAGTATCAGCATAAGCATCGGGATCGGGGTCGTGATCGGGATCAGTATCAGTATTATTATTATTACTATTATTATTATTATTATTATTATTATTGTATCGGCATCGGCATCGGGATGGTTATCGGGATCGGGATCAGTATCAGTATCAGTATCAGCATCGGGATCGCCATCGGCATCGGCATCGGGATCGGGATGACTATTGGTGTGAGTAATTAATATTTCCGCCCACTTTATAAGCAGTAACATTCATGCAATATAAAGTATTTACGAGAATGATCGCATCGCATCGTCCCTTTAACGACTATTTTCCTTGTGGACAGTTCATTGAGAAGTATGAAAGGAGTCTTGCTTTATAATTTAAATTTACTTTCCTCGTTGCCTCTTGCATACTCTGTTGATTTAAAAGGAATTTATAATAGCCTTAAGCTGATGCTAGACAAAATTGAGTATGGTAAGCATTCTTGGACAGTGTATGGAGGTTTTAAAGTACTGACGACTCTTCTTGGCCAGCAATCCGCCAACACTAGGCCCTAAGAACAAATCTTGTACCAGGAGAATAAGTTTTGTTGCCCCCTCTTCATATAAAACTTGGACTTATGAAGCAGTTCGCGACAAGCTTATGTAGTGAAAGCAATATTCCTTTATACCTTCAGACCAAATTTCCAAATAAAAGTGACGCGAAACTGAAAGCCAGTGTTTTTGATGGACCACAAATACGAGAACTCATGAGAGACTCAGTTTTCACTTCCTCGATGAATGAACTCGAAGCTTTTGCATGGTCGGCATTTAAGAGGGTAACCGAAAACTTCCTTGGGAATAATAAAGCTGAAAATTATAGGGAAAGTGTTGGGGAAATGTTGAAACATTTCAAAGCCTTGGGCTGTAAAATGAGTGTCAAAGTACATTTTCTATATAGCCACATCGATTATTGTGGAGCGAGGAGAAAGGTGAAAGATTCCACCAGGACGTCAAAACCATGGAAACGAGATACCAGGTGAATTCGAACAAAACAATGATGGCAGATTACTGCTGGTGCCTAAAAAGAGATTCCTCCAGCCGCCATAGAAGAACGTCAAAACGGCGAAAGGTCTCAAGTATGGTGTAATCTCTAGGTAATTTTAAAATTGTCAGTTATAATTACATTGAATTAGTTTATCCTTGTTTACTTATAAAATATATAACCAAATATATATAGATGTTTAAATTCATTATTGTCCTCATATGTGCAGTATTTATGTAAATTACTATATATTTTTTCAAATGACAAAAAGCTTGACGTCTTAAGCACCTAGTATATAAAATAATTATTTTATATACTAGGTGCTACTTTTTATATTTGCGTTCTTTTTCTGAAAACAGCGCAAAAATACATCCCCGTCGTCCTTGTACAATGGATTGGAATTGATCAAACTTTCAAAGATTTATAGTATTTGGTAAAGATAGTTTAAAATCAAGATTATGATTCGTTACAAAAGATAAAAAATATCAAATTATAGAAAGAATACTAATAAATTCTTTTAGAATAATTATGCTCTAATTTTCTAATATTTTATGTCATAGACATTCCATTTTCTGTCATCATGTGAGGTTGTGCAATCTCCCCTGTAGAAAAGTTCAAGAGTAACATAAACAAACACGAAACGCAAACAATCAACACGAGATGGAACGAGAA
Organism: Dynastes maya; assembly: GCA_029619315.2. Taxonomy (NCBI): domain Eukaryota; kingdom Metazoa; phylum Arthropoda; class Insecta; order Coleoptera; family Scarabaeidae; genus Dynastes; species Dynastes maya. Next base: position 1,855,346 of record JAROYE020000015.1, on the reverse strand, counting down.
CATGTAATTAGCGTGACTATAATTTGTGAAATTTTATTATCTTCAGAAATTTTTACGGTAGTTTTTATACATACATATGTTCAAATTACTTGTATAAATATTTAAGGAATCCACTTATATAAAAGCAGGTGAAAATATATGCGAATTGGCAAGAATCTTGTTATTTTGGAAGAAAATGTTTGTGTTTCGGATCTATTTAAATCTGATGAGGTATCTTTTGCACAATAGCATAGAGACTGTTTTCTTTTAATATGCATTATATAGCACCATCCGTCAAAAATGATACATGATTGTATGTGAAGGACAATAACCGCGTTTATGAACATCCATAGAATCATCTCATGCAGTAACTCCAGGATTTCCAACCTAGAATTACTGTCTGAACGTAAGGACCATCTTTCTAAACTCTGAAATTTGAGTTTGACAAAATTTGGCCATGATGTCGAATTCTTGTGGATATTAAATAATGAACTTGACATACGTTTACAGAATTGCTGTATCGTACGCTTAGTAAATAATGAACTCTCATTGTTTAGTTAGCGGTATTGACCGGTTTAAAATATTCAAAGAAGCAGAGAAAGTTTTCTTTTAAGACAACAGTCTTGAACGATATTTCAAATTCAAAAATTTTCATTATTATGCATGTATAAGGATAATAGTTTGGATTATGGAAGTATCTACTCTACGAAATTGCCTTCGGTCTCAGATTTTTAAGGGCTGTGCAAACTTTTAGAATAAGTAAAAAACAATGAATCAGAAGATGTTGTTTTCTTTACTACAAAGCCGGTACGTAAAAAGTATTGCACCACCGAATTGCGTACACATTAAACTATTTATAAAAGCGCAGTTTTTGGCACGAGTTTCATTCACATTGAGTGACAAGCATTTGCAGTTGAATTTTGCGTGATTTGGAAGCCACTTGTTATAAAAAATTCTATACTCTAAGATCAATAAGGTCAATGACTTCCCAAAAATATTTCCAAGTAATTTATAAATTATTTTTTCAGGTTCTAATTTATATCTTTCTTAAAATGTGATATGTTTGCGATCGTTTGTGCACGAATGTAAGATACTTATATATTTATTAAGAACGAGTAAAACGATACTCGGTACGTGTGTTATGTATACTACCGCATATGCGCATTGTAACCGATACCTATACAGTAGTTGACAACAGACACAGACGAACACGTGCAACCTAATAAATGACTAACAGTTATCAGTGTTTTATTACTAGCATTATTACGTAACAATACGTAACAACGTGTACAAATATTTCCGTCGTAAATGTATGCATGCATGTATGAATATGTAGTGGTGTGTTCGGTACAGGCGGCTGGTTTGCCGGTATGACACTGTTTTCTTAAACGGAGCCGAAGATTTTCCGAACTTGCACGATTACAAACATTGAATTTCCGTTACATATAGAATGTGCCGCTTAGGTCAAGAGCCCAGTGCAGTAAAGCACGGGTTCGCTGTTTGGTGTGTTCGGGTTTAGGTTTCGTTTCGCCGGGTTTCACCTCCAGTTTACAGAATATGTTCTAATTCTGAATTAAGTTAATTTCTTAAACAATTTCTGTCGTGATTAAACTAATTGTTTACAATACATTTTGAGCAGGTTTAATCTGTGATTAATTAGAATTAAAATGACATTTGAGACGATCGGCAGCACAAAAATATGTGCTGTGTGTTAACGACTATACTTAGATGATCGTCTGTTGTTGATGTACGAGGGCGATTCGTAAAGTAAGTTCCATTTCCGCCTAGTGAGCAGAGGAGTGGGGACATCGGCGCGATCGCAGCGCTGCGGTATAGTCTGGTTCAACGTGTTCAATTCTTTTGTGCTATTTTGGTCGTTTAAAATGGCTGCTGCAATTGAAAATCCCGCCGACTATGAACTGCGTGCTGTTATCCGATTTCTGTGTGCAAAGAACATGAAGGCTGCTAAGATTGATCGTGAACTTTGTTCCGTTTATGGTGAAAATGTCATGAGTGACAGTGTAGTTAGAAGATGGTGCCGTATGTTTCGATGAGGACGAACTAATGTTTATTATGAAGATCGGAGTGGAAGACCAATTATTGTGACGGACGAGCTTTTGGGTAATATCAAAGAGAAAATTTCCCTCAAATTTCACGTACAGTTTCGTACGAGGTTGTTACTCAAGATTTACAAATTTTGTGCACAGTGGGTGCCAAAACTTCTTACTGAAGACCATAAAACAAAAAGCATGGGATCGGCACTAACTTTTCTGACACGCTGCGGTGTTGAAGGTGAATATTTCCTTAGGCATATCGTAACAGGTGATGAGCCTATATCAACGTTGAGACGAAAAGATAGTCAACGCAGTGGAAACCTTTAAAGTGCCGTTAAACATTTTCTGCGAGGAAAGTCATGGTCACTGTTTTTTGGGACAACAAAGGCGTCCTCCTTGCAGACTTCATGTAACGAGGGATCTACAATAAACGCTGAAGTCTACTGTGAAACTTTGAAGAAGCTCAGAAGAGCTATTCAGAACAAGCGACGTGGATTATTGAGTTCGAGCGTCGTTTTTCTTCATGACAACGCCCGACCGCATACCGCCGCTCGTACGGTAGGCCTACTGGACAGTTTTAAGTGGGAAGTGTTTTAGCATTCTCCCTACAGCCCTGATTTGTCTCCTGGCGACTACTACCTTTTCCCTATCATGAAGAAATGGCTTGAATCACAACGGTTTGAGAGCGATGAAGAGCTGCATGACAGTGTTACAGCATGGCTTAATTCACAGGCGGTAGAGTTCTATGAAGAGGGCATTAAAAAAATGGTTCATCACTATGACAAATCTCTCAATCTTAATGGCAACTATGTAGTAAAATAGCTGAAAGTAGTAGCTTTAAGATGTATATAATAAAAACCTCTTCATGTACTGGTGTTTTTTTTTTAATAACCAAACGGAACTTACTTTTCGAATTGCCCTCGTATTATTGGGCGACGCGTCGGGTTACGGAATATACCTCGCCCTTCTAGGAATTGATTACTATGACCATTAGCCAACCCTACTAGAATTTTGCCGAATCCAGAGGTGTTCCAAGCTGTAGAAAATCTGAAAACCAGTTCAAACTCGTGAAGAAAGGTTTGGAAGAATAAAAGTTAGTGATTGACAACTATAGGAACTCAGTTCGTTTGTTTATATATAACTTTTACATTAATGGTAATAAATTGGATGGAAAATTCATTTCAGAACATAATATCTTATTGTCACGTTTTAACATTTCCCTTGCTTAATTTTTGTTCATCAACAACAGATTACAACACCCATTATATTTATTGAGTTACGACATTTATTTAATTAGAAAAGAGAATGCTGGAGTATAGTTGAAATTATTCATTGTTATGCTTAAGAGGCTCATAAAAATATTTACGATGTTACAAGATTATAAATGGAACTCGCTTGTAGTATCTTGTTTTTTAAAATCATCGGCATACCAAACTATAATGATTTTCTGGATGTGGTAACATTGTTTAAGGTAGTCATATGAACTATTCGCAGTGCTTCGTATAACCTCTGATATTATGAACATGCATAATTTACACAGTTATGCTATGGAGAATCATATTCATAAATTCTTAGATTATTTACAATTTGTGTAAAATGCATAGGAATAGATGCAGATAACGGTGAAAATGCAATGTGAATAATGATATTTATATCGTTCTTTTGCGTTTGTGTTTTCTGAAGTTATTTCTTAAGGTTGTCTCTGTCTGGTTTATTTAGATGAGACATTCAGATCTTTTTTTATATTTTGTAATTTTTGTTATTATAATTAATAACTAGAGCTTGTTAAAAAGGTGATACCGGCAGTGGCGCATCGCATAAAAGTAGGTACGTAATATACAATATTAGTGAAAAATAATATTGTTACCTTTTTCTGTCGTCTTGATGTCCACTGTGACAATTGGCAACCGCCCTGGTAAGCTGCGTAGAATTGCAACATCGGCAACGCTTCCATTGTCGATTCATTCAGCCGTCGACGGTGTTGTGAATACGTTGTCGTATACTTCGAAAATGATCGTTCGACATCCAGTGAAGTAAGATTTGCAAATGTCAGATATTCCTTGATTTTCAGTTATAGACCGAACCTTTTGTAAATCGGGATTTTTCGTTAAAATTGCAAAAATTTTTGAGCAACATCGACTCCTATAGTGTTCGTCAAGTTTTCTAGAGCGGCTTGTAAATTATTTATACAAGTTTTCTAATTGCTCAATAGCTTGTGCAACTTCGGAATAGTTCGTGGAAATTTTATCTATTTGTTGTTGAACGTCCGAATTGGAAAAAAGCTGCTGACTCTCTCGAACTACTGCAGAATCATTTGAATCAAGTTTCAAGATGACATTTTTCACTTGTGAAAAATATTTCTGATAGTAAGATACTGCCTGGAGCCATGTTCCCCATCGCGTTAATACAGGCTGAGGTGGTGGTGGTAATTTCGGACATAATTGTTTGAATACACGGATGTGTTTGGAAGATTTGATGAACACTTTTTTGCTAGATGCTATTAACTTATCCACCAGCGGTTTCTGCATTAGTTTTCTGAATCCTTTTACTGGATAACAACAATGAAGCTGGTGGACCGTCACGTTTTAAAGGACGCGCTACAACATGAATGACGCTGTGTTTCTGAGCATCAGTTATTTCATCCACACATAGGCAGATTTTCTTATTTCTCTATCGAAGAGTAAACATCTGAGAAGAAAAGTAAACGGTTTTAAGACGCTCGCTACCAGAGGAGTACCTGCTTTGCTTCAGTGTGTTGCTTTGTGTTTTCGTAAAGTCGTAGGAAAATGGAAAGGTTTTTATTAGATAAGCAAGTCGACAGTTCAAGTGATAGTGATCAAGCATCGTGGTGGGGTAGCAAAGAAACGGAAATATCGTAAATACGATTATAACTATTTGAATTTTGTCTTTACCTCAGTAGAAGCAAATAATGAAGGGAGACCGCAGTGTGTGCTCTGTTTAAAAGTTCTAGCGACCGAGAGTATCTTCCCAAGTAACCTGAAACGACGTCTCGAGACCCATCACTCTAACATGGTTGAAAAATCTCGCGAATTCTTTAGTAGCAAGTTGCAAGATTTACAAAAGCGAAAAAGTGTGTTTACTAAACAAGCCTCAGTACCAAGCAACGCACTGCTAGCATCTTTTAAGGTCGCATACACAGTGGCGACGTGCAAAAAAACCTCACACCATCGCAGAATCATCAGAAGAGCTTATTCTACCGACTGCTCTTGACATGGTTAACATTATGCTGGGAGAATCGACGGGAAAATTAATTTCAAAGGTACCTTTGCCCAACAACACTATTAGTCGAAGAATCCATCATATAGCTCTGGATCTCAGTAATCAATTAATTGAGAAAATTAACGGAATTTGGTCTACAACTTGATGACGCTACTGACAGTAGCAATGACCCACGACTTATTTGTTATGTACATGCAATAGCATCATTGGAAGCGCAAAGGCTAAAGACTTATTTTGAGATGCTTAACAAGTTAATAATCGAAAATGATTTGGATTGGGAAAAGTGCATCGGTATGTGTACTGATGGAGCTCGATCAATGTTTGGTCGCTATGGAGGATTGCGGACACTTATGTGGAACCATTGCATCTTCCACAGGGAACCACTTGCGTCAAAGTCGATGAGCTCTCAATTGAAATTCATATTAGACGTAGTAAACTACATAAAAACTAGGCCGCTGAAAGCCAAATTCTTCAAAGAACTATGCATGGACATGGGAGCTGAACACACGGCCCTGCTATATTGCTGCAGTTCACGATGGCTTCGTCAAGAAACCCGACTTTTTGCTGAAGCCAGCGTATTTGTGCGATATATGCTCAGTGACATAGAAATTGCAACAGCTAGAAGGGGTTGGAATTTCCGAATGAAATTTGGTAGGGATATTCACCTGCGTAAAAGTAATAAATGATCAAAATTTGGGAGGAAAATCTTTATTAGTTAAACAAAATTTTATAATACTTGTTAGTAATGTGTGGGGCCGCTTCTCCGATTTACACATTCATTTACACGCCGTGGCATTGATTGAATAAGGTGGTTTATCTCGTCTTGGGGTATTGCCTCCCATGCAAGTTACACCTCATGTCTCAAAGCCTCCAAAGTCAAAGGAGGACGCTGCAAGTTTCGCAACCTTCTACCCATTATGTTCCATACATGTTCGATACGAGAAAGATCTGGAGATCTTGGAGACCAGGGCAAAAGATTAATCTGGGCCTGTTGAAAGAAGTTCAAGGAAAACCTTACTACATGAGGACGTGCATTATCTTGCTGGAATAATGGATCTTCGAGCCCTTGTAAGTATGGCAGAAGATGTGTTCCAACCACCTCCGCAATGTACCGTTGTGCTGTCATATTGCCTCGAACGAACACCAAGGGAGATCTGCTGCCATAAGTAATCGCACCCCAAACCAGAACACCCACAGTGCGGTGTGCGTGCCTCTCAACGATAAATCGAAGATTCCGTCGTTCACCCCGTCTTCTTCTGACTCTCTGACGACCGCCGTGCATGCCTAAACAGAATCTTGATTCGTCACTAAACACAACACGACGCCATTCAAGATTCCAATGAGATCTTTCATTGCACTATTGCAACCGTTGGTGATAATGTTCCGCAGTCAAAGGAAACACAAGTTGCGGACGATATGATGCTAACCCAAAACATCGGATTCGGCGATAAACTGTTCTAAGGGTTACATGGCGACCTTCTTCACCGAATCATTGGTTACCAATTGCCCGAGTAGAGGAAAATCGGTCTCTAAATGCCAGTTGTCTTAAACGACGATCTTGACGTTCATTCGTTTTTCTTGAAGCCCCGGCTCCTCTTCTACGACGTTCCTGGTCATCCTCAAACCATGCACGACACACTCGCATTACAGTAGACCGATTTCGATTTACACGGTTAGAAATTTCCCCAAAATGAAAAACCAGCTTCGCGCAAACCAATAATTCGACCTCTGTCGAATTCGCTTAATTGTCGATACACTGCTCGTCTTCTTACTCTAGGCATAACTAACACTTAACCGAACCGCTGTTCAATGAGAACAACAACACAAATCGAGAAAGTTATAAAAAGCACCGCAAAAAAAGACATGCAATATCAGTGCTGAGAGAGAGGTAAAAACCCCAATAACAACTTTACTGCTTCACTAAGATGCGCCTTAAAAAAATGTGTGGCGATCAGCAAGCTAACCCGTCACATTAACTCACTTGTCGTTGTCATTGTAGACATATTTTGAAAAGGGCGCTGGGACAAAATATTAAACCTGTAAGTGCGCCGCGAACTGATAAAGTTTGGGAACTCGTGACTTAGTCCCTTTCTAAAATAAACGATCTAATTAAAAAAACGGATAATTAGGTTTTTTTATAATCACATTGTAGATATTTGATTGTTTGTGTGAATTGTGTACATACACACATAATGCATATCCATTTCTATTTTTAAACGCCGCTAATCATTGAATTAATGAATAATTCAATAAATATAAAATTAAATTGTATGCATACATACATGTATGGAATTTTCTACCGAGTGAATTTGCTGTAGCAGTGACGAAATAGTTTAGATTCCATTGCATCCTAATTACGTCGCATTGAAACTAAATACAAAAGTAAACAAACGATATTTTAGAGTATTAGGAACGTCATATCATATCGTCGATAAAAAAAGTACAGAGATAGTATTCGCACATACATACATACATAAGCCATTACGGATTATGATACCAAGCATCATATATTTATTATCTATTTCAGAATCACTTATATACCATCCACATATATACGGGCATAATAATGCCGATCTTATATTGTCATTATCTAGTTAGCGCGTCCGCGAGATGAGTTCGTGTTATTCTAACGCTCTTACCGAATCTAAAATCCTCCTTAGACGGCGTGCAATAAGGAAAATTCTAATCTTGCGGTGATAATGAAACAACGGCGATATTGAAGTGCAAATCGAACTAGTATATTGATAAAAATAAGAAGGAAAAAGGAAGATATAATCGCGAATTGCAGTAAAGAACGAGAGAACGAAATGTAAATAATATTGTTGCCATCATCGGCAATATCGTTGCTTGTATAAACATACAACACATAGGTTACTCATTTCACTGTCAGTTAATTAGACTTCTTGAATTCGTACGGATGATTCGTGTGTTTTGTGCTTTGAGCTGTGTTCTTTAATGTAGTTTGGTGTTACTTTCTCATTTTCAACTTATTTTCGCCCTTATTATTATGGATTTACCCGATACGAGGATATTAGTCTGTCATGATTCGGATTGCCAAGACAGTCCGGTTAGGGAAAGCGTTGAAGAATTGGACGACGAGGAGAAGAAGAAAACGGAGAAGGATAGTTTCCAAGAGTTTCTTAGCAAGATTCGATTGTACAATAAGGAAGGACCGCATTTAATATACGAAACAACCAGTGATTATGAAAGGTAAAAGGATATTTATAGAAAAATCATTTTTTTTCATCTCGTTCTTCTTAAGTAATTCAAAATATATCAGAAGTATCCGTGTTTTAATGACATGGAGTTAGTCACGCTTAAAAAATACGTTTAATAGATTGTTGACATAAAAATAAAAATTCTTAGAAATTCTTAAAATTTGAGCTTTGTGATATACAGCACGTACCATCTTTATTCAATTGATAAGTGGTTGAACAGGGACACTTGGTGTATAATAAAACATACAACATTTTTTGGGATTTACAACTCCATCGATTTCCCTTTTTAGATCTTGAAACTACAAATACCTTCACTTTCACAGCTTTCGGACACTTTTCATATATATGGGTCTGTATGTTCATTCATAGGTAAAAAAAACTTTGAATATATTGGAAATTACTTTTTAACTAGATAAAAAAGGGCACCTTAACAATACTCGTCATTAGTCTGGGCAAACAGCGGTAATGTAATAATGTTTACCATTATTACATTACACTAGCACTCCCGCGCCATAAGGGGTGTACCTCAGTTAGTCATTCCCCAACATGCGAGTGGTGGCACGAGATTGCGCTGGACCCATAGGAAACCCGGTAGAACTTTTAATGTTTATGAGTTATGGTGTCGCAAACATGCGTTCTTTGGGCCGATCTCTTAAAGAACACAGTGGCAACTTCTTACATGTAACGTGTAAAATCCATACCCTAAATCTTGCGGCACAAATTGATTGCTAGTACAAAGGCAGTGTTTCTAAAGTCCCCGAAATGTACCCGACCATTTCACAAACTGTTTATCTTGTACAAAAGTAAGGGTACTTTACTCTTGAGCCTCTTTCAATTTTAAATGCCCATCATGTGTACGGTAGAAGATAAACTGCGATTAATGGGTGTAAAGTTGGTTTTAAAAGGTGCTCAAACTTTCTGAATTACTATAATTTTATAAAAGTCCATAACAACATGTTGTATATGTATTGTTATGTTCAAAATATACATCGGAAATCAGTTGTCAACCTCAAACGTATAGGGTATTCAGGACAGCCAGCCGATAGGGATGAAATTCACTCTAGCGGAGAAAAAGCTCATTTCGAAAGTCACAATTTCCCCCCAAGCCTACCTGCCTTGGAGTCTGGAATAATTAATTTAAGTCCAGATAACGACGATCTTAGTGGAACAAGGACAAATCCTGTCTTCTTTTTATTCGCCTAATCTCGTAAATCTTCAAAATCAATGTAAAATTCTCGTAGAACAAACAAAAGGTAAATTCAAAGATATTTCTAACATTATTTCGTAAATTAAATTTCTATCCTAATGTTATTAAGAAAATCGTCAATAAAATTTCGTATTTGGGTTTCTCTATCATAGAGTCGTCTAATTTCAGTCATCTGGTAGCGTCACCACACTCATTCTCTCATGTTATTTTTATATAAATAACTTCATTCATCGAAATTCAACATAAAATTTATATTCGGATGGAAATCATCAAAATTTGCTGTGGAAAGAAAGAATCGCTAACGCGATTAAATAAAGTAGTATAGGGACGCCGATAAATTAATCAATCCTGGTTAGGCTTTCATTGAGTTAACTAGCGTTTTGGCTGCGGTCTCAATGTAATGTGATCGAAAGAGAAATTAGAAGGTAAATTCAAAATAGAAGACAAGGCTCAAGGTTAGAAAAGCAGTTTTTCTGTAGATGTCATAGAAAACATTGTGTTTATATGACATCTTCATAGAAATTAATTCACGTATTCAATTTTAATATTCGTTAATATCCATTAATTTACTTCAAAATTCATAATTAATTGCCAAAAGAGTATTCAAGAATAACTCCCGATCCCACAGAGACTTTAGAAATTTTGTTAATTTAGGAAATTTGACATTTTTAACAATTTCCCCCGAGAAAATCATTTCAATATACTATCACTGGGGCCTTTTTTATACCTACTTTTTACTGCAAATCTTCCAACACCAGAACAAACACCAATAACTACTTTTGCGGATGATACAGCAGTTTTAGCATCTCACAATAACCCTTATATTGCATATAGAAACCTATAAGACAACTTAAACCAAATAGAGGTTTGGCTAAAGAAGTGGAAGATCAAAACAAATTAGGGCAAATCAATCCATCCAACATTGCAATCAGATAACACAAAATATCTTGGAATACAGCTAGACAAACGAATAACATGGAAAAAACATATATTCAGCAAAAGGAAGCAATTGGTTTTAAAACTACAACATCTATACTGGATCATCGGCAGAAATTCGCAGCTCGTCTGGACCTACAGTATCCAGCTGTGGGATACAGCAAGTAATTCCAACCTTGAGATATTACAAAGATTTCAAAACAATGTGTTACAACTAGTCTGGGCAAACAGCGGTAACAGTCAGTGTAGTAGATATGTGGTGCGGAGTCGGCGATTATTTATTTCACGCGTTCACTGCGTCAGTACCAAATCGATGCTGTATGCGAATAGTTCTATGTATATGTAGGCTGTCGTAACTTATTTCGTAATTGTACGCCTATGTTTGCTTTAAAAATGTCGCAGTTAGGTACTCGCGAAAACGACCAATGGCAGGCACAGTTAAGAACTCTATAGTGGACATGCAGGACTTAATTTTTGATGGCGTTAAACTTCAATGTCTAGTTTGTAAAATCCCTTTAATGTGTTGGTCCAGAAGCCATTGTCAACGTCACATCGAAAGCAAATAGCATTCTTCTGTAAAAAGTGGCATACGAGACTAAGAAAAGTTTACATTTGATTTATGTGTTACTATTATTTTATGTAATCTATCGTTTCGTTTACTAGACAAAGAATCATTTGTCTCCTTCTGGAATAAATATGCGGACTGTAAATTACCTAGTCGGACGTCGATACGAAATGTAGTGCCATTTGCTCGTGAACATATAGAAAAAAGATTGAAAACGGAATTGAAAGATTAAAAACTGTGGCTGTGTGTGGACGAAACAACAGTTCGTCGGAAACATTCTGTGGTTAATGGCACGTACAATGGAACCACATCGACCGTCATCCTCCTTCTTACTTGCTTCCAAAAGAGTTATAAATTGTACTGCCGATGAGATTTTAAAGGTGGTGCTGAACTCATTGAACAAATTTGAAGTTTCAACTATGCAACTTTTAATGTTTATGAGTTATGGTGCCGCAAATATGCGTTCTTCGGGTCGATCTCTCAAACAACACAGTGGTAACTTCTTACATGTAACGTGTAAAATCCATGCTCTAAATCTTGCGGCACAAACGATCCCTACATATTTTCCACTAGTAAATGCATTGATTGCTAGTACAAAGGCAGTGTTTCTAAAGTCCCCGAAATGTACCCGACCATTTCACAAACTGTTTATCTTGTATAAAAGTAAGGGTACTTTACTCTTGAGCCTCTTTCAATTTTAAATGCCCATCATGTATACGGTAGAAGATAAACTGCGATTAATGGGTGTAAAGTTGGTTTTAAAAGGTGCTCAAACTTTCTGAATTACTATAATTTTATAAAAGTCCATAACAACATGTTGTATATGTATTGTTATGTTCAAAATATACATCGGAAATCAGTTGTCAACCTCAAATGTATAGGGTATTCAGGACAGCCAGCCGATAGGGATGAAATTCAGTCTAGCGGAGAAAAAGCTCATTTCGAAAGTCACAATTTCCCCCCCAAGCCTACCTGCCTTGGAGTCTGGAATAATTAATTTAAGTCCAGATAACGACGATCTTAGTGGAACAAGGACAAATCCAGTCTTCTTTTTATTCGCCTAATCTCGTAAATCTTCAAAATCAATGTAAACATTATTTCGTAAATTAAATTTCTATCCTAATGTTATTAAGGAAATCGTCAATAAAATTTCGTATTTGGGTTTCTCTATCATAGAGTCGTCTAATTTCAGTCATCTGGTAGCGTCACCACATTCATTCTCTCATGTTATTTTTATATAAATAACTTCATTCATCGAAATTCAACATAAAATTTATATTCGGATAGAAATCATCAAAATTTGCTGTGGAAAGAAAGAATCGCTATCGGGATTAAATAAAGTAGTATAGGGACGCCGATAAATTAATCAATCCTGGTTAGGCTTTCATTGAGTTAACTAGCATTTTGGCTGGGGTCTCAATTTAATGTGATCGAAAGAGAAATTAGAAGGTAAATTCAGAATAGAAGACAAGGCTCAAGGTTAGAAAAGCAGTTTTTCTGTAGATGTCATAGAAAACATTGTGTTTATATGACATCTTCATAGAAATTAATTCACGTATTCAATTTTAATATTCGTTAATATCCATTAATTTACTTCAAAATTCATAAATAATTGCCAAAAGAGTATCAAAGAATAACTCCCGACCCCACAGAGACTTTAGAAATTTTGTTAATTTAGGAAATTTGACATTTTTAACAATTTCCCCCGAGAAAAACATTTCAATATACTATCACTGGGACCTTTTTTATACCTACTTTTTACTGCAAATCTTCCAACACCAGAACAAACACCAATAACTACTTTTGCGGATGATACAGCAGTTTTAGCATCTCACAATAACCCTTATATTGCATATAGAAACCTATAAGACAACTTAAACCAAATAGAGGTTTGGCTAAAGAGGTGGAAGATCAAAACAAATTAGGGCAAATCAATCCATCCAACATTGCAATCAGATAACACAAAATATCTTGGAATACAGCTAGACAAACGAATAACATGGAAAAAACATATATTCAGCAAAAGGAAGCAATTGGATTTAAAACTACAACAACTATACTGGATCATCGGCAGAAATTCGCAGCTCGTCTGGACCTACAGTATCCAGCTGTGGGATACAGCAAGTAATTCCAATCTTGAGATATTACAAAGATTTCAAAACAATGTGTTACAACTAGTCTGGGCAAACAGCGGTAACAGTCAGTGTAGTAGATATGTGGTGCGGAGTCAGCGATTATTTATTTCACGCGTTCACTGCGTCAATACCAAATCGATGCTGTATGCGAATAGTTCTATGTATATGTAGGCTGTCGTAACTTATTTCGTAATTGTACGCCTATGTTTGCTTTAAAAATGTGGCAGAAAACGACCAATGGCAGACACAGTTAAGAACTTTATAGTGGACATGCAGGACTTAATTTTTGATGGCGTTAAACTTCAATGTCTAGTTTGTAAAATCCCTTTATTGTGTTTGTCCAGAAGCCATTGTCAACGTCACATCGAAAGCAAATAGCATTCTTCTGTAAAAAGTGGCATACGAGACTAAGAAAAATTTACATTTGATTTATGTGTTACTATTATTTTATGTAATCTATCGTTTCGTTTACTAGACAAAGAATCATTTGTCTCCTACTGGAATAAATATGCGGACTGTAAATTACCTAGACACCTTACAAATAGAAAAAAGATTGAAAACGGAATTGAAAGATTAAAAACTGTGGCTGTGTGTGGACGAAACAACAGTTCGTCGGAAACATTCTGTGGTTAATGGCACGTACAATGGAACCACATCGACCGTCATCCTCCTTCTTACTTGCTTCCAAAAGAGTTATAAATTGTACTGCCGATGAGATTTTAAAGGTGGTGTTGAACTCATTGAACAAATTTGAAGTTTCAACTATGCAACTTTTAATGTTTATGAGTGATGGTGCCGCAAATATGCGTTCTTCGGGTCGATCTCTCAAACAACACAGTGGTAATTTCTTACATGTAATGTGTAAAATCCATACTTTAAATCTTGCGGCACAAACGATCCCTACATATTTTCCACTAGTAAATGCATTGATTGCTAGTACAAAGGCAGTGTTTCTAAAGTCCCCGAAACGTATCCGACTATTTTACAAACTGTGTCCTGATTTACCTGAACCACCACAGCCGATTGTTACACATTGGGGAACATGGTTGCAGGCTGTGTTTTAGTACAACAAACATTTTAATCAAGTAAAGAAGGTAGTTTTAAAATTCAATCCGACAAAAGCTGCAGCAATCAAGAAAAGCCAGGAAATATTTCAAGATAGTCAGGTTAAAAGAGATTTTTTACAAACTATTCACAACAATTACTTCGAACTAGCGGAGGGAATAGAAAAATTACAAAATGTTTCGATGTCGTTAGCGGATTCTGTTCAAATTATGAATGATGTTCACGCACAGTTATGCGCTGTAGAAGGCGAAACAAATTGGTGTGTAATACGAAAATTTGAAAGTGTTTTAGAGAAAGACTCCGATTTTCTTATATTAAAACAAATTCGTGAAGGTGCGTGCATTAAGTTGTTTAAAAGATTATTTTAAATATGCAAATATAACATCGCTAGATGCCGAACGGTCGTTTTCGGCATTAAAAAACATTTATTCCGCACGTCGTACTCACTTGACTGAAACAGCTGTGGAAACATATCTAATGATTCAAATATTTAACAGATGTTACCCCGTTTGTGATTCCACGGAAGACTTTTAAAACGGTAAGTGTTTCAGCACGTTTTATAATTTATTTCTTACCTTCTATTTTATGTATAAACTTTTATGCGCTCGCCACGCCTCCGGCTGTTACCGCATATTTGCCCAGGTTACACGGGAGTTATAAAACATTCTTGACATATCACTTACAGGTGCAATATGATCGAAGCGATAGTGAGATAGTATTCCTAGTAATTTACGCGTTAATACGATATAGCACCTTATTTACCGATTATGTGTTCTATTTTCACCGGAATTAAGAAGAAAGGAAAATAATTATCAATTTCTCAGGTTGTATTTCTTTTTAATTTGTGGTTATTTTGCGGTTGAAAAATATTTAACCTTTATCGATCGATAAGCAGATTGCCTCTGGGTTTTTTTGTTTTTTTAAGGTGTAATTAATTTTTCGCGGATGAGAATTGAACATAAACGATAAAGAATTTAATTAGAATTAAAGAGAACATGGAGCTAGTCGTTATGTTGTAATCTTCGGAAATGTTTTAAAAGTGGATCATGAGCTTAGTCACAATGATGATTGCAAGTTTAATATTTGTTTTATTAATCATGATTGTTTCGTTGATTTGTTTTCTTTTTATCGTGGCTAGGTTCTCTTTTACGCAATAATGCTTCTATGCCAAAGAAACACCTAGGACATAGTATTAAGTAATTACTGGAAGTTAAGATCCAGGCTGTATATACAGGTTGTGCCAAACTTTTGGAATTGTAAAATTGTGCTTATTGTGTAAATAGTAGGGGATAAATTTTCTGATGACACAAAGTATCTTAAAAAAAAAAATTTCCGTATATACGGGATGATCGATAAGTAGCGAACCAAGCACCCACTTTGTAATTTTAAATGGAATATCTTGTGTATTATTACATTTTTCGTTTCTCCATCTAGAAATAAACCAGTACAATATTGATTTCATATGTCTATTTCTAACAGACTTAGAGATATTTATAATTTTGCTCACAACCGTCTAAATTTAGTTATATTTATTTTTCTTTTAATCCGAAATGCAGTTGCATTCCGGCGTAAATTTTTACGAGATTAAATCGCTGTATTTAGAAATGGTATTACAACGCTTTCGAAATATACCGAGTGTTCAGTATTGAACACCAATCTTTGCCAAACTTAAAACCTTGAACATACTTCTTTTAACCCTAGGATGCATAACACGGGCCTCCGAAGCCTGTTGCTATTTCTAATTGGCGTTTGATCTATATAATTTATTGATCTATAAAATAGAAAATCTATTTTAGATATTTGAATTCTACCGCGTATTTACATTTCTCGGGCCTCGTAGGCCCGGTATATTTTTGATTGATAATCGTTTATATTTACACCCAAAACAATCTTTGTTTAAATAATTTGTTGCTTCTGGCGTCAATGTACTGCATATTGCAATATTATTTGGAATGCAATTTGTTAACGATAGGCTGCAACATGTTGTAACATGTAGGAACAGGCATGCTTCTGCGCTCAACGGAGTTTGCAAGTTTCAACGGCGTATGCAGGTTTCAACACGCAGAAATGCATATCATATAAATATGCGAACGCATAACAAAGACTTCAGTTGCTAAAATTTGCTTGAGGTGTTTGTTCATTCATTAGAAGCCAATTCAGACTCTTCAAACTCTGAGTCAGCGTAGGCCGATAGTGATAATCCCAACTGTTTCGCTTTTCCATCCGGCATCCAGTGGAACTGCAAAACGTAACGTACTGCGTTTACCACCAGGCGTAGAAACTAAAGCAATGTTCTGTGATACACCTGAAAATGCTTTTAAACGTTTTATTACAAGAACGATCTTAGACCGATAGATTAGCTCCGATATCATATATATGGAACTTATTTTTACAACAATGCAGGTCATCTTAGGTGCCAAACCATTGATGAGCAGTTACTCTCGTATAGAGGGAGATGTTCATTTATGCAGTATATGCCAAATAAACCGTCAAAATACGGTATCAAGATTTTCTGGATGTGTGAGTCAGAATCAGGATTTGCAATTGATGGTATGATATATACCGGACGACGACCCAATCAACCTATCCATACAAACCTTGCTTCTGAAGTAGTGCAAACTTTGGCACGCAGCATCCACTTTTCTGGACTAATTGCTACAATGGATAACTTCTTTACAAGCATTCTATTGGCTAAGTGTTTATTAGAAAAGAACCTAGCAGCGGTTGGAACACTAAGAAAAAATAAGAGAGACATACCAAATGAAATAGAGATGCAAAGAACAAATCGGTCTTCTCTTCTACATTTGGCTTTTATGACAAAATGACTATGGTTGGCTACATTTCTAAGGAAAATGAGTCAGTCATTTTGCTCAGCACCATGCACAATGACATGTCTGTAAGTGAAAATGTTAAGCAGAAACCGGAGTTAATACTTTATTATAACAAGACCAAAGGGGGAGAAGACGTAATGGATGAAAAACAGTCCAACTATACATGTAAAAGGCAAACGAAGCGTTGGCCTGTGGCGCTTTTTTCTAATATGATCGATATTGCAGCACTAAATGCATTTATTATATTTTCCATGTTGAAACCTGATTATCATAGGAATGTAACACACGCTAGACTACTATTTTTGAAGGAATTAGCTTTTTGGTTACTTTTTCTTACACATCACTAGGTATAAATTCGATTACTCAGAACGTATTTTAATCTGATGTATGTATGTGTATATATCTACGTAATTACAACTCAAACAAATCGTGAAGAAAATATGGTAGCAAACAAATTTTTGACACCATTCTATTTATCTATTTACTTATTCGTCAGAAAATGTATAAATACTAGTTGGCACAGAAAAATCTGCTGAATCCTTGATAAGATAGTGGTCTCGTGTTAATCGTGACGGGTTTCTTCTCTTCTTTCACGGAGAAAAGTTCTTTCGAGCTTCTTACATGCTCCTTTACGGGTTGTGTTTGATCTTTGAGTTGTTGAGTGAAGTGATTTTTAGTACAGAAGTGTTCGAAATTATAGAGGATGGCTGCAGCAGAAGGATTAGTTACCTCATTTCTTGTGTAAGTGATTGTATTTTATAGCTTAATTCAAGTTAAATTCTTAAGACGTGATGTAATGGTCTCAGTTACCTTCTTTGAGTTTCAAGGTATGAAAATAGGAGGATTAACTTATCCTTATTGGTAGACTGCGTATTAATAAGCATTTATTTTCTTAAAATAAGCACCCAAATAAATAAAAATAAGCAGCATTAACAAAGATACATGAAAGAAAATGAACAACAAATAAGTATATTACTAGAAACATGAGGCACATATCGCATGCTTTGAGATATGGAAAGAATTCTTGACTGATAGTGATGACATTTCACTATAATACAACATCACAGCAAAACGTCAATTCGAATAAATAACCGCGAAACCAGAAATAAGTTGGGTGTTTATTAGATATGTCTACAAAGAGTTTAGTTTATTTTAAAAATCTACATACTGAATTAAAGAAAGATGAGTAATGAAGTATATTTTTTATTTGAGAATCGTTTTGACCTATCTACAGTCCGGTATTTTCTGTAAATTTTCCATCGTAGAGTTTTCTACGTCCAAAATATATTTCTTTTTATTAGTATTACCAACTGTACCTGTCACAGGTTCCGCTATCGTAGATAAACGCGTATAACGTTCTAATTTTTTTAGATTATTACTTCATGTGGTTTGCGGGAAATTTAAATAGTCCCAGTATGCAACTTGCCCTAGTATACAACACTTTCCCCTAACCAAAAAGATTTAAGATGCAAGTATTATTTTATGACACGGGTATTATGGGTCCCACAGAAGTTATTGAATTCAGTCTAAATACAGTAGGGGTCCCTAACGGGGTCGGTATCGACTCCTTGTGGGTTGATGAAACTTTAAAAGGGATTAATTATGATCAAAGGGTCGATAGCCGGATTGATTAGCAATGAACATTACACTATACGCGTGATCAGCAGTGAACAGAAGCAGGCTTTGGTCAAGTCAATATCTTATTCTCTTACAGTTGATTTAAGAACTATGTTCAGCAATTTTAGTCTAAATATAAAAAAAAGACATCAATACATCAAGCACAGCCGTTCCATTAATTAAAGTGGAACTTTTGTGCAATCATAATCTGTGATTTTGTTTCTGAAAACTAGATTATATTTACAAAATCAAAAATAATAATACAAAAGAATAAAACATAAATCTAATAAATCATTTTTTTTCTAAACTTTTGTTCATATTCTTAGTCTAATTCTTATCTTTAGGTATTTGTGTGCAATTATTTGTAGTATGATCATATTGGAAACACCTGAAATAGAGAATGATTTGTTATTTTGTTTCTGAACAAACAACAATCTCTCCTCCATGTAGTGGAAAGCATTTACCAGTTGATATTGTTGAATACATTTGATTTATTGTGGAACTGCCTCCTTGTAAGGGGTATAATAATATGGGGGTATCTACAAGAAAATTAATGGATGTTAAATTTAAAAAAAAATACCGAATTCATACGTACTGTTATGAATAACCTGGGCAAATACGCGGTAACAGCCAGAGGCGTGGCGAGCGCATAATAGTTTACACATAAAATAGAAGGTAAGAAATAAATTATAAAACGTACTGAAACACTTACCGTTTTAAAAGTCTTCCGTGAAATCACAAACTGGGTAACATCTGTTAAATATTTGAATCATTAGATATGTTTTCATAGCTGTTTCAGTCAAGCGATTATGACGTGGGGAATAAATGTTTTTTAATGCCGAAAACGACCGTTCGATATCTAGCGGTGTTATATTTGTATATTTAAAACAATCTTTGAAACAACTTAATGCATCTTCACACACACCATCACAAATTTGTCTTAATATAAGAAAATCGGAATCTTTCTCTAAAACACTTTCAAATTTTCGTATTACACAATTGTTTCGTCCTCTACAGCGCATAACTGTGCGTGAACATCATTCACAATTTGAGCAGAATCCACTAGCGACATCGAAACATTTTGTAATTTTTCTGTTCTCTCCGCTAGTTCGATGTAATTGTTGTGAATAGTTTGTAAACCTCCTTTAACCTGACTATCTTAAAATATTTCCTGGCTTTTCTTGATTGCTGCAACTTCTATCGGATTAAATTTTAAAACTACCTTCTTTACTTGATCAAAATATTTGTTGTAGTAAAACCACCCTGCAACCATGTTCCCCAACGTGTAACAATCGGCTGTGGTGGTTCAGGTAAATCAGGACACAGGTTGTGAAATAGTCGGGTACGTTTCGGGAACTTTAGAAACACTGCCTTTGTACTAGCAATCAATGCATTTGCTAATGGAAAACATGTAGGAATCTTTTGTGCCGCAAGATTTAGAGTATGGATTTTACACGTTACGTGTAAGAAGTTACCACTGTGTTCTTTAAGAGATTGGCCCAAAGAACGCATGTTTGGGGCACCGCAAATCTGGCGGATATGGTGGATGGCGCACCAATTCGTACCGTAACTCTGTTAGTGTTAATGTTGCGATTGCCGATGAGTGTGCCGGGCCGTTATCAGCGATTCTTTTTCTTCGCTGGGTGGGGCCCCCTTCTCTTCAGTGCAGCGTTAAAACGGTCCAATAAATCAGCATAGTGCTGTCCCGTGATTATCCTTCTCTTCTTTAAATAAACAATTAAGATTATGCATGGCGAATTCCAAAAAGCGTCGCCACAACTTTTTCGGTTGATGGAATCGTCTTCGTCTTCTTTGGTGTACGTTTGCCGGGAGAAACCCATTTTGTCCACTGACTTTTGGTTTTGGCATGTAATGATGTATCCGTGCCGCATCTATAGTCACATAACGCCGCAGAAACTCACTCATATTACGCTTAAACAGGTCTAAACATTGCTTTGAAGTTATCCCGCGATTCCGTTATTGATTAATCGTTACCAGACGGGGCACCTATCTCGCCGATAGTTTTCTCATACACAATTTTTCGTGAAGAATATCTTACATATGTTCAATTGGGATGTTTACTATCTTAGCAATCTCTCTAAACTTCACCCGATATCATGAACCTAGTCGCTCCTCATCAAAGACCGATCTTCGACCACGCTTAAATTCATTAAACCAGCATTTGATGGTAGTTATGAAAGGTATATGGTCTTTGTAAACTGCACCCAACCTCTTTTTGATTTCTGCATACGTTTTTCTATCCAAAGAAAGTAATTGAATCTCTGATTGGTATTCTGCTTTTTCCATGATTCCACAAACACATACACTTGCTCACTTTTTTTCAAATTTGGACATTTGGACACAATTTGGACATAGAATAGTATGTACAGTCGGTAATGTAGATTTTGACACAAAGCGCTGTTTGTATCAAGACACGAGTACTTCTCATACCATCCTCGTACTTTGGTATTTTAAATGTAACGTGTAAAGCACTCGACACATTAGATCATAGTGTTTTACTTCATAAATGCTCCACATTCGATTTCAGTCCGTTAGTTATTCGTTTTCTAAAGTCCTATTTGGTTAACAGAAACAATTACGTCTTCTTTAATCCTCCGAATCTACTTTGTTTTCGGGTGCTCCACAGGGCTCCAATTTGAGTCCATTGTTATTCAATCTCTACGTGAATGACTTACGAGCTTCTGTATCGTGCCCACTGTTGATTCCAAATTAAGTATAGAAGAATTAGATAATAGGTAAAATGTAACTGTTACCAAAAAGTAAAACAAACGCCGCATTTTAACCAGCCGGATGTACGCCATCCTGATCGACAATGTCCACAACCGAAAACATTTGTCAAATGTAAGATATCGGAACAGCTGTATATTTGTAACATAACTAATGAGTTGTTAAGCGATTACCAAAGAAATTGTATTAATTTTTTTTGAACTAGCAATCCAAGAAGTTGGTATGAGTTTTGAGAGTTTTCGGTACTACTTTCTATTGTTTTACTTACCATAGTATCTTTTATTTCATTATTGGCATTTCCTAGTACGCCCACGACTCAAAAAATAAATATGTAGATTGTTATTTTAGTTTCTAGAATGGTTGCGATAGTAATGAATCATAAATATTGGAAGGAAGTGAAACACTTTCAATCGAACCGAAACAAATTTCAATTGTTTTTTAAATAGCTGTTTTTTGCGACTCATAAGTTAATGGAAACTGTAATATCATATTTTGGTATCTGTCGGATTATCAGATAGCTCAAATCAATCATATTGCAAGCCCGTCATAAAAGAAATTATGTAAAATGTTTATTTTGAATATAATATTTATAGACATACGCAGTTACAAGGTCATAGTTCTCCACATTTTCGTATTTAATTTGGTATGGCATTTATTGATTAATATCATTAGCACTTTAGTTCCTTTATATTTCTTGTTATACCAATTTAGAGGTATGAAACCTTCTGCTCATCTGGATCCATTCGTTATTTAGTATAATTAGCTACTCCACGAATTAACAAACTGCAAGTGTTAAATTATAAATAAAACAGTAATGACTTTGCTGTGACGTAAGCCATGCTTGTTTGTTAGTCTCTGACGATAAAGTTGAAATTAAAAATATCTAGACTATGTTTCTTTCCAATATACGACGATAAGGATTAAAATAATACAAAATGTCTAAATGCTAAAGTAAATACATCTTAAATATATGGATAAAGTAGAATTGGTATCCCTTTTCAGTGTTGAATTTACTAATAGTTTTTGGCCGTACTCCCTGTGATACCATTATATGTTATATGATTCTGAAATAATGAGGGGCAGCTAAAATGGAAAATATATACAAGTACCTACTTTTGCCACTTAGACTAGGAAACAAGTTAATATAAGGAGAAAAGGCGGAAAAGGGTCTTGTCACCACGAAACGCAAGACATGTGGCCATCCCATCCAAATCAAAATATAAATCGAGTGAGACAACGGTTATGTCCTTTGTGTTCGTCAAATTTGTGTTCCATCCGCTTTTAACCTTAAAACTGAAAACTGGAAACATTTGGGATGTACAAAAGGATCGACATCTCTTGTTTATAGCACAACCATAAATCAAATCTTTACAGTGATAAATCGAAAAGACAGGGAAAGTGTAAAGGTCCCTTCTCTTTATTGATTAGGTTTACATTCTTATTTATGTACATAGTAGGTTTTCTAATTTAATATGCCCGGTATCGTTTATGTGTTGTGCTACACTTGGCGCTTCTATTTTCCCGTACCTGTAACACCTGATGTGTTCATTAAATCTAGTACCTATCGCTCGTTTTCTTTTCCATATGTCTTCGAAACGGCCTGTCCGAGTTAATTAGTATTCTGTGTGGTGCGGGGTGTGCAAGAATATTGCTGTTTACCATACTACCCCACAGACCTTGTTATCATTATTGTCCAATATGCCAATTTAGAAAACAAAACATTTAGTTTTTCAGAATTTTTTGGCACAGTTTATAACAAAACTCACTTGTTGACGCGTATAATTTCTAACACATGGTTTTTCTTCTTTTCAGAAAAATAAAAGAGCCCAGAAGACTGATCAAAAAGAGCGGCAAATACAACGTTTCAAGACACTTAGAATCCCAGATATGGGACAAATACCTTCGCGATCTGAGCAGTACGCTGGTGCACAGTAGATGGAGGTGGACCGTTATTGCAGCATCCTCTTCATTTATCTTAAGTTGGTTACTATTTGCAGTGATTTGGATGTTGATAAGTAACGCAAACGGAGATGCGGAACTCACTAACGACAGACTTAAATGCATTCTCGGCGTGCAAAGTTTTGGAGGCTATTTTATGCTCAGTTTGGAGACGCAAGTCACGATAGGCTATGGTAGCAGATCTCTGAACGACCACTGTCCGGAGGTGGTGTTCATCTTATGCTTGCAGATTATCCTTGGGGTCGCCATATGCGGCTTAACCATCAATATAGTGTACATTAAGATGACGAAATCGCAAAATGTTTATTCAAGATTATTTAGTAAACATGCCGTGGTAAGCATTTCTGTTTGCATGATACTAGAATTTATGTAGTTCACATTTCTCTGATGTTGCTATCAGCTGTAATACTTTTTTAATGTTTCAATGTCACACTTGTCTTAAAATATTTGATTATCTGCTTTATGGCGGTTTATTATTCTAATTTATTAATGCAATTAGAGCAATCTAGATTAAGCTCCCTAACCTAATTGATAACAATTGTTTATGAGAGTCAATATTATCAATAGATATGCGCTCATAGACGAATATAAAATAATAGTGAATACGGGAAGGTGAAGAATTACTAAATTGTTCAAAATTTTCTATATTTCAAATTTTTTTTAACTAACTAACGTACTCGAACTATGTGGCACTAGAATACTGAAATACTCTTTCACCCTTACCACAACACTTCACTAACATACTGGAAATATTGTGGCAAGTGAAGTGTTTCAAATTCTTCTAAGCATAGATTTCCATCAATCATACATATGTTCTCAAGAGGTTACTGAAATTGTACTTGCTTTAAAACAACAAAAGGAGCTAGCACGTTTGAAAAAAAAAATGATTTCAAATAATCCCATAGCATGTCACAACATTTTCAATGTGTGCAATCACAATGTGTGATAGGAGATATCCCGGTCGCTTTTTCGAAAAATTAATATTAGGCTTATAGAGGGAAGACTGCTGTGACAAATGTCGAAACTATAGGGCAGACTTTGCTATAGTTTGGTTATTATAGAAGTTCATTGGTATACACTACAACTGACGTTATTATTGCTGTTCAGAAATAGATGATATTTAACCGGAAAGAATAACAAATTTAAATCTAAAATCTAATGGTTTGACAAGTGTTCAGTGATTCATTGATTGATAGGAATATCTTACGGACGTCTCTTACGAATCCTCGCTTCACAACCCGTCAAATTTATGAAGAAATTATTGATTCTGGAATGCCAAATCTTTCTGAGGACACGGTAAAGCGTCGTCTGAGGGAAGGAGGACTAAATGGCCGTCGTCTTGCTTTTGAAAGTGTCCCTTCTGGGTCGTTTAGTTGCTAATAGTGAACAAACAAATACTAGGCAAACAATAATATTCTGGGCACACCCCGCACCATACAAATTATTAATTAATTCGGAACAGCCGTTTCGAAGACACGTGGATCTTCATCCTCAGCCCCGTACCGATTGATGTGAGAGAACATATGTTAAATCTAAAGACCCCGCTCTATCCCTATTCTTCAAGAAAAATATAAAAATATATACAAGCACCCACTTTTGCCGTTTAAGAATAAAAAACAAGTAAAAATAAGGAGAATAAGGCGGAAAAGACCTTGTCACCACGAAATGTAAGACATATGGCCATCCCACCCTAATAAAAATTGAATGAAACAACGGTATGTCCTTTCTATCCGTCAAATTTGTGTTCTTTCCGCCTCTGTACCCCTGAACTAAGGGCTAGACACACGCGGAATACACGAAAGGATCGATGTCACCTCTTTACCGTAATAAATCGAAAAGATAGGAAAAGTGTAAAGGTCTCTTCTCTTTATTGATTAGATTTGCATTCTTATTTATGTAAATAGTCTCATAGGCATCCAGATCAAGCGGCGAAATCGCGTTTTTAATCAATTTTAGGTTTTCTAATGTAATATTAAGCCCGGTATCGTTTATGTGTTGTGCTACACTTGACGCTTTTACCTTCCCGTACATGCAACACCTGATGTGTTCATTGAATCTAGTACCTATCGCTCGTTTCGCTTGACCAATATAGGCTTTATCACAATCACCACATGCAATTTTGTAAATTACGTCGGAAATCACTATTCTAATGTTCTTGCTATGACAACCCTGCTCATTTCATTGCAATGAATTCATGAATAGACTTTGATGGCAACTCAATAAAAATTTATAACTTTATAAATATTTGTCTCTATTTCCCTCTGATTGTCAAAGAAAAAGAACACCCCATAAACTTAAAATTTATTCATCGGAGACCTATATTTTTTGTATGCGTCCGCAGATAAGTCGAAGAGACGGAGACCTCTGTTTGATATTCCGCGTTCGAGACGAAGATTCGAGGCACGCCATCGGCACCATCATCACAGCGTACGTCCTTCGTAAGGATACAAAGACCTCTGAACCCTATTTAGAGACCATTCCGCTCGAACCGTACGGTTTCTTGATTTGGCCACTGGAAATCGTCCACAAAATAACGCCGATGAGTCCGCTTTGGGACGTTTCCTCCCAGAATCTCTTATATCATAAGTAAGTATAAGTTATTTACGACCAAATAAAGTCAAAATTGGGATGAAGTCATACTTTGCGCGTGTATATGATTGTTGGCTTTCGACTTTTAGAAAGCTGATAAAAAGTATACCATTATATTTGAAACAAGGAAGTAACCACTTCTGGTTCAACCGGAAATATTTCGTAGACGAAAGAATTTTAAATTAGTAGGTCTGATACTATAATTATCTACTCCGAAATTTCAGAATTTGTTTCATAGTAACATCATTAAAACTTCTAACTATGGAGTTTCGTGAAATATAGGGTGTGACGAAATTCGTGGACAAGGACTATGGGATAAAGTTAAGTAGCAAAAACTGAAACGAATGTTCCTTTAACATTGTCATTGCATATTACTCATTTCCCTTATCCATCCCTTCCGGTCCCTTGCACATATTTTCATCTCACCCAAGGTTTTTCCGCGTCCTGCACCAATTTCTTTTATTCCTTCAATCCATGTCTTTCTTGGTCTGCCCCGCTTTCTCCTCCCCATCCTTCCTGCCTTAATCACCCTTCGCACCAGTCTGTCTTGATCCATTCTTGTTATGTGGCCAAACCAAATTTAATTGCCTACTTTCTAGTTTGCGTTGATCTAGTAATGACTGCTTAGCCAATACACATAATAAAATAAAATAATAATATATTGCTATTTTGAAATTAAATTCTAACAAATATTTTTGATACGATAACATCTAATAGTGATTATTTTACAATGTTTTGATCATAGTACATTAATTTATGTATCGATGACATATATAAGGTGCAAGACGTACGTACATATATTAAGTATATTTGTCTGATGTTATCACGTACATTTCTTCTGGCAATTGACATTGTTTTCGAAATAACTTGGAAAGAGATTAAGCAATGTTAGAGAGAATGATCGCAATGATAGAGTTTGAAGTGTTTAACGGATTTATTAGAGTGACCTAATTCCACCTTCACTGGCAACAATTTTCTGTTTGTTGTTTGAGTACCTATGTTATTGGGCTGTTGTTACATCATCAGTAGAGCGGGCCAAGAGCGCCACGCGCCAGGTTCGCAATCAGGCTGCCGGGCGCATATATGTATGTAAACATAGGTAATTTAAATATGTAATTATTAGGACGAGGACCAAAACCACTGTCTATTACGTCGTGAAGACGCGCAAATATACACCTGCAGTTTGGGTGTTCGTTGATAAATAGGGCGTTGTTCACAGTGGGCCACTACAAAAAAAAAGTTCATTCATCGACGGCTACGAACTAACAGCGCGCTTATTCATTTGCGGATGACGCGCTCTATTCATCAACAAATGACGAGTCTGCAGATGTTACGTTTGCACCACTTCGTGGCATACTAGAAACAAGCGTCGGTGTGCTCGCTTTAGTGATTATGTCTAACGTAACTATTAAAAATAAACGGCCATTACCTACGAAAGTTAATAAATTTCTTAGTGAATTTGTGGATTTACACTACAATGGGAGTACAATTTTCTGTAAAGTTTGTAAAAAGAAACTACTGTGCTGGAGCAAACGTGATTGTGAAAGACATATAAATAGCGCACACCACAGAAATAAAAGAAATGGTGTGTCACAACAACGTCAATTTCAATTAGAATTGCTTTAACGTTTATGGTATGTAGTCTACCACTTCGTATACTTGATAAAAAAGCATTTCGAAAATTCTGGGGTACATACAATACCGAGTGGATACTACCATCTCGGACAGCGTTACGGAGAGATATTCACGAATACGTGAGGACATTGAAAATCGAATTAAAGCCGAATTAAAAGATAAACAGCTGTGGCTATGTCTTGATGAGACGACAGATTGCAAAAAAAATTCTATTTTGAATATAATAGTGCGCGTATTAGATCCTATTAAACCAAATTTTGCAATTCTATTAGCCAGCAGAAGATTAAAACAGTGTACTAGTAAAGCAATTACGGCCGTAGTTCTCGAATCGTTACAAAAATTTCAAGTGTCAACCAGTCAACTGTGTTGTTCATGAGCGATGGTGCAGCAACAATGTGTAGTGTAGGCCGTTCCCTTAAAGAAAAGTGTGAAGGACTTTTACATGTTACGTGTAAAGTCCATGCTTTACATCTTGTGGCACAAACTATTCGAGAGTGTTACCCGGAGGTGGATGCATTAATAGCAAACACAAAAAAAGTGTTTCTCAAAAGTCCTAAGAGGACTAGGGCATTCCACAGGTTATGCCCTGGTATTCGAGAACCACCACAGCCCATTCTTACGCGTTGGGGAACGTGGTTAAAAGCCGCTTTTTATTATAATGAACATTTTCAAGAAGTCAAATCCGTTATTTTGCAATTCGTCCCTGCGGAAGCTAGAGCTATTAGGATGAGCCAGAAGGGATTTCTCGATATTTCTGTTGAAACACATCTAAAGAATATTAGCAACAATTACAAAGGGTTAGTAGACGCGATAGAAAATTTGCAAAATTCTGGATTGTCGTTGGTAGAATCAGTGCAAGTCGTGGACGAAGTTAGTACATTGTTACACAGTATAGACGATGCAACAAGTGGACGAGTTTTAGCTAAGTTCGATAGTGTTTTAAAAAAGAATCCGGACTACACGAGATTAAGACAAATGTGCGATGGGGCATCTGCAGATTCCTTGACTAAGTCTAAAGATTATTTTAATTACGCCTGTCTTACTTCGGTAGACGTGGAACGGTCGTTTTCGAAATATAAGAACATTTTTTGGTCTCGGCGAACATCCTTCACCGAGGCAAATGTGGAAACTTATCTGATGGTGCAACTTTTTAAACAAGCCTATCCGCATTATTAAGAAGGATAGAATTTATGTATTATATCTTTATTTACAGTTACATTATTAAGTGCAACAGAATAAAAAAATCGTTCAGTTTCTCAGTTATTTCCTTATTACATCCCATTTACAACGCATACCGTTTTCAATCAAATAAAAAATCATAATGAAAATAAAAACGCCTCAGCGTGTACATATATATATATACATATATATATATATATATATATATATATATATATATATATATATATATATATATATATATCCGCTCTAATTACTAAACATTATTATTGCGTCAGCTTTTATTTTTTTAACTCTTGTGTATTAATTTCGAAATATCACATATCTGCTGTGACTCACATACACGCTATTTACAATAAGCGGCCGTTGCGCCTGATTCCGATTCTGTTGGATGGCGCAATTTGGCCCGCTCTAATCATCAGACAAAAATTGTGTTTGTGTTCTATGTTTCTTGCTGGAGTAGACATTTTTACTACAGATGGTTTGTTGTTTTGTTTATGATACTAGTTCTTTAACTCTTTTTCTTTCTTCTTTATATATTTCATAATTTTGAGGTGTTTTATTATTTAAGTATAATTTCTACTTCTTCTTCTTTATTTTTATTTGTTTTTATTTCGTTTGTCCACTAAGAGGTTTATTTCTTTTTATAACTTTTCGTTTTATAACCGCAAACATTTTTAGCAATCTCGATGACTGATAATTTAAACTGATTCCACATTGAATCTAGATTTCCTTGTGTTATTTCTTTTGTCCATTTTTTCGTCAGTTCTTCCTCGTATTTTTTCGCTATTTCTTCGTTGGTTAATCTGTGAACGTTTATATTTTTAAATTCTACTTTTCTTGCTAATCTTCTCTTTGTTACTGTCTTCTTCTAATTTCTTTCTGATTTTAATAACTACTAGGAAATGATCACTTCCAATTTCTGGTCCTCTTCGTACTTTTCTGTCTATTATTTGTTTTCGGTTGCTTTTCTTTGTTAGTGTATAGTCAATTATACATTTTTCGTTTCTGCTAGCTACTTCTCTTATGAATTTGTGATTATTTTTATGTCGGAAAAACGTATTATTAATTATTAAATTTTGTAGTATACAGAAATCGAGCATTCTTATTCCGTTATTATTTCTAACTTCCTCTACATAATTTCCTACTACTGTGCCGTACGTTTGATCTCGTTTACCCACCCTGCTGTTGAAATATCCCGCTATATATATTTCTCCTTTTGAATCCTTTACTTCGCTAGCTAGAAGACTCCAGAAATTGTTTTTATTTTGTATTGAGTCATCTTCGTTTGGTCCGTATACTATTATAATCGTGTTTATACTCTTATCCCTATTTCTTAGCTCTACTGTTAGTATTCGTTCTGTTGTGCCTCTCCAATTCTGGATTTCCTCTATGTGTTGCTTTCGTATTAGGCAGCCTACTCCTCCTGCAGCTCTTTGATTTTTCTCTACTCCGCTGTATATTAGCATATATCCGTTTTCAGTTATGTGCCCTCCTTGCCCTCTCTTTTTTTGTTTCTATTATAGCTAGTATGTCTATGTTTGCTTTTTAGAACTCCTGTTCTAGCTCTTTCTCTTTTCCATTTAGGCTTCTGACGTTCCATGTCCCTAGTCTCCATGTATTGTCGGTCTTTTGTTTTTTGTTTTTTACCTTCTCTGTCCCATTTATTTACTTGTGTTTTTGCTATGGTTTTATTGTTTACTCACAAGTGTTTATTCTCTTATGCATTTTTTCTTCTATTTTTATTTTGCTAGAGTTTGCCTCCGTTTTCCTTATCACGTCCTTTACCTTTGCCTGGTCCGTTTTTCTTTCAGTTCTGTCCATCAATTTTTTTGTGCCTTTCTTGTATATTCAGTTTTTATACACTGTTCTTTTTCCGTATCCCACTTCCATATCTCATTGTTAATTGTCAGTTTCTGCAATCCTACTTTTACGCTTTTCCCTTCATCTTTTACTTTTTTTGCCTTCCTTCTTATTTTCCTTGTATATCTCTCTCCATTTTGCTCATGTCATCGTTTATATATATTTTAGATTCCTTTATCTGTTTTACTATTTATTTTTCATTATTAACTCTTTATCAGTTGTGTTTTTCAGCTCTACTAAGTATATTTTTTCTCAATTTTTTTTTGCCTTTCTTACGTCTATTAACACCTCCATTGTTTTTTTATAAAGTCTTCCACCGTTTGCTTTAATATGTTTTAGTCATGTATTTTGATTTCTACTCCTTGTATAACTATGTTATCCCTTCTCTTTTCTTTTTCCATTTCATCCATTTCACCCTCTAGGGAGTTCATACATATGGTATTTGTTCTTGGAGAAGAAATCCACTCTTAGCATCAAGAATGTCAGCGAAATACTCCTCATGATTTTTTTCTATGGCCTACTATAAAAAAAAACATTGTTTAGACGACACCGCCTTCAATGGCAGAAAACATGCAGCACCGAATAAAGAATGCTTTTCTTCTAAACAAGGACAACTTGGCTTAAAATGTAAACCAGTTCGTATAGAGATGGTTGACAATATGCACAGAGCAGAATGAAGACATCTTTGACCATCTTCTGAATTAAGATTATTGTATTATGCATAAAATCTAAAAGTATAAATTGCATTTTAGAAACTCAAAATAATAATAGTTTTGTATTACGTACGATATCTTCTTACTTTGTAAAAAATCTAAATAATTTGCATAAAAAAGGACAATTGAGTAGAGGTAAACGGTTACCTCACAATTTTAAAACCAAGTGTTACCAAGTGATACTCCATTGTTGTCTTCTGCGTTATGTGATTGAATATTAGAATTGTCATACCCAAGAAACGTGTTGAGAATAAATGATAAACAAGACGATAAATATGCGCGTAATATCTAAGGCACCATTTGATATTTGATCTTTGTTTAAAACTCATGACCATTTGGTTGTTAGATGCCCCGCATATCGAATATTACAAAAGTATTTCAATAAAGGTGTAATATCTTCGAAAATACCGGAAATAAGTATTACGTTATTGGTACCATTTTGAAGGTAATTTTACAAGAAAATTGTTAGGTGTATCAAAAAAAGGCGTTTGAATTTCTTTAAATATTGCCTAACATATTTAACACCTTTTATATATTTTTACATTATACCACTGTGAAACATATACTGTGTTTGCCTTTAAACCGACAGTAAAAAGCTAACTCGCGACACTGCAATTGTCTTCATGTTGTCTTAAAACGTCAGAGTCTGCAACTGTCAAAATTTTAACAAAATTTTGACAAAATTTTACACGCCTGGTAGATCTATTTCTTAAAACTATTTTCAATTTCCCATGGAATATGTGTATGAATTATTATTTTTGTGATCTGTGTTCAATTTTGCGAGAGTAAAAATATTTTTAACGTCAGGCGATTTAGCTTTTGGGTGTGATCTTGATTACCTTTTACTTATTTTATATTATTTCTCTATTACCCCAATAAATTCCATCCGATTCTATTCTACTTCGCAACTTGTAATGTAGTGACAAGTGAGAATGTAATATAATAATAATAATAATAATAATAATAATAATAATAATGTTTATTGTCCAACAGGTAAACCCAATTACAGGACAAATATACACATTGTGAACACAATACATATTGATTTAAAAACATGACATAACTATACAAAAACTATTATGTTTCGTGTATCATGGCGCCAACTCTCCGGTGAAAATATCACTCAATATCTTCTCAGCGTTCCTGATCATGTGATAGATTGGCGACCGCAAACGAAGATTGGTCCTCGGTGTCGGCATAGTAAAGGTTGGAGCATAACGAGATGCTATTCGAGGTACGTTGAATCCTATGTGGGAGACCAGCTGCATACAGTCGATCCTATCATTTAATAATTTGTGTAAAAATCGGGCGCTATGGTAATCACGACGGGATGACAATGAACGAAATTGATGCGATTCGAGAAGGGTGTTGTAAGAAGTATGCCAAGGCGGATATTCGCCATTAACTTTGAACGACAAGAATTTGAGGAATCGACGCTGAACACGTTCAATTGGAGCTTGATGGGACATATAGAAAGGATACCAAACAATAGAGGCATACTCCAATTTCGAGAGTACAAATGCAAAATAAAGGGATTTTAGCACTAGTGCGTCATTGAAGTATTTGGACGTTCTCATAAGAAAACCCATCATTTTAGAGGCGTATGTTAAACGATAAAGTTGGATCAAAAGTGACACCTAGATCTTTAAGATTGGTAATCTTGTCGATGGAAATATCGTTGATTTGATAAGTGGAGATATATGGATTTGTTTTTCTCGTGAAGCACATAAAATTACATTTACTAGAATTTAATGTCAGTGTATTGGATTTTGACCACTCGGTCAGTATATTAATGCTCGTCTGAAGACTCTCGATATCTTGTTGGCAGTTAATATTACAAAACAGTTTAACATCGTCGGCATAAGTGAGGACATGGCAAGATAAGGATGTTAAGAGGTCGCTTATGTATAGAATGAACATCAATGGACCAAGATTGGATCCTTGTGAGATACCGCTGCTAGATACAAATTCAAACGAATTAAATCCATTATAAAATACATAGTTAGTTCTTTTTACCAAGTAAGATTTAATTAACAAGGAGAAGTTGGGAGCTAAACCAAACGAGTCCAGTTTATATAGAAGTAATTCATGACTGAGAGTATCAAATGCATGTGAGAAGTCGGTAAAGATAACGTCAACTTGTCCGCAGTCATCTAAAGTTTCGCTTATAAATTGTGTGAAACAGGCCAGGTTTGTTACTGTCGAGCGTCCCTTCACAAAGCCGTGTTGGCAAGTTGCGATATGTGAGCGAGTATTCCTGTATATCGTAGTATATATAATATGTTCAAAATCTTCGCAAAGTTATTAAGTATAGCGATGGGCCTATAATTTCGAATTTGAGTAGAATCTCCCTTCTTGAAGACAGGTACAATTCGTGCACGTTTCCATCTATCCGGAAAAGTGGAGGTCCTGATGGCAAGATTAATAATCTACCATAAAGGTAACGCAAAGGCATTACATAAATTCCTAACACAGAAGCTCGGCACCAAGTCATCGCCCGCGGTGGCCCTATCTGGAAAGGCAGCCATAATTTTAATCAATTCGTCTTCTGTTGTCGGAACCAAACTAAACGATTGTAGTTGTGGAAGATTGGGCGGAGGGTCGGTAACGTTGGACAAAGTATAAACTTGAGAAAATACTGTTGCAAAAGCGTCAACAATTTGTTGAGGATCGTCGAGGGCTACTCCATCGAGCACCAATCTACCGGGTATGCGTGTAGTTCCCTTCCTACTTCGTACAAAAGACCATAGGCGTTTTGGTTCTACTTTGATAGCACCTTCCGTTTGAGAAATATAGATATCAATGCTATTCATTAAAATGTTGCGTGAAATTTTTGAAATCAAGTACTAAGTGCAAATTTGGAAATTAAAAGAATATACAAGATGTCTCAGAGAGTTTTACACCCTTATTTTATCTATAGTTTTAAAGCCTGTTGAGATATAACTGCCTGATTTGTTGCAATGAGTAAAACAAGCCTTGGAAATTTAATATCAGAATTGACATATGGCACAATGGAACGGTCTGATGTCCAACAACGTACGTTTTGTGTTCGCAGTTTTTTATGAATCAAATCATTCTTACATCGCAGCTCAGCGTCGGTTCCGCTCTTCACAACCTCAATGAAGCACTTAGCATCAATCTAATCAAGTCCTGGATACAGAAAATGAATGAAGGTGATTCGACTGTAAGTATTCGCCCTCCTGGATTCCCGCGAAGTGTGGGCACTAATGAAAACATTAACCCTGTTCTTGGTGCATTGGCACAAGATTCACGTCGATCAGTGCGAAATCAAGCCTCAGCTTGAGGTTCAAAAAAGACTTAAAAATATACCCTTTTATAACGCAGTTAGTGCATGCATTAAAGGAAACTGATTAGCCTATACAATTGACGTTTGCCAACCAAATGTTGGAAAGATTTGACGACTTTAACACAATTTTTTTTGTGTCGTTATTGGTCGCAAGAAAATCTCCTGGAGAAACATCAAACTCCATTATATAGACCTAAAGTTACTGTTTGG
Organism: Dynastes maya; assembly: GCA_029619315.2. Taxonomy (NCBI): domain Eukaryota; kingdom Metazoa; phylum Arthropoda; class Insecta; order Coleoptera; family Scarabaeidae; genus Dynastes; species Dynastes maya. Next base: position 1,820,296 of record JAROYE020000015.1, on the reverse strand, counting down.
CCAGTGGTATCCTTCACAGGCATAATAGACCCATACATTTTTGAAAATAATAACAGGCAAACGGTTACTGTAAATTCTGGCAGGTACGCCGCCATGATCCCTGAATTTGTTGGTCCTACTCTCCAAAATTTGATGATTTTAATGACCGGTGATAGTTCCAGTAAGATGGGGTTACTAGCCGCACAACAAATACCGTATTACAAGCCGTAATAGAATGGTTTCCGGATTAATGGATGTCAAGAAGAGGTGACATCAACTGGCTACTAAGAAGTCCGGTCTTGGCTCCAAACGATTTCTTTTTTCTTAAGAATCGAATTTATAATACGCCCGAGCAAATTTCGTTCAGATTAGAAATGGTATCCAGGGAGAGATTAAAGCTATTACTCCTGACTTATGCACAAGCGCTTGGAAGAGTGCCAGCGGCAAAATTGGCGACATCTAGATGTTATGATTTTTCACATATGAATTTCCAATAAATGTACTTTTAAATTCTAAATAAAGTTAGTTGAGAAAATTGATGATAGATGCAAAACTCTCTGAGACACCTAGTACATGAGGTAAAGAGCATCCTTGGTAAATGTTGAATACAAATTTTGTTCATACCACCCTTTCAGATTCATATTCAATATATATATAAACTTCTTTAACATAGAGTGTAATATTTTCAGATTCGAGGTAATTGTAACACTGCAAGGAACATCTCCGACAACAGCCCAATGTTCAAGGACCCGCACCTCGTACATCAGCTCCGAAATTCTTTGGGGACACAAGTTCAAACATTGCATCAGATTTGTGAAAACCGAAAAGAAATACATGGTGAATCAGAAATTCTTCAATCTCACCGAAGAACATTCCACCCATCTCTGTAGCGCCAAGAGGTTCGCAGAAGTTTGCAGTTCCTTGAATCCGAGACCAGAAACTCCTGTTAATTATGGTTACAAAGTCAATTTCATGTATAATACCAACCAGCGAAGAGGGACCTTGGTGTCTATAGAAACCATGGATGGCAGCAGTAAAGTTGATAATAATAAAGCAATTGAGGATCGGAATAAGGAAAAAGAAGAGAAGCTTGAAGAGAGTAGTAAGTATAGAACGCCTGTTGAAAGGCCATTAACTCTTAGTCTGCAACCCTCCATTAGTAATCCAAAAACATTTTCATCGAAACCAAATATTAACATCTCAAAACCTGAAGTTATTGCAAAACATTATCCAGAGCATTACGAGAAGAATTGGGATTATCAAAACTACTCCGAAAACCATATACCGGACTTTTGGTTGAAACAAGCTGCTTCATTACCACTGATCAACAATTACAATCAAGATCAAACTTTGAAGAGTCGAAAATTCGGTTCGAACCTTCAAAATTTGAGAATAAACAGCTTACATATTCCATCAAGGAACTTAAGTGATAGCAAAAACTTCCTCAATAACCACAGAGTCTTTGAAGGCGAAGAGCTATATGACAACTACACTCCCGTTAATGAATCAAATACGTCTCTCTTTTCTTCGGACTTCCGCAGAAGCGATGTGAGTATAGAGCACGATCGTGAGTTAGAAGAAATGCTGAAGAGTATGGAAAGTTACTTGGAGCAGAACTCCATTGAAAGCAGAAGTTTAGCTGGTTCGCCTTTTCCAAAACGCTGAGGGTTCCAAAGTGGGGTCAAGTTCTTTTATTTTTTAAAGCGTTGTAATACTCAAAAATATATAAATATTTTTGTAGTGTTTATATTAATGTAAAACAGTGATATTTATTTAAATTCCTACATAATTTTTAATTTAATATGGTTTTGAAAAGTCGGAATCTTTGTTGAATAATGATCTCGTCTGGGTAACACCCATCGGGTTATATAATAGTAATAGTTATGTAATGAATTATGTATTAGTTAAATCGGAAACTGTTAAATTAATTAGTGTTGTGGAAATTTTGAATATTTCGATTAAACTGCCGGATATTTATTTTCCATAAAAAGTATTCAGAAATTGAAAGAATTGCCTTAAAGATGTTACTTGGTTTTCTTTCTAAGTTTAACCTTTTGATGTTCATGTAGTAGAGTAACATTTAGAAGGTACTTTGACAATAACAAGAATGTAAATAGGCAACATCAGTTAATAAACGGTGTCTGTAATATAACAAACTGTATTTATTTTGTGCTGGATTGACTCTGACTGTGTTAAAATTTAATATCGAATATGAACGATGTTATACGAGTTAATAAAATTTATTTTCTGTATTATCCTTTCATTTTAGCTTTTGTTTCATTCATCTAGGCCAGAGGTTTCCAAACTTTTTTTTTCTCGTAGACCACTTTCAAAATTTTACTGGTTTCGGTGGACCCCCTGCTGCTACATTTCTACCATATTTCCAAAACTCGTCAAAAAATGTGAAAATAAGATCTAACGATGGAAATTTGCGTCGCGGCTGAGTTCCAACCCTAAATTCGAAGTGGTAAAAATAAAAAAAATATTTTCTTGTGTTCTATTTATTAAAATAATATGATTACAGACTTAATAGAATTAAAATTAAACATGAATAACGTAACGTAACTTCAACAATGCAAATCAACAATTAAAAAAAAATAATTTTAATGGGAGGGATGTACTTGATGGATTGACAGCAAATTATCAATATTAGGTTTTGTGAGGAATAACCGCAAATCTCCCCGTTCTGTGATGTTCAATCTGCTCCTTTTTTTTGTTAGGTTTGTAACGACACTAAAACTTTTTTCGACAAGGTATGACGAGGTAAACGCTATCAAAAGTTTTCTCGCAATTTCCCACAGCCCAGGATATTTTTCGGGTATTTCCGCCTGCAGCCAAAATGTTTGATAGCCTTTTTTAAATTTCACCTTCAACTCCTCATTGGTGCTAAGCTCGAGTAGCTCCTCTTGTAATACCACATTCGCCACTTCCGTTTCATCAAATGGATTTATGATCCATGGTGGTATTTCCATCGTCAGAATATCTTCAAATCTATTTTTGAAGTCATCATGCACGGCATTTAAATGTTGAACGTATGTCTGAATATCCCCATCAAGACATGCTGCCTGTGACAAGTTTGGAAACTGGGAGAATTCGCGCCGACTAATATTTTGCTTCATAAATTTCAATTTTCCAAGAAAAGCCGGAATTACACCCTTTGTTTTTATTAAATTTAGGCTGTCCCCTTGTAACTGCAAGTTAATCTCATTAAATTTTTTGAACAAATCTGTCAAATACGCGATGTCTGCTTTCAATTTGATCAGATTTAAATCTGGATCTTTACTTTCCAGGAACTCTAAAACTGATTCAAAAGGTGAGTAAAATCTTGTTAAACATGCACCATTCGACAACCAGCGTACTTCAGTATGTAAGAGCAATCGTTGGAAGTCTTCATCATTCTCGTCGCGCAATTGTGCAAATAAACGGGTATTTAACGCATTGCTTCTTATTTTGTTAACTGCTTTAATCACAAATTGAAGCGATTGGTGCAATCTATCACTCAAACTTTTCGCTACCAGGTGTTGTCGGTGGATGACACAGTGAATTGCAGTTACTCCTGGTATAATTCTTTTAAGATGGCTTATAAACCCACGATATCGCCCGAATATGGCAGGAGCTCCATCTGCTGCCACCGAAATAATGTTTGTAATGGAATCGATTTTTCCTTAAAAAAATCACTCAGGACATTAAATATTGATTCGCCTTTAGTGTCCGTCTCCAAAGTTTTCGCGAATAGCAGCTGTTCATGGATTTCTTCGTCCATAACAAATCGAACATATGCCAATAATAATGCTTCATTACCAGGTAAAGTTAACTCGTCCAGTTGAATAGGAAAATGAGTTGTTTGCATATAATTACACAAGAGGCTTTCAATATCAGAGCTCATGTCATCAAAACGTCTTTGTACAGTGTTGTTACTCAAAGGAATTCTTTTGAGAACGTCAAATGGAGGTTTGTGCAGAACAGTTTTTAAAACCTCTTCAACAGCGGGTAAAATTAACTGTTCTCCGATGGTGTGCGGTTTTCCAGATTTCGCTATAAGCAATGAGATATTGTAAGATGCCCGCAAGCCATCATCGTCACTTTGAGACGTTGAAACGAACATACTGTGCACGGTGGGTCTCTTTTGATATTTTTCCTTCAATGTTTGAAAATATTTTAAATCTTTACCTATTTTATCAGGATGACACCTTCTTAGATGATCTTCGAGCTTCGATGGTTTCATAGAATCATTGCTCAAAACTTTGTTGCATAAAAGGCATATGGGCAATCGTTTGTCTGCCTTTGATGGAAGAAAACCAAATTTCAAATAATCAACAATGTACTGTCGACATTTCTTCTTAGATTCAGCCATGTTTCGTATCAGTTACCTACCTGTAAGTAAACTGTAAAGAAAAAAATGTTTGTTTTAGTAATCATAAGGCGATTTTAACAGGATATGGCTATTTTAACAGAATAGAATAGGATTAACTAATTATTGCAATGAAAAAAACAAAATGCCGGCGGCAAAACTCATTTTAATTATTAAAAGCAATAAACCGCTAAGACCCATATAGAGGTTTTCACAAAACTGCTGAACCTATTGTAATGTAATATAAAACATTTTTTGATTAATTATATTTTGATACATTTCTGTAAATTCCAAAGAAAATACTTTTAAAGTTAAAGAATATTTTGACATCAAAACTTCGCGATTTTAATGATTTATTTATTACTTTGATGTACGTTACGAGTGGTACATAAAGACACGTACAATTTATGAAAATATTTTTAGTCACTTAGCATTAGCAACTACGAGGGCACTGAAATATGTACAAACATGCAGGTTAATCATATATCTCTCCTTTAGTGATTCACCACAGTCAGGTAAATAAATAATTTTATAATAAAAAGTACTAAAAGTTCAATCTTTCTCGGCCTGTCAAAAATTACCGAAAAATTTGGAATTTTTTTTTGCTCCCTTCTTTTTGAGTAGTGTATTATCTGCATACATTGATAGGTAAAGCTAAGCCAACATTTTTGTTCTTTACTATCGAAACCAAATAAATTTTCGTGGACCCCCACTTACAACTTGTGAACCCCCATTTTTTGTTCACGCCAATGTAGACCCCCGTCGAGTCTCCCGTGGACCCCTGGGGGTCCACCTGGACCACTTTGGGAATCACTGATCTAGGCTGTTTTATAAAAACATGGACTAGGTCAAATATATAGGATGAGCTATTTCTGGGCGCCTTGAGGAGATTTTTCAAAATTGTAAATTTTTTGCTACGTCGTCCGATATTGTATTTGACTTCGCAAGTGTCACCGCTACGTGGCTACCCTAAGTTGTTTCTTTAATGGAATATGCTGATTACACTGTGCTCGAATTGGAGACTTTCTTTTGCAACAAGCTGGGCACCCAAGGGGCGAACCTAATTCGAGTATGCTGAATCCAATAGTGCAAACCGTTTTCAAAAGTTGTCTTGCGTTTTCGAGCAATTTCAATTTAAACATTTTAGACCCAAAGACCCCAAAACGGTTTTTTAACCATTTATTGAATTTAAGTCGATGGAAATCGATCGAATAGACATCGCTCCAACGAATACAATCGAATAGAAACTATTTCAAAAGAATTGAATCGATTCCATCGATTTTTCATAATTTTTTTTTTGCAAAAAAAGCATTTTCCTCGATTTGTTTTCATTTTTCATTCTCTGATTGCCCTGATTCTTCCGTATCGTCATCTTCTTCAAGTTTGTTTCAAGTCCTTTGCCGAAAGGACTTGAAACATATTATTCAAACGAGATTGCGTGATTTCAGTATGATTGCATGATGCAGCGACATTTGTTTTTTGATGGTTCATACATTGATACGCTTGCTTCTTCAGTTTCGATGGTTTCTAATGGCTCAGGTTGTTCTGTTGAAATTGATGTTGTTAGATCAGAATGCGGCAGCGGCAATTGAGTATACGTTGTTGGAATGTATTTCGAAGAACGACGCACGCATATTTTGCTGGATCATGTTCTCTTGGATCTATCCGAATTGTAGGAACACCAAATGACATAGGGGCTTCGGTTTTTGTCCATTTATTCAAATTCTATAATATTATATTCTTGGTAAACCAAAAGATAAACCTGAAATGAGGGAATTTACAAAATTACATGTGGTGATTCTGACAAAGCCTATATTGGTTAAACAAAACGAGCGATAGGTACTAGATTTAATGAACACATCAGGTGTTACAGGTACGGGAAGATATAAGCGTCAAGTGTTGCACAACACATAAACGATACAGGCCATAGTATTCAATTAGAAAACCTAAAATTAATTAAAAACGTGACTTCGCCGCGCAAGCTAGACGCCTATGAGATTATTTACATAAACAAGAACGCAAATCTGTTCAACAAAGAAAAGGGACCGCTACATTTCTCATGTTTGTTCGGTGTATTACAGTAGAGGCCTTTTTGGTTTTTTGATATACGGTTGTACTAGGACAGAGACGTCTATCCTCCCGCACATTCTGTATGTATCTTAATTTAAGAGAGAGAGAGAGAGAAAGAACACAAATTTGGTGAACAGAAACCGTTGTCTCGTCCGAAATTTTATTAGGGGATGACCAGATGTCTGGGTTCGTGATGACAAACCTTTCCTTTTTTCTCCTTATTTAATTTGTTTGTTTGACCCACGTGTATTCGAAAATGCCTTCGAGTTAATTCATAATTTGTGTGGTGCGGAGTATGCCGCGAATATTGTGTTTGCCATTTAATATCTAGAAATAACAGCAAGTGAATTATTAAATTACAGGCTGCAATAGCGATTATTCTATTGAAAGAGGTCTTTTGATTACTGTAAATCCTTCGCAACTAGTCAATGTAAAATTTCATTCTTATGATTCACTTATATTAGAAGGTTTCTGCATTACTGATTGAATTGTAATTGGTGGACTCTAAACTGCAACCAGTCGCCTGGGAAGTTGAGGATTTGGTTTCTTTTAATTATGTACTAGGGGGGAAAAGGGTTGCTTTTGTCTATCCGAAAAAAAAAAACAATTTCCTTTTGAAATTCGTAAATCAAATTAAATAGAAATTATGCGCCACAAAAAGCGAAAATTAATACCAATTTCGAATATCGGCAACACTTCCGAAACAACTTTGGCGAATTAGCGACGACCATCTCCGCCTAGTACTCATCTCGCGATCTCAGTCTCTAATTAATGCACTAATTTCAGTCCGTTTTGCCACGCTCGTCCATCGTAAGCGAAAATCCGGAACACTTTCAAAACTTCGAAAAACAAAATTTAAACTTTGAACCTTTCATCGATGCTGCTGCCGGTCGGAACCTCTTCTTCGAGTAAGTCGGGACGCCCTTTAATCTTAATTCCGAACAGGCGAACTCGTTTAGCGCCATAGAGCAGCCGGCGGACTTCTCGTACAGCCCTCGGCCTTCGCGTGATCTCGCAAAGCCTTTTCAGATCCCCTACAGGACTGTAGGAATATACTATCGCTCAAAAGTTTGATTAGAAATGGTGAGATAGTCTGGCAGTGTATTAAATAGGAAAATGTGAAGCTCAAATACATACATCCGATTTTAACCGAATGAGAGATTCGCTAGTTGTTTATACAAGAAGAAGTAGCTTTGTTTGTGATTGACTTGTGTACTATTTCTTTATACTTGACAAATATGTTTCTTAGAGCGGACCGGTAGTATGCCTGTCTGTTATATCAAAGGAGTACGTGTATTTTTTTTAAAGCTAACACCTAACTTTCTTTACAAATAAATAGGCAAGTACTAAACGAAATAGAAGTTTATATAACAATTCCAATGTGCCCATTTTGTAGAAGACATCCTAGTATAGCGGCGGGCATATTGAGCGTTTGTAAATCGTTTCATAGTGTTTCCCCAGCTTCACGAATTCGTCCAATAAGCTGCTCACGAGTGTTGACTCTTGAAGCGTAAACATGGCCTTTTGTAAATCGCCACATACGAGGGTAGTCTGAAAAGTTCAACTTTTATTTTGTAAATTAATGTTGGAAAACCCTGTATATTATTTTTGAATACCAGTGCTTATTTTTCATTAATCAAACCGATTGAAATTGTGTAACAATATATCTTAAAGAATTTTTTACTTGTACAGGGCCGCAGTACGTCATAAGCAAAAGGTGCAACGTCATGGTCAAGAATTGTATATAAACCCTCCAGATTTACATTTCGACAGACCCTTGCGTCGGCGATTACGCTGATTACAGTAGGTTAAGCAATAGTCTTACTTCTACGTGGCAAGCTTGTGTACACGTTGAGTACAACAGGTTGAGTAGTCCGGGAATTATCCACCGGCTAGTCGGATTCTCGCCGGCAACCTTGGAATATTTTCTAAGTCGAGAAATATCCCGGAGGTAGTCAGCTTCGGCCGGCAACTCTGGAATATTTTTCCAATCACCCCCGTAGCAACAACCATCAGCTGTTTGTTAGATTTCCCCGCTAGAAAGAGTGCCGTTTGAATCATCCAAGTTCGTAATTAACTTTTGTAAAACAGGTTGCAAATATTTGGTTTATTTTGACTTAGGGAATCTAAGAAGGTAAACGAACTTTTGCCGATAACCGCAACAAACGTTTGACTGTTTGAGGTAGTAAACATTTTTTCTGTTAAATATTGTAAATAGTCACGAGCGAACTAGAATTTTGTTATTTTGATTTAATTTGAGTATTACATATTTTTTTTAAGTTATTTTAGAGAGCTAGAGCTTGTAAATAAAACTTTGTGAATATTTACGGTTACTTTTCATTTAGAGCTGCGATCAGCTGAATTCTGTACAATCTCGGTTGACAATCAAATGATTACATCGTGCTTGAATACCACGGGCAGATAAATCAACGTTCACCATCACCAAAACCGTAAACTCGTAATTAAAGCAATACGTCCCACGTGTATTATCTGAACATATTTACCTGGGCTATTTTTGATTGCTGCAGCTTCTGTCGGATTGAATTTTAAAACTACCTTCTTTTACTTGATCAAAATATTTGTTGTAGTAAAACGCAGCCTGCAACCATGTTCCCCAACGTGTAACAATCGACTGTGGTGGTTCAGGTAAATCAGGACACAGTTTGTGAAATAGTCGGGTACGTTTCGGGGACTTTAGAAACACTGCTTTTGTACTAGCAATCAATGCATTTATTAGTAGAAAACATGTAGGAATCATTTGTGCCGCAAGATTTAGAGTATGGATTTTACACGTTACATGTAAGAAGTTACCACTGTGTTCTTTAAGAGATCGGCCCAAAGAACGCTTGTTTGCGGAACCATCGCTCATAAACATTAAAAGTTGCTTAGTTGAAACTTCAAATTTGTTCAATGAGTTTCAACACCACCTTTAAAATCTCATCGGCAGTACGATTTTTTCTTTTGGGAGCAAGTAAGAAGGAGGATGAGGATATTTTGTATTATTTGATTGCAGTAGTTAATAGTTATTTAAATTAACGGGTGGACAGCTGTCTCTTCTCATTGTGAATGTTACATGGATTAATTTGCCCTGATTTGTTTTGATCTTCCACTTCTTTAGCCAAACCTCTATTTGGTTTAAGTTGTCTTGTATGTTTCTAGATGCAATATAAGGGTTACTGTGAGATGCTAAAATGTATCATCCGCAAAAGCAGTTGTTGGTGTTTGTTCTGTAGTTGGAAGATCTGCAGTAAAAAGTAGGTATAAATGAGGTTCCAGTGGTAATATATTGAAATGTTTTTCTCAGCGAAAATTGTTTAAAATTTCAAATTTTCTAAATTAACAAAATTTCTAAACTCTCTGAGGGATCGGGGGTATTCTTTGATACTCTTTTGGCAATTATTTATGAATTTTGAAGTAAATTAATGGATATTAACGAATATTAAAATTGAATACTTGAACTATTTTCTATGAAGATGTCATATAAACACAATGTTTCCTATGACATTTACAGGAAAGCTGCTCTTCTAATCTTGATCCTTGTCTTCTATTTTGAATTTACTTTCTAATTTCTCTATCGAACACTTTAAATTGTGATCGCAACCAAAACACTAGTTAACTCGCTGAAAGTCTAACCAGGATTCATCAATTTATTGGCGTCCCCATGATGCTTTATTTAATCGCGATAGCGATTGTTTCTTTCCACAGCAAATTTTGATGATTTCTTCCCGAATATAAATTGTATGATGAATTTCGATGAATGAAGCTATTTATAGAAATAGCATGCGAGAATGAATGTGGTGACGCTACCAGATGACTGAAATTAGACGACTCTATGGTAGAGAAACCCACAAATACGAAATTTTACTGACGATTTTCTTAATAACAGTAGGATAGAGATTTCATTTACGAAATAATGTTAGAAGTACCTTTGAATTTACCTCTTGCTTGTTTTACGAGAATTTTACATTCATTTTGAAGATTTGCGAGATTAGGGGAATAAAAAGAAGACTGGATTTGTCCTTGTTCCATTAAGATCGTCGTTATCTGCATTTAAATTAATTACTCCAGAGCCCAAGGCAGGTCGGCCTGGGGGGAAATTGTGACTTTCGAAATGAGCTTTCTCTCCGCTAGAGTGAATTTCACCCCTATCGGCTGGGTGTCCTAAATGCTCTATACGTCTGAGATTGACAACTGATTTCCGATGTATATTTTGAACATAACAATACATATACAACGTGTTGTTATGGGCTTTTATAAAATTATAGTAATTCAGAAAGTTTGAGCACCTTTTAAAACCAAATTTACATCCATTAATCGCAGTTTATGTTCTACCGTATACAGGATGGGCATTTAAAATTGAAAGAGGCTCAAGAGTAAAGTGCCCTTACTCTTGTAGAAGATAAATTGCGTTTACTGGGTTCAAGTTGGTTTTAAAAAGCGCTCATTATTACAATTTTATAAAAGTCCATACCAAAAAGAATACGCACCATATGGGAGTGCATATTTTTTGGCACACGTTGTATATATATCGAGCGTCCATGTAATCAATTCCGCCCTTCGTTATGCTCTTCACAATCAAATTTATGGACGGCAGTGTACGTGAGCCATTCTGCAAGAGTTAATTTTGGCGGTTGTGCTGCTGAAGAGATGGCGTCTCAGTTAGAATTTACGATTTCATTCTTATTAGTTGTAATCCGATTTAAGAGGATTACCTCAAGTGGCGCCATGTATAATGAAAGAAAATTTGCTCCTAACGCGCATTTCCTTACCGCGAGAAATTACCGCTCATTCTCTATTTCTCCGTGCCGCTCCGTCCTTCTCTCCATCTCGCTCTATCTCTTTTCTAAGCGATGTCTATGGTTTTTATGATTTATCGCCCCGCACGAAGTAACGAACGTGGAAATAAATGTGGCAGCTTTAACATTAGGTAGGTGATGATAATTTATACTTACGGAAGAGAACGAGGTCTTACAATTTAAACGGTTTAAGCTGCCGCCGCCGCTAGTATGCGTTTGTCTGCGTTGTAACCCCCGTTGCTGCTTGACTGATGTCTCGGTTGTAATACGGAGATTGTAACGTTAATAATTCTTGCTAATTACATGAAGTAATTGTAATAATTCTATTTTCAGCGGTTAGTTAATTCGTTCTATAATACAGGGATGTTTTACGTGACTTTCCTCATCCATTTAAAGGATAAATTTCAATGGAAAATAAGCTGCGATTCCTTTGGCTTCTTGCTATTGTGCGGAACTTAATGTGAATATTACCAGTTGGAGAAATGTATCGGAGTGTAATTTTCATTCATGTTACGTAATTGTATTTTACTCGAAACGATGTGTGAATTACCTTCACATATTCCCCCACTAAATTTGTTCCTTGGTATAAATAACTTAATTCGGAGAATCAAATTACTATACAGGGTGAATCGGAAGTAACGGACCAAATTCCAGCGCTGTATTGTACATGTAAAAATAATGTAAAAAATTTCATATGTTCTTATCCGATTTTCGTTTGTTTCCAAATTATAGCGTAAAATATCGTTACTTTGATCTAAAACAAAATGTCAACTACGTTCGATATGTAACTCTCATGTATGGTAGGACGAAAATCCCCACGCAACAGTCGGAAGTAATTTTCAACACAAGTTCTGGGGTAAACGTGTGGTGTGGTATTGTTTATAATTACTTAACCCTTTGAGGCCCAAATTAAAAAATAAGTTTTTTTCAAAAAAAAGCAGTATAGATCCATTGTAGAAAAATGCAAAACCATTTATTTTTAACAATATTTATTTATTTAAAGGATGGTTTCAATATAATGCTACTATCCCATTCCAGTATTACATTGATAATAATATAAAAAATAAATTGATTTCAAAGGTGTACGAAAATGAACAAAATAGATAAAAATAAAGGAATTAATTGTTCTTATGAAAATTTATAAAATAATTCTTTGCTGCAGTAAGGCACAACCAACAGACGGAGCAACTCCATTTCGTCCGATGAGGTTGCTGGGTTGTGCTGCATAAAGCACACCTTCCAGACATACCGCGCACAGGCATGTGTCTAGGCGACCTTGGGGCAGCTTAGCACTATTTGCCCCAACCAATCCCACTGCAATTAAATTGATATACAGCTTACGTCAGAGTAAATTAGAAGCCTAAGGTTTCGAATAGACTTAGAGAAAGGTAAAGAAGTAGCCTGTAGAAGTAGTTGCTGATAAAAGCCCAAAGCACTCTGCAGGCGTAGCATATACGGTAGTTAAAACTGCGACTAAACAATGGAAAGATAAGAAATTTCAAGACTGGTGGAAGAGTATTCCAGGACAGAGACAGGCCAAGCAATTTCTGATTGGACACAGGCCTAAATTTACAGCCGACCTACTAAGCAGCGATAGAAAATCCGTTAGAACAATCGTAGATCTGTTAACGGGACAGAGTATGTCCAAGAAACACATGAGCAACCTAGGATTGACAGAGGAAACAGTATGTAGATTCTTCCAGGCGGAAGAAGAGACTACTGTTCATGTGCTGTGCGACTGTACAGCACTGGCAGGAATGCGGATCTTAGAAATGCGCTCGCAATATCCAAAAGCTGAAACCTACGTAGAGGGATTACTCACGAGACTACCAGGTCTGGTGAGAAAAGGCAATGCAAACGTAATTGATCTAATGATAAAGGAACCACAATAGATCTGAAAAGATCGCAGTGGGATAGGTCAAGAACCACCTCGAGTACTAAACTAATAAAACCTAAAGGCAAAGAAGTGTTGTTAACTTTGAGATTATTTGTAACAAACTTACCATGGTTTTTATCAAAGAGTATTATTAATATATAGATATTTTATTAATATTTATGTGCAAATTATGCTCAATAAAAAAATTTACTATTTGGTCAAGAACCGGACTGATGCAATTACAGATCAGTTCGCTTAAATGTAAAGCAAATTTGTGTACCATCCGCATACAGGTGCTAACTATAAGACTTCAAACATGTATGCAGTTTCGATGTATAAATGTAAAACGTAAAAGCCCCAAAATCGAGCCCTGTGAAACGCCTCCGTGCAGAGGCAAGGTATTCGACACCTTATCATGCAAAATGACTTGTTAGCAACGATGCGAGAGATAAATTTTAATGAAAGAGGTTGGGTCGTTATTGAAACCAAGATACTACAAGATCCCAATCTGAACCTTTTTAGAGAAATTGGTTGAATTATTCTCTGTCGATATAAAATTTTTTAATTTACTATTGTGGTATCTAAAAAATGCCAAAATAATCTATACCACAATTTTTTATCATTTCTATCAATGGCATAATATGATTTCAGCTTATCGGCTTTGTCTACGCATCCCATGCATCCTTTGCAATCTTTTATAATACAGGGACGGCTAACTTCCGTAACACTATCATCTTTTTCTCTTTTAGAAACGACAGAACTAAAAGATGGGAAATGGATCGTAGAAAGGAGCAGAGCTGCTTTTTTGTCTTTCCACTTTATACACGATATTTCATTATTGCGCGTAAACCAACCCCACTCGCCTCAATGTATGTCTTTGTCTAATTTCAAATTGCGAGGCAAGTCTTTTATATTGGTTCGAACAGTCCCTTTTGACTAATTTTACAGTCGTGAAAAAATTGTCGAAGTAAACGTGGTAACCTTTGTCTTCGAGCCCTCGAATCATAATCTTCTACCACTCTTTCTCCCAAACTCTGTGCTTGTTGGTTTTCTTGTCTATCAGTATAAATTTGGAAATCATTTTAATGCCGAAAACGACCGTTCGACATCTAGCGATGTTATATTTGCATATTTAAAATAATCTTTGAAACAACTTAATGCATCTTCACACCCACCTTCACAAATTTGTCTTAATATAGGAAAATCGGAATCTTTCTCTAAAACACTTTCAAATTTTCGTATTACACACCAATTTGTTCCGCCTTCTACAGCGCATAACTGTGCGTGAACATCATTCACAATTTCAACAGAATTCACTAGCGACATCGAAACATTTTGTAATTTTTCTATTCCCTCCGCTAGTTCGAAGTAATTGTTGTGAATAGTTTGTAAAAAATCTCTTTTAACCTGACTATCTTAAAATATTTCCTGGCTTTTCTTGATTGCTGCAGCTTCTGTCGGATTGAATTTTAAAACTACCTTCTTTACTTGATCAAAATATTTGTTGTAGTAAAACGCAGCCTGCAACAATGTTCCCCAACGTGTAACAATCGGCTGTGGTGGTTCAGGTAAATCAGGACACAGTTTGTGAAATAGTCGGGTACGTTTCGAGGACGTTAGAAACACTGCCTTTGTACTAGCAATCAATACATTTACTAACGAAAAACATGTAGGAATCGTTTCTGTCGCAAGATTTAGAGTATGGTTTTTACACGTTATATATAAGGAGCTACCACTGTGTTCTTTAAGAGATCGGCTCAAAAAACGCATGTTTGCGGCACCATCACTCATAAACATTAAAAGTTGCCTAGTTGAAACTTCAAATTTGTTCAATGAGTTCAACACCACCTTTAAAATCTCATCGGCAGTACAATTTATAACTCTTTTGGAAGCAAGTAAGAAGGAGGATGACGGTCGATGTGGTTCCATTGTACGTACCATTACATTAACCACAGAATGTTTTTGACGATCTGTTGTTTCGTCCACACACAACCGCAGTTTTTTATCTTTCAATTCCGTTTTCATTCTTTTTTCTATATGTTCACGAGCAAATGGCACTATATTCCGTATCGATGTCCAACTAGGTAATTTACAGTCCGCATATTTATTCCTTTGTCTAGTAAACGAAGCGATAGATTACATAAAATAAGAGTAACACATAAATGAAATGTAAATTTTTCTTGATCTCGTATGCCACTTTTTGCAGAAGAATGCTGTTTGCTTTCGATGTGACGTTGACAATGGCTTCTGGACCAACACATTAAAGGGATTTTACAAACTGGACATTGAATTTTAGCGCCATCAAAAATTAAATCTGGCATGTCCACTATAAAGTTTTTAACTGTGTCTGCCATTGGTAGTTTTCGCGACATACCTAACTGCGACATTTTTAATAATAATAATAATAATAATAATAATAATAATACAGTTTATTGCTTTACTACAACAGAACAAAGCAAACGTTAACAACAATAAACGAACAAAGTAAACGTATAAATGTACAATATGTTATGATAAGTATTCATTTAAGTTATAGGGCTCCATCTCAACTAACAAATTAAAAACTTGTTTACGAAACAGGTATACACTACTAATTTGTCTTAAGGTAGAAGGTAATCTATTAAATAGTTTTAAGCTTGTGTATGTGAGACCACTCTCACTTATACTTAACCGGTGTTTGGGGAAGCAGTACCGATCCTTATGTCTAGTGCCGTAAACATGGTCAAAACAGTGCTGTTCAAAAAGGTGTTTATTTTTATAACAAAAAAGAAGTACCTCGAATATATAAATACCGTATACAGTTAAGATATTATTCATTTTGAAGTAATTCTGCAAGACTGGTCGAAATCAAGACCAAACATAGTCCGCACAATTCTTTCTGGCACACAAAAACCCGATTCAGGCTGCCACTGCCCCCCAAACAACAACAGCATACCTAATTCGCGAGTAACAACAACCAAAGTAAACCGAACGTAAAACGTCGCTACTAACAATATCTTTTAACTGACTAATAGCAAAACGCAGGCTACTTAATTGCTTACATATTAGATCAATATGATTCTTCCACTTAAGATATTCATCAAATGTTACACCTAATAGTTTTGCGCTAGGTACTATAGAGTATTTGCGGTTATCAAATTCCACATAGTCAAGGTGATTGCTAGGTCTAGTTTTAAACAAAATTACGTTTGTCTTTTCATGATTGATTTTTAAATTGTTATTCTGTAGCCATATGTCGATATTTCTGATGTAGGGACCACCATTGACACTAAGCTCAGCGAATGTGTTAGCCTCCAGCAATATCGACGTATCATCCGCATAATTGATGGTAAGATGGTTCTGCATGGGCGAGCTATCGACTGTATAAACGTCATTAAAGTAGATCAAGAATAGAAGAGGTCCAAGGATACTGCCTTGAGGTATACCTCCCTCCAACATCCTTCCACCCGAGTATACTGTCTTACCCTAGAGCAAATACGGACAATCTGTTCCCTATTTTCAAATAACTCTCAAACCAGGATAGTGCTGTACCTCGTATACCGTAGTGCTCCAATTTCTGAAGTAACCTACGATGATCTATACTATCGAAAGCTTTCGACAAATCCAATAAGATGCCGCAAGGAACTTTTTTTCTCTCAAATGCAGAGAAAATACCCTCGGTAAAGTCAAACAGCGCAGTCTCTATACTTCTACCTCTAAGGAAGCCATGTTGGAATCTACTGATGAGCTTATGTTTCGCGAAAAAATCAAACAAACGATTAAACACTAATTTCTCAAACAACTTAGAGAAACCAGTCAAAAGGCTAATAGGTCTGTAATTACTGGTGTCATTAGAGCAACCCTTCTTGAATAAAGGGGAAACCAATGCTGTCTTAAGATAATCAGGGTATTGGCCAGATTCAAATGAGTTGTTAATTATATGCGTTAAAGGAGTTATAAAAGTTTCCGTACAACGTTTTAAAAAGTTCACTGGTATACCATCAATACCAGATGAACTAGAGTTGCGTAGGCTATTTACTGCATGTCTCAGTTCTTGTTCACACGTTGGGAACATGAAAAACAAATCAACGTTAAATGGTATATTAACATCAGTGTCCAAGCTGTTGTCGCCAGATTTTTTGTTGCCAAAGATATTATTAAATTCTTCAGCTAACAGTTGCAGATCATCTGAAAAAGGTAGAGTATTTTAGTCGTTTTACCCCGGTTGGAGTTGACAATACGCCACATTTCTTTATTTTTATTTGTGGAATTCAACAACCGCAAATCGTTTTGCTGTCGTCTATCTAGTTTTATATGATAGTGATACAATTTTTTGTGGTAGTTATATGACGGTATGTAGTCATTATTGTACGTAGATATCATGTGCAAACATGCTACAGCATTTTGAGCTCAAGTAAATGTTTTGGAATTTGTATTGATTTAACTGACTTAACCGGTATTTTTTTAATAGGAAAATAAGCATTAAAATATCTTAAAAATATATTAATAAATATAGAGAATTTTGATTAACATCATAACCGTCATTAAAGACATCGCTCCAATTTTCTTCACAAATAGCAGAGCTAAACGTTTTGATATTCACAGCACTAAATATTCGGTTTTCCTTATATAGACATTCCTCCACCCGACTGTCTCCGGAAGCAAAAGTCAAAACTTGCGCCTTGTGGTCCGAGAACTCCGTGGAAAACACAGACGCAGCACTAACTGTCAATGACGAATTTCGCCATTTATTTAAAATAATTATGTTGTCCAGACATGATGCTGCGGATTTTGACACCCTTGTAGGTACTTCAATAGTAACTTCGGCTGCAAACGAATCCAAGATGTTACGCAGTCGCTCGCTCCTCCCATCATTGTCTAGAAGATCAACGTTGAAGTCACCCGCGACTAACGCCACAAGATTGGTACATGCTACCGTAGACAAAAGAGTTTCGAATTTGTAACAAAAATCACAAAAAACTACTGGTTGGTGTTCTATATATGCAAATTAGAAGGTACCGGTCCTTTCCATAAGTTACATTCGCACCACAACACTCGAAGACGAAATCAACAGCTTGTTCATTTATGTATTTGTTTTCCGCGCCGCACAAATCATTTTGATATAAATGGCAGAACCACCGTGAATTGCCGTCTGCCGGCAATAAGACGATAGTAGGCTGAATCCAGGAATACTAGCATAACGAAGAGTAGAAAGTTGCAACCAGTGTTCGGTTATGAATACAATTTTGCAGACAGATAAAATACTCAATTGCACATTTAAACCCGGAAGTGCTGTGGAGAGACACTGAACATTTGATGATATACCAAGAAGGTATCGACAGTTTTTATGTTTTGCTCTGCGGTGATTTCAGTCTTCAGAAAAAATTATTAATGAGCGCTCCCTCAGGCCAGTTTTCGGCCCTTTTTAGCTCCTCCAGTTTATGAGAAGGTATACCCACACGGAAGGATGAATATATTTCCGGGCGCTTGGAGTTCATCTTGTCACAAGTCGCATCAATAAAATTTTTCTTTTTTAAATAAGTAAGAATATCCTCTACTGAAATTTCCTTTTCAAGTCGAGTAACGTATAAATAGGAATATTTGGAAACTGCCTTTAATTGCACGTCACGAGCCGACCCTGTAATAGTTTTATACTTATTGGGGGTTTTTCTACGATTTTTGACCAGTTGGAAATCATTTTGTTCCTGTAATCGTTGATCTTTTTGATTAATAGTAAGGCGATTAGTAGGAATGGCATTTACATTTTCTGAAGGTTTTAACGCATCTGCATAGTTCTTTTTATATTGACGAGTATCTAGCAAGCTTGTTTGTATTTCGCTAGAAGTATCTTTAGTTTTCGTATTTTCGGCTACAATACGTTTTTGTGCATTGCCGGTTTTTGCATTATTTACTTCAATATGTTTAGAAATAATAGTGCCATCCTGTGGGCAAGTTGTACTAAGACTACTAATCTTTTTAATTTCCATTTTTAGATTACAGTTTTCTGCGTTCAGTCGATTGACTAAACTTTGGAGTTTGTTAATTTCTTCGGCTAGATGGCAGTTATTTGCATGCATCTTCGATGTTTCATTGCGAAGAACATTAATAACTTGTTCTGTTATTTGATTTACTGCATACTTTACTTTAGCAGAAACAAAAGCTTCAATATCAAAATCTGACATTGTATAATTTGTTAATGAATGTTGCGCCAAACAATTATTACCTTCCACCATTTTTGTGAGGTTAGCGCAGGCTTTGCAACTATTGCAGGTCCATTTCTTGATATCACTGGACGACTTAAGCTTTACTAATTGTTCCTCATTTAAATTAACACATTTCACGTGAAAAGTTTTTGCGCAAGAAGCTGATGAACACATAATAGAGTCATCAGATCGCGCTACAGCTTGTACACAAACACCGCACTTCGGCATCGCTGCGAATACTACTCTTACTTAAAGCAAACATAAGCGTACAATTACGAAATAAGTTACGACAGCCTATGTACATATACACAGAACTACTCGCATACAGCATCGATTTAGTATTGACGCTGTGAACGCGTGAAATAAATAATCGCCGACTTCGCGCCACATATCTACTACACTGACTGTTACCGCTGTTTGCCCAGATTAGTTATCGCTGTTTGCATCACAACTTCTACCTTGTTTCTTAAAAGCTGTGCTGTATAAGCAAGCTTTCATTTATATAGAAGATACAAAGCAGAACTGGTATTTTTAGCTCTTAGATTCATGAATGTGAATGAAGCTTAATGTTTAAACTTCTAATGACGTAAATTCATTAGTACATACAATGCCTATTTTAGGAGCAGCAATTATTCTCCGAAAATAACTTATTTCAATATAGGCAGTTCGTGGAATCGCTGAGGTATCGAAACAAGCTTGTAACTTCGCAGAGTGAATCATTGGCTTTATTTATTTTCTATTTGAAATTCATCCTAAATTAATTCTGTTTATTGCTCTCGTAATTTCATCGTTTTTTGTTATAATCAAATTATTTTGTTGTATTACGACTAAATACGTCGTAACCTTTGCTTTTTTTTTAAATCACGGCGAGTACTTGAGTGGTATTAGACTATCGAAGGATCAGTTGGTACTTGAATCACAAGATAAAGCGCGACATGGAATACAATTCGATGATATTCTATCATATGATCTTCGACATTGGAAGAAAAAATTCAAGAGGAGATATTTTAGCAATAAAAATTATCTTTTCGACTCGAGATAAGTTAGAACGACGCCGACGTTGAAAAGTTGGGTCTTATCGCGTGTGCGCAAAAAATGGCCGTACTATGTATATTTGCTTTAGTCATTACGTCATTGCCGATTATTTATTC
Source organism: Dynastes maya (assembly GCA_029619315.2). Lineage (NCBI taxonomy): Eukaryota > Metazoa > Arthropoda > Insecta > Coleoptera > Scarabaeidae > Dynastes > Dynastes maya. The sequence continues at coordinate 1,799,891 of JAROYE020000015.1, read as the reverse complement.
ATATACAAAGCGATTTTTCAATAAACAGATACCTTGGACGGCCGTTCTACGAATATTCATTCCGTTGAAGGCTTGCATGAATAATCGTTAAACATCATGATATCATCTTTTTAGATTAGATTAGCGCTACTATAATCTGTCGGGTTAATCCCCTCTTATCTTTACGCACAACCTAGTACATAAATACTGTAATTATAATGAGAATGGTACATACACGGAGCATCGCCACAAAGCGCCCTTTAATCTTGCCGTGATAAGATAATATGTATGTGCGATCATGTCTCTCTTTCGTAAAAATTCGTACGTCGATGTTTCGGGAGTCACAAGTAGGCGTGAAAAAATCATGTCCGTAAAAATAATAGTACCGATGCGTACTTGTTTTTCTTAAGTCAATATTGGCATATGGTAAATGTTTTCCTATGTGTGTTCCGTATAGCGTCCGATCGTCGTGTTAACTAATTCTTTTCTTCTTAAATTCAGTGTACGCGTTCAAATGGCCGCGAATGGTAATAATAGAGGTGCAGGGAGCAGTATCAGTACTGACAGTGATCGAATCGAAGTAGTTAGTGACGAAGTTCTACACCAGGATACCTCCCAACCCACCGTAATACCAATAACTCCAAGTGAGAGCAAGAGAAGAGAACGAAGGTATATCTAACGTTTATTGTACTGGATTTTAGGCCATGCGTTTATGCGGTGATTACTAGAGTTGCGAATTCTTATCCGGTTAGCAGATCCGTATTCAGGATATTTAAATTATTTACGCAAAAGGCGATGGTATACAATAACTTGTAAATTGTAGTTTTTCGTACAATAATACAATTTAGGAAAATACAATGAATTTCAGATAACACTGGCCATAGGTACCTACCTAGTAAAATCTTTATGTGATGTTAATGGTTTTCCTACGAGGAATAATGATTTATTTCTGTCCATACCTAGTTAGAAGGACCTTTACGAAGTTTTGAGACATTTTATGTTTCGGAACAAAAAAAATAAAGAAAAAAAACGAGAGAACCCATATTTTTCTCTAGAAACCCATACTAAAACTCCTTAGAGGGTCAAAATGTGCGCCGGTATCCTCAGCAATCACTAGTCTGGGCAAACAGCGGTAACAGCCAGTGTAGTAGATATGTGGTGCGGAGTCGGCGATTATTTCACGCATTCACAGCGTCAGTACTAAATCGATGCTTTATGCGGGTAGTTCTGTGTATATGTAGGCTGTCGTAACTTATTTCGTAATTGTACACTTATGTTTGCTTTAAAAATGTCGCAGTTAGGTACGTCGCGAAAACGACCAATGGCAGACCCAGTTAAAAACTTTATAGTGAACATGCCGGACTTAATTTTTGATGGCGCTAAAATTCAATGTCTAGTTTGTAAAATCCCTTTAATGTGTTGGTCCAGAAGCCATTCTCAACGTCTCATCGAGAGCAAATAGCATTCTAATGCAAAAAGTGGCATACGAGACCAAGAAAAATTTACATTTGATTTATGTGTTACTCTTATTTTATGTAATCTCTCGTTTCGTTTACTAGACAAAGAAGCATTTGTCTCCTTCTGGAATAAATATGCGGACTGGAAATTACCTAGTCGGACATCGATACGAAATATAGTGCCATTTGCTCGTGAACATATAGAGAAAAGAATGAAAACGGAATCGAAAGTTAAAAAACTGTGGTTGTGTGTGGACGAAACAACAGATCGTCAAAAACATTCTTCGGTTAATGTAATGGTACGTACAATGGAACCACATCGACCGTCATCCTCCTTCTTACTTGCTTCGAAAAGAGTTATAAATTGTACTGCCGATGAGGTTTTAAAGGTGGTGTTGAACTCATTGAACAAATTTGAAGTTTCAACTAAGCAATTTTTAATGTTTATGAGTGATGGTGCCGCAAACATGCGTTCTTTGGGCCGATCTCTTAAAGAACACAGTGGTAACTTCTTACATGTAACGTGTAAAATCCATACTCTAAATCTTGGGGCACAAACGATTCCTGTATTGATTGCTAGTACAAAGGCAGTGTTTCTAAAGTCCCCGAAACGTACCCGACTATTTCACAAGCTGTGTTCTGATTTACCTGAACCACCACAGCCGATTGTTACACGTTGGGGAACATGGCTGCAGGCTGCGTTTTACTACAACAAATATTTCGATCAAGTAAAGAAGGTAGTTTTAAAATTCAATCTGACAGAAGCTGCAGCAATCAAGAAAAGCCAGGGAATATTTCAAGATAGTCAGCTTAAAAGAGATTTACAAACTATTCACAACAATTACTTCGGACTAGCGGAGGGAATAGAAAAATTACAAAATGTTTCGACGTCGCTAGTGGGTTCTGTTCAAATTATGAACGATGTTTACGCAGAGTTATGCGCTGTAGAAGGCGAAACAAATTGGTGTGTAATACGAAAATATGAAAGTGTTTTAGAGAAAGACTCCGATTTTCTTACATTAAGACAAATTTGTGAAGGCGCGTGTGAAGATGTATTAAGCTGTTTCAAAGATTATTTTAAATATGCAAATATCGCTAGATGTCGATCGGCCGTTTTCGGCATTAAAAAACATTTATTTCGCACGTCGTACTCACTTGACTGAAACAGCTGTGGAAACATATCTAATGATTCAAATATTTAACAGATGTTACCCAGTTTGTGATTTCATGGAAGACTTTTAAAACGGTAAGTGTTTCAGCACGTTTTATAATTTATTTCTTACCTTCTATTTTATGTGTAAACTTTTATGCGCTCGCCACGCCTCTGGCTGTTACCGCATATTTACCCAGGTTACATATTAGAATGGTCATACTTGAAGAAGAACTTGTTGGGAATAAATATAGCACTGTAATTGTTGTTAATGGTAAACAAGACGATAAATATGCGCGTAATATTTAAGGCATCATTTGATATTCGATTTTTGTTTAAAAACTATGACCATCTAGCTGTTAGATGTCTTGCATACCGAACCTTATAAAGGTATTTCAATAAAAGTGTAATATCTTCAAAAATACTGGAAATAAGTATTACGTTATTCATACCATTTTGATGGTAATTTTACAAGAAAATTGCTAGGTATATCAAAAAATATAGCTTCTCTTTAAAAAAAATCGAAAAAAAGCGTTTGAATTTCTTTAAATAATGCCTGACAAATTTAACAGCCTGTATATATCTTTACATTATATCACTGTGAGACATACACAGTGTTCGCCTCTAAACTGACAGCAAAAAGGCAACTCGCGACACTACAATTGTCTTCAAGCTAAGTCTTAAAACGTCAAAATTTTAATCAAATTTGGCGCACCTGGTAGATCTATTTCTTAAAACTATTTTCAATTTCCCATGGTACTCTTGATTGACGTGACTTTCGTGTTTGAATATGTGTATAAATTATTATTTTTGTGATCTTTGTTCAATTTTTGATGTCAGGCGATTTAGGTTTTGGCTGTGGTATTGATTACCTTTTACTTATTTTATATTATTTCTCTATTACCCCAATAAATTTCATTCGATTATTCTATTTCCCAATTTGTAATGTAAATGTTTTACTTTCGAACCATCAAAATGGACGAACATCATATTGGGCACCAGGTGGACCGTTTTCTTCCCATTCTTGACATCGATGTTTTGCTTTATAAACTACAAATGGAGGCGATAGCCCCACACATCATAACTGAAATGATGGTTTTTGATGAGTCAATAATGTGATCATTATGTTTAAATCCTCGTTTGCAAATAACTTTAGCTTTAATTTTAAAATTGAGCTTTTTTATTGGGTATCCTAGGACCTAAACTGTGTGGAAAAATCAAACAGCTACGATTTCGGTATCTATATTAATTTTGAATGTATTTTATAACCTCATCCTCCCTTTATATGCATTTAGCTGCCTTTTATTTTCTTCCAGACATTACCACCGGCCCTATGCAGCATTTTCAAATCGCATCATTCAAAAATGCGGAAGAAACAACATTATTCCGACAGATATTCCGCACAAGAACTTTCGTTACTTTAAAGACATGGGTAATACGCTGCTCAATACTCGCTGGAGATGGATTCTGCTCTGCTTATGCGCGGCGAATGCCGTGGCTTACGTAGTGTTCGCCGGCTTATGGATGCTGATCGCCGTGATAAATGATGACAACGATGAGGATAGACGAGGCGATTTCCCGCCGTGTATAAACGGTGCCAATTCATTTACGGGTTATCTTTTGCTTAGCATGACGACCGTCAGCACGATAGGCTATGGAGTGCAATATCCAACGGAATGCCAGCCAACTTGGATGATTTTAACTTTACAAGCGCTAACAAACGTTGCTATAGAAGGTGCCATAGTTACGGCTGTATTTGTTAAGATGTCTAAGCCTACTAGTAAAAATCCCATAAGATTGTTTAGTAGGAAGGCAGTGGTAAGTGTATTCGATAAATTTAGTAACATTTCTATAAGAATTGCGCCGGAGTTTGTGGTTTAAATCAGTGAAATGATACGAAAGGCCCAGAGATCGCAACATGTTCTATATACTGAAACAGATCACTAAAACCCTTACCACAACACTTAATTCGTACTGGACGCACGTTTCGATAGCCAAGCTATCATCATCAGCAGCAAGACTGTCTTGCTGTCAGTCTTGCTGCTGATGATGATAGCTTGGCTATCGAAACGTGCGTCCAGTACGAATTAAGTGTTGTGGTAAGGGTTTTAGTGATCTGTTTCAGTGTTCCAGTGCCACAGTTTTAGAGTATCCGTTTAATGTTCTATATAATTTTTTTAAATTTTTGGCAATCACCAACGATGACCGTACAAAAGCACGGTCATCGTTGGTGATTGCCACTCTTTCGCGACTGAGAAGCTTGTAATTACAATTACATAAAAATGAAAAAGAACATAAAGAAATTATACATCAAAAAATGCAAAAAAAAGTACCAGCAAATCTTCGTCTTAACTCCTGAAACCATTTGTATATAGGCTATTCCACTGTATTATAGAATACATCGCTGAAAATTTAAAAGCATATGCGCTGACTTTTTAGATAGTTAACGAATCAACTTGACTGATGCAAACAGAAGATTCCGATATAAAATGTTTTTTTATTTTTTTTTGTTAGGGTTGTAAAATTTCCACTGTTAGCTGATGTGAATATAACGTATAAATTTGATGGAAATAAGTTAATCAAAATCCACATATTGAAAGATATCAGATACTGCAATTCAAATAATAAAATACAGGGTATGTCACCATGAAATTTGGAAATTTACACACATATGTAAGTTGTGCTTTAAATCTAGCTCTGCCAAAATATTTTCATCTGCCGGTATCTCTGTCTTATACCGGAAGTAGCCATCAGCTTTCCTATTTTAAAAGGAACAGTACTATTTTTATGTCAGATTTGGATTCTGTGTTAAATTTTAAAATTATTTTATGCAACATACATTAAAGAGATATATCTTTTCGAGAAAGTTTGACAGACGTGGTGCATCACAGGTTTTAAAATAACTTACAAATTGTAGTACGCCAAATAAATTATTCTGCTTTTGGTAATGTTCATGAAACGATATTTCCCTAGTAACAGATAAATTTGCTAAATTATACAGGGTGTGCCAGTAGGAGCCAGAGATATTTAAACTGAGAAATCTCGATTTTTTTAAGTAATTTTCGGTATGAGAATCTGCGTCAAAAGTAAAGCGAAAATGTGTAGCAAGTGTTGTTGCTAAAGTTAATAGTTTAGGAGATATTTTGTGAAAACCTCCTTTATCTTGAATATCGCATTATTTAATGTCAATTTCAGTTTGCTATGGTTAAATAATTGAAGGCAGACATAGGAAGGCATACAATCACCAACGATGACCGTGCAAAAGCACGGTCATCGTTGGTGATTGCCACTCTTTCGCGACTGAGAAGCTTGTAATTACAATTACATAAAAATGAAAAAGAACATAAAGAAATTATACATCAAAAAATGCAAAAAAAAGTACCAGCAAATCTTCGTCTTACCTCCTGAAACCATTTGTATATAGGCTATTCCACTGTATTATAGAATACATCGCTGAAAATTTAAAAGCATATGCGTTGCCTTTTTAGGTAGTTAACGAATCAACTTGACTGATGCAAACAGAAGATTCCGATATAAAATGTTTTTTTATTTTTTTTTGTTAGGGTTGTAAAATTTCCACTGTTAGCTGATGTGAATACAACGTATAAATTTGATGGAAATAAATTAATCAAAATCCACATATTGAAAGATATCAGATACTGCAATTCAAATAATAAAATACAGGGTATGTCACCATGAAATTTGAAAATTTACACACATATGTAAGTTGTGCTTTAAATCTAGCTCTGCCAAAATATTTTCATCTGCCGGTATCTCTGTCTTATACCGGAAGTAGCCATCAGCTTTCCTATTTTAAAAGGAACAGTACTATTTTTATGTCAGATTTGGATTCTGTGTTAAATTTTAAAATTATTTTATGCAACATACATTAAAGAGATATATCTTTTCGAGAAAGTTTGACAGACGTGGTGCATCACAGGTTTTAAAATAACTTACAAATTGTAGTACGCCAAATAAATTATTCTGCTTTTGGTAATGTTCATGAAACGATATTTCCCTAGTAACAGATAAATTTGCTAAATTATACAGGGTGTGCCAGTAGGAGCCAGAGATATTTAAACTGAGAAATCTCGATTTTTTAAGTAATTTTCGGTATGAGAATCTGCGTCAAAAGTAAAGCGAAAATGTGTAGCAAGTGTTGTTGCTAAAGTTAATAGTTTAGGAGATATTTTGTGAAAACCTCCTTTATCTTGAATATCGCATTATTTAATGTCAATTTCAGTTTGCTACGGTTAAATAATTGAAGGCAGCTGTCAGTAGTAAATAAAACACCACCATTTTGTTCCCGTTACTCTTTATTAATTCCTGATGGGTATCACGTTGAATAGATCTTGCAGCCAGTTCGTTGAAGGTCCCTTTTATTCTGTCAATTTTTTGCACCAATTAAATCTCTGTATACAACGATTTCAATATAACCCCACAAGAAAAAATCTAGTGCGGTTAAATCTGGAATCTCGATGGATACTTAAAGGACCGTTTTTAGCGATCCATCGATCGTCAAACATTTCAATGAAAATAGTCGATATGCCACGTGTGTTATGTGGGGAAGCCCCGCCCATTTGATACCATGTATTCCGCGCTTCTTCGTCCGGTCGAAGGCGTTATGATTCGCAGATAACGTTATGAAAAGTTCCTTCATAACGCAATCCATTTAAATTGTATTCATAAAAGTAAACAGACAGAGTTCTATTGTTCTTCAAAGCGCAGAGTATACTGTCACGTAAATGCCTCGCTATCTATCTAATCTATATAAATATGTATTGGTACATACCTTTGCGAGAGGTTTGAGGGGCTCTTACAAAAGATACTCCTATACACGTTTCATTTAACTTTTATTTATCTTGTACACAACTGTCTTGTCTGTCTTGTCACTTACAATTCCCTAGCTCATCTATACGCCCGAAGGCACATCGCATGCTCTCTCAGCGTCTATCTGACTTCCGGCGCATCGGCCGATGATCTAGATGATGATGCTACATTTTTTACCAGTGGAATTTTCCATGGCAATACCTTTTGCAAAATATGCCCCAGCATATTGGTATACTTAAGTTTAAAGTGAAGGTATGACCACCAAAGTTCCACTGCTACTAATCTATTCCTTATTCTATTAGTTATTCGAAAATGAACATTACAAATACAAATACAAATAAAAAAAATAATCATTGGATGGATAACAATAAGAAACATTATTGGACGCTATTTGAACTATTTCTGTTACATGGATCTTCCGGTGGAAAACGCTTTCAAACCATTCAACTGAAGTTTAGAGGTATCTTCGTCGCAATCTTTGGAACGCTTTCTTTGCCACTCGCACGATTAGTTCTAAAACGGGCAGCTCACATCTACCCTACTTAATTCAGACGGAGTTCCTGAGCTAGCAACATTCTTTCTATGGTTGGTTCCATGAATTATTCGACTCATCTCCACCCTACTCTGTTCAGATCGAGTTCCTGAGCCTATCATGCTTCTTCCATGGTACATGAGAACTTTTTGGCTGGTCGAAACTTATTGAAGTGTGCGGCCCATCTCCACCCTACTTAATTTAGACGAAGTTCCTGGACCACCAACACTTCTCCCTCCGCTCCCTTTAAGCTGGACCGTGCGTTGATGTTGATGATGAAGTGGGCACCTTCTAACACGCCAATGATTCATTGCTTGAAGTTGAAGACCTCTTCTCCAGCGATTCCTGGATTAAACTCGTTTTTTTCGACGTGACACATGAAACAGAAAATAGTTGCTTACCAAGCTTGTCATGTTCGAAGGTCTCTAGATAGAATTGGCTATCTTATCTTTCTTGTACGTCTTATTACCGGTATTCCAATTAAGACGATCATTATAAAGATCATTATATACAGTAAACCAGATTCGATGCCACTTGCGATATACTTGTATTTAATTTCATGAAGAGCATCGATATCTGCAAAAATCTTATCTAATTTTTTCGTGGCCCGATTAATAGCTCATTAACATACGAAATTAAATTTTGATGTTCTCTCGAAAGATCTTTTAAAATAAACTTTTTCGTGGAATTTAGTTGTTCTGTATTGTAATGAAGTGGTTCTAAAAACTGTACAGATAAATTACATTTATAGGGGTCGAAACTACATTACCTGATGTAGCTGTACAGTTTAAACTTAATGTTAATCGTCCAGTACCTACTAGTGGATAACATATTTCTCTATTTGTTGCTGATGGAAAACGCAATCTTAAAACTTCAAGAATCTTGAAAATTTTTTTTTTCTTACCACTTACGGGTATTCTGAAGCATAGAAATGAAAATTTTTACAGTTATGCCTTCCGTTTCTGCAAAATTTCGTTTCATCGCTACAAATAATATCAAAAAATGCATCATATTCTTGTTTTCGAACCAAAAAACATTCACAGAATTCTCTTCAACGTTTAATGTCTGTAAATCTTATATCTTTGATCAAAAATTAATGCTAATATAGCTCACGGTATTGGTGGAATCATTCCCGGCAAAAACAATATAGCAGAGAAAATAGTGCTAACATATAAACATGTTTCTGCTTACCCGGCGTCATCAGCATGGTTCTGAGGACAATTTTCTGCTGTTACAATTGCGTTTGCCTCTCGGTTTATGCTGCTGATCTCCAAAACAGCACTGAATATGTCTTTCGGCGATACCTAGCGCCAAGAGACACAGTCACCCCGTCCCAGAGGTTAGCAAGACAAACCGGAGTGTAGATGTCCACCACTTATCGGGCAGCTCCTGGGCTGCCAAACGCAAGGGGACGTTGTGCCTGGGCACAGCGACATCTATACGTGCAAATGATTCCTCAGGCTTACCATGATGTATAGAAATACACGTGGAAAGAATGGCTAGTAGCAATAACAAAAAATTAATGCTAATATAGCTCATGGTATTAGTGGCAAAAACAATGTAGCAGAGAAAATAGCGCTAACACATGCCTGAACAACTTGCAAACTATTTTCAGTATAAGAAACTATTCTCGGTATAAGAAGTTACTCATTTCAGGGCGCTTACGTGTGCCCGACAGTAACTTAATTTCTGTAATTACAAAGTACGGTTGACTTTGTCGAAGGCTTTGCTAAATTCTATTTAAACTAGTTCTGTTGCATTGTCCACAAAAAGAATCAAATTACATCTGAAATGTTAAGTCTCTAAATGATGCATAGAAGGATTGTGAGGAATCTCTCGAGCATTTCACTATTCACTTCGGCTTGGGTTATTTGCTTTAATATTTAGATGTCAACACTTCTGAAAAGCTGAGCTTTCAGCGGTTAACAGCGCCGGTTATATACCCATTTGACTAAGTGGCAGTAGCTCTTTGGCCATAGATCAGATTTTCCAGAAAATTCCAGAATGTTTCAGAAGGTTCTTTGGGCCTAAAATTTTTAAATTGAAATTGCTCGAAAACGCGAGCTAACTTTTAAAAACGGTTAGCACCATTAGATTCACCATACTCGAATTAGGTTTATCTTCCGGGGGTCCAGCTTGTATTTTGCAACTAGCACAGTGTAACTAAACATTGTTAAATTCTTAAATTTAACATTTTGAAATTCTTAAATTTAACATTTTTAAACATTTTTAAATTCTTGCAGATTTCAATGAGGGATGGCATACTATGTCTGGTATTCAGAATTCGCGATCTTAAGGGAAAGCACTGGGCCAGAACAATGATAAAAGCAATCTTGATAAGACGACGAAATTCACCCGAAGGGGAACCGCTCGCATATTACTTTGAAAATTTAAAACTAGAAAAACATGGGTTGATGCTTTGGCCTTTAGAGATAATTCATAAGATAACATATGAGAGCCCTTTCTGGACTATGTCACCACAATCGCTGTACAAAGCAAGGTGAGTAGACGAATTTCGAAAGTTATTAAAATTATAAGGGATAAGCTTGTCTTTTGTTTTAGATTTGAGATTATGATTATATTAGAAGGCGATTCTATAACAACAGGACAATCATCGCAAAGTCAAACGTCGTATATGAACAAGGAAATTTGTTGGGGTTACCGTTTTGTCCCTTGCGTCAGCTACGACAAAGACGAGCATAAATATATAATAGACGACGATAAATTTAACGAAATAATCGAATGCGATACACCTTTATGTAGTGCTCAAGAACTTGCTGGGCTTTTAGACGAAGCAACCAGACCGCCGGAGCAATTCTGGGATTTGCAATCATCGGTAAGCACTCCGATATCTCGAAGAAGCGAAAGTTCGATGGGATCAACACAGTTCAGGTTCCCTTCCTTTAGAATGAAGAAGGATATCGATGGTCTACCGTCAGACAGGGGAGTTTACAATAGACAATTCAGTGGTGCCACGTTAGAGACAATAAATTCGGTAGAAAATTTACTAGCTTCTAATACTAGTTTGAATGACGAGAAGAAAGAACCTACTGAGAAGCGGTTGTTATCTACGAACTTGTGATTTTGATACGCTTATACTCTGATTTATTTATTATACTTACATTTTGTAGGTTATCAGTATTAATGGTTAAATTTCTATTATAACACTTGTTTAAATGGAGTTTTGCGTCTCTTTTATAAGTATAGTTTTTATTCCATTGTTGCAATATAATATTCCGTTATCATCAACGTAGAAATTGATCTTAACTTATGTTACCCAATTTACTTTTGAAAGGGGATTCCCCTTGTTTAAGCCTTGATGAAAGGAAATGTTGCGGTTAGTGGTTCTATTGCATTAATTTTAATTCCAAAGGCGCTGTTATTACTAATTTATATTTTTCTGTATTGCTGAAAGTGCGGTTATTTCCGGACCTATAACCCCAAAAATTTTAACTTGCAAGGGAACACCCCGAAACCGAAAATCCAAAAAGAAAATTGAAACTTGGTGAACAAGAAGTCCATACCCAAGGATATTCGAAAGTGTATTTTCCTTATGTACCCAATCTCGTTTTAAGAGGGCGAAACTACCTCTGAAAGTTTAGTAGATTTTCGGTTTTCTTAAAATAACTCGGCAATAGCTTGGACAAATACATCACAACTATCAACAATCAAAACAATCGTCTCATTGAGCTCTATCACATACATGAAAATAGCACCCTAGTTCCATTAGAAAAAAATTATGGTGCCCTCCCCCACCCCTTCGGTAAGAAGCGTATTCAAATCCCACGTTATGCATATTACGGAGCTCTTCGAACAGTATAAAAATTATATTTTATTTTATGTAATATAGGTATAAAAAAAGAAATAGGGAGAAATAGGGAATACTAAGATTAACGTAAAATTTATAATTAAAAAAGTATTGTAACAAGTTTGAGAAAGTTCCGTGAAGGGCAGTGGCAACTACAAAGGATACGACGTCACGCATTCCAGAGAGAAGTAGAGAATTCTAATAAATAAGTCATCGCGGAATATACTAAAATGGAAACTTCTGGAATCGATACGTGCAGATATAAAGGTTGCAGCCGGCGGAGTGATTCATTTATTGTTTAGTTGTTGACGCGGTCTGGCAAAAGATAAACGGAAATGTAATTGAGTTCTCACTTGTGTTGCGTGTGATTTTCAAGAATGTAAAACCGTGCAAGAGGATGTAAAAATTCTCCGGACAGTTCTTTTGTTGTGTTTGTGGATTATATGTTACAAAATCGCAAAAGAAGCCTTTAAGTGAATTACTTCAAGGATGTTATGAACACTATTTTGGCTTCAAAATTAAAAATCAAGACAAAAAATGGGTACCACATATATGCTGTATTTCGTGTTATATTAAATTAACTCAGTGGAGTAAAAACAAGAATTCTTCTGAAGTCTTATCGGAAAGGCCGATGATTTGGCGTGAACCAACAAATCACGTCACAGACCATTACTTCTGTCTTGTAAATATTGAAGGGTTTTCAAAAAGAAATAAACATAAAGTAACGTATCCGGACATTCCATCTGTAAGCAAACCGTTGAAAAGAACTGATTGTGAGCTTCCAACTCCAATGCATTTAAATTCTTTTGCAAATTCCACGGACGAGGAAGATATAAACGATGTTTTGAATGTGTCATTTTCAAGTGATCTGACGTATGTTTCTTCTAACGAACTACATCTCATTACTCAATAAGATCTCAATGACTTGATACGGGATTTGGGTTTAACCAAAGAAAAATCACAAATTTTGGGACCTCGATTAGAGAATGGAATGGAATATAACCCTGCCGAATGGCGACTGTTTATCGACTCGTCGAAAAGAAGTCTTAAAGCCGTTTTACTTTATAATGGTAACTCGAAATCAGCAATTCCATTGGCTCATTCTACAAACACAAGAGAAACGTATGACAGTATGTCAAGTATATTAAACCTCATTCAATATTCAAATCATCTTTGGCAAATCTGTGGTGACCTTAAGGTTATTTCCTTATTACTTGGACTACAAGGAGGGTTTACCAAACATTGTTGTTTTTTGTGTCTGTGAGATAGCCGAGCAGTTCAGAAACATTACCAAATAAAAGAATGGCAGCCACGGACCAACATTGTTCCTGGAAAATTTAATATAAAATCTGAGCCGTTAGTGGATTCTAATTTGGCGATTCTACCCCCTCTACACATTAAATTAGGATTGATTAAACCGTTTGTGAAAGCACTAGAAAAAGAAGGCAACTGCTTTAAATACTTAAGGGATAAATTTCCAAAGCTGCCTGATGCGAAAGTTCGCGAGGGAATATTTGTTGGTCCACAAGTTAGGAAGCTCTTCAAAGATGAAAATTTTGAACGTACCGTGAATGATTTAGAGCTGGCAGCATGGACTTCTTTTAAAAATGTTTGCAAACATTTTCTGGGAAATCAAAACAGTGAAAACTACCAAGATATCGTGGCTAATTTGCTAGAAAACTATAAAAATTTAGGGTGCCGAATGTTGCTTGAAGTTAATTTTTTGCATTCACATTTGGATTTCTTTCCTGCTAATTTAGGAAAGATGAACAGGGGGAATGTTTCGATCAGGACATTGCAGAAATGGAGAAACGATATCAGGGTAGGTGGGATCCCGTCATGATGGGAGATCTTTGCTGGTTTCTAGTATTTGTTATGTCGAGATTCTTGTACTTAGCTATCTTTTCCTTTTATAACTTCTGTTTTACAAAATTTGTAAATACAATTATTATTTATCTACCAGCGGAGTATAATTATAACTCTAAAACTATACGTGGTGGAAAGATTTGATTTTTGGTTATGCCTTCAAAGACCGTAAGAACTTTACACCCATTTTTACAACAGTTATTGAAAAAAAAATTAAAATTGTCGGCTAGTGAATTACTTCATCTGTATGGTAATGTCCCTCTTCATAAAAATGCTTAAAACAACGGTTGCACCAGGAACACCGTATTATAGCACGGAAACCACATATGGCACATCGCGATGGAACTTGAAAATCTTCTGTGAAGGTAAAATATACAGGATTATCGAAGTGATCTGGGTGGTTGTGAACACAACCGCTTTTGTACCAGGCGTAAACAAATAAATCATGATATTTTGTAGAAGATAATTGGTTATGCACTAAAGATTGTAATTTAATAATGTTGTTACGTGAATACAGATTAATATCGTAATTGTGTAAGAAGACCATATCGGAAAATTTCCTAACAACGTTTTTCCAAACACAAATTCCATAGATCTGCAATAGTTGTACCATGCCAGTTGTTTTCTTTGGTATTGTAAGGATGTTCACGTTCTTGTTGGCCCACATATGATTTCTTAAGGTAGATGGGCAATGACCAGTCTATGAATCAAGTAATAAAACTGTTTGAGGTCCAGTATTTGGAATATATACCTTTGTGAACCATTCTTTAAATAATGCTGACATGCTACATAGATATTTGCTGCTCTGTATATTGATGCGCCCACACGTGGTCCAAATGTACCACTCTGTTCTTTTAAAACCATAAATAGCGGTGATAACAAGCATCTAGATACGGATACTGGGGTATAATAATAATAATAATAATAATAATAATAATAATAAGCACATTTATTTCTATAATGTTCCATACAATGCACATACATAATACACAACACGAAGAAACAGGTCAACCAAGAAAACACAACATACAAACTAGTTAACATAGTCGTCTAGACTGTAGCAATTGCGCTGTAGTAAGTATTCTTTAGTATGTTTTTTAAACAAATGAAATGAATTAATGGATCTTATGCTTATAGGCAGTTTATTGTATAGAAGGCAACCCCTGTATTCGAGACTTTTCTGAAAAATTGCTGTTGAATGCTTAGACGCAAAAAGATAATGTTCTTGTCTCGTATTAAAATTGTGAGAAACATTATTTTTACTGAATGAATTATAATATTTATACACAAAGCATAAGACTTCAAATATATATATTCCATAAAATGTTAGGAAGTTATTTTTACTAAAAATACTTTTACAAGATTCCAACGGTCCTAAATTGAACATTATACGAAGAGCTCGTTTTTGCATGAGAAAAACACGGTATGCGTATGGAGAACAACCCCAGTGAATTACACCATAACGTACAGCAGATATAAAATTAGCATGATAAAAGGTTTTCATGGTGTCCAGATTACATGACTTGCGCAGGGACCTCAATGCAAAACAAACCCTGCCCAATTTACAACATAAACAATTAACATGATCTTCCCATTTAAGATTACTGTCGATTTCCAAACCCAATACTGCAGCGCTATTACTAAGCGATAACTTGTTGGAAAAGAGTGATAAATCCAAAGCAACGGATCTGGGATTAGCAAATAACACATACTTTGTCTTTGCTTGATTAATGACAAGTCTGTTATCTGAAAACCAATTGCATAACTTGTCGTAGATTAATTGAGTGCACTGAAAGAGTTTTTCTGACAAGGTGACAATCGATGTGATCAACTGCATGTACTATGTCATTTACAAATACCAAAAAGAGAGTTGGTCCAAGTATTGAGCCTTGAGGTACTCCAATATTTGTGACAGCCACATTAGAAAATACATTGTCGCAACGAACTCTCTGTTGCCTGTTGCTCAAGTAACTCATGAACCATTGCTTGACTGTTCCACGAATACCCATCTTATCCAATTTATACAAAAGATAGTTATGATTAACACAGTCGAAAGCCCTGGATAAATCAACGAACAACCCCAGAATGAATTTTCGATTATCCAACGCCCTATAAACGTGTGTTAGAAAACTAAAAAGAGCAGTATCTGTACTTTTACCTGAAATAAAACCGTGCTGTGTATCCTGTAATATATTTTGATTTATTAAGTAGTGCATTAACCTGTAGCTGTGGGTTGTCGCGAATATAGACTGTACAATACTCTTAACTGCTTTCGATCCCTGTGGAACTAACGTGCGACCAGAGAGTAATTCCGGATTGAATCCACTTTCATCAGTGTTGAATGTGTTACTAGGGCCTATTTTCGCAATATAGGGTTTTATGAAATTCAACGAAATCCGATTTAACTCTGCCGTGTCTGTACGATATGAATGGGTAACGAAATTGGTAATTTTTCTGGAAATTATCCTGTATACTTTTTTAAAATACCATAACCAATGTGGAGATGCTTGAAAATTTGTTAACCATACTTCTTCATTGGCTTCCGAAGCCCATTTACGGAGATCTAGGTTGTGAATTTTGACGCCTGCTTCTCTGTTAATAACAAATTTATTAAAAACGTATGCAGTTCTTGTTCCCCCTTTTTGTAATCATGCCTCCCATCTAAGCAGAAAAAAGAAGTATGAAAACAAGAATGTATGGAAATTGGCCTGCGATTTTTTACCTGTATAATTGATGCGAAGACTTTACTCTCTTAAATCTATGTTTTACCGCTTCATATGAGCGTCGCCTTTTTCCATTTTTCCTGATATTCTAAAGAGACAATATCTTCGCCCTCAGGTACACATTCTTCTTCTTCTTCAAATCGTAAAACTTCTAATATTTCTTCCCGTGATGGTGGATATCTGTCATCGACAAATTCTGCAGAATGTGGTCTAAATTCTTGCGAGAATTCTAGTGTTACGGCATTATCTATCACAAATGTTGTGTCGTCTCGAGATCTAATTTATAGATCCCTTAATAGGTCGTAAATTTCATTTTCTTTATTGGGTCTTTATAAGCTTATTTCCTAGTAGTATAGTGAAACCACAAAATAAATATTTTCTTTCCTGGATTTTATTTCTTCTAAAAACATATATTCTTAAGACTTCTATATGTTCTTTAAGATATTATTAATTTTAACAATTTAGGACTCAAAGGGTTAAAAATAAAAATTATATTCTTGTTAAGTAAACCGATATCTTGATAACATGACGTATTGCCAACGATTTTATTTATTTGATATCGAATTATCCCCACTGTTTGTCTACGAAGATCAAATAATCCTTAACCAATTCCCCAAACCGTAGTTCTCTTAATTACACGATTTCGCCATCTAATAAAATAACACAACATGTGTGGGAAGCCGAGGGACAGCAGATGTTAGCAATTTCTTAAGGGAAATATCCCTCACCAACACGGCTTCTCAAACACCCGAAGATTATGTAACGGCATCATCCTATTCATACAGTTTTCACGCGCTCTGTGGGACTTGCCGAAAGACGTTAGCCAGCTGTCGACTAAATTGGGTTGTTTGTTTTTAATTTACGATTTGTTATCTGCGGTTTCGCCACCAACCACCGTCGACGCAGGAAATACGCACTTATTTGGGGAAAACGTAAGGGCAAATGGCCGAATTATTTTCTTTTATTGCTGGTGTTTTTCGCAATCCGGTCGACCTGGTCGCCAGACGAGCGTACGCATCGCACTTTTTTCCAATTTCCCTAAAAAGGGTTTCTAGCATTACATCCTATCTCGTTTCCCTTGCGACCCGCCTTCTCCAGTTCCTTATTCATCTGCAAATTTTAGATTACGACGTATATCAATCGAATTTATGGTCTTTCATCTAGAAATGAGATCGGGAAAGTGATGGTTTGTTTTGTAGGAAGTGAATGGAATCTAAAACTTTCTACATGTCTGTTTCAATAGAGTCGATAAGCCACGTTGCAACGTGAATTTCAGTATATTAGACTTCTTCTGCGTGTATATGGATAGGGTAAGGATGGGAAAGAGTGTGCACTTAATTTATCTACGACTTAGAAGATTGTGATATATTTGACAGTGTTTTTTGTATTTGACATTGTTTTAATTTACCGGCTACCTGAATCAATCCTTTCGAGGTCCAAAATCATTTCAATAATTTTGTTGTTTTGATATGTCAGTGTCAGTTTATTGTGATAGTGATTTAACATTTATTTTCGAGTTTGTGCAATATTTTGTTAGAAAATGTCGCACACTTATTCAAATTTAGAATACGCAGTGTTATATTCAATAATTACATCGGAAATCAGCTGTCAATCTAGGACGTATAAGGTATTCAGGATAGCCACCCGATTGTAATGAAGGTCCCTCTGCGGGTAAGCCAAAATTCCCCCTAGGCCGACTGGCCTTGGAGCAGGGGTACTACAAATTGTATATAAGTCCAGATAACGACGATTTTGGTGTAACGTAGATAAAACTCCATCTTCTGTGCAATTTCTCCATTTGTAAATCGACAAAATTAATGTAAAAGCCTCCTAAAACAGACATCAGGGGTATTTCAAACATTAAATATATTTCGTTTACGTATTTTCGTTTTTAGTAGTGTAGTTTGCCATATTTGTGTCGTCAGTGGGTTTTTTTTAGTCTAGAGTTGCATAATTCCAGTCATCTGGTAGCGTCAACGCTTTCATTCTCTCGTTCTATTTCAGTAAAAAACTTTATTCCTCGAAATTCATCATAATATTACGTTTAAAAAGACATCATCAACAATTGCTGTGAAATGGAACAATCGCTATCGCGATTAAATAAAAGAAACGAGGGAGCCCAGAAATGTCATTAATTCTGATTAAGCTTTAGTCGAATTAACTGTAACCTGAAAGAAAGAGCAACCGCTATGAATGTGTAAGAATGTGATTTAATAATTCTGCATTGCATTATAAGAACGTTATAGATGTGGTAGTAAATACCATCAATTTTATTAGATCCCGCGGTCTTAACTATCGTCAGTTTAAAGCATTTTTGGATGAACTCTCTTCAGAACACGATGATGTGACATACTATTGCGGAGTAAGGTGACTAAGCAAAGGCAAAATGCTAAAAAGATTTTATGACCTTAGAAAAGAAATAGCTGATTTTATGGAAATGAAAGAGAAAACATTGCCGCAAATTTGTGATCCAACATGGCTTTGTGACTTGGCATTTCTGGTAGACATCGCAGGACACTTAAACGACCTGAACTTGAAGCTTCAAAAACAAGGGCAATTGGTAAATCAGCTGTACAGTCATCTTAAAGCTTTTCAAAACAAAATTCGCTTGTGGGAACCACAAATGAGAAGTAAAAGCTGTTTTCATTTTGTAACATTATCCAGTCACGAAAACATTGATTACGGTCGCTATGCTGAAGAACTGAAACTACTGTCAGAGCAATTCACTGATCGGTTTTCCGATTTTAGGAATATGGATAGCACTTTCAATATTTTTGCAAATCCGTGTAAGTGTAATGTGGAGGATTTTCCGCTTCACCTACAAATGGAGTTGATCGAGCTTCAAGAAGACTCATATTTGAAGTCTAAATTTGATGATGTGGAACTAGGCGAATTTCACAGAACATACCTTTCCGACGAAAAGTATCCACAGCTGAGAGTTTTCGCAAGAAAAATAATTTGCACATTCGAAAGCACGTATAAATGTGAGCAGTTTTTTTCAATCATAAAAATTAATAAAAATAAGCATCGTACTCGGCTTACAGATGTTAATTTAGAAAACACTTTGCGCCTATGTACTAGTGATATTGACCCCAATATTGAACATCTTGTTTCTCAGCTTCAAACTCAAGTCTCTCATTGATTTTCATTTGATTTTTCTATCTTTTTTTGTTAATTTGCTTTTTATATGTTTGATTGTGCTATTATAATTCTAATAAATAAGAAAATGTGTGAATTTTTATCGCCTTTTTATTCACTACTATCTACTTATTTCTTACCTACGGCCCGCGACCTGATTAAGTCCCGAAATTACGCCCTCGGCTAAACAAAGGTTGCCTATACCTGGTTTATACAATGCTCTTTTGCAAGTAGACCGGTCATTCTTAAAGCAAATTAATGATGTAAATATAGCTTATGAACATCTCTATAGCAAACTCTATTCATTATTTGATCTTCATATACCACTGCAAAAAATAAAACTACTAGCTACCCTCCATGGTTTAATGCAGATATAATTAACAACATTAAACTGAAAGCACATTACTTCGAGGATTATAAAAAAACTAACAACACAAATTCTTTAAATCAATTTAAAAATCCAACTTTATGAAAAGCCAAGCTGAATTCAAATTATGTAATTCGAAACACTATGCAACAATCCTCAAGTTCTGATTTGAGTAAGCGGCATGTATTCCGGCTTATGAATTGGAACACCAGCAACCTTGCTAATTCGCTGGATGTAGTAGATGGTTTTGCAAGTTATTTGCAAAACCGTCTATTATATCCTTAGGGATACTTCTGCAGTTAATATGTATTATATTACTGAGACGGAGGTTCATGATGCCATTAGAAAATTAAAAAACAAAATGACATCGGGTCCAGATGGAATACGAAACTTCTTGGTCAAGGACAGTGAAGCTGTCCTTGCAAAGTCACTGGTTATAGTCTTTAATTTGGCACTCACAAGTGCTGCAATGTCTGTCCGATATTTAAATCTGGGTTACCTGAAGATACTGTTAACTATCGCCCGATATCGCTACTGAATAACTTCGCAAAGATACTTGAAATAATATGACACTCGCACATATATCCGAAAGTATGTGATTTTATATCACCGCATTAGCATGGCTTCATGGCAAAGAGATCAACGGTTATTAACTTAATGTACTTTACCCAGTCTAGGCAGTCGTGGCCAAGTGGATACAATCTACACGGATATTTCAAAGGCATTTCATAGGATTAAGAAAATGGATTCCTTTGGTTTTAGCAATCGTTTACTGCAATTTTTGACTTCATACTTTCGTGATAGAGTCCAATATGTATCCTACAATGGATATAAATCAAAATTCTACACAGCTACATCAGGTGTACCACAAGAATCCAATTTAGGCCCACTTTCCTTCATTTTGTTCATAAATGATTTGCTGGACAGGATCGATTGCAGTGGATGTATGTTTGCTGATGACCTAAAAGTATTTAAAGAAATTAGTACACTCACCGATTGCATTTATCTGCAGGATCAACTTAACAAAATTTCTCAGTGGTCTATAGAGAACAAGCTACAAATAAATACAGGGTGCGTCAAAGGAACCTGACGAGTTTTAATGTGTAACTACAAATGTATTTTCCAATATGTTTATTTTAACATACAAGTATTCGAAAGTATATAACATGCCATTTTATTTATGGAAAATAATTTCGCTCAAATGACGTCCTTCACTGCGGACACACTGTTCCAAACGGTTTCGCAAATTCCCCATTACGCGTTGTAGCATACCCATCGGAATTGCGGTGATTTCATTGCGAATGTTTTCTTTCAATTCTTCAATGGTCCTTGGTCTCGTTAAATACACCTTACTCTTAAGATAACCCCATAACCAATAGTCACAAGCCGTGAGGTCGGGAGACCTTGCCGGCCAAGGAACATCTCCATTCCGCGAAATGACTTTTCTCGGAAACATTTCTCGCAGTCGAGCCATTGACGCTCGTGCTGTATGCGCTGTGGCGCCATCTTGTTGGAACCATACAGTATTTAAATCGATGTTCCGTCGACGAAGCTCTGGTTCTAAAAATGTGTTTAACATTTCCACATAACGTTGCGAATTGACTGTGACATGATTTCCTGCATCGTCCTCAAAAAAATACGGGCCAATTATACCGAATCGCCCCACTCCGCACCAAACAGTAACCTTGCGACTATGAAGCGGTCGTTGATGGAGTTCTCTGGGATTTTCTGAACACCAGTAGCGAAAATTCTGCTTATTTACGTAGCCTGATAACTCGAAATGCGCCTCATCAGACATAATTAAGCCACCTAAATCATTTTCACCAAAAAGTTCCAGAAGTTGATTGCAACAATTCAAACGGTTTAAAAAGTCTTCAGCTGTCAGTTCTTGAACAATTACTAATTTGTAAGGGTGATAATGTAAATCCTTATGCAAAATACGCCGTACTGTACTTTCGGAAAGTCCTAGAGTTATTGCTTGTCGCCTTGCTGAACGACGTGGACTTCGCTGAACCGCTGTTCGCACCCTCTCAATATTTGCTGGAGTCCGAACTGTTCGACGCATTCCTGGTGGCTTATCTTTCATTGCTGATGCAGATCGACGAAAATTTTCAACCCATAACTTAATTGTGTTACGGCATGGAACAGAACCGTGACGTCCAATATTGAAGCGCGCACGAAATAAACGTTGTGTACTGACAACCGAGTCGTGATTTTTAAAATACGCCTCGAGAACGAATGCGCGATGTTCACTCGTCCACAGCTCCATGACCTACTAAAATGGCATCTACTACCGATGTCATTCCCACTGTAACCGCTGTTCTACGTACTATAACGGCTTTGTACTATTCATTATAAAAACGTCAGGTTCCTTTGCCGCACCCTGTATTAGCAAGTGTACAATTTTGACATACACAAGGAAAATGGATCCACTAAGATATGATTACTGCTTCGACGATGTTCCTTTTGCTCGCTGTTCCTCTATTAAAGATCTTGGCATCTACTTTGATTCAAGCCTTAGCTTCGCTCCTGACAGAAATTATACTTCAATATCTGCGCTAAAAATGCTGGGGTTCATCGTAAGAAATTCTAAACTATTTCAAATAAACCCTGCTATGTCCCTATACAACATATATGTTAGAAGCAAGTTGGAGTACGCGAGCATAATTGAGAGCCCGTTTTACAAGTTTCACATAATGATGATCGAGAGGATTCAACGGAAATTTCTTAAATACCTATCTTATAGAGCACAAGGAGTTTACCCGCCGTAAGGAATTGACTAAAATGTTCTCCTTGAAATGTTTGGTATGGAGTCTCTGGAAATGCGACGCAAAATTTATAGCCTAAGATTCTTATATAACGTTGTACATAATAAAATTGAGTCTACTTATATAATACCCCAACTCAGGTTCTTTGTACCTAGAATATCATCTCGTCAGCCCCTTACATTTTGCATGCCAACTGTAGCAACCAACACCAGTTTACACTCCCCATTAATGGTTATGCAACGAAATTTCAATTTAATATCTAAGTTTTCTGATTTAAATCACAGCTCATTAACTGAAATACTGAGGGTAGCTAGATCGTATTTGTAGTTGGTTCCTCAGCTAATCTGCTCTTGTCTGAGCCTCTACTTTTGCTACTTTTGTTAGTTTTGTTACTTTGGTTACTTTTTTGGTTATATGTAGTCAATGTAATTAGTTACTTTTTTCCAGGATGTATGTGTAATTAGATAGCTATATGCCCTTTGTTTAGATTTAAGTATCTGTTTGGGCAATAAAGATGATTATTATTATCAACCATATGCTTTAACGTTCCGCGACTGGCATCCCGTCATGCGTCTACCACATGACACGCAATGCCAATGTGCAGCATGAAAACATCTTTGTCGGTTCCTTTTTCACATGAATAGATTATGTAATGTATTCATATTCTATATATTTTCTTTGTCCTGTAATTGGGCAAACTATATATATTATTATTATTATTATTATTATTGTAATTAGGATAATCATCAAAGAAGTATTAAACTTTCAACAATGTAAAGTAACAATAAACATTTAGAAAGCTAAGTTATTTGCATCCAGTCAGGCAGTTTAAATTGCAATTCAAGGTGACAACACTGACGTTCTTTTTGGTCAACGTCAATTTTCAACGAGATCGTCTTTCAAGCCGCGGAACGTGATCTTACAAACCCCTAACATAATTACGTTCCAATCTCAGTTGACTACGCCAATATCGAACGAGTCCTTTACCTATACGTAATATACACGACGTCTATACACCTATAGACCATACTATGAGTAGAGCATGAGTAATTGTGTTCCTATGGAATGCGGTACCTGACAAAGGACGCAATGCCATCGCGGTCCATTACATCAGAAGATTGGTTTAATTAGCGCGGCACGAAAGACCCGTAGCGCGCTACGACGATGACGCCCTCTGGCGGCGGCGACGGCGGTGTTACGTACGCGCTTCTCTCTCTGTACGTTCGCGTTGATCAACATCGGCTTAACAATTACGGCTTGCGGTCAACTCGACTGTAAAATAATAAAAAAGAATGACGAGCGACACGGAGGAGAAAATGAGGGAAGGCCGGCTGGTCGTTTGATGTGTGTAGCCATTTTATAACCTAATTTCCCATATTAAATTGGCACACTAATGTTAGGTAAATGGTTAAAAATTATGGTCAATTAAAAAGAGATCCGAGGTTTTGCCTTTGAAGAAAAGAGTGCCACTTTTATTAGGGTTGAAAGCTACAGAGGATTTTACTCTTCCTGCAGTTCAATAATTAAAATGCGAACGAAAAATTAATAAAGAAAACCAACTTTGTCATTTGTCATTTAACGTATACAAATTCCCCGTTCTTTAAAACGATTAGATATAATAAAAATTGCACTTTTAAGTGTTTTTTCTGCCATTAAGAAAGCTGGCACTAAAAGGCCGTGATTATCCTAATGTTCTTTCATTCATCTGGAATCGACAGCATTTGTTAATTTTCTAGCAAAAGTATCTTACGATACGCTTTCTATTTAAAATGTATTTATTGTTCTTAAAATAAAATTCCATAATTCAATTTATATAAATCATTTCAAGTTGTGACGAACCATCAAAGTCTGTCGGATTTAAAAACTGTTAAATCTGGAAAAGACGTAAAAATTATATTTTATTTTTCACCCTTTATTATGTCATTAAATCTTGTGTAAATTTGTAATCGTTTATTTAATTCTATTAATAAATTTTTCAAAGAACCAGAACCGACTATTTTGAGCGCAAGTGTACCTTGTTTATGTTACTGTTTATGTTGAGCGTTAATGTACTTGTGTAAATTCAATAATTGCGGTGTTTGTGCAACGGCGTTCTCGTAAGCTACTTCACATGCAAGGTCGAAATACGGCATTAGCAAAAAGTGCCGCGTTACACCCGAAATCTGCTATA
This sequence comes from Dynastes maya, assembly GCA_029619315.2. Classification (NCBI taxonomy): domain Eukaryota; kingdom Metazoa; phylum Arthropoda; class Insecta; order Coleoptera; family Scarabaeidae; genus Dynastes; species Dynastes maya. Next base: position 1,775,103 of record JAROYE020000015.1, on the reverse strand, counting down.
TAAACCGTCCAAAATGTTATAGCTTTGCCTTATACTGTCCGGCCTTTTAGCTGAGCAGAAGGCCTCCCCGACCGCACTACGCAACCGTCACTATTCCCTAGCTTTTGCGAAGCTTGGGCGATAATGCCGGTATCCGACAATCGTCCGATTTTAACTGGCTTTTCTGAGATGACGATATCCGTTTACGTCCATGTACCCGTTTGCCGGAGTCTTGAAATCACACAAGTCCGTAAAGGGCGGCGCGCTTTCTCTTCCGTAATTTATCGAAAATAGAAATTTAGTTAAACTTTGCACAAAGTCCGTAACCGGTGATAGGTTTTCTGATTCTATAAACAAAGACCGTGTAAATATTTAATAATATGTCAGTTTGTAATGCTTTCAATGTAAACGCCAGAGTTATATTCTGTATTTTACATTTTCGACCAGAATCATTGTAAATATTGGCAATTCTGATGTTATTTTCTTTTTCGTTTTAAGAACCCGAGAGATTTTACGTTATTTTACTAATTTGAAGAATTTTATTTTGATTTATAATATGTAAATGAATTTGGTTAATGTTGTTTACTTTTTTCTTTGATGAACCTCTGGACACAAGAGCACACCATTCGATAGGATTCGTCAATATGCATCGTGCTTGATTAAGATCACAAATCACACTCTTTTTCTTAGTCACTGAGCCCGCAAACAGTTTTTGTTTCCCTGATTAGTAAAGACGTGGTGGTTATTTACTTCTCGACAGCTGATTCTATTCTTACGAGTAAGCATTCATGATGCGCGTGGCGACATCTCGTGGTCGAAGCTGGAACTGTATTATAAAGCCAATAATATAGAGTTCCTGTCATCGATAAGCATAAGAATATATCATTTGAAATAAGGAAAGCTTGTAGCAAGCAGTTTATTCGCGTATTATTTACGACCCCAGAATAAGTTGATTAAGAAAGCGTCCGATAAATTTTGTTACTTCACGTTCGACGCGTTGAAGATTCTAAGTTTTATCCAGAGAGAGGGCACAAGTAAGCTTCACAAATTTATATGTTTTTATTCAGATACTTTGCTAAGGTTGGCCGTCTAGGGTTATTGCGAAGTGTCACCACTGCGTATCAGCAAGTTTGAAACGTCCACATTCCCTAGCGAACCTTACAAAAAGTTAAGTAGCCATATTTAATTTGAGAAAATATTCTTTTATGCCAAATAGAATTATTCTATATGTTTGGTGGATGGAGAGATGTTCTCGCTTCCCTGGTCTTATTGGCCGGAGATATATTTATTGAATAAAATCCCCAGAATAAGGAGAGGAGACCAAAAGGAGGGAAATCCTACAGAGCGATGGTTAATTTGGTGCCATTGACGAGTTGGGTGGTAGAGAAATTGGGAATTTGCTTTAAAGATATAGCAATATTTTGAGCTACTTCTTCATTCGAGACAGTGTTGATATGTTCACGTTTTGATAAATTGCCAACTGTACTGTTTGAATTGTGCCCTTGCAAAGTCTTTGTAGCGAGCAAACGTGAATATTGTTAAAAGGATCACAACCTCAATCATCATTACTGTTTTTATTTTCCTCTTTCACTTCATCCAGTCGTCTTTTGCCTTAAAGTTGAAGCACCACTTATTTTGACAACCATTATCACTGCTAAAGTAAGTTTTATAGGCTAACTACATTTTGGTTGAATCCCATATTTTTCCACTCGTAATAAAATATTTTATTCCAAACTAAAATAATCTCTCCATCTTTTTCACCTTTGTCAGCTTCCAGAGTGATTTGAGCCATATTTGTATTAACCGTTGTTGGAACATTGTCATACATTAGGGATAGAGCCACAGTTTCAGGAACTAAGTACCAGATGCACCATGATAAAGTGCTTTAATTGCTTCAGAAGACATAAACCATACACTCAAGCGAGAAAAATGCATTTTCTTCTTAAAGAATTTTTCTCCCTATATGATAATTGAGATTGATCTTGAAACGGGAATATCTTGAAAGCATAAACTATCCTTGTCATCCACCTAGCATGACTCACAGCCCCTGGTATACGAAGCGATATACCATTGATCGGAATGCCGCCAGGAAGGATCCATCATTAACTCCAATAATCCTAATTAAATATCCTGCGGTTGTTTCTACGTCATCCTTCGACAAGAAGTGAGTGGAAGCAGCTCTTCGAAAATAACTCAAAAATGTGATGACGCTAAGGGCGGTACAACAGGTCACGATTTAACAATTTTTCTAGATTTGCACAATCACCATTTACTCGATCTGTGTTGCTTGCCTGAATTTTGTCGGTTATACCCCTTTTCTCCATCTCTCGGTAAACAGCCATGGCATGCTCTTCTCCTGAATATGTTGGGATTTCAGGGACTCTCAACAATCTCAACCAATCATGACGTACATGTTGAGACGACGTACATGTTGAGACGTCATGTTGAGACGAAAGAGGATTCGTAAGAAATTCTTTTCTCAGTGCGAAATTTTCTGGGCAAAAATTTGCAAATTTTATGGTCGGTGAGGGTCGCCTCGTAATTGTCTGATTGAGCCAATATTTTGACCTTGGAGAGAAATACTAAAACCACACTCGCAATGCCATTTCCGATCCTCTATCTAATGGTGTACTTGACATTTTTAAGTATCGTTTCGGTGTTTTCTGGTCATCATTAACTTTCTTATTTCTTATCGGCGCCATATTGGATTTGGCACAGTTGGAAAGAGTTTTTTTTCTGATTTCAAGCAAGGTGTTGGAGATAAAAGAAGAAAATGAGCACATTCGTTTTTCTTGTCACAGGTCCATCTTCTTTTCGGATTCATAACAAACACAAGATTTAGCAACTTTGCCAAATTTCATTACGCTTTTCCAACGCCCTTTTCCATTCTGCAGCAACTTATATGGCTGTGCAGCTCCTCTTTCCTTGACCAAGGTGTCTTACTTGGTTCCGCACATTTGCCTATCACTGTATAATTAGAAACTAGGCTTTACTTAGAGAAATACAATGTAGATGATTTAGATGGTTTCTCTGGTTAAGTGTTTTTTTTGATTTGCACTCCGTAACTATTTCAAAAACTCAAAAAAGTCAATATCTCAACTCCGCTGCATTCACATTCGCACATTAAATTAATAGGTACAACGCAACAATATTTTGGCAAAAATATTGCCGCCATTCCTGCAATTCGTTCGAGCACGTACCGTTCGTTAGCTACCGGTCTAATAGGGTACGTTCCCTTTTTATGGTTTTTTCGATAATTTTATCGCGGACCATTCGCACTGTAGCGCACCTAGTAATGAAAGCGGCCTATAGATGGGACGGCAGTAAATTCGCCGGATGCCATTCCGGCGACCGCTGATCGCTGATGAGAAATTAATTTCGACAGAAACTAATAAATCAGAATCGGCCGGCGGCGTTCGCTTTAAATGCGAATCATTGAGTGCGGACTACATAAAAATGATTTATGAACTGCAAGCGCGAAATTATCGATTGCACGGGGAAGAATGGCGTAAAGTGGGTACGGCGTCGTGTCAGAATGTACAAAATTGTCCACGACAATGTTATTATTGGGAATAGTTGCGTCTTTTCAGCGCATCTTTTGAAGCCGAACATTCGTTTTTGCATTCTATCTGCATTCTGTATTGTATTGTATTCTGTTAGTTTTTTAACCTAGTCCTTGTCACGGGTGCTATCCCGATATATGTGGACTAGCGATGATCCAAAATCAACGTGTTTTGAACTAGCAGAGAATAAATACCAAAGATTATATACTCAGTGACATAGAAATTACAACAGCTAGAAGGGGCTGGAATTTCCGGATGAAATTTTGACATATGGAAAAGTAATAAATGATCAAAATTTGGGAGGAAAATCTTTACTAGTTAAACAAAATTTTATAATAATTGTTAATAATGTGTGGGGCCGCCTCTCTCATTTACACATTCATTTACACGCCGTGGCATTGATTGAATATGGTGGTTTATCTCGTCTTGGGGTATTACCTCCCATGCAAGTTGCACCTCACGTCTCAAAGCCCCCAAGTCAAAGGAGGACGCTGCAAGTTTCGCAACTTTCTACCCATTATGCCCCATACATGTTCAATAGGAGAAAGATCTGGAGATCCTGGAGGCCAGGGCAAAAGATTAATCTGGGCCTGTTCAAAGAAGTTCAAGGGAAACCTTGCTACATGAGGACGTGCATTATCTTGCTGGAATAATGGATCTTCGAGCCCTTGTAAGTATGGCAGAAGATATGTTCCAACCACCTCCGCAATGTATCGTTGTGCTGTCATATTGCCTCGAATGAACACCAAGGGAGACCTGCTGCCATAAGTAATCGCACCCCAAACCAGAACACCCACAATGTGGTGTAGGTGCCTCTCAACGGTAAATCGAAGATTCCGTCGTTCACCCCGTCTTCTTCTGACTCTCTGACGACCGTCGTGCATGCCTAAACGAAATCTTGATTCGTCACTAAACACAACACGACGCCATTCAAGATTCCAATGACATCTTTTATTGCATCATTGTAACCGTTGCTGATAATGTTCCGCAGTTAAAGGAAGCACAAGTTGCGGACGATATGATGTTAACCCCAAACTTCGGATTCGGCGATAAACTGTTCTAAGGGTTACATGGCGAGCTTCTTCACCAAACCATTGGTCACCAATTGCCCGAGTAGAAGAAAGTCGGACTCTAAATGCCAGTTGTCTTAAGCGACGATCTTGACGGTCATTCGTTTTTCTTGAAGCCCCGGCTCCTCTTCTACGACGTTTTTGGTCATCCTCAAACCATGCACGACACACTCGCATTGCAGCAGACCGATTTCGATTTACACGGTTAGCAATTTCCCCAAATGAAAAACCAGCTTCGCGCAAACCAATAATTCGACCTCTGTCGAATTCGCTTAATTGTCGATACACTGCTCGTCTTCTTACTCTAGGCATAGCTAACACTTAACCGAACCGCAGTTCAATGAGAACAACAACACAAATCGAGAAAGTTATAAAAAACACCGCAAAAAAAGACATGCAATATCAGTGCTGGGAGAGAGGTAAAAACCTCAATAACAACTTTACTGCTTCACTAAGAGGATTCAAATTTTGATCATTGATTACTATTACATTACAGAGAGCCCACGAAATAGGAAAAAGTGTAAATAAAATTTTATGGCCAAATGGATCACTTTCAACCACAAATGTTGATTTAAAATGTGTTCTATCCTGACTGAATTACCTAAAGCAAACATAACGTGTTAAGGAAGCTTTCATACCTACAATCTGCAGAAAAACTCTCAGCGCTTTTCTGCTTATAGCCCATCCGATAACGTTTCTATTGTACGCCCCAGACAGAAGAATGAAGGAATAAAAAAAAACCTTCTGCCGCCCCGATGCATTGCAGCGTCAGCATCGTTACAAGCGGCGATCGTTGCTGAAAATGCCGGGAAAGAAACATTAAAAGAACGCGGAAAAAAACGGACAATTAACGACATCGAATGAAAGAACAGAAACAATTACCCGATCTCGGGGCGCCAAAAAGAGGGGACTGCGCTACGCGTTAGAGCCTATTAGCGCTAAATGGAGGTAAGATATTCGGCACAGGTTTTTGCGATGAGCGCCGTCTAATCATCTTAATCGTGTAATCTTTTCGTTTATTCCGTTAATGTGAAGCGATTCGTGCGCCCTCTCTCAGCGTTGATCGTACCACCCACGCGCTTTAGAGCGCTTTGAGATGGAACGATGGTAAGACGAAGAAAGTCGCCGAGCTGACGATGCTCAAGATTTTAGCGCGGATAAAACGGTTAGAGTTCCTTTTATCCTAATTGATATATTTCCGGTAAGTATTTTACTTTCAGCTCTGGAAGGCAGGTATTCGAAACGAATTTATAATGTGATTTGACAATATTTGATTAGGAAAGATAATTATCATTTTGGTGATAAGCGACATGTTTCGAAAATAAGCTCTGCGTTTGGTTTACGTGGAATTAGATAATGAAGACGGCTTCTACGAAGATTGCTTGTAGCATTGGTCAACAAGGTTCACCAGGATCCATTATGGGATCTCTCTTATTCGTAATTTACTCCAGCAATGTCTTCACCAATATTACTTCAAATTACCATCTGTATGTCGACGATGCTCAACCCTTTGCATCCTGCCGAAATACAGTCACCTATCTAACAGTTTATTTTTACGTGCGGTGACTACCCTACGAAATATATAAGCTTTAAAGCTTGTAATAACATCAGGAGCCTTTCCGTGAGTGTAAAGTGTTTCATGACATTGTTACTATTGAAAAGGTAACGACTTATTAAAAAATGTTTCAACAACTTATTTTTAATTGTTTATTTAAGCGTTTATTTAAGCGTAAGTATATGTGTGGTCTTACATCTACTTATTATAACTAACTGTATACTAATCCAATTAAACTTTCCTTCACTACGTTTTACTTTTCCCTTAGGTGAGTGCCTTCGATTGTTGATGCTAAAGTTCAATATGCGGACATTATTTTCTAATGCATTGACATCGTGGAGTTATGTCAGCATTTGTTAAATTATTAACCTTATTTACTATGATTACATTATATGATCACTCCCGCACCATAAAGGGTGTACCTCGGTTAGTCATTCCCCAACATGCGAGTGGTGGCACGAGATTACGCTGGACCCATAAGAAACCCGGTGGAACTTGAACGCGCAGCCTGCCACAGTCAGGTGCAGGCCCTCTTACCACTGAACTATCGAGCCATTATACATAATGAATAGTCTGGGCAAATAGCGGTAACAGTCAGTGTAGTAGATATGTGGTGCGGAGTCGGCGATTATTTATTTCACGCGTTCACAGAGTCAGTACTAAATCGATGCTGTATGCGAGTAGTTCTGTGTATATGTAGGCTGTCGTAACTTATTTCGTAATTGTACGTTTATGTTTGCTTTAAAAATGTCGCAGAAAACGACCAATGACACAGTTAAAAACTTTATAGTGGATATGCCGGACTTAATTTTTGATGGTGCTAAAATTCAATGTCTAGTTTGTAAAATCCCTTTAATGTGTTAGTCCAGAAGCCATTGTCAACGTCACATCGAAAGCAAACAGCATTCTTCTGCAAAAAGTGGCATCGGAGACCAAGAAAAATTTACATTTAGTTTATGTTACTCTTATTTTATGTAATCTATCGTTTCGTTTACTAGACAAAGAAGCATTTGTCTCCTTCTGGAATAAATATGCGGACTATAAATTACCTAGTCGGACATCGAAACGAAATGTAGTACCATTTGCTCGTGAACATATAGAGAAAAGAATGAAAACGGAATTGAAAGACAAAAAACTGTGGTTGTGTATGGACGAAACAACAGATCGTCAAAAACATTCTGTGGTTAGTGTAATGGTACAGACAATGGAGTCACGTCGACCGTCATCCTCCTTCTTACTTGCTTCCAAAAGAGTTATAAATTGTACTGCCGATGAAATTTTAAAGGTGGTGTTGAATTCATTGAACAAATTTGAAGTTTCAACTAAGCAACTTTTAATGTTTATGAGTGATGGTGCCGCAAACATGCGTTCTTTGGGCCGATCTCTTAAAGAACACAGCGGTAACTTCTTGCATGTAACGTGTAAAATCCATACTCTAAATCCTGCGGCACAAACGATTCCTATATGTTTTTCACTAGTAAATGCATTGATTGCTAGTACAAAGGCAGTGTTTCTAAAGTCCCCGAAACGTACCCGGCTATTTCACAAACTATCTCCTGATTACCTGAACCACCACAGCCGATTGTTACACGTTGGGGAACATGGTTGCAGGCTGCGTTTTGCTACAACAAATATTTTGATCAAGTAAAGAAGGTAGTTTTAAAATTCAATCCGACAGAAGCTGCAGCAATCAAGAAAAGCCAGGAATCATTTCAAGATGGTCAGGTTAAAAGAGATTTACAAACTATTCACAACAATTACTTCGGACTAGCGGAGGGAATAGAAAAATTACAAAATGTTTCGATGTCGCTAGCGGATTCTGTACAAATTGTGTATGATGTTCACGCACAGTTATGCGCTGTAGAAGGCGAAACAAATTGGTGTGTAATACGAAAATTTGAAAGTATTTTAGAAAGACTCCGATTTTCTTATATTAAGACAAATTTGTGAAGGTGCGTGTGAAGATGCATTAAGTTGTTTCAAAGATTATTTGAAATGTGCAAATATAACATCGCTGGATGTCGAACGGTCGCTTTTTGCATTAAAAAACATTTATTCCGCACGTCGTACTCACTTGACTGAAACAGCTGTGGAAACATATCTAATGATTCAAATATTTAACAGATGTTACCCAATTGAAGAGTAAGCGTAGCAATACGATTTGTTCAGTTCTGTAGAGGCGTTTGCAGTAATTTACTCGACAAAAACGTACAAATGAAGATATCTAATTAGATTTCCTCATGCGTACATGTAAAGATGTTACCCAGTTTGCGATTTCACGGAAGACTTTTAAACGGTAAGTGTTTCAGCACGTTTTATAATTTATTTCTTACCTTCTATTTTATGTGTAAACTTTTATGCGCTCGCCACGCCTCTGGCTGTTACCGCATATTTGCCCCGGTTACTCATAAACATCAACAGTTGGTTTGTTGAAAGTTCAAACTTTTCCAATGTATTTAACACTAACTTTGAAATTACTTCGGCAGTACATTGTTGTACTCGTCTGGAAGCTATTAGATTTGAAGGTGACGATTGATTTGGTTCCATTGTACGTACCACTACAATAACCACAGAATATTTTTTACGATATGTTGTTTCGTCCACATATAACCAGCGTTTTTTACCTTTCAACTCCGATTTAATTCTTTTTGCAACATGTTCACCAGCAGATGGCACAATTCTTTGTAACGATGCCCGCCTTGGTAATTTGCAGTTCAAATATTTATTCCAAAAGGAGAGATATGCTTCTTTGTCTAGTGAATTAAACGGTAGATTACATGCAATAAAGGTAACACATACATTAAATTTAAATTTGTCATAGTGTCATGTGAAATTCTTTTTGTAAGAATGCTGTTTACTATTTACGTGACGTAGACAATTTGGACCAGCACATTAAAGGGATATTACATACTACACATTGAATTTTAACGCCATCATAATTGAGGTCAGGTAACTTTGTCCAACATTGGTCGTTTTCGCGATGTAGGCAACATTTTTAAAACAAACGTATAACTACGAAATAGTATTTACGACAGCGTACATGTATACACAACAGATCTGGTTGAGACTCGCAGTTATACTGAGGGTTGTATCGAACCTCCGCCACTGCCTGTTGGCGCTAAGGAACAACTCTAATAATAACTAATAATAAAGGAATGAACGACATTGCTTTTCCTAACAAGCTCGACACCAAAAAATGTGAAGTTCGCTGTTCGGGCCATTGATGTGTATAGGATTTAGAACATTTTCGAATGAAATACTATTTATTTGTGTTCGTGGTAGGTGTTGAGTAATATTATCAAGGGAAACGAAAACATCTTCACTATTTACCATATGAAAAGAAAAATACGAATATACACTCTCAATCATCTAAATTTTTGCTAATTTCAAATATTTTCTCTTCTTGCATATTTAATGTTTTACATGTTATTTATTTTTAATTTAGTATTACAATCTTTATAGAACATTGTTAACAGCATGCATTCGATTTTGCTTACACTGGTTGTAAAAAAAAGATATTTTACGCATCAGCGGCCGTAAATGGGTTAACCAGTACATACACAATCAATCTTTAAAATTATCGTTCATATCACAATAAGAAACCACTAGAATATCACAAATTAAATTCAATGTACGAGGGATGATCGTAAAATAAGGTTCCCATATTTTTTTAAAATAGACAGCATTCTTTATTTCCTTAACATTACACGTCGTTTTAAAGGTAAAAACTTAAACTATTTTTCGCCATAATCGCCATTTCTATCCAAGCATTTTTGCAGACGATGCTCCAACTTCTGTATCCCCATGTCGTAAAATTCTGCCGCCAGTCCTTTCAAGAATCTTTTCAATCTTGATGTTGGAAATCTCAGGAACCCGAAGAGCGAGTTGACGAATGGCGAACCTCCGATCTTCAAGCAGTATGCTCTCGAACTTTTCAACGATTTCCTCTGAAGGTGATGGTCTTCCGCTCTTCATCGTGAATTTTTGTATAAGAAACACAACAATTTTATCAATATTTGTTCAATGTCTTACAGCCTGATGATGACATCTGTCGAAATTGATCGCTAAAAATAAAATAAAAAATCCACTTGGTATTGAGGTGAATATATATTCATTTACCCTTCATACTATGAATACCAATTTGAGTAATTTCATAATTTTTTTTAAATAGGTATTAACTTTAAAGAAGAGAATATTATTTCTTATATATTAATGCAGAAATACCACAAAAATATACTTTAAAGAAGAATTGATAAAGTTCAAACATGTTCATTCTCTAATTGAGTAATCATTTTAGGATTTAATGTAATTGGATCTAAATAAATATCAAAGCATTCCGATAAAGAATAATAATAAAACTAACACGCGAATTTAATTTAAAAATCCAATATTTCATCCTATTTTTATCTGCTGTTCGCCTTTCATTACGATTGGTTAACGCCTTATTATTCTTGCCTTTGAGGCAAAAATAATGAAACATTAATTATGTTTATTAAAGCAGTGGCGTGGGTGCGGATTCCAACGCCTCGAAAATGAAAAATAAAAGAGAAAATAGGCGTTACAGCATTAAAGCGGCGCCTGTACAACGTTCCGTGGACTCTCATATCTAGAGACAAGGAAATTAATTAAGTAAATGGCCGGACTAATGCAATTGGCGCTAATGCCGATAATTTATCCTAAAACGAATTGGCTTAATAAATTCGAGTCCGTCGGTCGCTGGCTGCCGACTGAAGCAGAGAACGGAGAGAAGTTAGAAAATAAGACCGAAACAAGAGGGAACAAAAAAAAATAACGGGAAAAAAAATCTGGTCTGCGTTGCTGTTAAATGCGAAGTACACGGCCGGGCCCTATGCACAGGGGATTCGCGTTTTCGAACAACATGGTGTTGAGTAATGAATTAGACCATTAATTACATTACGGCGGGGAAGGAAAATTAAATATAGCCACCGTCAGCGTAGCAAGAAAAGAGCGAAAGTCACTATTAATTAAGTTGAAACACCTCCGTTTCTCCCTCCAAAGGATGCTGCCTTTAAGCTTTTGCTGCGATTTAAAGTTGATTTAGATAAAACAGTACTAATAGATATAAATCTTGTTTCTTTTATTCCACTTCTAGGCTTCTCCAGGGGTCAAACCTTGGTCCACTCCCATTTGAAATATATTGTAGTATTTTACGCGGTACATATATGTAATACTTGTATAGAAACATCTACATATCCTTCGTTGTGGAAATCTACTCTTATTAGACCAATTGCCAAATGTTGAAGGATTTAAGGACCTTCGTCCAGTCAGTATATTGCCGGCTTTCTCCAAAATATTTGAACGATGTCTAGAACAACAATTAAAGCTCTTTGTTAATGAGGCACAAGTCTTGCCCGTGTGTCAGTCGGGGTTTAGACCGGGTCACATTGCACTGACTCACATCGTCGATGATGTCTTACGAGCAGCTGATCGTGGCGAAATTACCGTTCTCGTGCTGCTAGATTTTAATAAGGCCTTCAATAGAGTAAATCACATTTTACTACGTATATTAGAGTCCTTAGGTTTGGAAGCATCTGCTTTGTTCCTGATTAAATCTTATCTAAGCAACAGAATGCAACAGGTTATATTGAATGAGCCTTTGTCTGGGAAAATAAAGATCTCTACAAGAGTCCAACAAGGAGCTATTCTCACCCCGCTCTTGTTCTCGATATACGAGGGTAAGTCAATTATTATCTACACTTTCGCCATAACAAGCTTTAAAGGTTATCGTAGTAGCGGCTGCTTGCGCATGCGTTGAGCTGGCGCCTCTGAGGTCATGTGTGCGGAATTTAATCATGATCACGTCATTTGTCTGCTAGCTACAACAGCATAAGCGTGTCAGCTCCGCTATTAGTTTGCACCAAAGGGGAACAACGAGTTGTGATCCGATTTTCGTGATTAGAGGGTGTGAAAGGTGCTGACGTTTCCGCACGCTTTACAAAACAACTCTTCAGTGTTGCTTGGATTCAGCTGAAAGACAGTAGTGCCTCCAATTGCCTTCAGCCATTTTTGAACTTTATCGCTATGTGATTCCTTGGATTTTGGCATTGTTATAGATGGAAATACACAATACACTGAGTAGATAAACAAGCACAAACCGACAGAAAACTACCGAAAAATATTCGTTGCAAGCTACGATATACATGAAAATTCAAAGTACGTCTTTCACTATATACTGATTCGTCAATAGTCCACCTCGCTATAGGAACACAAACATATACGGTCCAGAGAAACATTAAGAGAATAAATATAAAATCTAAACTGCAATATCAAGATGTCCATTGTATAAACTATGAATGGGCATCGTGTATTCATTAATCACGTTAACAGGGAGAAGAAATTTGCTTATATGGTTTAAATTACAGGGCGTAAACAAGCCGATAGGGATTCCCGTAAAATAAAAACGTGGGTGCAGGTAAATGAACCCGAGAGCGATAAGCCGATAATTGAGGATATATCTTCAATAGGGTAGTAATATAAATTTTACGCCAGGCGAATCCAAACTTTGCCCCTCACACAATAGACGGGAAAACCCATCGTTGTATTAGTTTATAGCATTTTAGCTGTAAAACTAAAATTTACATTTAAGAAAGATTCAGTTGTGTAAAAACCATATTTATTTAAAATTAAAAAAAAAACGTTTAGACCAAATAAATATGATTTTAGGACAAAATAGGCGAAAAACCACGATTTAGGCTGTTAAAAGTCCAAATAGGCAACTAGGCAAAATAAAACATAGCTAGATCGCTTTGATTTGTCGAGAAACATATAGATTTTGTATTATTTTTAATTTGCCTTGAATCTAAACAAAGCGGCATTTTGCCTAAAATCCCGTCTCTAATAATAACGAACACTAATATTTCATTTAATCAACGTTGAACCCTTTTCACTAAGATTAACATAACCTTTCAAGTTAACTTTCGTTCAGCTATTCATCTTCTAGTGCTACTTCTTCCATCGTCTGACAAAAACGTTAAAAGGCTTTCATGCCATTGAAAGATGTAACACAGCACCTGAATACAGTAAAAGAAAAAGAACTACGTCTCGTCCTGGGATTTCGTTGCAAAACTAACTTCTTTAATTTGAATGTCTGCCCTCCGCATCGTTATTTTATCTCATTAACGCGTCTCTCTTTCCGTGTTAACCTAGCTGAAGTGAAATAAGAGTGCTTCGGGGCGCCGACCGGATAAACCATTATGCAAGACCCTCCCAACGCAATTATAGCAATTGTCCGTCTGAACGGTTCTAAATACGTGAATACACACTAATTGCCAAGAAGTCGTAATTAAAAAAGAATTTCAAGCGCTCTAACGCACGCTATATTCATGCCTTTCTTTATCTTCGAGTGTTCTCCTCGTATAACGCATCAGTATTCTTCTTTGTATAATAAAAAGGCGATGGGTTAAGGCTTTTTCTTTTTACTTTCATATTTCATGCTTTTTTGCGGTTTTTCTTTACAGTGGAAATTCTGGCCTTCAATCAATGCTCCGAAGCACGAATATATTGTAATGAATAAGCCGGGCGCAATCGGTCTTTGCAGCAGAATCGGACCAGTCGCATGGGCGGCGGATTATAAATAGTGTGACTCACAGCCGACAGAAGTGGTATCTTGAAATCAATACCCCAGTGTAAAAAATAAAAGCTGACGGATTTGGTAAATAAAGCGAATATATTCTTATATTTCGAGAAAAATCGTTCAACATCTACGGAAGTAACACAGGCGTAATTAAAATAATCCTTGGAGCTAGTTAATGAATCTGCAGATGCACCACCACACATTTGTCTTAATATCGGATTTTTTTTAAACACTGTCGAAGTTAACGAGACCGTTTTTTGCGCCGTTTATTCCGTGTAGCAATATATTGACTTCGTCCACGATCAGCACTGATTCTACTAACGACAACCCAGTATTTCGCAATATTTCTATTGTGTCTAGCAATCGTTTATTTATTTATTTATTTAATTGTTGAAATCGATTTGAATTTATACCAATTCTTGTGTTTTTCAATTTATTTGCATTTATTTGACCAAATAATTGTCTTCAGTGAAACGTTTTACATCTATGCTGGTTTTAAAAAGTCTTGGCTCTTCAAATCTTAATTGATGTTCATAATTTTGTTGTTTGAGGATCCAATTTGATTACGTAAGTGATATTTGAAACATTAGTGGTGAGATAATTTCGTATTTTATTGAAACTATAGGTCCTATTTGACCTAAAACATACTTTCAGTTTGCCTTTGATTTTTTTTAATCAAGTGGGCCTTCACAGTTAAGCGAAAACAATTTTTGCTTAAGATGAAACACCTTTTCCGTTCACAGTATACCAATGGGTTACCAAGGAAAGCTGTTCAGAATAAAATGTTATGGCGTTATGCAAATTTCCTGAACGATCAGCTTACTTCGATAAAATCCATTATTTGTCGATTTCGTTTCAGGTAAACTACTTTTTTCGTTCACAGTACACCGATATGTTACTAAGAAAAGTTGCTTAAAACGACGAGCTATGGAGTTGTGTAAATTTTCAGAATTATCTATTTTGATAATCATGATGGAGTTGAAAGGGGGGAAAAATCTATCTTATTAATTTTACTACGAAAAGTCATCTTTTATCAAAAGTTCTGCTCTCCTAAGAAATTCACTGTATACTTTACACATGTTTTGCCGTTAACCCATTAACGCCCACTGTACTCGCTTGAGTACGGTAAAAGTGATACCTGTGCTGCTCTCTATTACTGGTGTTCTAAACGATTTTGTTGATGTATATGATGGAGCAGATCTTTAACATACCGATTGTATACTGTCAGTTTTAGACTGGAGTTGTAGCTTGACTGTCGCACCATTTTAGACCGGTTTGTGTGGTGTTATCAGAAAAGTTCAAGTTCTTTATTGTTAGTGGCCTAAAATTGTAAAGTACTTCAAAATTATTATTCCTGTGAGATCACTGAAGGTAGGTGTGTTGATTATTTGTAATAATTAAGAATATCTAATCTTGTTGAAAAGTTTGCTGTACTCGAATGAGTACACCGGTCACACGTGTAGTCATGCTGAATATTCTTTTACAGGCAGGTATGGAAATGGATTTTGAAATAGGTACGCGGAATTTTTATGGTAGGAAAAAACTGAACCACTTAGAATGTGTCTCAGATTTTGTATCATCATGTCCTACTCAAGATTTTGATGTTGTGATAATACCTCCGGATCCTGATCAGCTCACAGATGTGGAAGAAATTGATGACGATGATTTAGATAACGACGAGCTTCCTGGTACATTAGAAATTTTCGGAATTCTACCGGAATTCACATCTGATGCAGAACATGATTCGGATTGGGAATCCAGCGACGATGAAACTCTAGCTCTAAAAAGACGGAAATTATGTGAGAACAAGAATAAGAGAAAAAATCGAAAGAGGAATGAGTTACTTGGAGCAAAGTGGAAAACGTCGAATCCAAGTTACAGCACTTGGCAGACACAACCCAACGTCAGTGGAGTAACTACTAGATTAGAGAAACTAACTGAAGATGTGAAAGACTTAACTCCAGTAGGGATATTTGAGAAGCTGGTAGATGAAGAAGTATTTCAGCATTTGGTTGATAACAGCATATTATATGCTAGGCAGAAAAATAATTCAACGTTTATTGTCACAGTGAACGAAATGAAAAATTTTGTTGGCATCTTACTGCTTTCTGGCTACCATAAATTACCTAGGGAACGCCTCTATTGGTCCAACGATGAAGATTTACACGTAAATATTGTATCGCGATGCATGTCACGAAATAGATACTTGGAAATAAAGAGATATTTTCACGTAAATAATAATGATAACGTAAATGAAGATAAGATGTTCAAAGTCCGGCCTCTAATGGATATGCTGAATAAAAGTTTTCAACGGTGGGGATTTTTTCACGAAAATTTATCAATAGACGAGGCCATGGTCAAATATTTCGGACATCATTCTGCAAAACAATTTATTCGTGGAAAGCCGGTGCGCTTTGGTTTCAAAAATTGGTGCCCTTGCAGTTCCGATGGCTATTGTTATTTCTTTGATACCTACTGTGGAAAATCAAACTGCGATAAGGAAAACAAACAGCCCCTTGGAACTACAGTGGTATTGTCTTTACTAAAACATGTAGCTCAGCCAAACGAGCATGCTGTATTCTTTGATAACTATTTTACCGGATTGCCTTTATTAAATACATTGAAAAATCAAGGTTTTAGAGCAACTGGTACCTTGAGGCAAAATAGAACAGAGCAGTGTCCAATAATGCCAGTAAAGTTAATGGAAAAACAAACAAGATCCACGTATGACTTTTGCTTTGATTCGAATAATGAATTGCTTCTAGTGCGATGGAATGACAATAGCGTTTATTCAATTGCAACTAATTACGATTCTGTTGAACCACTGCAAATATAAAAACGGTGGTGTAAGGAAAAAAAGGAAAAGGTAAATATGGTTCAACCTAACGTCTTTAGGTCATACAATAAAGGAATGGGGGGTGTCGACGCCAGCGATCAGGCAGTAAATGCCTATCGAATTGCAATTCGTGGCAAAAAATGGTACTGGGTTCTTATTACGTACATGTTAAACGTGGCTATGGTGAATGCATGGAAACTGCATTCAATTGCATCAGAGGAGAAGATGGACTTGCTATATTTTACTCGAAATATAGCAAAGTATTATCTTCGATTTTCTACAAAAGAAAATAATAAAGCAAGAAATAGTGCTACAGTTCCACAAAGCATGATCAAAGACAATATCGGGCATTTTCCAAAAAAAAATCCCCAATCAACTTAGATGTGCTGTATGTTACTCTCGCATAAGATGGCAATGCAAGAAGTGCTTGATAACACTCTGTATCGAAAGAAATTGTTTTGAAAAGTTTCACACGCAGTAGTGCATTTTACTCCTAATGCGCCCAGTGTACTCGCTTGAGTACACTATTTTTTTTAAGGGCATTAGAATGGTTTTTTCTTTTTTTTTTTTGTGAAAATATTATAAAAACACTGTTTCACTTACAAATAAAGAGATTTAGTAATAAAAGTTCTCCTGATTACATTTTGGGCGCTAATGGGTTAATTCAGCTCATTTATTGCTTCTTGTATAGGGTGTTTCAGGAGGAAAGGTAAATATTTTAGTGGGTGATAGTGTAGATCAATTCGAATAAAAAATTCCCTATAACACGTGTCCAATCTTTATTGGTTACTGAGATACAGCAGCTTGAATGTAATCCAAACTACTACACTTACAGAAAAAAGCCAAAGACAAAAATAAAAGGTATTAAGCAAAGGCGAATGATTAAGTTAAAGTTTATTTTAAAAAATTCCACCTCCGACTTCAATGCACTTTCGAATTCTGTTGACAACACTACGTGTAGCTTTTCTGAGGTTGTTTTGGCGTTCTTTTATGAGGGCAGCACTATTCATAATCCGAACGATCAATTCGTCCCTTGTGTTTACTTTTTCTTTGTAGACTTCGCCTTTCAACCATCCCCACAAGCAAAAATCTAAAGGGGTAAGGTCCGGGGACCTTGGTGGCCAAGCAACGGGACCATTTCTGCCGATCCATCTTCCGGGGAATGCTAGGTTTAGATGTTGTGTCACCAGATGACTAAAAGGAGCAAGGGCCCCGTCATGCTGGAAGAACATATTCATCTATGCAGCCAGTAATGCTGGTAGCTCGTTTTTAAGAAAGTTTAGATAACGGGACCCTGTAAGAGTATGCGGTAAGATAGCAGGCCCAAAGAACTGATTGTCTATCATACCACACCACACATTTACGAAGAAACGTTCTTGAAAATGTGCCTCCACAAAGGCATGTGGGTTTTCGTCGGACCACCGATGTGAGTTACGAGTGTTATTGATACCGTCACGAGTGAAAGTGGCTTCATCAGTAAACAGTATTAATGGAATTACTCGGCGATTTGCAATTAGCCAACGACAAAATTCCCATCGTCTACCTTCATCTCCTTCTCGAGGGTGTTGAATCCGCTGTAAACGATAAGGATGAAAGACGAGCACATTTAATGGCCGCCAAACTGTTGTATGTGGAACACCGATACGTGTGGAAATTCTTCGTGGGTTTGTTGAAGGATTACGTTCTGCCGACCGAATAATGTCTTCTACTTCATTCACATTCTGTTCATTTACACCTTCAGATGAGATATGACTGCTGGACACTGCACCAGTCTCACGCAGTTTACTGAAAACACGACTAAACACTCTTGAATCGGGTACTCTGCGGTTAGGAAATCGTCTACTGTATTCTCTACAAACACCAACAGCGTTACCATTACAAAACCCGTTCACAAATACCATATCAGCGTACTCAGCATTTGTAAATACGTATGGTATGCTTAAACACCACAGCAGTTTATTGCTTAAATGATACACGTTTACCACGGTTAAAAAATTCAATGTAGACTCAAACACAACCTCACAACTTGAACTTCAAAACAAAACTAACAGTCGATACCTATAGCAACTAGGAGAATACAAACACGCGAAATGAATACTTTTCTCTGTACACAGCTGTATCTCACATTATATGGAATTTATTGTGATTGGTCATTCATTGAGGATGCATCAACCATTGATCAAGCTGTCGATGAATTTTATAATGTTTTGTACAAGGTAATTAACCGTTCAGTTCCTCTATACAGTCAGAATAGTTCTTCTCATCCTCCGTGGTTTAACAACAATTCGACAAAACCTAAAAACTAAAACCTTCTATCATAGAAAATGGATACAAACTAAAAGTGAGATTTTTTACATGAGGTTTAGAGATATCAGGAGATTAGTTAAGCAACAGATTCAAGAAGCTTACAACGCTTACATGTCAAGAATACAAAACACAATTAAGCAAAATCCGAAAGAGCTGTGGCGGTATAGTAATAGACTAAAAGGTGTTTCACGCATACCAAACACAATCACTGATGGGGATGTGGTATATCAGGATCCCCAGGAAATTGTTGACGCCTTTGCTAGTAAATTTTCTTCTGTTTATCTGCCACACTCCAGCAGAGTAATCGAAAATGTATTTAGCAACATACCATCTTTTGACGTCAAGCCTGTTAGTGAGACTGACCTGCTAACTATAATGAGTCACCTAGCAAATACAGACACAGCTGGTGATGACCTCATCCCTAGTTTTTTAGTGAAGGAAGCACGCATAGTACTTGTCAAACCACTCTTGCTTCTTGTCAACATTTCTTTGAGATCTTCTACCTTTCCTAGGCGCTGGAAACGAGCAAGAGTTACGCCAGTTCTTAAGAAGGGAAGCAGCACTGATGTGACTAACTATCGTCCTATATCTATTTTATCTAACTTCGCCAAGGTATATGAACAACTTTTATATTTTTCTATATTCAACAATGTACAGCCGTATATATCTGCGAAGCAACATGGTTTTATACCTAAAAGATCTACAACAACTAACTTAGCGACAGTTACACAGTTTATAAGTGACACACTGGATGATGGAGGGCAAGTCGATGTTATATACACGGATTTTTCTAAGGCCTTTGACAGAATTGACCATGATATTATGCTCTTTAAATTAAGTTCTTTTGGCATGTCACCTCGCCTTCGAGATCTGATGGAGTCCTACTTAAAAAAGCGGTCATGTTATGTTTTCTATAATGGCTTCAGCTCATGTGAATATGCTATTACGTCAGGTGTTCCACAAGGATCCAATTTAGGACCTTTGCTCTTTGTGCTTTTCCTCGACGATCTGCTGGAAGCGTTGACCTGTGACACCTTAGCTTATGCAGATGATGTGAAGGTGTACGCAAGAATTGATTCCATTAATGATATGGTTAATCTGCAAATGAGTATTGATTACGTATTCCACTGGTGCCAAGAAAATAGTCTTATGTTAAATGAAGCAAAATGCACGTATGTAACATATACTCGCAAAGTAAAAAGCTTGCCTACTACGTACAGTTTAAGCGGTTACCCGCTGCAGAGGAGCGAGACCATAAAAGACCTAGGAGTTATCTTTGATAGTCAACTATCCTTTAAACAGCATGTTTCGCAGACGTGTTCCTCGGCCGCAGCCATGTTAGGATTCATCATACGATCTTCGAAATACTTCACGAATCAACATCTTCTGAAAACGCTGTATAGAGCATTTGTCTTAAGCCGGCTAGAGTATGCTTCCATTGTATGGTATCCTTACTATCAATCCTACGAGGATTCTATTGAGAGAGTACAGCGAAGGTTCCTGAAATTCCTATCTTTTAGGATCGACGGTATATATCCAGTGAGGGGTATAGACTATGCCACATTATTGGAACGACATGCGGTCCGGAGTATTTCGGAAAGAAGGCAAATTTGCAGTGCGCGGTTTCTCTACAAACTTATTGACAATCAAATCGATTGCGCATATCTGCTGTCAAAAATTAATTTGAACGTTCCTCGTTTGTCTTCGCGTAGTGTTCAATCGTTTCGGCCTTTAACTGCAAGAACTAATGTGCTGCTGAAATCGCCAGTTCAAAACATGTGTGTGAATGCAAATAAATATTATGCAGATATTTTTGTCGGTGACGCTATGCATTAATCGGTGGAGCATATATATATATTATTTTTTTTCTATTATTTTTCAGTTATCTTTTATTAAGTATTATATTTTATTTTTCTCTTTGTATTATGTGCACATGTATTCGTATTATTATTTCGTCCTGTAATTGGGGTATCCTGTTGGGCGAATAAAGTTTATTATTATTATTATTATTATACGAATTAATCTACACTATCACCCACTAAAATATTTACCTTTCTTCCTGAAACAGCCTGTATACATTGTTGTTTTGTACGATTATTAGCAGCATTAAACAAAAAATCAAGGTAGCCGATTCAGTAAACCTCGGTGGTAACATTTTACATCCGTTAGCATTTCTATTTCGTGGCAGCATTTTTGAAAATGTTAATGAGAGAAGGGCGTGTTTATTTAATACGGAAATGGAAATGTGTCTTTCCAAGAAAGATTTCCTAGCATGGCTGTCTCTAAGGAGGCATTGCGAAAATTAATTAATAAATTCGGTAATGGATGTGAAAAAGAAACGAAGAAAACGTACAATGAAAATGACGCATCTACATTATTAGCAATCGCGTCAGTTGCCGATAATCCTAAATTATCTTTTTCAAATTTGGCGCCTAACGTGGGGCTCACCCACGACCCTGAAATTAAGAGTCTCTACTGTCTGAGTCTTATTGAATTGAGGCAAATATTTTCTTTTAAAACATCACAGTAAGCCGCTAGATAAAATTTTAACTCCATCCATGTAACAAACGTCACCTTCGAGATGATTTATTGCATTTACTCTATCGCACTTATATTTTATACACACGTCATAAAGTTTCTATTCCTGAAAATGTGTCAATTATCTGCGCCAAGAGATCTTATTTATTTTGCAACATGTTTGAATGAAATAAAATATATTGAATTCTGAATCTTAAACTTACGATGGCACCGGTTTAATTTTCCATATCTTTTTATCTTACATTTGAAAGGACTTGAAGTCTAAATTAATTTTTTGAGGCTTAACTTTAGTAATTTTGTGAAAATAGCCGGTGTGGTCGCAGATAAAGGTTCAAAGATTACATTTTGAGAAAAAAAATGAAAATCGTTCGGTCCATTTTTCACCTAGGGCGGCGCAGGTTTACGTGTAGTTCCCTATACGACAACCTGGTAGAGAATGTCCTTAAATGTTATTTTTTCAGTCTCAACTTGAGCATTTTCAACTTTACTTGTCAGTGGTGCGGATAAGGTGACAAGGTGGTAAGGCACAAATAATCGTCAAGGGCCGCATGCGGTCTGCGGGGCGCGAATTTGGCATGTTTGGTGTACCAAAACGTGGACCTTCTATTAATGTGTAATTTTATTATTAATAAAAATAGTAAAATTTTTCTCGTATTATTGGTTTCTTCCGCATTTTAAGTATAAACATTAAAGGGGTGACGAAGGTTCCTTTTCCATTACTTTTTTAATGGTTAGGTCTATTCTGCGCAGCGTTTTATTGCCGACGCAAGACTCAATGTAAGCACGCCGGGACAAAAGGGTCTTCACTGGGAGCGAACGCTTCGAGGTTCGCCGAGATTATCCCGAAACAGTAAATATCTGCAATAAATTACGTCGAACCTAGTAAAACCACATAAATTATAATTATATTAACCCAGAGTCTTGAGCAACCGAATTCCGAACCTGAAATGATATGAAAATCCTCTCGCCCGATCCCTCAGGCTATTATAACTAGAAGCTGGTTTACTTGATGTCACTTTAATCCCTTGTTCCGAAACAATTTAGCAAAGATGCTCGGATGTAAGCTCTCGCTAATGCCGGGATTCGGATTTCCAGAAATTAAATCTTCACACGCAGAGCAATTCGTCCCGGCGGAGATGGAAATTGTTGTTTTCGTCGTTGGGTTTCTTTTCCTGTGGTGCTTCTGTTTGGGATATCGTGGCAATCAGTGAAAATCATAAATTTAACCAAAGTCAAAACACACAAATATGTAATAAAATATTGAATGGTGCAAAAGCTTTCAAAATGCCAATTTACCTAGAACGTACCGGGTGTGGCAACTATCTGTACGCGGAATGACAGCTTATTTATACATTTAAAGGAAAAATACGAGGGCGTTCAGTAATTGAGATTAACTGCATTAGCAGGAAAATTCTGAATATTTTAGATAAAACTTTCTGTAGTTCACGTTGGCAACCTTGGGGACAAATTAAGTCAGCTGTTTGAAAGAAATAAAAGCAAACATAACCTCTTTTAACCAAAAATTAATGCTAATATAGATCATGGTATTGGTGGAATTATTCCCAGCAAAACACAAAGCGAGGGAAAAGGACAGCGTAAACCCGCGAATATGTTTCTGCCTATCCGGCGTTATCAGCGCGGTTCCGTACGTGTCCTTCTCCCTCGTTATTGTTTTTCACCTGACGGCATGACTATGTTTTTCGACGCTTGGTGGCGTGGGAAGATAATCGTGATTCTGTTCGTGGAAAATGGCAACATATACTCGAGAGGTGAAAAACAAAAACAAAAACAAAATATCATTATTTTTATTGCCAGTAAACAACCAGAATTGACAAGGTTGGCTTCGTTTTGCTTAAGCTAATGACAAATGAACGCGACAATAATGACTAGAGTTGCACACTAGCGCCAACGGGCAGTGGCGGAGGTTCTGTTGTGAGATCTGTTGTGTATGCATGTACGCTGCCGTAAATACTATTTCGTAGTTCTACGTTTGTTTTAAAAGTGTTGCCTACGTCGCGAAAACGACCAATGTCGGACAAAGTTACAGAATTTATAGCAGAAATGCCTGACCTAAATTATGATGGCGTTAAACTTCAATGTGTAGTTTGTAATATCCCTTTAATGTGTTGATCCAAAAGGGGTTGTCTACGTCACGTAAATAGTAAACAGCATTCTTAAAAAAAAAATTGCACATGACACTATGACAAATTTAAATTTAATTTATGTGTTACCTTTATTGCATGTAAACTACCGTTTAAGTTTACTAGACAAGGAAGTGTATGTCTTCTTTTGGAATAAATATTCGGATTGCAAATTGCCAAGTCGGGCATCGTTGTAAAGAATTGTGCCATCTGCTCGTGAACATGTTGAAAAAAGAATTAAATCGGAGTTGAAAGATAAAAAATTGTGGTTATGTGTGGACGAAATAACAGATGGTACGTAGAATGGAATCACATCAATCGTCACCTTCAATTCTATTAGCTTCCAGACGAGTACAACAATGTACTGCCGAAGTAATTTCAAAGTTAGTGTTAAATACATTGGAAAACTTTCAACAAACCAACTGTTGGTGTTTATGAGTGGCGGTGCCGCAAACATGCTTTCTGTAGGTCGGCCTCTTAAAAAACATTGTGCTAACTTGTTACATATTACGTGTAAAATTCATGCTTTCAGTCATGTGGCAGATAGTATTAGAAAATGTTATCCTGAGGTAGACGCTTTAATAGCGCATACAAAAGCAGTGTTTGTCAAATCCCCAAAACGTATTCGCAAATTTCACAGACTGTGCCCCCGTATGCCTGAACCACCAGAACCTATTCACGTTGAGGAACATGGTTACAGGCCGCGTTTTATTATCATAAATATTTTGAGAATATTAAGAACGTGGTTTTACCATTCGATCCAAACGAAGCTGCGGCTATCAAGGAAAGCCAGTCGAAATTTCAGGATAGTCAAGTTAAAACAGATTTGGAAATTATTCAGAACAATTACTTCGGACTAGTGGAGGCAATAGAAAAATTACAAAATCCTTCGGTGTCGTTAGTGGAATCTCTGCAAATAGTGCAACATGTTCACGCACAGCTATGCGCGATAGAAGACGCAAAAAATGTTTGTGCTCTAGAAAGGTTTGAAAGTGTTTTAGAGAAAGATTCTGATTTTGGCACATTAAGACAAATTTGTGAAGGTGCGTCAATAGAACCGTTAAGTTGTTCCAAAGATTATTTAAATTACGCAAATATAACGTCACTAGA
The DNA here is from genome assembly GCA_029619315.2 of Dynastes maya. Taxonomy (NCBI): domain Eukaryota; kingdom Metazoa; phylum Arthropoda; class Insecta; order Coleoptera; family Scarabaeidae; genus Dynastes; species Dynastes maya. Next base: position 1,750,410 of record JAROYE020000015.1, on the reverse strand, counting down.
TGTAGAACGTTCGTTTTCTGCATATAAATATACTTTTTCCTCACGCCGGGTTGCCGAAACAACTGTGGAAACATATCTAATGTTGCAGATATTTAACAGACATTGTTCACTTTGTGATTTCACGGAAGACTCTTAAGACGGTAAGTGTTTGAGCACGTATTATATTTTATTTCTGACCATTTGTTTTGTGTAAACTTTTATACGCCCGCCACTGGCTGTTGGCGCAAATTGAGCAACTGTAATAATGACACTTCGCTTGTATTTATGTCAGAAACTGTAGGATATGTTAAATTTATTTTATGTACATAGTGAATATAATAAAATAATTGATAGAACTTGTAGGGCACAGTTTTAGAAATATAGTAAAGTAAATGTTTCAGCCATAAAAAAGGCCGGTTACTTCGAGCGATGAGAACATCGTAAATGTTCCAGCAAACTTCACTTCACGTCCTGAAGCTTCAACTTCTGGGGAGGCGGGTCTTAGGCTTTCAAGTACATATTACGAAACCAAAATATACATGATTTCAAATACACTCGAACCCAAACGCTGAAAGCAACTGATTTAGACAGAAGCAGAGAATTTTGTGAATGGATTCTAGTCAAAATACAAGAAGATCCAGTGTCTCTTTCTAAAGTAATATGGACCGATGAAGCGAAATTTTCGAGAGAAGAGATGTATGAAAAAATTAACATTATTGGGCCACCACTAATCCACATTTAACAAGACCACAAAATTTCCAAGAAAAGATTAGTTTTGATATATTTTGTGCTATAAAAGACAACACCTAACCTTACGCATCAAATTTATGACGAAAATTTAGATGGCATTAAATATTTAAATTTATTACAAGCTACAATGGAATGTATTAATGGTCTAAATGTGGACGAAATGTAAGCATATTGGTGCTAATTAGATGGAGCTCTAGCGCATTGTACACGTGAGGTTACAGATCAATGGATGGAAATGTTCGATGATCGATGGATGAAGAAATTAGGACATTGGACGTGGTCAGCCAGGTCCCCTGACCTAACTCCCGTTGATTTCTTTCTTTGGGGTCGCATAAAAATAATGGTATACAATGGTATAATTTGTATAGTTTTTTTGAACAGTTGTATCTTGACATTTTGCACTTTCTATTTACCTTAAATAATTTAGGAACTATTTGAATTTATTTACACTCGTTTCAGAAAATAAACATAACAAAGAACAAATGAGATTACATACTAATACACATTTGTTTCAAGGTAATATCTACTTCAGCAAAACATAGTACTCTTGCTGCTGTTTTATCATGTAGATTATAGAAAGCGATAAACAATTTCGCACATTTGATTATAATCAGTATATCTTTAGTTGACAGTTCAAACACCGCAAAAACGGACGATCTAGGCAATTACAATTTTCAATTTAATTGTTATTTACAGTGAATGTAAAGTTACTGTGTATTGAATACGAGGGTCACGTTATATATTTTGAGATACAAGAAAACTACAAGCCTTTTTACGAAAATGATTTCATTTATGTTCAAAATAATTTCCCCCTGCATCAATGCACTTTTGTAACCGAAGTTTCCACAACATAAAAGCGTGATGCCAGTCACCTCTTGGAATGCTCTCAAAAAATAGATGAATTGCTTCATCTATCTGATCTTCCGTCGTGAAACGTCGACCACGTAAATGTTTCTTTAGGTTGAAGAACAACCAGAAATCACACATGGCCAAATCAGGCGAATAAGGTGGATATTCAATGACTTTTACCTTATTTTCACGTAAAAATTCAACTGTCTGCTGTGCACTGCGTGACGACGCATTGTCGTGATGCAACATTAACCCGCGAATGTTGGCTGACTCAAGAACTGCAGATAAACATTTTGTGGTGTACCAGTTTGCTGTGACTGTACATTGATTTTCCAGCTTCATTGCTTTTACTAATCCCGTACTACGGAAGAAAACTGCGTACATAACTTTCTTGACAGCCCTTTGCCTTTTAGCCATTGTTGGTGTTGGTACATCTTCGTGGATCCACACACGGCTCTCCTGGCGGGTAGGAATATCGTAAAATGGGATGTAGGTTTCATCACCTGTTACTATTTTTGATAGAATGCGATGTCCACCATTATTTAACATTTCCAATGTTTCCCGAGCGATTCTTACTCGCTCTGCTTTTTGGAAATCGGTAAGCGTGTGTGGCACCCAACGAGTAACAATTTTTTCATCCTAAGATGATCATGTAAAATTGAATTTACTGTTGCGGATCCAACACCAAGAGTTGCCTCAATCACTTGATAGGTGCATTTTGGATCTTCGTCGATCATACGTCTCACACTCTCAATGTTTCCAGCGGTAACTGAAGAATAGGGCCTACCGGTACGTTCCTCACCAAGCGATATCCGTCCTCTTTAATCGCTATACAGCGAACACAGTTGCACGTGAAGGAATTCATCACCAAATGCGAGTTGCAATCGTCAAGACTTTGTTGTCACTAAACCGACCTTAAAATCGTAGTAATCATGCGCGTACATGTTCTTGACAAGTCCATGTTCGATGACAAATCGACCTACACGTTTACTCTGTGATAGCAGCGACTCAACTGACAGTCAGAGTTTACTACTTAAGGATGGTGGTATTTAGAAATGCAGTGTTGCCAGCTCTAACTTCTCTACTTTTGTGGCATCTCAAAATATATAGCGTGTGCCTCGTATTTGCAGAGGGATATCCTGAAAAACTAACAATCACAAATTTTAGATTTTTTCATGGCAAAAGCTTGCTCTTGTATCAACCAAGTAGTGAATATTTTCGGTAAATTCATATATATTATCAGTGTATTGCAAGATTGTGGTAAAGTCAATAGTTGTTGAAGTTATACCTTTTTTACCCTTAGTTCAATGACGTAATTGACTTTTGATTGTTTCTTAGTGTTCGCATTTATCAGTATGGTAATTGTATCTAATCTTCGTCTAACCATCTTCTATGTGTTAAAGAGTGAACAGAAGATTCCCTTCTTGCCTCAAAGCTGTTCAGTTTGTTCAAGCACGACGCCCCAAAACCACCAGGCACCAAACTAGCGATCTACGCTGATGACACAATTGTGTATTCTACGTGCAAAGACGAGCCAATGTTGACCGGGGAGATACAAGCAACAAGAGCAAATACATCGCTGTCCGTCAAGTACCTGAGGCTGATGCTGTATAAGAAGTTTAGGTGGGTGTACAATGCCATGGAGTCAAGGAAGGAATTTCGATGTGTCAAGCAGCAACTAATGCCGCTCATCGAGCAGAACAGCGTGCTCGACCTCCGTGACAAGAAGACGCTCTACCTTACCACACTGAGATCAGTACTCTCATATGGGGCACTGGCATGGTCAACCAGCGCAGAATATCAGTTAAACAACCTGGGCACGATCTAAAACGAAGACTTAAGAAGAAGCCAGTGACAATCCCTTGGTCAGACCGGCCTCCACCTGAGGTCTGGGTGTCTCGAAGCCAGGACCGGCTATAGCGAAAATTAAGTGCTTTGACAGTCTCTACCTGAAGACTGGATGAAATCTGCGATATTCTTTGGGCGACATTTTATGAACAAGTCTCTGGCGACGAGAACGGTACCGCTTTATAGAGGCCTGGGCGTGTCCGAAAGCATTGCTCTAACACTAGGGGAAGAATGTGGGCCTTACATAGACCGAAAATTCTTTTCCCTCCTCGATACTTGACCTCAACGAAATGATAATTGTGTCCTCCCTTTTGACACATGATTCCATTCGTTCATAATACATCCTTATTTAGTTACAGCTTCAAAACAATCAATAAACTTGACGCAGAAATGGCGCTATTGAAGCGCTGGAAAATTCTCGATAATCCCTTGGTCAGACCGGTCTCCAACTAAGGTCTGGGTGGATCGAAGTCAGGACCGGCTACAGTGAAACACTAAGTGCTTTGACAGTCCCTACCTGAAGACTGGATGAAATCTGTGATATCCTTTGGGCGTCATTTTATGGACAAGTCCCTGGCGGTGAGAGCGGTACCGCTTCATAGAGGCCTGAAGTGTCCGAAAGCCTTCATCCAACGCTAGGGGGAGAATGTGAGCCTTATATAGACCGAAAATTCTTTTCCCTCCTCGATACTTGACCTCAACGAAATGATAATTGTGTCTTCCCTTTTGACACATGATCTTATATAACCATTATTTTCGCTCCTCATACTTGACCAACAAATGCCTATTGAGTTCGCCTGAAAATTACTTCGCAGAAATGGCGCTATTGAAGCGCTGGAAAATTCTCGATGATCCCTTGGTCAGACCGGTCTCCAACTAAGGTCTGGGTGGATCGAAGTCAGGACCGGCTACAGTGAAGCACTAGGTGCTTTGATAGCCCGTACCTGACAACTGGATGAAACCTGCGATATCCTTTGGGCGTCATTTTATGGACAAGTCCCTGGTGGCGAGAGCGGTACCGTTTCATAGAGGCCTGAAGTGTCCGAGAGCCTTCATCCAACGCTAGGAAAAGAACATGGGCCTTATATAGACCGAAAATTATTTTCCCTCCTCGATACTTGACCTCAACGAAATGATAATTGTGTCCTCCCTTTTGACACATGATTCCATTCGTTCATAACATCCTATTTAGTTACAGCTTCAACATCATCAATAAACTTGACGCAGAAATGGCGCTATTGAAGCGCTGGAAAATTCTCGATAATCCCTTGGTCAGACCGGTCTCCAACTAAGGTCTGGGTGGATCGAAGTCAGGATCGGCTACAGTGAAGCACTAGGTGCTTTGACAGCCCGTACCTGACAACTGGATGAAACCTGCGATATCCCTTGGGCGTCATTTTATGGACAAGTCCCTGGTCGCGAGAGCGGTACCGTTTCATAGAGGCCTGAAGTGTCCGAAAGCCTTCATCCAACGCTAGGGGGAGAATGTGAGCCTTATATAGACCGAAAATTCTTTTCCCTCCTCGATACTTGACCTCAACGAAATGATAATTGTGTCCTCCCTTTTGACACATGATTCCATTCGTTCATAATACATCCTTATTTAGTTTTAACTTCAAAACAATCAATAAACTTGACGCAAAAATGGCGCTATTGAAGCGCTGGAAAATACTCAAATAACGAATGAGAATGTAGCGAGAGAATCGAACGGAAAAAAAATTACGAGACTGAAAAAGCTTCGAATGCTTTCTCGACAACTGGGAGGAAACGCAAAAGATTGCGCGAAATTAAATTAAAACTGTAATTATTCAAATTACGGGCGCAAATTAAAACAGATACCGTTTCAAAATCGTTTCTGTTCTTGCCTTCGATCTCGTTCCGTCGCGCCCTCATCGTTTATGCCTTCCCGGAAGGAGGATTCGTGTTGAGTTGCCGACGTTAACAGAACGGATGCCCTCGCAACTTTCTAAAGGTTCAAATTATTTTATTTGATAATTACTGTACGGGCGCTTCGTGATTAATTCATGGCTTTTTTCGAAGAATGCATAATTAATGAGATTTTGAGATGCTTGGCCGAACTGAATATAGAAATGAAGGTGGTATTATAAACGAGATATTAAAATGAATTTTAAATATTTCTATACGTTAAGCAGCGTTTTCCTTGACCTTTCTTTCATTAGGCCGCATATTTAATTATATGGGAAATGGTAAGTTACATAACGAAATATACAGATTATTATTTGTGATGGCTTATAAAACTAAAGAGTCGGCAAAGATCGATAATTCTGTAAGTGTTGTGAAAATACACATAAACATGAAAACAACTAGACATACAAATAAGAGGATCAATAAAGCAAGTAAACAAAACGATATACTTGGGACTAAAGATTTAACAAAATTTGAAATGGGACAGTCACATTAACGATCTCGTACATGAAAATGCTGCAGCGATAGCAGGAATAATAATAATAATAATAATAATAATAATAATAATAATAATAATAATAATAATAATAATAATAGTAATAATAATACTGATAATAATAATAATAATAGTAATAATAATAATAATAGCTGCGCCGAGTTACCACAGACACCGGCACCGGTTCGGCGAAACTTCACGGGGATACGTTAGACAATTAAGAGTCAATTAACAGCAGTGAGTGGGGGGGCTGGCGGGCGACGTTCCTGCGGTTTTCCGCATGGGCGCCGTTTGCTCGCCTTCCGCGTGAGGACCCCGGGGAGCGGGTGCAAACCCTGTGTCTGTAGTCGTTTGCTGGGCCAGGTGTTGGGGTGGAGGTAAAAAAAAAATAAAAAAAAAAAATAATAATAATAATAAAATCCAATTATAGGACAAGTATATTACAACGTATGTATGTATAAACCTGAAATGAGAGAAAGATCGGGAATTTACAAAATTACATGCGGTGATTGTGACAAAGCCTATATTGGTCAAACGAAACGAGCGATAGGTACTAGATTTAATGAACACATCAGGTGTTACAGATACGGGAAGATAGAGGCGTCAAGTGTCGCACAACCTACAAACGACACAGGCCATAGTATTAAATTAGAAAACTTAAAATTAATTAAAAACGTCATTTCGCCTCGCAAGCTGGGCGCCTATGAGACTATTTACATAAATAAGCACGAAAATTTGGTCAATAAAGAAAAAGGACCGCTATATTTCTCATGTTTGTTCGATGTATTACAGTAGAGGCCTTTTTGATTTGTGGTTGTACTATGACAGACTTCGATCCTCCCGCATGCATCTTTACTGTAAGAGAGAGAAGGAAAGAACACAAATTTGACGAACTGAAAGAACGCAACCGTTGTTCCCGCTCGTATTTATGAGGGTATGACCATATGTCTGGGTTCGTGATGACAAATTCTTCCTTTTCTCTCCTTATTTACTTATTTTCTAGCCGAAAAGGCAGAAACAGGTACGCATACATATACAAGCCATGTTATATAGATACATTTTTCTTGAACAGAAGGGGATGCTAAGGGTTCGTAGATTTAAATTTGTTTTTTTCATATCAATCGGTACTTGGCTTGATGATGGTGACCCACGCGTCTTAGAAAATGCCTTCCCGAGTTATTTAATAATTTGTGTGGTGCAGAGTGTGCCGTGAATATTGTGTTTACCATAGTACCCCACAGTCCTTGCTATCATTATTAGGACTATTGTATGTTATAAGGTTTGTACATATATTGACTGGGGTTACACCTTATCAATTTACATTGTTGCAAACATGATTTTGTTTTTTTGCTTATTTATACTGATGAACTTATGTAATATAGTGATGTATGTTCTGCACTTATGTCGCTACTTTCTTGTAGTTGATGGATCAGAAGGAAGAGGATCGCTGATCCCTTTAAGCAGAGTGAATGTATAGTATAGTGATATTTAGCGTTTTATGTATATACGCATATGATGAATTTTTTTCTGCTTAATAAAACATATTATTATTATTATCATTATTATTATTATTATTATTATTATTATTATTATTATTATTATTATTATTATTATTATTATTATTATTATTATTATTATTATTATTATTATTATTATTATCAATAGAAGGAACAAACACGTACATACTACAATACACCTATAAGTACTCTAGCGTCTCTCAGGGAGACGATATTATCGCCTATAACAAGGAGAGGAGAGAAAAAAATGTGAACCTGTTTCCATGTCATTCGAGTGCTCGCGCCTTGCTTCTCTTCAGCCATTCATTTATTTTGCGCTATTTATCCTCAATTCGTGCCCTCTTCGTACGTTTAGAGCCCTGCTTCTCGACCCTTAACACGCTACGACGACAACAACAAAGTCCTCATCACGTTGAATATGAACAGCCTCCTTACAACGGCATCACGACCGTAATAATAATAATAAAAATGAACGCGGGTGTCGTTGCGTAATTTTCCTTTCTCTTCGACGCCGACGAGGACGACGCCTGCTACGCAAAGAAGAGAAAAAAGAACACAGCAGCGTCCGACCTCTTCCATTATTTCCGGAAGTCTTTCAACGTCCCGCCTTAACGTTTCCTGCTGCTTCTCGCAGAAACGGTTTAGTAAAGTCGTCATGATATAATAATGTTAATTCTCGGCCATAGTAAGTAGTAGTCGTTCTCTTTTTTCCTTTTTAATTAGGCTTTGAATGTACGGCAAAGAAAGGTCTCCGCTATAATTGGATTTTTCTTTTTGTAACTGAAAGTAAAGAAGTTAGGAGTTTTATGACGTTTACCCTCGAAAATGGGGCATAATCATATTCGCGGATGATAGCTTTGTTTGTCACAACATATTTGGATATTTTATGCCAAAGTGGAGTAGTATTAAATTTAATAATAATAATAATAATAATAATAATAATTTATTTTCTGTCATGACCTATCATAGGCATTAACGTTGTCATATTAGAATACTATACGTAGCTTTGCTGTGAAATAAAGCAAAATATGCTGCTCTTGCTGCGTCATATGCTGCTACCCCCATGATCCTTTTAATGGCATATGTTGCAGTGGACAACTTTCTTGAGGTGACGTCAATATGCACTTTGTAGTCCAGTTTATTAGAAATGTGTAGGCCAAGGAAGCAGATACATTTCTTATCAGGTAATGTTTTAGTAGGTAGTAATAGGGTTTGGGTTCTTTGCAGTAAACATTGTTCTTTGTGAAGAATCTTACTATACGATTTTTAATCGCTGTTTCGAATATTTTGGAGAATATAGGTACCAGCGCGATAGGCCGATAGTTGCATAAATCTCTTTCGTCTTGTTTTCTGTATACGGGTACTATCTTTGTCAGTTTTAATTCGTTTGGGTAGATCCCTTTTGGCATACACTCGTTGAATGAGTTAGCAACAGTTTCTGCGATGTCAGTTTTAAGCAGCTTGACTATATTTGACGATAGACCGTAAACATCGAGTGACCTACTCTCTTTAAGGCGAGAAATAATATCGCTGATCTCCTGTGTGGTTGTCGGATACAGAAAAATTGAGTTCTGCATACGTTTTGAGTTCTGCTCCAAGAGATGGTGTGGCTTCTGGCTAGGACCTGGTAAATTGGCTGACATATCATCAACCGAAGCGAAGAAGTCGTTAAAATCATCCGCCCTCAAACCGTGATTCTCTTTGTATTAAGTCTTGGTTTCTAAATTTGTTTCTAACCTTATTATATCCCAAATAGTTTGATTTTTGTTACTTGAGGACTCTATGATGTTAGTTACTGCTGTGTTTTTCGCTTTTTTAATTTCTGATCTGTACTCCTTTTTTAATTTTTTGTATACTTGTTCTATTTCTTGACTTTTAGTTGCTTTGAATATTGTATATATGGCATCAAGTTTTTGTTTCATGTCGATTACAATACTGGTGGGAGAAAAATTGTGTCTTGGTTTTGCTATTAGGGTAATTTCTCTTTCAGGAAACCATTTTTAACCATTCTTTATTTCCTTAACATTACACATCGTTTTAAAGGTAAAAACTTAAGCTATTTTTCGACATAATCGCCATTTCTATCCAAGCATTTTTGCAGACGGTGCTCCAACTTCTGTATCTCCATGTCGTAAAGTTCTCCCGCCAGTCAAAATCTTTTCAATTGTGGTGTTGGAAATCTCAGGAATCCGATGAGCGAGTTGACGAATGGTGACCCTCCGATCTTCAAGCAGTATGCTCTCGACCTTTTCAACGATTTCCTCTGAAACTGATGGTCTTCCGCTCCGCTCTTCGTCGTGAATTTCCGTCCAACCTCCAGTGAATTCCCTACACCATTGCGGACGGGTTGAACCGCTATACACCTTTCTCCATAAACTTCGGTTAATTGGCGATAACTGTCTATAGGTGAAACCTCTTTCGCGTTTAAAAAACTTATCATAGCGCGAATTTCGCACCAGTTCCATCTCGGACGGCTGCTTAGCCAACACTGAGCCGCGTAGCGAGACGGGAATGGTACCTATATAGAGTGGGAGAGCTGCTGCACACGCCAATGTTGTCGGATTTCGCCTAACACGTCTTGTTGCTGCTGTAGGGCTTTGGGAACCTTATTTTACGATCATCCCTCGTATTTTCACGATAGAGATTAATGCGAATAATATTGTACACAATATTATTGAGTTCTTTGGGAAATGTTAAGCCTGCAAAACATTTTATGATTTTGCAGTTGAATAAGTTGTAAGAAGAATAATTGCTCCAAAAGTACGAGGGACGTTCAGCAATTATTAACGAGATAAATGACTGGAAAAAAAATAATTTACTCAATGAAATTTGCACTACTTTTCAATGTAGTCTCCACCAACATTTAGGCACTTCTCTCATCGCTTTGTGAGCTTTCTAATTCCAGTGCTTAAGAATTCTTGACCTTGGTGTCCGAGCCACTCGCGTACAGCTTGTTTGACCGTTTCGTTATCTTCGAACTTGGTGCCGCGTAAAACCTCTTTGAGCGGACCGAACAAATGAAAATCGGACGGTGTGAGGTCGGGACTGTAAGAAGGCTTGACCCACAGAAAGTTTTATTTATTTATTTTTTTGATTTAATTACTGAATGTCCCTCGTAGTTTGTTTTGCCTCACTATTTTGTTGTTGGTGCTTAGGATCACTGCAGGGATGAGTTATGGTTATTCATTGTATTCACTGTTAACCTTCGTTCGCAGGAACGCACATAGTTTTAACGGATTAACAGTAGAAATTAAAGTCAAGTGGTTGCTATATTTTAAAAAGAAAAGCGAAAATAACTGTTGCTAGAATGGTATGTTTTAAACTTTCTGGTGTGAAATTGGTTCTTTCTGAGATTAGTATATCCTTGAATATTGAAATTCTTTTCTCAACGTTTCAACCTAGATTGAAGAATATGTAAAGATCGAAAATTAATTGACATATTTTGAATATGAATATTTAATTTAATTTCCATGAAATTTTCCAACTGTAACATATCACAACATATTTACAATACATTTATAATATTTATGCATTCTGTATTACGAGTAATTAAAGGTTCTACTGTCCTTTCCTTGCCGGTTATATGCTCCATACTCAATAGACCTTTTGTGTATGTATAGGTGTCTCAATCTTCTGGAATTGTAGAATTGTGCCTACTGTGGAAATGGTAGAAGGTTAACATTTTTAGATAATCTAACAAACATCATCAGCTATCTAGAGTTTGGTCCGTAGGTTTCATCGGCTTCATCAATGTATAACAATTCCGTTTCCTTGATGCACAAAATTTCCGCTTTATCGACGCATAACATTTCCGCTTCATTAACGCATAACATTCCCGCTTCATGGACGCATAACTTTCCCTCTTCATCGACGTATAACACTTCCGCTTCATTAACGCATAACTTTCCCTCTTCATCGACGCATAACATTTCCGCTTCATTGACCCGAAACAAGTCTTATATAAACCCCTCCGGAATGAATAAGTCTCCAGTCAGTGTGCAGTTACAGCCCTGAAGATGTCACATATGAGTGTGGACGAAACGTCGGCTAAAGCTACGACAACGATGCGGTTCCAATCCGGAAACCAAGAGAATAGTGTCATCGGTGTCATCTTATAAAAGTATTTCTGTTTATACAGAGTGGTCGATAAGTAGCGAGCTCAAGACCTAAAACAAGTATTGAAAATTCAACACGACTCCTGCATTTGGATGTCCAAGTGCTTTCTGGTGTTAGTATTGTTTGGTTACAATGACAATAATAAACAAAACATACTGATATTGCTATTCTTAACTGGAGATTTGAAATTTTAAGTCAATTTTAAGCATTCCGAGATACAACAGTTAGTGTACTAAGAAAAATTCAGCTTTTAGAAATAATTTCGAGCATTCATTGTAGATTGAAAAATCACTAGATAGCTATTAATAATTACAATAAAAATTATGCAATAAAGATTATTATTCAAAGTCTATTTTCATTGTGTTAGGGACTACATTATGTTAAGTATTTATTTGTTGTCATAAATACTTACAAGATGCCAGTAAATTGTTCTCCAGAATTTGGCGAAAAATTGGAAACTAAAATAGTGTACAGGGCGCTCCATTTAAAAGGAGAACGACTTTTTAATAGAAATATGTTCTACTAACTTAAGGCAATATTATGGGCATCTCATTGGTAATTTGGAATCATTTAAACGCCTGTGTGTTAGGTCCTTTTACGCCTAATCTGGGTACCAGAAATCATATCTATCTAATGTGTACTTCTTCAGAAATAACAGCCTCTGAGACCCTTAATTTGAGGACAATTGTTATTTTATTATTTCTTGCCTCAGTATTTAACGTTCATGTTTCATTAAAACAAAATACAATTCTTGATAGCTGCAAACTTAAGACAATCTGTCGATTTCAATATAATTTTATACTCTGCTCCAAACCGGATTTCATAACAAAAAAGAAGGTCTTTTTGAAAAATTTCTATTCACAGAGACACAATTTTCCGAGTCCGCGAAGATGACTCACCCTGTAAATTTTTTAAAGTCCATAGTATACGAGGTGTGGCAATTAAATAACCGGACTGGTGCTACAAAACATGTTATTGTTCACCAATTACATTACAAAGTGTATCCCCTTCAATGTATGTACTCTCCTTGCCGATCCCTACAACGCTTCCGAAGTCCGTTTCTGTCAGCTTGTTGAGAACCTCCATCGCTTTCGCCTTAAGCTTGTCCCCTTAAGCTCCGATTTTACTTTAGGAAATAAAAAAAGTCACAGAGGGCCAGGTCGGGCGAGTACGATGGGTGGTCCAACACGGTGATGCCGGATTTCGCAAAGAACGCTTTCACAGACAAGGCGGAATGGGCTAGTGCATTGTTTTGGTGGAGTATCTAGGATTTGCTCTTCCACAAATCGGGTCTTCGTCTTCTCACTCGTTCACGAGGGTTGGTTAGAACCTTGTGTTTCACAAGACTTGAGGTTAATTCGTTGCTCGATCTGAACACTCTGCATTTTTCCGACACGACGCTAGCGTAAGAACTTGAATGGACGATTGCTACAGCGGGATTGAGCGACGTACAACCGTGCCCAACGAGCTCAGGGTGGGTGAAGCATCTACAACTACAGACATGTTCAAATTTGCCGTGGCGTGCTCGCTTTTTGCCGATAGTAGCACCAGTTCGGTTATATAATTGCCACACCTCGTAGACCATCATAAAAATACACGTAAGTGTACGTAGAAAAAGTGAATTGGCTATGTTCATAAAAGAAATAAGAAAAATAGCTTTCCTTATAGTTATTGTGCGGCGATCTGTTCGTGGTGAATTGTGGACGGTAAATTTTCCTTTTGGTGAATTGTGAGCTGTGAATTATTGACTGCCTAAGTTGAAATAGCTATTTTAATTTCCTTTCTATCATGTAATAAGATTCTATTGCGTATAATGGACCTTATTACATTGCGCACGTACAACTTTCCAGAATTTTTAAATGTTGAAGTTGAAGAACGCGAAAGGACAACATTCAATAACATTACACAATTGTATTTGTTGAAGTTGGAAATTTAATTTAATTTCCCTTGAATAACACACACACTAATAGGAAATTCTGAAGAGAAAAAAAAAGAGAAAATCACATTTCAACCTCTACACTATTCTAGTAGGCCATCTACTTACTCCGGCGCTCCGTTTTCCTCGCTTTCCGGGCCGGATTTTCCGGATTCGATGTTCGATTCATTCGTTCCACGTAATCTCCGGGCACGGCTTGATTATTTTAATTAATTTTATACAGAAACAATAGACCTCTTTTCGGATTTGTTTTCCTCCGGGTCCTCTCTCGCCTTTCGTCAACCGGTAATCGAGTAAAGTAATTCTTTTTTCCCACAGGCGCTTTTAATTAAAAGATGAAAGGAAAGTCATACATTTCGGATGCCGTCGGAAAAGTTTCCTTCTACGTTTTCCTTTTTAGGTTCATGAGGGGAGACAAAAAGAGGGAAAAGAAGGTGTTGCGATGCAAAACGAAATTCTGCGATTTCAAAGGTTATGGAAATGAGACGTTGGAATTAAAAGAATGGGATTTTCTGTGGAAAGAATGCTAAAATCATAGGGGTGTTTTATATCAATACTGTTGGTGAGTAAGTTGGAAGCATTGATATTGGTGGAAAGCATTCATACGCTCAATAACGCCGACAATGTGTTATTTTACATTAAAAGCTTATTTACGAAATTAAATAATATTGAATTTAATTAATTAAAATAGTTGATTTTGTTGTCAAGTTGTCAGAGAGAATAAAATGGTGTGCTAAAACGTCAGTGTAATTAACAAAAAATCCTAATTAAGAAGTAAGAAAATCAACAGGTTATGGGTTCAGAGCATACCCAGAGAACACGTGTTTAAGAACTTGAGAGTGTTATATTATTTAAGGTTAATAATGGCTACTGGTGCTGATGTGCACCTACCTTAGCTCGCTTCAAAAACAAACAATTTCTCTAATTGGAGGTTCCGTGTTGAATGTCTACTAGATGAGAAAGGAGTTAAAGACCTTGTACTGCAAGAAACGAATGTAACACGTTTAAATGAAAATTTGTTGAAGGAGTTCGAGAGACGAGATGCAAAAGCCAAATCCTTAATGCTTCGGTGTCTCTCAGACCAATATAGAGTATGTTAAGGACGCGAAATCTGCCTTTGGAATGATGAAATGTTTATCAAACGTTTTCCAAAGGAAGAGTACACTGTCTAAATTATATTATCGCCGAAAACTACTAACCTTAAAATGTGAAGAGAATACTGACTTGCAAGATCACTTCCTTGCATTTGATAGCTTAGTATGAGACCTAGAAGGAACAGGAATCATTATGGAAGAATATGTTAAATATCTGGCATTTTATGGATATGGAATTGAAGATGAAAAGTGAGAAAAATGAGAAGAAAGAGAAGAATGTTGATGAATATTCATTTACTGCGAAATTTAATAGAAGATGTTATATTTGTAATCCTGAAACCCATTTAGCATATTCATGCCCTAAAATAAAATGAATTAGGGGTAACTACGGAGGTAGAACACGAGGAAGAGGTAGAGGTGGAGTAAGAATAGAAAACAAGAGCACGTCAAATGCAAATATTGCCGAAGAAAAGGAGAAAGAGGAAGTAACGTTTGTGGCATTGACAACATCCACTCTGGAGCAACTAATCACTTGTTAAGCAAAAAATTTGAGAAATATGTGACAAATATTCAAGATTTTGCACTCATTTCTATTAAAATCGCCAAGGGGGCGACAATATGTGGTAGTAAAAAAGGTAAGATTAAAGTATCAATTATGGAAGGAGTTAAGATAAACATTGAAGTTTTAATTAATAATAATAATAATAATAATAATAATGTTTATTGTCCAACAGGTAAACCCAATTACAGGACAAATATACACATTGTGAACACAATACATATTGATTTAAAAACATGACATAACTATACAAAAAACTATTATGTTTCGTGTATCATGGCGCCAACTCTCCGGTGAAAATATCACTAAATATCTTCTCAGCGTTCCTGATCATGTGATAGATTGGCGACCGCAAACGAAGATTGGTCCTCGGTGTCGGCATAGTAAAGGTTGGAGCATAACGAGATGCTATTCGAGGTACGTTGAATCCTATATGGGAGACCAGCTGCATACAGTCGATCCTATCATTTAATAATTTGTGTAAAAATCGGGCGCTATGGTAATCACGACGGGATGACAATGAACGAAATTGATGCGATTCGAGAAGGGTGTTGTAAGAAGTATGCCAAGGCGGATATTCGCCATTAACTTTGAACGACAAGAATTTGAGGAATCGACGCTGAACACGTTCAATTGGAGCTTGATGAGACATATAGAAAGGATACCAAACAATAGAGGCATACTCCAATTTCGAGAGTACAAATGCAAAATAAAGGGATTTTAGCACTAGTGCGTCATTGAAGTATTTGGACGTTCTCATAAGAAAACCCATCATTTTAGAGGCAGATGAACAAATTTGTTCAATATGTATGTTAAACGATAAAGTTGGATCAAAAGTGACACCTAGATCTTTAAGATTGGTAATCTTGTCGATGGAAATATCGTTGATTTGATAAGTGGAGATATATGGATTTGTTTTTCTCGCGAAGCACATAAAATTACATTTACTAGAATTTAATGTCAGTGTATTGGATTTTGACCACTCGGTCAGTATATTAATGCTCGTCTGAAGACTCTCGATATCTTGTTGGCAGTTAATATTACAAAACAGTTTAACATCGTCGGCATAAGCGAGGACATGGCAAGATAAGGATGTTAAGAGGTCGTTTATGTATAGAATGAACATCAATGGACCAAGATTGGATCCTTGTGAGATACCGCTGCTAGATACAAATTCAAACGAATTAAATCCATTATAAAATACATAGTTAGTTCTTTTTACCAAGTAAGATTTAATTAACAAGGAGAAGTTGGGAGCTAAACCAAACGAGTCCAGTTTATATAGAAGTAATTCATGACTGAGAGTATCAAATGCATGCGAGAAGTCGGTAAAAATAACGTCAACTTGTCCGCAGTCATCTAAAGTTTCGCTTATAAATTGTGTGAAACAGGCCAGGTTTGTTACTGTCGAGCGTCCCTTCACAAAGCCGTGTTGGCAAGTTGCGATATGTGAGCGAGTATTCCTGTATATCGTAGTATATATATTGTTGCAGATTTAACATTCAATCTACTGTCAGTTAAATGTATAAGTGATGCAGGTTTTCAGGTTTTACTTGCAGACAAAAAAAACCGCTTCGTACAAAATTAGATTATTATGAAATTATCCTCAACATCTGCGCTAGACTACTTTATCACAAAATTGTCAGTTACATTCAAAAATAATTAGATTTCTTTCGAGTCGGTGACTTGTAATGCCGAGGCCCGGTGGAGATTGCGAGGCTAAACCGTAAGTTATTGGAGCGAATGAAAGCAATTTAATTAATTTAGAAAATTTCCAGCGAATTTTGCTACCCAACAAGGTTTAAAGAAATAACTTTCGACTGCGCTTTGTGTCTTTTGCGGTTTCCAGTTTTCGGGTTATAGAAGAGAAAGTAAAGCTTAATAGAAGGCGTTGTACTTATTTATTTTGTGAAGACCGTCTGTTGAAAGTAGGAATGTTTTGATACAAAGGAATTGCAGAGAAAACAGAAATGCCTTATCCCTTTATACGTAGTAGGAGCCATAAATTCTCGACCTGATGTAGAAAAAATAAACTTGGTAAAATATAACAGTTTCTTCATGCCAAAAGGCGTTTCACAAGGATACCAGGCAGACTATGTGGCGACCGTGGAAATGATTTTACTGATCCCGATGATATTGTTAATGCTTTCGCTGATGTGCTTTCTTCAGTGTATAACTTAGAGGATAGCGTCTCTTGGTGTTATTCTGATTACAATCACCTACCTTACTCCTTTCCACTGGTTAGCGAAGATGAACTTGTTGCACTAACGGCTACTTTTCCCAACAAATGTACCGCAGGTGATAATACGTTACCCAGTTTTTTGATACGTGACTATAGATTTATTCTTGCATTTCCTCTAAAAATCATTATCAATCTTTCAATTTCATCTTGTACTTTTCCTGAAAGTTGGAAAATGGCCAAAATTGTCCCAGTGCACAAAAAGGGTAATCGCGAACTTCTATCTAATTACAGGCCCATTTCCATAATACCCAATTTTGTTAAACTTTATATGAAGGTATTATATGTTAGCATTTATAATAGCACTCGCTCTTTTATTGCCTTAAATCAACATGGCTTTATCCCCGGGAGATCTACAGTTACGAATTTGGCGAGTATGTCCCAATTTATTAGTGAAGTCTTGGATAGACGTGGTCAAGTTGATGTGATTAATACAGACCTGTCTAAGGGTTTTGACATGACCAATTATGAAATGTTCTTAGTGAGGCTGAGCTCCTTCGGTTTTCTTCCTTCGGCGATAAGTCTCCTCGAATCCTACTTGAAACAGAGAAAGTGTTATGTAACTTATAACGGATATTGCTCTCGTAACTTTGTTCTTTCATCTGGCGTCCCCCAGGGATCAAATCTGGGACCGTTACTGTTTGTGCTTTATATTAATGACCTGCTTTTGAAAATTGACCGTCCCACCCTTGCTTATGCAGACGATATTAAAATCTTCTCGAAAATATCTTCCGTTGATGACACGAGGAAACTGCAAGATGGTCTTGATATGTTAGTAGAATGGTGTGAGGCTTTTAGGCTCAAGTTAAATGTTGATAAATGCTGTGTACTTACCTACTCGCGTTCTTGTTCACCGTACTCATTGTCCTACCAAATCAGAGGTAGCAATTTGTTACGTAACCTTGAGTTTAAGGATTTAGGTGTACACTTCGATATCACTCTCACATTTAAAGCTCACATTAACAATATCTGTTCTGAAGCCATGAAATCTCTAGGTTTCGTGATGCGTGTCTCTAAATGCTTCAATAATCCTTCTCTGTTAAAGTCGTTATACTTTGCCTTTGTACTCAGTAAACTGGAGTATGCCGCTCTAATTTGGTATCCCTTATATACTTGTGACCTTCTCAATCTAGATCGTATCCATCGGAAATTTTTAAAATTCCTGTCATTTAAGATTGATGGAAGTTACCCTGAGACCGCGCGTTACTCAGTATGCTGCTACCGCCATCATCCTCCCCACAGCATAGATCGCGGTGACCAACTTTTTTGACGTAACCTCAATATGTACCTTGTAGTCCAGTTTGTTAGAAATGTGTATAACAAGGAAGCAAACACTTTCTTTCTCAGGTAAGTCTTTCGTAGATAGTAACAGTGTTTATGTTTTTGTTTTGTTCAAACAAAAGGCGTTACTTTTAAACCATTCGTCTGCTTCTATTAACGCTAATTCAGATTTCTTCTGCAGATCTCCATGCATATTTCCTCTGGTTAATAGCATGGTATCATCAGCATATAAACACATTTCATCGCATTGTATATTACATGGTAAGTCATTGGGATATATCAAGAGCAATATTGGCACCAAAACTGATCCTTGAAGGACACCATTGTGAACTGGACGTACCTTCGATTCCGTATTTTGCCACACAACTACTTGCCTCTATTGGCTTGAGTGCAGGTCCTCTAATTCCATAGTAACTTAATTTGGTTGGCAAGATGTATACCTTAACGTAATCGAAAGCTTTTGAAACATCGCAACTGGTTAGTATAACATCATCTTTCCTGTCAAAATCAGTTGTTATTGCTTGTATTATTTCAGTAGCCGCTGTAATCGTGGATCTTCCCAAACGGTATCCATGTTGTTCCTTGCAGTAGATGTCAATTTTTACAAAGAAACTTATTATTCGATGTTTAATACCATATTCAAACATTTTGGCGAGTATAGTTGTTTAAATCTATTTTATCTCCATCTTTGTAAACGAGCACTATCATTGCCGATTTCAATTCGTTCAGAAAGACTCCTCATAACATACACTCGTTAAAACAGAGAGCTACTGCTTCTGCGATGTCACATTTCAAAAGTGTTATAATGTCTGACGATAGCCCTGAAACGTCCAGCGACGTACTTTTCTTAAGACTGGTGATGATATCATCAATTTCCTAACCGGTTACCGGATATAGAAAAATGGAGCACTGTACATGATTTGAATCTTGTTCCAGTAAAAGAAGAGGGTTTTGAGTGGGACCGGGTATTTTGACTTCATTTAAATCATTAAAATCGAATCGATGAAAAAGGCCCTATACTGGACGACTACTTGGACAGGGGGACTACCATAAATAGTGCGAGGTACAGTGATTTGTTGGGGAATAAGCTGAAACCAGCAATTCGAAACAAACGCCGTGGTCTACTCTCAAAGAAAGTTTTGTTGTTGCAAGACAACACCCGTCCGCACACGGCTCATAACACCATAGAAACTATCAAAAGGTTGGGGTTTGAGACGCTGGAACACCCTCCCTACAGGCCTGATCTCGCTCCCTCAGACTTTCATCTCTTTGGACTGCTGAAGGGAGCTTTCGGAGGTCGTCGATTTGCCTCAGACACAGACGTTCGGGATGCGGTACAAAAGTGGCTTCACGACCAACCGAAAACCTTCTACCAGGAAGGCATACGGAAGCTTGTGGCTCGCTGGACCAAGTGCATTGCTAAAGCTGGAGACTATATCGAAAAATAATGTATCTGTTGTACACCGATCTTTGTTTAATACAGTTGTAGAACTAAAAGTGTATGTAATTTTTGACTTACCCTCGGATATATCGTGTTCTATTAATATACCTTCTTGTTGAAACCTGTTCCAAATACCTTCGATATGATTTTCAGCAATTCGAATCTCTCAGGAATGTAGATACGTAATTCCTTGCTAAATTCAATAGAAAAAGAATGCATTTAAGATTCAAAGTAACGACAATATAGTCAGTAAGGGAATTCCTAAATTCTACCTACCAGATGCGGGAATTAATATTCCCAGCTATTTCAAAAGAGACGATCCGGAGACATTATGCGTATTTATGAACTTATAAGAGTACCTACTACGGCGATGTTGCATTCATTAGCAGTAAAAATAAACGTCTTCGACTCTCTTGTTTCGCCGAAGTTGCCGGTAATTTGGATCTTGAATTGCACATAGGGTATCATATATGTGAGCCCCGGGTTCGAATTCAGCCTTTATCATAATGGTATTGACTATTATCATTGCACGAATGAGTAAGTAGCCCTACAATGTTTGTTAGGTCTCCTAACAAGCATGTGTGCACATAGTAAGCAGGTATAATTGAAGTGAGTTTTGGTTTCCCGCATACGTATCTAATTTTAAGGTTAGTTAATACAGGGGTTTCCAGAAAACCCGTTCATTAAAATTTTTCGCAGTGAGTATCTTAGTGTAGGTCAGAAAATGTGTGGCTGGCAATAAACGGGCCCGCTGTATTATAACAATTTATTTTTAGACTCCTATTACTTCCGGTTGTACACAAATTTGATGAAGCTTTCATGAATTTGTCGTAGAAACACTACCACCACTTCTTGCCTCTTATTCCTGCACGACTGTTGTTTACTGATTTCTCAGTTAAATCAACACCAGCCATGCCAGAATTATTTTTCTTAAGCAGTGGTTGGTTGACGTTCACTACCGTTTATGGAAGTTCGGGCAAGCAAAAAAATGTACAGAAGTCAAAGAAAATAAGAGAAGTATTAAATTGCCATGTATTTAATACTTACTTACATGATATTACATATTTTCAAACACAAATTTATTAAAAAGCAAAAGTTAATGTAATACAAATAATTTAAATCCGATTTTCATCGAAAAATCCACCTTTTGCCTTTAGGACTGCTGCCACTATTCTCGGCATCCGATTCACTAATTTTGCTAATGTTTCATTGGGCAAGCTTGTCCATACCTCCTGGGGAATGATCCACAAATGTTTCTTCGATTTTGGACACTGTTTCCTAACACATCGGTCTAATTCTTCCCATAACAATTCTATCGGGTTCAGATCGGGGGACTGTGGCGGCTATTCAATAATTTTTAGGGTTCTTTCATTTTCTTCTTGCTGCAGATAATCCGTGCACAATTTAGATTTATGTTTGGGGTCATTGTCCTGCATAAATTCAAATCCACGATCAATTAATCGGACTGCTGACGGTATGGCATTTTCCTCCAGGATTTTTCGATATTCTTTTTTCATTATGCCCTCAATTTTGAGCAAGTCCCCTGCTCCGTTTAAGGAAAAACAACCCCAAATCATTGCCGATCCGCCTCCATGCTTCACCGTAGGAACTATACACTCCCGTAAGATTCTTTCCCCTCTTGATCTGCGTATGAAAACTCTCTGTCTATTTCCAAAAACAGTCCACAAAACGTTTTTAAAATCGTCCACTGTCCAATCTCTATGAGCTTGTACCCATTTCGGTCGTTTCAGCCTATTTCCTCTTCGGAGTAACGGTTTTCGACAAATCACTCGCCCACGCAACCCAGCCTCTTTCAGCCGACGTTTCACAGAACTCAGAGAAACTTTGGAATCTCGCTCATTATTGAATTCTGTAGCAATTTCTGATGCTGTTAGTCTTCTATTGCGCTTACTAATTATTTTTATTCGTAAATCTTCCGCAGCAGTCGTTTTTCTTGACGGTCCTGGCCAATTACGATCTTGCACGTCACCGGTTGTCTTGAATCGAATTATAGTATCATGTACTGTAGATTTTTTTATTTTTAATTCATCCGCAATCTGTCTTTCTACGTACCCTTCCTGATACAAGGTAACAATAGTAGATCGTTTTGAAACAGCTAGAGGCTTTCGACGAAGCATTTTAAGCAGTCAAACCGAAATTATTTTATTTTTCACTTGCACAACTACAGCTACTTTCACAATAACAGTCTCTTCAGAACTACTACGTTTACAAATGTTATAATACTTTATAAAGGGTATACGAATATTTTCAGGTAACACGAGTGAATTAGCTAACCCTCCTAAGGATTATTATAAAGCTTTATTGTCACTGTAATTATTGGGGATTTCCAACATAATTATATATTTTATGATAACGGTCTTATAATAGACAAATACTACCTGGAAATTGGTAAGAGGCTTCCAGAAAAGGTTAGTTTTAATAATTCCTCACAGAAATGTATATTATATAATTTTAAAATTTTTTCGTAAACAGTTAATATAATTTGTCAGCTTGCCCGAACATCCATGAACGGTATTGTATACGTTACCATTTAAAACAAAAACTGACATGTCGAAACTTTCCTAATAATATTTTGATTACGTCAATTAATAGTATTTCTTTAACCATTTTACTTGATATTTCGTTTTTTAAAATCGGATAATAAATAATGGAGCTATGGCTTGGAGCGTCTTTGTTAGTTACCCGGTATAAATACATATATACGAGGGGCACACTGTATGTTCCTGAATACAGGATAAGAACAAAAAATATAAAAACGAACAATATTTATTCTTTTTCAAAGCACTCTCCTTTACATTTAACTGCACTAACATGCTCTACAAATGCATTAACAGCTTCCTGTGGTGTTAAAAAATGGGTTCCGCGTAATTTCTTTTTAATAGTTGGAAAGAGGAAGAAATTACTCGGAGCTATATCTGGGCTATAAGGTGGATGTGACATTAATTTTATTCCAGCAGAACCTCCGTTGTCAACTTGGCAGAGTGCAGGAGCGTTGTCATGGTGTAACACAGTTTGCTTTTTCTGCAATTTTGACAACAATGTTGGTAAGCAAATGGTGGTACATCATTCTGCATTTACTGTTTTCCTATTCTCTAGAAGAACAGAGCAAATGTAACCAGTACGGCTGAAGAAAGAGGTAATCATTTGTTTAGCAAAACTTCGTGATTCGGTAGATTGCTGCTTTGTAGATGTTTCATCACCTGTAACGATATTATCGTGCAATCACAAACTGAATAATGTCTGTTAAATATCTGCAACGTTAAATCTGTTTTCACAGTTGTTTCGGCAAACCGAGTGCGGCGTGAGGAAAAAGTGTGTTTATATGCAGAAAACGAACGTTCTACATCTAGTGACGTTGTATTTGCGTAATTAAAATAATCTTTGGAACAACTTAACGGTTCTGTTGACGCATCTTCACAAATTTGTCTTAATGTGCCAAAATCAGAATCTTTCTCTAAAACACTTTCAAACCTTTCTAAAACACAAACATTTTTACGTCTTCTACCGCATATAGCTGTGCGTGAACATGTTGCACTATTTGCAGAGATTCCACTAACGACACCGAAGGATTTTGTAATTTTTCTATTGCCTCCACTAGTCCAAAGTAATTGTTCCGAATAGTTTTTAAATCCGTTTTAACCTGATTATCTTGAAATTTCGACTGGCTTTCCTTGATAGCCGTAGCTTCCTTTGGATCGAATTGTAAAACCACGTTCTTAATATTCTCAAAATGTTTATGATAATAAAACGCGGCCTGTAGCCATGTCCCCAACGTGTAAGAATAGGTTCTGGTGGCTCGGGCATACGGGGGCACAGTCTGTGAAATTTGCGAATACGTTTTGGGGATTTGACAAACACTGCTTTTGTATGCGCTATCAAAGCGTCCACCTCAGGATAACATTTTCTAATACTATCTGCCACATGACTGAAAGCATTTAATTTTACACGTAATATGTAACAAGTTAGCACAATGTTTTTTAAGAGACCGGCCTACAGAAAGCATGTTTGCGGCACCATCACTCATAAACATCAACAGTTGGTTTGTTGAAAATTCAAACTTTTCCAATGTATTTAACACTAACTTTGAAATTACTTCGGCAGCTCGTCTGGAAGCTAATAGAATTGAAGGTGACGATTGATGTGGTTCCATTCTACGTACCATTACATTAACCACAGAATGTTTTTTTACGATCTGTTGTTTCGTCCACACGTAACCCCAGTTTTTTATCTTTCAACTCCGATTTAATTCTTTTTTCAACATGTTCACGAGCAGATGGCACAATTCTTTGTAACCATGCCCGACTTGGTAATTTGCAGTCCGAATATTTATTCCAAAAGAAAACATATACTTCCTTGTCCAGTAAATTAAACGGTAGATTACATGCAATAAAGGTAACACATAAATTAAATTTAAATTTGTCATAGTGTAGTGTGCAATTTTTTTTTGAAGAATGCTGTTTACTATTTACGTGACGTAGACAATCCCTTTTGCACCAACACGTTAAAGGGATATTGTAAACTACACATTGAATTTTAACGCCATCATAATTTAGGTCAGGCATTTCTGCTATAAGTTCTGTAACTTTGTCCGACATTGGTCATTTTCGCGACGTAGGCAACATTTTTAAAACAAACGTAGAACTACGAAATAGTATTTAGGGCAGCGTGCATGTATACACTACAGATCTGGTTGAGGCTCGCAGTTATACTGGGGGTTGTATCGAATCTCCGCCACTGCCCGTTGGCGCTAGTGGGCAACTCTAATCATGATAAAGCCCCGGCCCACTCATCGGCAATTGCGACAGCAAAATTAGTTAATTTATGATACGAATTGGTGCCACATTTACCATATTCGCCAGATTTGGCACTCTGTGACTTCTTTCTTTTACAAAGTTGAAAAACGGCTTGGCGGAAAGCGGTTCACGTCAAATGAGGAAGTCATTGCCAAAACGGTGGTCTATTTTGCAGACTTCGACAAGTCCTATTATTTGAAAGGCTTAAAATGGTTGGAACATCGCAAGAGCTAAGTGTATAGGGCTACAAGGAGATTATGTCGAGAAATAAAGATACTAAATGCATAGCAATTGCGTTGTCTTTGTTAACACAAGTATTTATCATATCATCCCCGTATGTGTCTCGATATTGCACCATGCATGAAGATTACATAAAACTCGGTTATGTGACGCTGTTAACTACGAAGTAAGATGCACTACAAAAAAAAAATTACTAGCAATAAGAAAAGGTTTTGATTTCAAAAATATAAATCCCCGTTCAGGGGATTTATTAATACTACAGATCCGCTATACGGGAACAAATATATTTAAGTTTGAGATGAAGGATAATCCTGTTGAAGAATTGTTAATGCCGCTTTTCCTAAGTCGGCTATGCAATGTCGCGACGCTATTGTTTGCTTTGTACGGGATTTCCTTCAGAGTATGACGCGATCTAACTCTACAGTATCCTACGTACTTGACAATGGTCGTGGTTGCTGGAGTGTGTGCTGCACAGCTTTCCTCACACGTTCGGCAAACATATATCCGTGTTACGTATACGAGAATAAACATGTTCCGAAGAGAAACTTCAGCTGGCGTGAAATGTTTCGCTGTCGCTATCCTGATCTACTGCAGTAGAATAATTATTTGTAGCGATTGAAAATGGTACATATACGATGCTGATTCGTAAAGTAAGTTTTGTTTGGTTGTTAAAAAAGCACCAATACATGAAGAGGTTGTCATTATATACAACTTGCCATTGAGATTGAGATACCTGTCATGGCGATGAACCAGTTTTTTAATGCCCTCTTTATAGAACTCTGCCACCTGTGAATTAAGCCATGCTGTAACACTGTCCTGCAGCTCTTCATCGCTCTCAGAAAGTTGTGATTCAAGCCAAGTTCTGTGATTGTGAATCGCCGACTTTCACGAATCTTCCCTTCGACATTACCCAAAAGTTCGCGCGTCATAACAGTTGGTCTTCCACTCCGTTCTTCATCATGGACATTAGATCGTCCTTCTCGAAACGTGCGGCACCATCTTCTACCCACACTGTCACTCATGACATTTTCACCATAAACGGAACAAGGTTCACGATGAATTTCAGCAGACTTCATGTTCTTTGCACACAGAAATCGGACAACAGCACGCAGTTCACAGTCGGCGGGGTTTTCAATTGCAGAAGCCATTTTAAACGACCAAAATAGCAGGAAAGAGTGTCCGAACGATTCTCTCACTAGCACTGCTAGATTCATATTGAACCAGACTACACCGCAGCGCTGCGATCGCGCAGATATCCCCACTCCTCTGCTCACTAGGCGGAGAGGGAACTTACTTTACGAATTGCCCTCGTATACAGGGTGTTAAAAATTTTTTTAAATATTTAAGGGGCATATATTACGATCAAAAACAAGTAAAAAAGCCCAAATGAACATGGGTCCGGAAAACAACCATTTTCGAGATAAGTGCAATTGTTTTTTTTATTTTATTTTTTGCATTTTTTAGCGCTTAACGCTACAGAACACGATAATCACAGATGTTCGAGATGTCCTCTTTCCATTTCAACACAGGATGTACATCTTCTTAAGAAGGAACTCCGCACCCTTTCCAAAAAGCTCGGTTTTGCTTGAATTGTTTGACAACATTGTTCAATTCGCTATTGCAACTCGGCAAGATTATTTGCTGGTGTTTCGTACATTAAACTTTTCAAGTAACCCCAAATACAAAAATCTAAGGGATTTAGGTCGGGAGACCTAGCAGGCCATGGAATGGGACCCCCTCGAACTATCCATCTCCTATGAAATGTTTCGTTCAGGTGCTCTCTAACAACAAGCGTAAAATGCGGCGGTGCCCCATCTTGCATAAACCAAACATTCAATCTCCGATTTAGAGGAACATCTTCGAAAAGTTTAACCAGAAAGTTAAGGTATGCAGGACCTGTTAAACCTATTAAAATAACTGATCTCCTAAAATCCCTAGCCAGATATTCAGGCTGAAACGCTGTTGATGTCTGGAGTCAGGAACAGCATGCGGATTTTCGTACGACCAAACGTGATTATTGTCGCTCGGGAAACATTGGAAATGTTAAATAATGGTGGACATCGCATTCTATAAAAAATAGTAACAGGTGATGCAACTTACATCCCATTTTACGATATTCCTACCCGCCAGGAGAGCCGCGTGTGGATCCACGAAGATGCACCAACACCAACAATGGCCAAAAGGCAAAGGGCTGTCAAGAAAGTTATGTACGCAGTTTTCTTCCGTAGTACCGGATTAGTAAAAGCAATGAAGCTGGAAAATCAACGTACAGTCACAGCAAACTGGTACACCAAAATGTTTACCTGCAGTTCTTGATTCAGCCAACATTCGCAGGTTAATGTTGCATCACGACAATGCATCGTTACACAGTGCACAGCAGACAGTTGAATTTTTACGTGAAAATAAGGTAAAAGTCATTGAACATCCACCCTATTCGCCTGATTTGGCCATGTGTGATTTCTGGTTGTTCCTCAACCTAAAGAAACATTTACGTGGTCGACGTTTCACGACGGAGGATGAGATAGATGAAGCAATTCATCTATTTTTTGATGACTGGCTTCACGCTTTTACGCTGTGGAAATTTCGGTTACAAAAGTGCATTGATGCAGGAGGAGATTATTTTGAATATAAATAAAATCATTTTCGTAAAAAAACTTGTAGTTTTCCTGTATCTCAAAATATATAGCGTGACCCTCCTATAAACGCTCTGTTTATAATAACTTCTACAGGAATCTGCCTGCTCTAACCGTCACCACTTTTTTTTTCTTTGAATAAATACAATCTTACTGTGGAACATTTTAAATTGGTATCGTAGCCAAGTAAACACAATTTGATTCGACGAAAGCTGAATCGAGATTGATTAAAAATTTTTTCTTCGCTTATCTTTCTTTTATTTGTAATCGCGAAAGATGGCGATTGTTTCATTCCACAGCAAATTTTGATAATTTAACCCAAATATAAAGTTTTGTGATGCATTTCGATGAAATGAAGTTATTTATGGAAATAGCATACGAGAATGAACGTAGTGACGCAACTAGCCGACAAGAAGGCAGATCTATGACCTAAATTCTGACCAACAACATAAATATGACGAAATACACTAACGATATACATAATAACATTCGGACAAAGATTTAATTTATGAAATGATGTTTGAAATACCTTTCCATTTACCCTGTTGTTTGTTTTAGATTAATTTTAACGATTTACAAGATTAGGGAAATAAACAGACGAGTGGATTTGTTCGTGTTACCCTACGATCGTCGTTGTCTGGACTTAACTTGGAAAGAAACATTTTTACCCGCAAGAGGGAAATGTCATTACAAACGGGATTCATTTATCTTGAGACGATAATTCAGAAACCATTTATTTAATCGAAAAAAATGTGGATAAAAATGTTATCATATGAAGGGGGAAAGTATATTGTAAGTGTTCAGTTACCTTTTTCAAATGAAAACCCTTTTTTTAATAAGTATGTTACTGTCTATGAAAGAACAAATAATTTTTATCTGAAACTTTTTTTATTTACAGCTTTAGGCCGATCTCAACATATCAGGCTTAAACAATAATATTAAGGGGATGGCGAAAGATCAGCATTTGTGTCAACCCACTCCTCGCCAGGGTGGTGAAAATCCCTTCAAAAAATAGAGTCACCTGCAAAGCTGATAAGATATCCCTAGATGTTGAAATGATATCACCCTAGATCAAATCATTCATAACCTTTCAACCCATTCGTTTATCGGGTCATCTAAGGCCAAACTTAGAATAACCAAGGATTAGGTCATATACCTGTGATAAACGAGCTCGGGTCTTAGACCTAGTTCTAGTAGGAGGGAGTAGATCCTAAAGACTTAAAGCAAGGGGCACATGATCCTTCCAAGTTAAGCATTCGCCTGCTTAGAGCAGTTTTCTGAGCAGCCGAAAATTACATCACCAAAAAGGACCGTTACACTTCAAAAAACTGTTAGGACCGGAAACTGCATCATCCAAGAAGACCATTAGACTGCAAATAGCGTCATTTACAATATCCCGAGACCCGCCCTGTAATGCACCGCTACTCTGGCGTCCGGAAGTGAAAATCTCTTTTTTTTTAACTCTTATTATCTCCATGAGAAATATCGTTACTACCGCGAATACAGGGTTAAACAGCTTTGACGTCAGCAGGCTGTGACGTATATTGAAGTAGGCCATAAATGCGTTTACATGCTGAGACCGTCTCTGCGTTTTGAACTGGTTTATTCTTCCCCTCTGCTTTCAATCTAAAATTGTTGCTATCATATCGAATTTCATTTGCTCGGATATTCCTTAATTTGATTGTTGATTTAAAGGCCATCCTCTAGTTTCCAATCATAACAAAGGTAAAACAAAAGTATTTCACAAAAATCACTAATGACTTTGAGTAAGTTATTTATTCTGTTCTGCTTTATTTTTCCTGAATTGTTAATTGCTAGCGACGGAAGACTATACAATGGTCTTTTGACTACATGAATCTAAGCATGGTGTAAGCGTTCCAGCGGCTTCAATTTTTTTTAGGTGTACAAAACGATATTTACCCAAACATTGTTTAATTTGAAATTCGGTTTCATATCAGCTAGGAACCTGGAAATATTTACAAGTTTACCGCAATTCCAAGAACAATTCCAAAATCGATTTCGGCATAGTAATCGACCGGAACCGACCGAAAAAATAAAAGTAATAAGTCAATAATGCGAATACGAAATGGATATCTCACTCATCGCTCGCGATCATCCTATTCGACGCGTGCGCCATCTATACGTCAAGGATGAGATGTCGAGTCGAAATGGATGAAGGAAGAGGCGAGGAAGAGGGCGCCACTGAATAGGCAAAAGAGATTATATTCCCGAAAATGGAGGAATGACTGGGATCAATCTTTTCTGCTCGCTCAAATGTTCCGCATAAATCAGAGGACGCGAGAAAGAAGTTTTGGCTTGTGATATTCGAAGAAAAAGCGGGAGAATTGAGGCATATACGACGCATTATGCGAGAAGGAATCGGAGATCGGGTGACGGGAGTTTGGCGGTACTTAAAAAATCTTTACGGTGGAATTTTTGATTTTCTCCGTTTTCGTTATCGTCTTGCGAAAGAAGCGAGACTTCTGGAAGGGCGTCGAACGCTTCGTATTTCCAAGCGTAATGGAGCGAAATGGATGGAATTTATTTCGATCGTATTTAGATTGGATTTATTATGATGGGTTAGAGTTACGTATGAATGATGTATTTTGTATGCTTTTGTTAAACTAAGGGGCATAATATCGTATAGTATTGAATAAGTCATAGAAACAATATTAAAGAACAATAATAATTATGAAACAGTTCACTAACACACTTACCACAACACTTAATTCGTACTGGACGCACGTTTCGATAGCCAAGCTATCATCATCAGCAGCAAGACTGAACTTAATAATAATTATGATTAAGAAAAAGGAAACCATAATTTCCGAGATAGAAAAGAGAAAATTACTTCCATAGTTCAACAGCTTATTGTACCTATCTTAGAGACTACTGATAAGAGAAATTTATATTCACGAGGGTAAGTCAAATATTATCTACACTTTCACCATAACAAGCTTTGAAGGTTATCGCAGTGGCGGCCGCTTGCGCACGCATTGAGTTAGCGCCTCTGTGGGCATGTGTGCGGAATTTAATCACGATCGCGTCATTTGTCTCCTAGCTATAACAGCATGTTAGCTCCGCTATTAGTTTGCACCAAAGAGGAACAACGAGCAGTAATCCGATGTTTGTGGTCAGAGGGTGTGAAAGGTGTTGAAATTCACCGGGGACATTTGTCACAATACGGGAACAGTGCTTTGTCTCGTAAAAGCGTTTTTTGTGGATCGAAATGTTTCAAAGTGGTCGCACGAGCGTAACACAAAAAGAGGGAGCTGGCCGTCAACCTCGACCACCGACGACAACATTCAGCAAGCTCGATAAATGGTTACAGCAAATAGGCGAGTTACCATAAGTGAGGTTGTATCTTCTATAAACATCAGTCACGGTTCTGCCTATCAAATTATCCGCGATGAACTCAAATTTCGTAAAGTGTGTGCGCGATTGGTACCACGAATGCTTACCGCAGAAAACAAAACCAAACGTTTGGACATCTGCCAACGCTTACTGGATCGCTTCAACGCGGAAGGCGACGCATTTTTAAGCAGAATAGTGACCGTTGATGAAACGTGGGTTCATCACTACGAGCCCGAATCGAAACGCCAGAGTATGGAACGGAAACACCCAGGATCCCCTAGCACGAAAAAATTCAAGACCTCGCCATCGGCTGGGAAGGTGATGCTAGCCTTGTTTTGGGACGAAAAAGGCCCTATACTGGACGACTACTTGAATAGGGGGACTACCATAAAGTGCGAGGTACAGTGATTTGTTGGCGAATAAGCTGAAACCAGCGATTCGAAACAAACGCCGTGGTCTACTCTCAAAGAAAGTTTTGTTGTTGCAAAACAACACTCGTCCGCACGCGGCCCATAACATCATAGAAACTATCAACAGGTTAGGCTTTGAGACCCTGGAATACGCTCCCTACAGCCCTGATCTCGCTATTTATTTCTTTAATTGATTATCGCTGCTTTCCTTGATCTTTTTCTCCTTTGTTGATTTGTTTTGTTTATACTGTGGAATAGTTTTTTTGAATTATGTTCTTTCTAGGAAGTCGTTAAATGGTGCTACCCGTATAAACACTTTTGTATAAATTACCAAGTAAAGTTTTATTTGTATTTAACTTTATCTTAAAAATAAACTAGTTTAATAATAACCGACGCCGTGTTAGATTAGGTTATCTCGTTTTATCCTCTCAGAAAAGGTTTTATCGCTTATACAACACTAGAAAAACATTGCAGGTATCACCAGCAAAGTACGGAAATATCACTACATAGTATTTTTTTAAATAAAACCAGTATAATTTGGATAAGGCAATTCAAAACGCAGAGATGGTCTCAGTGTGTAAACGCGTTTATATGACCTATGTCACAATACGCCACATCCTGCTGACGTCAGAGCGCGCAGCCCTTGCGTATATCGTTGGTAATGGCTAGAGTTTGTTAAAAAGGTGATACCGGAGGGCAGTAGCGTAGCGGTAGCGGCGTGGGTAGGGGTAATTTTCAATTCGTAGTCGATCTCGACAGTACCGCGAGAGAGTTCAAAGCGACAGTACGTTGCACACTGCACGCCAAATAAGTACGTGGAGATGGGATGCCCAAAGGGTGTAACGTTCCCTTCTAATGCAAAAACCGTTGTCAAGATAATAATAGATTCGTTGAGAGAATTTTGTATCACAGGAACCCAAGTCGCAATGTTCGTTACTGACGGAGCCGCAAAAATGCTGAGAGTTGGTAGGATGTTGAAAATATGCTTTCTGACTCTTCTTCACATAACATACCTCCGTATCCGATGGTGGATAAGTTAATGGCATCTACCAAAAAAGTGTTCATCAAATCTCCCAAACACATCCGTGTATTTAAACAATTGTGTCCGAAATTACCACCACCACCTCAGCCTGTAATAACGCGATGGGGAACAAGGCTCCAGGCAGCATCTTACTATCAGAAATATTTTTCACAAGTGAAAAATGTCATCTTGAAACTTGATTCAAATGATTCTGCAGCAGTTCGAAATAGTCAGCAGCTTTTTTCCAATTCGGACGTTCAACAACAAATAGATGAAATTTCCATGAACTATTCTGAAGTTGCACAAACTCTTGAGCAATTAGAAAGCAGTCACTTATCTGCACGAGACGCATTAAATTGCATAAACAATTTACAAGCCGCTCTAGAAAACTTGACGAACACTATAGGAGTCGATGTTGCTCAAAAACTGCAATTTTAACGTAAAATCCCGATTTACAAAAGGTTCGGTCTATAATTGAAAATCAAGTGTGCCCAGATGAGGAAAAGGAATATCTGACATTTGCAAATCTTACTTCACTGGATGTCGAACGATCATTTTCGAAGTATACAGCACCGTCGACTGCTGAACGAATCGACAATGGAAGCGTTGCTCATGTTGCAATTCTACGCAGCTTACCAGGGCGGTTGCCAATTGCCACAGTGGACATCAAGACGCCAGGGAAAGGTAACAATATTATTCTTCACTAATATTGTATATTACGTACCTACTTTTATGCGGTACGCCACTGCCGGTACCACCTTTTTGACAAACTCTAGTAATAGCCCAGGGCACTGCTATGCACCGTCAGAACAGGAGAAGACTCCTGCAAAATGAAGTTTTGCATCGCCCTATAAACCGCAACGGTGGGTGACGTACCGCTTCATTTGAGTGACGTACTACACAAACCAAGACAAATATATGCGTTGATAAATAAAGCAATTAATCACTGCTATTCACAAGAAACCCACACGGTTTTCCAAAAGTCTCATCACATAAAATAAAATTAAACATTCGGAGATATACAATTCAAAGTATTAACAATATTGTTCGAATAAGATATTGTCTCTTTTATTTTTATAGATAAAAAATGCTTTGAATTTGTGACGATCAGAGGTTGGTCACAATATTGTTGAATTGCTTACGATGTAGTTTATTAACCCTGTTTCAAAACCACAAAAAATCTAGTCACAAATGTGTACAAAATGCTAGACACGAAAGGTACGATTCTATGTAGTAGATCTATATACTCCCATTTCTCTAACAACAATGTACAGAATGTTAAATCAAAAGGTTCACTTTAGCACCTCATAAATTATATAAATGTACACAGTTACTTAGTGGCCACCGAAAATGTGTACGCTCGGCTTTATTCTTCCACCCGTTTCAAATCATCGGCCGGAGCTTCGGAAGCACGCGAAAGACGTAAAATAAATCACAATTGAGGGGTTGCCTTTCGAATTTATTCCATGGAGCGTGACCCAACGCGACGTCATGGCTAAAACAAGACGGGATTCTTCTTGCATTCGCTGGCCACAACGTTACGAAGCCTTCGTGAAGTAAATCCCATTTGAAAATGATCCGGTAGAGCTTGTTTACCTCCGATGACTAAACCGAATTCCATTACGTCGGGCGCTGCTTGCCACAAATACTCGCTCTCACGTACTCACTGCTACACATACACAGTTCAATTTATTCATGTTTCTACATACATATGTGACATACAGAAGAGTACTATGGTCAATTTCAAAAGAAAATGAACGGGTAGGTACCAAAAATCAACTGGGAACTATTAAGTTTATACATTGCAAAAAAAGAATGAAAAGCTACTGAAAATTTTTACGATTAATGATAATACTAATAATAACACATTTTCTTTTATTTTCTTCATATTTAATTTCTCCTCTATCCAGTTGTCTGGCCCAACAATGGAGCACTAGAAAATTTGCACTTCATCTCAACGGAACCTGTCACATTACTGCCGTCAGCACAATCCCTTTTCAGGGTTTCGAAGACCACAAAAAAAAATTTTTGTACTTTTTAAAAAGAAAAGTGGGTGGTCATATTCACCCCCATTTATTTTGGGGTCACTGTGGCCATGTAACTTAATTTCACTGAGAGCCATTGTAAGCTACTTCTAATGGGTGACTAAGGCCCCTAATAATTAAAAAAATAAATGTACATTATACTTCATAAAAATGTATTTTCAATTACATTACACCCACAATATAGATAAATAACAGCAATAACTAATTAAAAAGGTTTTAAACAAAATATCAAATAAAGTAGTTGTAATATATTGAGTTAAAAAAATAATGAGTTAAAAAATCATGAAATGATTTTAACTTGAAAACCTATATCACGAAAAATACAGTTATTAAGATATATTTTTAAGCCAATTTTCTACAATTTCTTTAAACGTTCGTCAAAAACGAAAGGTAAGCGTTGGATGGGTGTCCACACCTATATTTTAAATTTTAAAGTCCAAATTACTTATTTTTTTCTTTGTTTGTGAATTAAACTCATGCCATTTTTAAGATATGCATTTTAAAACTTTTTTTAAATATTGGCCATTTTCACCTCTTGCGGCTATAGTCACCACGGTATACGGTACAATAAACAGTGTGACCTATTTCAAGTGGAAACACTCCTGCAGAACCTATAGCTCGAATGAAACCTATTGTTTTTTTGAATAGATAGCAGATCAAACTTCCGCACAAAGTTTCATAAGTTCATCTAAGTTTTCAAGGCAGCAAAATTTTATTAGAAATTCTTTTAATAAAAATCTGATCGCCACTGAATTTAGAAGGTCTTTAAATGCTTTTCGCTAAAATTTCGTTCAAAGGAGATTGATGTTGTAACTTAAATTTAACAACTATGCTATAAATTGGAAAGAATATTGAACGAAAAGTCTAGACCTTGGATGTTGCCATAATTAATCTGGGTAGGTTTGGTAAGGAATCCACCATGGAACTTTTGGAATAAAACTAATTTTGACGTTATTTTAGAGTTTTATGATAAAACTTACGCCTTCTAAACGAAATTCAAAATATACAAGATGGATGTTTTTTTTTTTAATGGAACAGCCTGTATGTTTTTATATTTTTGAAATCTCTTTGAGGAGCCTATTTCAACGACCTAATTATGCTTATGTGTTATAATGGGTGGCTCATCGGGTATGCTGGATTTAATTTTAAAATGAAACACAGTAAATTATTATTTAATTGGACAATTCTTATTGATTTAAAAAGTATACATGTTGAGATTAATTATGGAATATAATGTCGGCCAAATGATCACCGCGGCTGTGCTGGCATACCCTGATCCTTTCGATAAAATATTCGAAGACTTTTTCCAAGTCAGTTGGCTCAATTGCAGCAATAAGCGCGTTGGATTTCTGTTTTCAGTTCAGGAATTGTTTGTGGTTTGTTAGCATAGACTTTACAAAACCCCAGAGAAAAAAATCGTATGGCCTCAAGTCAAGAAAATTAGACTACCAAGAATACGTTGTCTTAAATCGATGTTTCTCTTGCTGTATGGCATGTGGCACCATCCTGTTGAAACCATATTCTTTCGAGGTCCGTATCGTCCAATTGATCCCACAAAAAATTCGATATCATTTTACGATATGGCACTCCATTTAGAGTTAAAGCTTGGCCAAACTCATTTTCAAAAAAGAACGGTCCAATTATACCTCTAGCCCATAATTCGCACCAAACAGTGGCTCTTTGTGGGTGCATCGGTTTTTCAAGTGTAGCACGAGGATTTTCATTGTCCCAAATCCGACAATTCTGCTTATTAACAAAACCATCCACGTGAAAATGAGCTTCGTCACTAAAGATTATGTTTAGAAAAAAGTTGACATTCACCGTTTGATTTTCCATCACCCCAGTGACTTGAGCTCCTGGGTTAATTGAACTTTGGGAGGGTGGAGGTGAGGGTCTTTAGTGAGAATTCGTTGCAAACTGGTTCTGCTAATGTTCAATTGTTGAGAACGATGACGTGTTGATGTCCCTGGATTCTCATCGGTACTCTTATTGACGCGATAGAGTTTGTTTGTCCATAACCGAACCGGTTTCCTCAATTTTTTTAATTAATCTTCGAACAATGGACTCATTAACTGAAATAGGGACACCAATAATTCCACGAACAGCCTCCGCAAAACTTTCGCCAAATTTGTAATGTGCTTTAACAATAACAATACGTTGTTCTTTTGCGTAGCGATTCATTTTTAATTACTACAGTGACTACAGATGACACGTGTCAAACATTAGGGTTACCAACTTAAATATAAAAAGAAAGGTGGGAAATTTAAATACAGCACACCACGGGCCACCCTTTGCTTATAACTTAAATGATCAAAAGATTATCTGCGAGGTGGTCAAGGTCGAAAATTCTTTAAGAAACTATCTCCTTTTCAAAAAATGCAAAAGTAAACGTAATGAAGATTCTTAAAACCAATTTTCTTTTTCTACGATGTCGTGGCGCTACTTCAATAGACAATTAGCTATTAAGTGTCTAACTAAATCACCAGCCATGCAATTGGACTTCTTTCTACAGTGCACTTTCAAAAATAAGGTGTGTGTAATAAAAATAAGGTTGATGACCTCAAAGAGAAAATACAAACTGAAATAAGGAATATGTCATCTCAAGTTTTAGAGTAAGTTAGACAGTACTTTTACTGTGGGTTAGGTCATGTTAAACAGTAACACTAGCTCAAATAAAATATTTCAATAAGCTCATAGTTTTAATGCTTGCAATCAAGTAATCAACCAGTTAGGTTAAAAGTGTCACGGGTCTTACATATATGAATCATTCTATATATTTCAAATTTTTAACCCTGGAATGCTATCCGGAGTACACACCAATTCCAGTGATTTTTAAAACCTGGATAATTTTCTACCAGGTGGCGCTTCATGTTTGGCACCTTTAGTAGTTGCATATTATGGGGAGTTAGTTCTTGTGTGGCGAGTACTTAGTCGGTCAATAAGTTCTGTCGCGACTTTTATCGCCATATTAAATAAAACAGAAAAGAAAATAAGACTCTTTTATTGACGAAATAGACCAATATAGTGTCCTAATTTACATATTAAAAAATTATTCAAAATAATCCCCTCGTTTCGTAATACAGGTGCTTAATCTGTGAGGCCAGTCATCAACCGCATTACGCACCATTTCCATATTTATCTCCGTCACTGCCTTCTTAACAGATACTTTTAGCGAGTCCAAATTTGTACGGCGTTTAGCGCAGACTTTCTCCTTCAATGCTTCCTAGATTTTATAATCCACAGGATTAAGATCGTGACTAGAAGATGGCCAATAAAGTCGATGTTGAATGCTTTTGGCCTTGTGAGTAGGCGCAGTGTCCTGGTTTTTGAATAAGCTCTGGTTTAAAGGTTTTACTCCATTTTCCAGGACCGCCTCTTGATAGACTTGGGCACTGGTTTCCACTCCTTTTTCACAGAAATGAACTTCAGCTGGTCCGAAATAAGATACCCATAACCAAACTATTACTAGGGATGGATGATGACCCCTTTGAACATGGGCAGCGACCACACCTGCTTCTTCACTATTGGAGGCATACACTCGGTCATTTTGCCGATTAAATTGATCTTCAACAGTGAAGATTTTCTCGTCGGAGAATAAGATACGGCGTTGGTTGCTATTAGCGAACCGCTTTAATAAGACTTGGCATCTTTAAAGCCTTAAATCTTTCAGATGTGCATTAAGAAAGTTACCGCTTTTTCCTCTGAAAGCACGAAGCTCAAGGTCTTCATTCAGGATATTTCTGATTACGCTTTTAGTCACACCCACCTGCAACGACAGTAGTTTCTGTTTTCGGAGAGGATTTCGTCTGATGCGTGCCTTGACAGCTTTAAGCCGGAGTGCGAACGTAGGACGACCGGATCTTTCCTTGTCATCGACACTGCCAGTTTCATTGTATCTTTCAATGTATTTCTTTCCGTAATTTCCAAGTTTTACAGCAGATTGAAAATTCTACTTGGTGAGTCTTCGCAACGATGTAATGCAATTATAGTAACACGATCTTCTCTTTGGCTCCATTCCATGTTTATTTATTACTCGTTCGCAACAACTTTAACGTCAAACTCTGCCTTTGTATATTAGTAGCGTGGGGTACATCCGTACCCTGGGTAGCAGAATAGCAAAGTCAAAGTTCTTCCGTTAGAGTTATTATTTTCTGAGCATATGCAATTTGTTGCACATTTTTATGTTAAATTTGTTTATTGTAGTTTTATCAATTTCCTCCTACATTTCTTTTCAGTTAAGGAAATGGCTTTGCACACCCTGCTCTTTGTCAAAAGAGCAGACCGTAGCTGTAGTGCTCAAACTGGTTTTTGATTTGGCGTTTGAGTTTGATTAAGAAAATCAAGATGATCAAGACGAAGAAAACGAAATTATTCCTGATTATTGCATCGATTGCACAAGTGAAGAAGATGACCACATATTACCCTCTCGCTAAACAAGCCCTGCTATTGTTATGCCTCTGGGAAGTTCTGCTTACTCTAAGAAAACGTTCAGAAAGAGCGGAAAGATCACCAGAAAACGGGAAACTCAAAATTAAAAATCCTCCCAAAATGTTGAAGGGTTAATATGGCTTCATGTGGAGCAACGAAAAAGGTCGTCTTCATCGAACACCTCAAAGAAATTTAGTCATACACTTGCCGGGAAATAAAGGCGAGGCGAGGGATATAACTTCCGGATTAGATGCATTGCATTTATGTTTTACCGAAGAAAATCTAAATGCGGTAATTGAATACATTAACACAGGAAAAGTGACCCAAACACTAAGATATTCCAGCGGCAGATGCAGAACTGACGGCTCAGAAGGTGCTACGACTAGCACTAGTGAAGCATTTCAATAAATTTAAGATTTGTGTCATTTGCACATTAGTAAAGTATTATTTATGATATCATCTTAATATAAAAAGATATACGCAACAAATTGTGTGTGCAGTGCAAATATGGAATTTAGGTTTGTAAACTAATTGGGGTTTTTGGAATTAATTGTACCTCACGCTGGTATTACACCGAAACGTATTCAATCGTTTAACCGTTAATACCTACGATCAGGAAAGAGGAAATTACCTATTTCGATTTGTGTTTCTTCTTTTCCCGTATTTTTCGGGCGCACACCTTCGTTGTCGTAATCTAGATACAGCAATGTATGTATGTATGCGACAATTCAAGTCATTCATTCTCCTTTTGTGTAATTTCGTAATTCTAAGAGCTAAATAACAATTTGCGGTAATAGTTCCAACATCGATTTCTACTAGGTTATACTATGGCAACGGTGGAAAATTGAAATATGTCGTGATATTCCTTTATTGCTTGAGTTTACCGGGGAAATTGTAAAAAATGAAATTGGAAAATTACCTACGTATTATTTTATTTTAGAGGCGGACGCTGTTTCTATTACACGGAAAATTTACGACTGCCAAGTGAAACGAACCAAAAATAAGGGTTTTTGATGCAAATTGAAATTGTGAAAGTGCTTGAAAACGCAAATTGTATAGTTTCGTAATTTTAAAATCAACTCATTTAACCCTGAAAGAAAGTACTGTAATAAAACAAGGACCGTTAAGTATAATTCGCAACCTGTTGGCGGTAAATTACTTGATAAAATGTAGTTTGAAAACCGTTTCAATCAAATTGATGTGTACGTTAATTTTCTTTCCATGTCCGATTAAGCGCTTTAAATGCTATTTTTAACGATTTAGAATTCTTTGGCGCTTATCAAATTGAAGATTTTAATTTCTAATTCAGAAAGAGACTTAGTTACCTAAATTATAAAAGAATTTATAAAATAGATATCGTTTAAAACAACAAGTGTATAGTTTTATGGCTTAATAACATTAGCCGACAATTTTAATTTTTTTTTTCAATAACTGTTGTAAAAATGGTAGTAAAGTTCTTACAGTCTTTAACTGAAGGCATAACCAAAAACAAAATCTTTCCACCACGTATAGTTTTAGAGTTATAAATAGAGCAAGGCAACTGCGTTGAAAGCCAGTGGCGGACGCATAAAAGTTTACACAAAATAAATTAAATGTGATGCGTGCTCAAACACTTACCGTTTTAAGAGTCCTCCGTGAAATCGCAAAGTGAATAATGTCTATTTAATATTTGTAACATTAGATATGTTTCCAAAGTTGTTTCGGCAAAGTGAGTGCGGCGTGAAGAAAAAGTGTTTTTGTATGCCGAAAACAAACGTTCTACATCTAGTGACGTTATATTTGCGTAAGTAAAATAATCTTTCAAATAACTTAACGGTTCTGTTGACGCACCTTCACAAATTTGTCTTAATGTGCCAAGATCAGAGTCTTTATCTAAAACACTTTCAAACCTTTCTAAAACAGAACCATTTCTTGCGTCTTCTATCGCGCATAGCTGTGCGTGAACATGTTGCACTATTTGCAAAGATTCCACTAACGACACCGAAGAATTTTGTAGTTTTTCTATCGCATCCGCTAGTCCCACGTAATTGTTCTGAATAATTTCCAAATCTGTTTTAACTTGACTATCCTGAAATTTCAAGCGGCTTACCTTGACAGCCGCAGCTTCCTTTGGGTCGAATTCTAAAATCACGTTCTTTATATTCTCAAAATATTTAAGATAATAAAATGCAGCCTCTAACCATGTTCCCCAACGAGTAAGAATATGTTGTGGTGGTTCAGGAATACCGGGGCATAGTCTATAAAATTCCCGAATACGTTTTGGGGATTTTACAAACACAGCTTTTGTATGTGCTATTAGAGCGTCTACCTCG
Organism: Dynastes maya; assembly: GCA_029619315.2. Lineage (NCBI taxonomy): Eukaryota > Metazoa > Arthropoda > Insecta > Coleoptera > Scarabaeidae > Dynastes > Dynastes maya. Next base: position 1,709,122 of record JAROYE020000015.1, on the reverse strand, counting down.
GGATAACATTTTCTGATACTATCTGCTACGAGACTGAGAGTATGAATTTTACATGTAATATGCAACAAGTTAGCACAATGTTTTTTAAGAGATCGACCTACAGCAAGTATGTTTGCGGCACCATCACTCATAAACATCAACAGTTGATTTGTTGAAAGTTCAAACTTTTCCAATGTATTTAACACCAACATTGAAATTACTTCGGCAGTGTATTGTTGTATTCGTTTGGAAGCTAGTAAAATTGAGGGTAACGGTCGATGTGGTTCCATTGTGCGTACCATTACATTAACCACAGAATGTTTTTTACGATCTGTTGTTTCGTCCACACATAACCACAGTTTTTTATCTTGCAACTCCGATTTAATTCTTTTCTCGACATGCTCACGAGCAGACGACACAACTCTCTGTAATGTTCCCTCACTTGGTAACGTAAAGTCCGAATATTCATTCCAAAACGAGACGTATGCTTTCTTCCTTAGTAAATGCAATGGTAAATTACATTCAAAAAAGGTAACACATAAATTAAATTTAAATTTGCCATAATCTCGTGTGGAATTTTCCTTGAAACATGCTCTGCACTATTTACGTGCCGTAGACAATCACTTTTCGACCAACACATTAAATCTATTTTACACGCTACACATTGAATTTTAGCGCCATCACACTTTAAACCAGGCATTTCTGCAACAAATTCTCTTATTGTGTCCAACTTTGGTCGTTTTCGCGACGTAGGAAACATTTTCAAAACAAACGTAGAACTACGATATAGTATACGACAGCGTAGATGCATACACAACAGATCGGCTTTAGAGTCGCAGTTATACTGACGCTAATACCGAATTGTCCCGGCCGTGTTTATTTTGTGTAAACTTTTATGTGTCAGCCACTGGCTTTCAGCGCAGTTTGCGTTGCTCTAGTTATCACTGTGTTCTTTAAGAGATCGGCCCAAAGAACGCATGTTTGCGGCACCGTCACTCATAAACATTAAAAGTTGCTTAGTTGAAACTTCAAATTTATTCAATAAGTTCAACACCACCTTTAAAATCTCATTGGCAGTACAATTTATAACTCTTTTGGAAGCAAGTAAGAAGGAGGATGATGGTCGATGTGGTTCCATAATACGTACCATTACATTAACCACATAATGTTTTTGACGATCCGTTGTTCCGTCCACACACAACCACAGTTTTTATCTTTCAATTCCGTTTTCATTCTTTTTTCTATATGTTCTCGAGCAAATGGCACTACATTTCGTACCGATGTCCGACTATGTCATTTACAATCCGCATATGTATTGCAGAAGGAGACAAATGCTTTTTGTCTAGTAAACGAAACGATAGATTACATAAAATAAGAGTAACACATAAATCAAATGTAAATTTTTCTTAGTCTCGTATGCCACTTTTTGCAGAAGAATGCTGTTTGTTTTCGATGTGACGTTGACAATGGCTTCTGGACCAACACATTAAAGGGATTTTACAAACTGGACATTGAATTTTAGCGCCATCAAAAATTAAGTCTGGCATGTCCACTATAAAGTTTTTAACTGTGTTTGCAATTCGTCGTTTTCGCCACGTATCTAACTGCGACATTTTTAAAGCAAGCATAAGCGTACAATTACGAAATAAGTTAGGACAGCCTACATATACACCGAACTACTCGCATACAGCATCGATTTAGTACGGACGCTGTGAACGCGTGAAATAAATAATCGCCGACTCCGCACCACATATCTACTACACTGACTGTTACCGCGGTTTGCCCAGACTAGTCATAACCATCTATTAAAAACCGTCGCTTGAGTTCAGAACAAATGTGAACACGGGTGTCTTTACGGCCTTGAGTCAACTGTCTTAGAACCCATCTCGAACACGTTTTGCGATAACTCAGCTTGTGATGAATGATTGAGTACACAGTTCAAACACTAGCAACACACAAATCAGCTATTGTCACGATTTTTATACGCCTGTCATTGTGAATAATGTCATTTATGCGATTTTGTAGCGCGTCGGTCGACACTTTAACTGGTCGTCCGGAGCGATGAATATCGGTGACAAATTCTGCCCGATTTAAACTGTTCAATCCACTTGTGCACGTGCCCGCGGCTTAAATACTTTATAATATATTTAGCTTCCGTCGATAAATTATGAAATTTCCGATGTAATTAGTTATTGAAAATAAACCGTTCACGGCGAGGAATCGAATCCCACATCTCCTGCTTGCTGGGTAGGCGTGATAACCACTATACCACGCGAACTGTGATTCGTTCACTCTTTAAGCCTAGATGTTACTTTATCTGCAAATGTATCCTAATATTTCGACAAACAATTTTTAGTTTTACATGCCAAGTACACAAATTTAATTAGCCTAATTGGTTTCCGTCGGTAAATTAAGAGCATGCTTTATTTATAGAATAGTTCAAATAGAATCATCAGAACGCTGTATCTACGTCCCTGAAATATTTTATACGAGAAATTTCCTTTCCGCTTTTCTCCCTATTCGTTTACATTACGCTTATTTTTTCCAAATGAAAGATAGGAGCAATTTTCAGAAATTATTTCATCTTCCTAATAACGTAAAACAGACGTTTTCCACGGGCAAATTACCGCGGCAATGACGTACACATCTTGTTAGTGTCGCGAAGATACACAAGGCAATTTGTCGACTGGTTATTGTACGACCAATCCCCCACCGTACCTTTATGTCGTTGTTTGCCGCTACCTACTTAACTACGAGCGGTTGCATGCGACAACGATTGTCGTTCTTGGTTCTCTTTTTTTTTTCGACGTCGTCGCAACGCCATCTACAACCGCTTCGCACACGTTCGTTCCGTGTGTTCTTTTCTCCTCGGATAAAGTATGTCAATGGGTAAGCAAGCGAAAGCTACGAGGATTTTCTCACGTAAACGCGGTGTGCCCTCGCTCAGACGTAAACGTTGATCTATCAAACGACGACGCAAATTGTCATGTCATATTTGTATCGCGTAATTGCGTGGTAGGATATTTGATTAAGGTAATTGTTGCCGTGATTACCAGCGCTTGTTCTATTTGTAAAGAGCAATCTCGATCAATCAAATAAATAGATACTTTGATGAATAACACTAGAACCACCGAGAATTCCTCATACATACCTCGAACCGCCGCCCCGGTTAAATTGACCGGTGATTAAAACTCAATTTTGTTTCGACTGTTTTTATTAATTAACATAATTTGTTTGCATAAAAGTGTATATTTATTCACAAAATATAAAAATAACTTCTGTCTTTGATCCAGCTTGTAAGTCCTTGTTGCATTTTTGATTCGATGTTCCCTCCTGAGGGTCAGCTTTGTGTGAATAGATCCAAATTCAATACGGATCACAGACTAATAAGAGCTAGTATAGCCTGTACGAAGAAAACAGACAGAGGTAGATATAAGGAAACGACACCGAAAATAAGCAACGTCAACCAAGAACGTTATAAAGAGAACTTATGTAAAAGCATAATAGGTGCCAAAATCCAATTCAAGTAAAATACAATCCAGGAACAATACAACTCAATTGAAAGCAGCATTAGAAGCTCAACCGCAAATTCTGAAACAAACTCAACCCAAAAAAGCTAGCATACTTTCAGAGGCAACACCAGACATAAAAGGGAAAAGTTTAAATTAAAGAAAAATAAATCAGAATTAGAAAAAGTAGAATACGCAGAGCTGAGAAAACGAACAAAAGAAGGAAATAAAACGAGATTTGGAAAAATTTAAGTTAAAAACTATAGAAGGAGCAATATATCTTCATGGGGCTCTGAAAAAAAAAGCAGGTGACTATTAAGTTGAAAGACAAAAAAGGGACAGAAGTCACAGATAGAATGGACATGGCCGAGTTCGCAACGGTATACTACCGAAACATTTACAAGGATGGAAAGGAGAAAAAGCAAAAAAAAATCATCAAGAAGTAAAAGTCTAAATGAAGAACAAACAGAAGAATTGTCTTTTTTTAGAGAAGAACTGGAGTGCATTATTAAAAAAGCTCAAAGAGAAAAGTGTCCAGGGGAAGACGAGATCACAAATGAACTTGTTTTATCTAGAATAGATGAACTGATAGAACCATTATGCGAGCTTTTGGACAAAATTTTAAGAATAGAAGAACTACCAAAGCAATGATTCAAGAATTATCCTGCTTCAAAAACGAAAAGGAGGAACAAGAATTTTCTGAATACGTTTTTCATAAATTACTAACAGCGAAGCGACCGCTATAATTCACGACCTACATCTCCGTAAATGGGCTTTGGAAGCCAATGAAGTCATAGAGTTAACAAATTTCAAAGCATCTCCACATTCGTTATGAAATTTTAAAAAAGTATACAGGATAGTTTCCAGAAAAATTACCGTTAAATCGCATTTCGTCGGATTTCATACAAAAAAAACCTGTATTGCGAAAGCCGGCCCTAGTAACACATTCAACGCTGATGAAAGTGGATTCAATCTAGAATTACACTCTGATCGCACGTTAGCTCCAAAAGGATCGAAAACAGTTGAAAGTATTGAATAGTCTATATTTCCGACAACCCACAGCTACACCATACTTCTTCCCACAATATCCTCGTCTGGATATATATCATAAATTGTTTTAAATGGAACTAGGCTACTATTTTCATATATGTGATAGAGTTGATGATGAGACGATTACATTGATATATAGTTGTGATGTATTTATTCCAGCCATTGCTGAGTTATTTTAAGAAACCCAAAAATCTACTAAACTTCAGGGGTAGTTTCAAAGTTTCAAATTTCAAAAAGTTTTCGGGTTCGGGATGTTCCCTTGTAAGTTGGCTTTTTTCTAGGACCGTGACACTTTATATAGTGGTATTTTTTGGTTAAATAAGCTCCTTCCACCTCCTTTTAGATATACGTTGGTGAACCAAACACCCTGCATACGGGAGGCGAGAGGGTACCAGATATTCCAGTATATATTTTATCCGAAAATAATTTACATAATCTTTGAGACTATGTAATATACTTTAAAAAAAACGTTATATCTGTTATACTTTCAAAAATATTTACAAAAATTTAAAACTCGCGCAAATTTTCTGACGGGGCCGTACCCCGAAATTGAGCGATCTACCTGGTAAAAAAATTGTTGTTCTTTTACCAAGATACTCTTTCAGTCCCCAGAGTTTCATCGAAATCTGAATTTTCGGGTTCCTGGTGTTCCTTTGTTAGTCTCAAAGCGTCACAGATCTACTTCTCTCTCTCTGATGTAGCCAGAGTAATCTCTCGCTCGTCCCAAATGTTACATGATTTGTTACAAGCTACAACTGATTGTTTGCTATCATGTTAGAAGTATCTACCAAAATATCTCTTTCTTTGATTAAGTTTAAGAGTTAATTTAAGCCAGTTTCAGTACTTAAAATTTCACCATAATACATAATGGTGAGGTGTAGAATTTTCCTGTAGTTGGACCATTTGACGTAGAATGATGTTAAAATCATTTTACTTAAGCTTCTCAACGAGGACACATAGAGAATGTGGAAATGAAATATGAAATTCCATAGTTTTAGCCTATTTGTATAGCTAACAGTAACAAGGTAATACAGATTGTTTGTAGCCACGTCGAAACCTTGAGAAGGTCATTTGAAATTCCCCCCGAAGAACTTTCTCCACTTCATCGGCTTTCATGTATTATTAAGCCTCTGCTTGTGTCGATAAGGAAAACCTTTATTCGTTTCAATTTGGTAGGAGTGGCAATTTTTCTGAAAAGTTTCGCTCTTTGACCGACCCGGCGATAGCCCCAAAAAAGCGCGTTAGTTTTTCGATCCAATATACGCTCGGAAGTGTTTGTTTATCGTCGTGTTTGGCGAAACCGGTTCCTCCGATAACTGACTAAACTTTCCCAATAAAATACGGAAATGGATATGATACTTAAACCCATGCAAAAAGTTTCTAATAACGTCACACACACAACATTCAGAAGCACGGTGTCATTCTTGAGTGAATGGAAGGTGATCCTATCGATTGGAAAAGGAGTTAAAGTTGTTCTTGGTAAATCTTTTGTTGTTCTTCTTTACGTTGATATTGAAAAGATAACAAGCGCCCATAAGTTTTTACTTATTAGTCCAATTTATTTCTATAGCTTCTTCGTGTTTCAACAACTTTGTTTGCTTTGAATATTAAGCTGTATTTTATTGCAATATGAAAAAATCTATAAGAAGTTACAAATTAAGAGACAAACGAAGAAATGGAAAAACTCGTAACAAGAATGAAAACGCTTAATTTAGAAGAAACCTGGGAAAAATTTTAAAGTATTTTATTGAAAACAGCAAGAATAGTCTGCGGAACCTACAAAATTAATAAAAACAGAAAACATATATATATATATATGAAAATATAACCTCATTCTATCGTATGGAAGTCATATCAGTACGACAATATAGGATGCTTTATTAAAATTACTAGATAATACAAGCCTACAATAACGCTAGAGAATATATGTTTTATTGCCAAATCTTATCATTTTTATTTAATCCTTAATGCGAATAAAGTTTGTTGTTTTTCCTAGAAAACAGAATGAATAGAACGTAATATAAAAGTAGCTGTCTGCATTATATCATTCTATCATTCTAAATATATATGTACATATGTATTTAAGAATGGTTATTCTTACAAATCTCTAAGATTTGGAGGAATTATGTACATAATAGGTATGTATGTTTGTATGTTTGTATTTAGTTGTTTGTAACTATTCGGTCGATTCACTTCGACTGTGCTTTTGTAACGGCCATCATGTCGCCAAAAAGAAAACGTTTGTCTCTTAAAGACAAAATTGATATTACTGTGGAAAGCGAAAAATTCAGTACCAGTGCTAGAAAGTTAGCTGAAAGGTTTGGTGTTAGAAGAACACAAGTTAATGAAATTATAAAAAAACAAATCCGACTTAAAGAAGCGCTTTGAAGAAGGTTCCAATTTAGAGCAGAAGAGAAAGTTTCCCAAAACCGAAGTTTCGGCGATTGACGAAGTAGTTTACAATTGGTTCTGTAAAGCCATCTGGGCTTTTAATAAAAGAAAAAACTTTGGAAGTAGCCGAAAATGTAAAACTGATGAGTTTTCAAGCTTCAAATGGATGGAACCAAAGCTACAAGTAATATTGAAGGACTATTCACCGAAAAATGTGTACAATGCTGACGAAACCGGACTTTTTATCTTGCAATGCCCAACAAAATGTTCGCTTTACAAAACGATAAATGTGCCGGTAAAAAAACTGCAAAACAAAGATTGACAATTTTATTTTGTGCAAATATGGAAGATGACAAAGAAACCCCATTAATCATCGGGAAAAGAAAAAAACACTCGATGCTTTAAAGGATCTCAGATCGACAAACTGCGCATAGAATGGGTATCTAATAAAAAAGCTTGGATAGCAACAGAGATTATGGCTTCCTGGCTAAAAAATTTGACGAAAAAATGAGAAAAGAAAATAGAAAAGTCTTATTATTTCTGGATAACGCCACGTCCCATCCAAAAGTGACACTAGAAAATGTGAACATCATTTTCCTGCCTTCAAACACCACTTCCCATTGTCAGCCGTTGGATCAAGGGATTATCCATAAGTTTAAGATGAGCTATAGAGAATTTCTAATCAGAAGGCTTCTAAGATTCGCAAACCTTAAAAGTTGTTTTAAAGATGCAGAAAAAAGTATTCATTTAACCAGCGCTTTAATTTGGATATCAGCAGCTTGGAAAGGCGTTTCGTCAGCTACGATTTCAAAATGTTTTGCAAAAGCAGGATTTTCGGGAAATAACCAGCAAGAAAAGGATTTCGATGAGGAAGACGAAATTCCACTGGCCCAGCTTCCTCCTGTATTACGTGGTGTAAGCCTCGAAAAATTATGCATCTATTGATTGCAATGTTTTGACCGAAAATCTCAGTTTTAACGTTCAAGAAATAATCAGTGAATTAATTGGTAATCAAGACTGTAATTCAAACAGTGAAATTGATGTGAAGGAATCTGATATTTGAGGCAATTGAGGCGGACAGTCTTGATACAAGTAAACGTTTATATACATACGTAAATGTTTACAAATTCGCAAGAAACATTTGTGAAATCTATACCATTCACAGCTCCTACAGCTCCTTGAGTTCACGTTTTACGGCTCGTGTTTATTTAAATATATCCCAGTAAACATCTGCAACTATGATTAAAACTTAATGCGCTCCAGTTGATGGAAAACTCCTCAAGTATTTCCCCAAGTATGCCCGAGTTCCCTTATCAAACGGCGTTTATTATTTAAAACTTTACGGGCGGCGGCGTCTCCGTTCGAAAGTAGGTACGTAAACTTAAATAGATCGTAAATCCTCACATACCGCATTATAATTTAAGTTATAAGTTTGCATTTGCCCGCGCTTTGCGTACCCAACACGATCTCTCTCCTCTACCGCTCTTTACAGTTCCGCGTTTGTAGCGGTTTGAGAGCAATAGTTCGGCACAGTGGCGTAGCAATTGGTAATTCCCTCTATTACTCTATTCTGCAGAGGATTACAGATCCCTAACTTTGAAGGTAAAAAAAAAATATGTTAGAACAAAACTCTATTGTGGCATCAGAAGGGTACAACTAGAAGTTAATTTTACTTACAAGGGAAGATCCCGAACCCGGAAATTCAAAAAAAATTGAAACTTTGGGAATATATAGAACATATATAGGTGTGCAATACGCAATTTTTTTTTTGTGCGGACATTCACTTTTAAGGGGTGAAAACACCCCATCGAAAAATTAACAGATTTTCAATTTTTTCCATACAACTCCAGTAAAAAGAAAGATAGAAGATAGGTGTAAATGCAATAGTTGCAGCATACATCAAGCTCTTTCAAAATATGTGACTATCATATATACAGGGCGTTCCATTAAGCCCTGCGCTTACACTGCTGGTGTTTTTGTAACAATACAAAGAAAAGTTTAAGATATAATCTGTGTGACTTTTAATTCTATTTAAAACTGTATAGGTGTTACAATTTTCAGGGTGTTCCTAAAGTAAATATCACCATATCCTTGGTTATATCTAACAGAACTTCATGTACTATGTTATTATATATAGATATATATATTATTGAATACTTATTGCAAGGAATGATCTCAATCCCACAAATTTAAAATATGAAATTTGAGAATATGTAAACCACATGCAAAGTTAATGAAATTTACTGTATATCTCTGCGGTATTATATTGATTAGATAACACATTGTTTTGTTTGATAATAACAGTAAGAGTATTGATTTCGGATAATTGTAGAAGACATATGTAATATTCAATTCTTTAATTTGATTTAATCACTCGCTGTTGTAAGAGGAAAAGGTTAGTATTTTAGACCAAAGTTATATCTTATAATTAATCGATTTTATTAAGCGATAACAAATATATCATATTTTTAACATTTTAAGCAATACAAATATTGATAAGTACATCAAAATAATTTATATGTGATTAGCTGATTAGTCATAAAGTATAGGATATATAGGAAATGTTTATAGATAACACTTTACATCTTTTGGTCATGTCTATTATGTAGTGAAATACTGGCTACTGAATAATTATTCTGTATGGTGATGAAATTCTTCAAAGAAATGTCTAAAACATAGGACTTCGTTTGCACCACGCACATCGTATGATGGCCTGGCTACCGCATATGGAACACCTAGCAGGATGTATAAAATCCTGTTGTCTAAAAGCAAAAACTACCGGATTTTCAAACTTATTTGGTTTTTGATCAATGTATCCGCTTTTATACCAAGCATAAGCAAATACATCGTGATACTTTGGTGCCGAAAGTTGGTTGTGAATAAGGGACTGTAGTTTGATAACATTATTGCGTTCATGCAACACAATATCATAACCAAACAGTAGCACAAGATCGGAAAATTTTCTTACAAAATTTTTCCATATGCGGAAACCATATACATCTAGTGGTTGTATCACTGCCGTAGTTTTTTTCGGTATCGTCAATATTTCAACATGTTTGCTTGATAGTATACTCTTTTGCAATGTAGCAGGACAATGACCAGTCCAAGAGTCCAAGAATAACACGCTCTCAGCTCCCACATTTGGCACATACACACGGGTGAGCCATTCATTAAACAGTTCTTTTGTTAATTTTTCCCGACGTTTGAAGCCTAACATAAACATTCCCACGGTTGAAACAAAGACTGTGTTACACGCGGACCGAAGCTACCACTTTGTTCTTTCATGACAATAAATAGAGGGGAAAGAAGTTTTCCAGAAGCTGATATTGTGGGGAAGTATGGTATAACTATGTGTTGTTGCGGATATTGACTGCACAACTGCTGTAACACTTTTTGAACCCTGCACAGCTAACGTGCGACCAGAATGAAGCTCTAGGTTAAAGCCACTTTCATCGGCATTGAATGTATTATCTTCTCCGACTTGTTTTATGAGATCTTTTGCATGGCTAACAAATGTTGAAGCGATTTCATTTAGCTTTTCGGAATCTGTACCATATGATCGCGTAATAAATTTATTTATCTTTCTTGAAACTATTCTATATGCTTTCTTAAAATTCCAGACCCAAATGCCGGATGCTTTAAAGTTTTCTAAATGTATTCCTTGATTAGCTTGCAAAGCCCATCTTTGAATGTCCAAATCATGAATAATATCACCCTTATCAATACTCTCCACAAAGTTATTATAAACGGATTCCGAAATTTGTAGCAATTTTTTCCCGTCGTGTGCCTCCCCGGTTTACTGTTTCTTCCCATCTAGAACAAAATAAAAGAAAATTAAGACAAATCGTAGTTATATTAAATGGGAGTTCACTGTTTTTACCTGTACAATTGTTGGAGAGTTGAAACTTTTCGAAATTTATTTTGGACGGTTGCTAACGTAAGTCGCTTCGTTTTTCCCACTTTTCCAATATTCCACAGCCTTGGTTTTATATTCTAAAGTGACAATACCGCTTCTTCTGGAACACATTGTTCATCTTCAGCTTCCATCGCTTCTAGAAACTTCTTCGCGTGTAGGTGCGTATTCATCATCTACGAAGTCTACGGAATGTGGTCTAACTGGATTCAAAAATTCCAGTGTTGTGTCAATTTCCAGCGAAAATGAAGTATCTTTTTGAACGTCAAGAAGCATATCCTTTATTATGTCGTGTAGTTCTACTTCGGGGTTTATTCACAGGTGTTAGATTATTGTTATTGGCAACGTCAAAACGTTACCATGAGCAAGCGAATTACATTTAAAGTATTTACGACAACCATTTTCAACACCACAGGTTTGTTACACAATCTAACAACAAATACTATTAATATCAGATGGGGAATTTATATAAGCAATGTTATCATTTATCATTGCATTTGGTTGATTATTGACTTAAAAAAAAATGTTTACACCAGTAGATAAAAACTTCGAATGTAATTACCAAACAAAACAATGTGTTATCTAATCAATATAATACCGCAGAGATATACAGTAAATTTCATTAACTTTGCATGTGGTTTACATATTCTCATATTTTAAATTTGTGGGATTGAGATCATTCCTTGCAATAAGTATTCAATAATATATATACCTATATATAATAACATAGTACATGAAGTTCTGTTAGATATAACCAAGGATATGGCGATATTTACTTTAGGAACACCCTGTATATTGTAACACCTATACAGTTTTAAATAGAATTAAAAGTCACACAGATTATATCTTAAACTTTTCTTTGTATTGTTACAAAAACACCAGCAGTGGTAAGCGCAGGGCTTAATGGAACACCCTGTATATATGATAGTCACATATTTTGAAAGAGCTTGATGTATGCTGCAACTATTGCATTTACACCTATCTTCTATCTTTCTTTTTACTGGAGTTGTATGGAAAAAATTGAAAATCTGTTAATTTTCGATGGGGTGTTTCACCCCTTAAAAGTGAATGTCCGCACAAAAAAAAAATTGCGTATTGCACACCTATATATGTTCTGTATATTCCCAAAGTTTCAATTTTTTTTGAATTTCCGGGTTCGGGATCTTCCCTTGTTAGTTTTAAACAACATATCATTCAAGCGATGTCCCTCACTATCAATGCACTGATGTAGCCGGTTTCTGAAGTTCTCCACAACTCTGCGAAGCATCTGTTGCGGAATGCGGCCAACTTCAAGGCGTATTGCATTCTTCAAGGCTTCTAGGGTCCTGGTCGATGTTTAAGCACCTCACTCTTGAGGTAGCCCCATAAAAAGTAGTCGCACGGAGTTAAATCCGGCGAGCGCGCGAGGATGTTGTTTCTAAATCTGCTGTATTGGAAGATCAGCTACTAACGCAGCTTTGCGTTGGCGTCAAACGCGAATATCAACGTTATGTTCTCTCTGCAAACGTAAGTGCATTAAAGGAAGCAGTCGAAGTTGCAATAAGAGAAGAAATGAACGAAAAATTTTTGCGAACCTCTGCAAGTCGGGAAAGAATTAATAACTTAACCGACCACACAACAAAGCCACCAAATGGAATCACCGTTTCGCAAAATGCATTCAATGGGGAACGGAATGATGAGAAGGGAGAAAATGGAATAGTGGATATAAGCCAGTTGGTCGATCAGAAAAAAAAAAGAAATCCAGGAAGATCACAAATAAAATGTTATAGCTGCCGTGTCAACTTTATGCCGACCTATCAATCAAGATCAATTATTTTGTTTAAACCATTCTTTTATTAAGAATAGGCAAACTTGAATCTCGTTCAATAAAGCCATCAGCCAACATGGCACTGTATGTTGTCCGATTACTTACGACACGTATAAAATTGGTCCTTGTGGCATACGTTTGGCGGTTGTTACTCAATCGCGCAGAACAGGATATCATCCAGTTCTACCACTAGTGATGAGCCGTTGACATCTTCCATTGAGATGAAATCTTAACAAGTTTAGAACTCCCCTGAAGCCCATCATTTCTAATTTATTTAAGAGCCTTTGATGTTCTACGCTACCAGAAGCTTTTGAGCTATCGAGGAATACACCTACCATTTTCCAATTAAGCCTTTCCAAGTTCTTCTGCAAGTCGATATAAATGGAATAAGTGCTCTTTAACATATGTATTTTCTTATGGTCTTACAAGATTAGATCATTCTAAAGTATCTTCGCAACAACTGATGTCAAAGCTATAGTCAATAGTTGTTCTGGGAACATTTACCAAACAAAGCAATGCGTAGCTGTCAAATTGGTTTTGGTTGACAACCTGTATAACATGCAATACTTCCAAAATCATCAAGCATAAAGTTCTGTTCTCCATGAACTTTATGCTTAAAATTAACGTAAAATTAATACAGGAAACCTCATTACGCCACAACAGCTTACTATGCATACTAAGCTTCAATTCTTGCAGAACGCATTTCGGAATTAATTTGACCTGTGTTGCTGCATCCCAACAGAAAATGCAGCAGCAGTAAAGCACCAATAAATATTCTCCCACTTCGCGTCGTGGGAAAGGGATGCCCGAGCACACAGTTGGTAACATGCAATACATTGGAGAAATTATCCTTTTATCAAGATGCTAAATACAATGATTAAATGTTTTAGGTAGATTTCGAAGTAAACCTCCAAACGTTGAGACCTAGCGTCTTCTTCTCTCGCCCTTACTCTTCGCTTCCTACCCTTGGCTCTTGTTTATGCCCAAATTCACAGATTTCCTACTTATGTGGTTGGTCGAGCGGTGCATTACACTTACATAACGATTGTCTATTTAGGTGCTTGCTGTTGATTCTCTCGGAGTTAATCATCGACTACCCTCTTTTTTTTTCAAAATCGGAATCCCTTTTCGAATCCCCACCCATAGTGTTCTACAAAAATGATTGTTAGTTTTGCTTATACTTAACGATCCCCAAATACAATTTCTTAAACCGACACAACTTCCTTGGTAACTGTCGCAACACTGAAATGCATTTGCGAAGTTACCAAATAATTAAACAGGAATAAGATCGCGATATGAACTGACTTGTAATAATCCTAATATAAGCAAGTCGTTGGATCTGAGTCAATAGAGCATTTGCTTAATTATAACAACAGCAGATTGAAAAATATGTTTGTACAGGTACAGTAGAGCTCGCCCATACCGTCATGGGATATAGCGTGACGTCTTGTATAGCGCCATCTTTCTGTCAGTTCCTTGAAGCGACTTCGTGCATTTTTCTGGTAAAAATTCTTTTTAACATCATTTAATTTCGGTTATAATGGGATTTTTATATCTGAAACATGTATTTTCTTTTGCAGCTAAGGAAAAAAATAAAAAGGTCTGGTTATCGAATCTGGTAATGACACACAATATCTTATTGTTAGTAAAATACCAAAAGACTTGGCAGTCCGCATTTCTAAGCAGTATCAACAGTAAAAGGCCAATTAGGGAGCTGGTTGTTGCGTTATGCAGGAAGCTATTTTTTATTTATATTTGGCACTCTTGAATACACTAGCATTGTTTCTATTACTCCATGCATTTTGAGTGTTTATTGAGTTCTTCACAATGTTGAAACCCGTATCCGGTAAATTCATCGAAAACAATTCATCTAAAGCAGTTCACCTAAAAACAATTCACCTACGTAACAATTCAAACAAGTTGTAAATTTCTCTTCGTCATTATGCAAAGCCGGTAATTAAAGAAAGGTAAAAGAAATAGAAAGCCGATAAGAGAAAAACCCATTAAGGGCTATTAAGAACCGTAGGTGCAGTTCGGATGCTTATTTTCCTTACACCTTGACAGTTTACACTGAACTTTTAAGTGAAACAGTTGAAGCACAGTATGCCGTTGCAATTTGTTGAAAGCGAGAAGGGGAAGGCAAAGTTGCTGCTGCAGAGCCTTTGCCGAGAAGATGTACTGGTGCTGTACAGAATATCAGAAACTGAAGTGTAAATCTCGGGTTGTAACCGCAGGTGATGAAATACTCAAACATTCCGAGGACCACAACCATGCTGGAGATGCCGCGCAAATTGAAGTTGCCCTTTTTTCCAAAAATGTGCGAGATGCCGCTCTGCAATCGCGGGATCCCCCTCATTATATAATAACACAGCAATGCAGTGGTAGTAACGATGCAGCTAAATCAAATCTTCCTAGTGTGCCCGTCATGAAGCGAACAATCAGAAATATTCGTCAAAGACAACATGCAGGACCAATTTTGCATTCAAAAAGAGAAGATACAATTTTTCCGGAGAACTATAAGGTGACATCAACAGGGGAAGATTTCATATTGTTTGATTCAGGTGCAGAAGTTAATCGCATTCTAGTGTTTTCGACCAAGAAAAATCTTCAACTGTTGGGGCAATCTAATCATCAAGTAAATCAGAGGACACGTACAATAGAATGTTGAAAGCTTTAAAAGAGCTGCTTCCCGCATATGTAATGCCACAAATGATCATGACCGATTTTGAAATGGGGTTTATAAATGCGAATTTCCTAACACGCGACATCAAGGGTGCTTCTTCTATTTTTGCCAAGCTACAGATCTCCATATTCAGCAACACGGATTAAAGCAGCGATATGACAGTGATGCAGATTATTCACTGCGACTTAGAATGTTAGTTGTTCTAGCGCTTGTTCCTGAGGCTCCAGTACGAGAAGCATTTGAAACGTTGTGCGACAGCCAAGAATTAACACAAGAAGCTCAGGTAATTGTCGACTACTTTGAGGACACATGGATTGGGCGTCCACAACGACGAAATAGAAGAAGAGAACCACCATATTCCATAAGTGTATGGAACTGTTACACTAGAGTTGAAGATAACTTGCCGAAAATCAATAATTCCGTAGAAGGATGGCATCGCGCCTTTGAACAACAACTATGTGCTGACCATCCAAGCATTTGGAAATTTGTGGATGCATTAAAGAGAGGGCAGTCAATGAACGACCTTAACATATCGCAATGCTTAAGTGGTCAAGACCCGCCTGCCAAGAAGAGAAAATATAAAGACTCCGCACAGAGAATAAAAACAGCAGTGCATTCATATGATCCACAAAACACGATATCATACTTAAAGTACTAAAAAATTAACAAGATGTAATATTAAAATAAAAAAAAATTATAAAAAATAAAAAAAATATAGAAAAATTAAAAAAAAAGACAACTACTTCAAAAAGAAGTACGCCTATGGAAGACTACAAGGCCGACCTCCTCGTGGTGTCTTCTGGGTAACGTTAACAGGCTTTATTATGAATTACATAATAAAGCCTGTTAGATTTTCGGTGAATTGTTACGTAGGTGAACTGTTTTAAGTGAATTTTAATAAAATCGTTGAAACCATTATTTATACTGGTTTAACTCACAAAAATGTAACAGCATAAATTAATTTTACTTTAGGCAGTGTCAATTTAGGACCGCCTACGTCAAACTACAATTTCTAGACCACAACTATTATTATCTACAGTTACCGGAAACCAACAAAAACACTGCTTACTTATTATGCTGTGATATCGTATACTTAAAAAGGAAAAGAAATTTTCAAAACTTTTAAAACAACAATTTAAAAACATTGTACTTTGTTAAGCTTGAAAGTACTATTAGCTGTTACAAAGCCTTTGACAAAAATACAGTCTCTCAAATGTCGAAAAATAGAGTGGCAAACAATTTTATGCAACGCGTACCGTAAATTTTCTCACCCTACTTCGATTCAAACTCGAACAAAGCTTCGTGCAATATATTAATACACTAGTCGTGCTTGTATCACTGAAAATTTTCAATTCTCTAGAAGTAGGTTTTATTTGCCCGTACGCCACTGCTTTGATGTAGCCAATAGCTGTCGACAGCTCTACCGCTTTAATGCAGCTCATGAAAAATTACGAGTTTATGGGTTATTAAGTGCGAAGTACGTATACAAAGTGTGTTGCAATTCATAAAAGAACGGTCGACGTTTTTCTTCCTTGAAATGGAACTTTTTGATCTAGTTTGTAACTGTCATCAAATATATTACATATTAATGGAAGATATGTGCGACGAACATTGAACTCATAATATTTCTGCTTGTTTTCAAAGATTTTCTGGACTCCCTAAAATCTCATAGATATTCATTGCTGACTAAACTCAAAACGTTTTTCTCTACGAGATTGTTAGAATTTTAAAGATCGACCAAATAGGATAAAATTATGATATGCTACGTATGCGATACAAAGACGCAATTCTATTTCCGAATTTTTCTTTCTATTTCACATAATTTTATAAAGTAAAATGCAGAAGTACAGGAGATATTTTATTTTTAACAAAATAATAAAAAATAGATACTTTTACACCTTTAGAGACACTAAATGCGCTGTCTTTTTGCTATTCTTTTGTGAATTGTTTCTGAAGCATCTCTAACAAGAGTCCAACAGTAGTTGGTAAGCATGGAAGCATTCCAATTTCCTTGGTACCTTTTCTCCATTGTTGATATATCCTGATGGAAGCGTTCGCCGTGCTCATCACTTACAGCTCCGCAGTTTCCAGGAAAAAAGTCCTGGTGTGAGTGTAGGAAATGGATCTTTAAAGACATATTGCAACCCATTTTTTGATACGATGACATCATATTTTCAGTAAGAGTAACGTAATTGTGAGCTTTTTTATTTCCTAAGAAATAAGTGACCACGAAGTGAAAGTCATTCCAAGCATTTTTTTCAATATCTGTTAGAGTGTTGTCAAAATATTCGTCTTTCAGAATATTTCGAATCTGTGGCCCAACAAAAATACCTTCTTTAATTTTTTCTTTACTTAGCCTTGGGAATTTCTGACGCAGGTACTGAAAAGCTGGCCCATCTCTATTCAGTGCCTTAACAAAGTTTTTCATTAGGCCCAATTTGATGTGCAGTGGTGGCAACAAAATCTTTTTGGAGTCTACCAATGGCATATGTTGTGCATTCTTTTGACCTGGCTCTAATGATTGTCGAACAGGTCAGTCTTGTCTTTTGTAATGAAATGCCTTTGTCCGACTGTCCCATTCACACAGAAAACAACAAAACTTTGTATAGCCTAGCTGCAACCCAAGTAAAAGTGCAACAACCTTTAAGTCGCCACACAGATCTGCCATTGGTGCTCATCGTATTTTATGCTTGTCAATAGGTACTTCATATTGTCGTATGATTCTCTCATGCGAACGGCATATCCAACAGGAATAGACGGTAGAATATTTCCAATATGCAACAGTACTGCTTTTAAACTGAATGTTGAACTGCCTATAAACAATCTCCGTTCCTCTGGCTTGTAGTTTATATTTTGAGCCACCAATAAACCGCTAATGTTATTGCAGAAAACCAAGTTATTTTCCATGTCAAAATATGGTACTGGGCCTTTATGGCGATTACGAAAAACTCATACCGAAACATCGTCTCCTAATAGGTTCCACTGCCGCGGTCTTGATCCTAGTAACTCTGCTTTACTTTTTGGAAGTTTTAGATCTCTCACGAGATCGTTTAATTCTGACTGGGTTATTTTATGCGGTTGGCGGTTTGACGTGCTTGGTGTGAAATCAGGATCTCTTGATGTTGATGGCATATCTTCTTCATGACAAGTCGCTGTATCGCTATTATCTGATTCGTAAGTGAATGTTCCTGGGGGTTCTGGAATAGGAAGCTCGTCACTATGGGGTACAGGACTCATGGCAGATGGTATATTTGGATAGTTGATAACAGATTTTTTCTTCTTGGATATACCTATGCCTTGCCCAACGCGAGGTATCATGCGGAAATTGCAATCATTAACATGATTTGTAGGTTCTCGCCAGACCATTGGGACAGCAAACCGCATTGATCGTTTTTTATGTGTATGTGCATGTATTACAGCAGATATGTGGCGCCCAATGTTTGTCTTGGTCCCCTATTTTGCAACCGAAATAAAATTGATATGCCTGTTTTATCAATGGAGTAATAGACCGCTTCTGAGACGCAAAAGTCACCGCTTTGTAGCAGGAAAGGGCTGGTCGACTTTTTGCCTCCTGAGACGACAATAAACTCAAACAGGTATTGCGATACATTGACCAAACTCAGACTGCAGGTGCGGCGCTTCTTCACGGCAACGCTCGGCCCAACGTCTCTGGTCAAACCCAGGAACTGCTGACAAAATTTGGCTGGACTCCAAGCGATTACCACTTGTTTCCAAAATGAAAGGAACAGAGGTTATTCGATTCTTGAAAGGACTGGCGGCAGAATTTTACGACATGGGGATACAGGAGTTGGTGCGCCGTCTGCAAAAATGCTTGGATACAAATGGCGATTATGTCGGAAAATAGCTTAAGTTTTTACCTTTAAAACGATGTGTAAAGTTACGGAAATAAAGAATGCTGTCTATTTTTTAAAAATATGGGAACCTTATTTTACGATGATTCCTCGTATTATTCACCAAAATAAATCATTAAAATCATAGACAAACCACCGGGTTAGTATTTTTATTACAAGCAACCAACGCAACAGCCTGCACTCATTCCGATTTCATCACCTATAGAGCATGCCCGCTTTGTATCACCGGTGTATATTGTTCATCCCTTGTCTACCCTTCCAAAAAAATATGCATACATAAATAGAAAATTTCTATATTGGTAACCGTTATACCTTAAGAAAATATTGCTAAGCTAAAGTAAACTTTTACCCTAGGTCTCTGGATATGTTTTTAATTTTCATAAATCTCTTTGAATGCGTCCCAAGTTTAATATAAAGGAGAGGTAGCTATTTTATTCTTATAGTAGGACCCGCCATAATATAAAAATGTTATTAGTTTTATATCAAATATTTATTTTACGTCCGAGGGTGGATACCATAAAAGACTTCTCATCGCAACTGTTGCTGCCTTTTATTAGAAACCGATTATTCTTTTCGATGTTGCGTGTGCGTATTGATCCTTCATTTTCCTTTTAAGTATTGTGTATTCCGTAGCGTACATGTGTCAATAAATATCTATCTATTAAAAAATATATATTTATCTTAAAATAAATAACGCAAGCCGAGTGTATTTGCGTTCTCTTTTCAATGGAAGGAAGACTGAATTCAAATTACGAGGAAAATTCACTGAAGGAAGCACAACCACAAGGAAATTCGGTAAACCAGTGGTAAACGATCTTTTCCGATGGTGCTTCATTACTGAAAGTTGAATCAAGCGATTCGAAACATTATAGTTGTGTTAGGCCTTTACTAAAATCGTAAAGAATCATCAAACGAAAACTTCCACGTGAAATTTCCATTTCTTTACAAGTGTCAAATTTTACGAAAATAGTAATGTCGAGTCTCAATAGCGTCATCTAGTGGTGGTTTGTAAATCTTCAGACGCTACCTTGGTGTTAAAGAAGATGTGCATGTTAAAGTCTATCTTTTAAAGGTTCCATAGTGTAGCCTTTTTTATTATTCCTTTCTCGCAACAAACAAAAGAAAATTATAAGGCGGATATTCTTTCCAATCACCTTCTACATTTTATGCACTTCGTTAAACGAAACCTATATAAGGATGACTTTTCCTAAATTGACAGACAGAATGTATTTTTATTCCACAATATTTCAATCGGATTTCGATCCGTGCTAGTGTAGCAGATCTCTCATTATGAATTCTTTATTGGGTATCACGGCGTCGATCCTCTCAACAGGCAATCCTCAAAAATACAAATCTCGTCTTCGTTGGATCAGCAGTAACCAGAACCAATACTTCGACAATCAATAAGTTAGCTCCGAGCTACTCAAACAACCGCCCGTGTAAATTAATAATATTATCGTTTCATTAGCCGTAACAAGGCACTCACCCCGAACAAACCGTTGAAGGAAGTTATGTACGCTTTCCAGGACTCCCTAGTTTCAGCCCTCCTTTCTATCCGTCTGATGGGTTGTCTGTGCGAAATGAAACACGCAAACACGCAGATCGAATTACTACTCGTGCCTTTGCCGGAATACAGTACGATGCGCGATGGGGGGAACGTCATCATCATCATCATCACCAGACGTGAAAGCTTTCCCCGAATAAACTGATTACTATGCCGGCGGAGTATACGCGTTCGTTTCTTCTGCAGAGCGGGCGCCATAGAGAGATTATCGGGATGGCATTTGAGAGATTAAAGAGATAATCGTAACCGTATTGAGGGATGCGGAGAGAACGATTGCAGCGGCTCGGCTTTACGCGAAAAGCGATCGCTCTGCTTTGATCGTTGCATCCGCTCCTTTCTGCATCTTCTGCATTTGTAAAAGATATGCACATATTCCCATGCGATGGGGAAAATCGATATGTTTTATTTATGGAGTTGCACAAGTAGAGGAATTTTGTAAGCTTTGGAATTCCTTTGTCGCATTTCTTTCAATTGCGATATTGAAAGTTTCAATCCCACTAGGATTTTAGTTTATATCTTATAGCAGGGCATAAGAATTTTACGTACGTTTTAAACTATTTGGAATACTAGGGAGTAGATGTGTTACAAGGTGTGCTTTTCGCCTAGAGCATTTGTATTTGCCCATTAATGGCACCACATATATATTTGGATGTACATATTTTTTCGTAAGACAACAAAGAAAAAGTTTTGTCTGGTCGTTTTTTTGGGCAAAATGATACGTGCTGCTTGCTTTTCCGTTCAACTATTTACTAAAAAATTGCAATAAACGATTATAATTAGAGCGAGCTAATCGTACCTGCGATACATAGATATTTCACCAGAGTAGTGGGTTGTGTGCAAAAATCAATTCCAGCTTTGTCTGCGTCCGCTTGTTTATTTTTCGTTTAGTTTAGGAAACGAGAGCGTGCGTTGTGTTTTGTGTTACGTGTTATTCGTTATAAATATATAATTATTCATTTAAAATGTGTAATGTGAACGAGGCTAAAAACGACCCTTTGCTGGCATCTGTGACTTTCCGGATTCTTTCTATGACGGTGCTAAAATGGTTTGTAAAGTCAGCGAGAAACATTTGATGTGCTGGAACAAGGCGGACATGTAAACATAGGAAATAGGAAAGAGGGCGTGCCAGCGGGACCTGCTTTTATTTTCGATTTACTTGTCATGATGATAACCTGTAATTTGTCATTTCGCTTACTCGAAAAAGTACCGTTTCAGAACTTTTCGTATAAGTACAATCCCGAGTTGAAATTGCCAACTACGAAAACGGTACGTAAGCATGTTATATTTGTACGTTGTGAAGATGTGGAAAAGGAAATTAAAAAATCAGTTGCTTTGGTTATGTGTTGATGAGACAATAGAATGTAAAAAAAAATCTATTCTGGATGTTACAGTATGTGCACTGGATCCTCCTAAACCGCTATCTCCACTGCTACTAGCCAGCTAAAGACTTAAATAAATAAAAAAGAAGAGATTCTGAATTGTTTCTAGGATTTTAACAAGACGAAATACTTATAAACCATATATCACAATTGACATTTCTTTATAAAATAATATACATTTTTCGTATCTTGTATATCCATTATTGGAGAAATTCTGTTGGGAAGAAACTGTCTGTTTGAAAAACCCACTTTCGGCTCGTTTTTCAAATTTTGGACGCATGCGACAAAATGCCATCTTATGAAACTTGTTTTCTAATAATATTCAACAAAATTGTGCTGTTTCTTGTCTTTTAATTTTCGAATCTTTTTATTTAAGGATTAAAAGTTTTCATTGAAATTTGATGGTACCGGATGGCAGTAGCGTAGCGGTAGCGGCGTAGGTAGGGGTAATTTTAAACTCGTAGTCGATCTCGAAAGTACCGCGAGAGAGTTCAAAGCGACAGTACGTTGCACGCTGCACGCCAAATAAGTACGCGGAGATGGGACGCCCAAAGGGTGTAGCGTTCCCTTCGAATGTGAATAAATACCTCAGGCATTTCCCTGGATTAGAATATAGAAGTCCGCATATCTATTGCACAATATGCGATAGCGGATTGCTGAGTCGCGATAGGTTCGAATGTAGAAAACATTGTAAAAGTAAACGTCATGTATTGAATTTAAGAAACAGTATTCCATACTGGCAATTTTTATGATTTTATTTTCATGTTAAGTGTGTGCAACATCCCACAACATCTAGTATCTAATGAATACTTTCGTCTTTTTTGGGCTAAGTACGTTTCCTCATGGAAGCTGCCAACGTCTATGCAATTACAATACGATTTGCCACGGTACAGTAAAGGAATGTATAAAAGACGAGTTGAGAAATAAGAAAATCTGCCTATGTGTGGATGAAACAACTGATGCTCAGAAATACAGCGTCATTCATGTTATAGCGCGTCTTTTAAAACATGATGGTCCACCAGCTTCGTTGTTGTTATCCAGTAAAAGGATTCAGAAAACTAATGCAGAAACCGTTGTCAAGATAATAAAAGATTCGTCGAGAGAATTTTGTATCACAGGAATCCAAGTCATAATGTTCGTTACTGACGGAGCCGCAACAATACTAAGAGTTGGTAGGATGTTGAAAATATGCTTTCCGACTCTTCTTCACATAACATGCCTCGTACACGCATGTCCCCTCGTAGCAGAAACCATTCGAAAGAAGTATCCGATGGTGGATAAGTTAATAGCATCTACCAAAAAAGTGTTCATCAAATCTCCCAAACACATCCGTGAATTCAAACAATTGTGTCCGAAAGTACCACCACCACTTCAGCCTGTAATAACGCGATGGGGAACATGGCTCCAGGCAGTATCTTACTATCAGAAATATTTTTCACAAGTGAAAAATGTCATCTTGAAACTTGATTCAAATGATTCTGCAGCGGTTCGAGATAGTCAGCATCTGTTTTCCAATTCGGACGTTCAACAAATAGATGAAATTTCCATGAACTATTCTGAAGTTGCACAAGCTATTGAGCAATTAGAAAACAGCCACTTATCTACACGAGACGCATTAAACAATTTACAAGCCGCTCTAGAAAACTTGACGAACATTATAGGAGTTGATGCTGCTAAAAAATTTGGTGCAATTTTAACAAAAAACCCCGATTTACAAAAGGTTCGGTCTTAACTGAAAATCAAGAGTGCCCAGATGAGGAAAAGGAATATCTGACATTTGCAAATCTTACTTCACTGGATGTCGAACGATCATTTTCGTATACGACAACGTATTCACAACACCGTCGACGGCTGAATGAATCGACATTGGAAGCGTTGCTGATGTTGCAATTCTACGCAGCTTACCAGGGCGGTTGCCAATTGCCACAGTGGACATCAAGACGACAGGAAAAGGTAACAATATGCGCCACTGCCAGTACCACCTTTTTAACAAACTCTAGTAATAATGCACGTGCTTCTGATCTTGTATTGTAGAAATTGTTCCAATTTTGTTAAAATTAACGTTTTGCTGATCAGGTTATTTTTGTTGACTTTTGTTTGAGAATTGTAAATGTTTTTGTCAATGATTTATGCAGAAAATTCTTTTCCACAAAAGGTATTTGTAAAGCTTTTACTATATTGACCAATAAAAATCCTGTAGTTGTATTAGATGTCTTGTAATTGATGTTGTTAATGGGCAACTCCCTTTTGATATCATTTTAAATGACCTGGAAATATAATTCTATACTACATTTCTTACTTCCGGCTTAATTATTTTCTTACCTACCTGTGTATGCAAAGTCCGATGCTAGGTTCCTTTTGCGCTCTCCATCTTTACCTACATTACAGCTTGGGAACTATAAGTAGAAGAAATTGTTGTACCAGTGGTGATAAATTTCAAGTGTTAAAAGTCACTTGATCAAAGAAATATATAATGAAAAACAAAGTCAGCTGAACAACAATTGAAACCCAAAAATTTGACACATCAAATAATTTAAATTGGTGTACTTTTTTATAAGAAAGATTTCATACAAACAATCTCTGAAACTCGATAAATTTGGATTGCTATTCAAAAGAATAATAATGTAGTTATTGTTTGAAAACCGCAGATTTATTTCAAAGTTGATTCCAAATATTATTACATGTTACACGATTCAACAGTTTTGCCACCTGAGTCAGACATACCATTTCTTGGTGCTGAATCCAAATCCGCAGAATTGCTCTAGCATGTCAGAATTTTGAGATATTCTAAGCTCAAGGTGTCACAAAGACGGTTTTCGGTGATATTTGACGTTATACGAGGGTGTATCAAATATAAACGGGTTTTTAAAAAATTCTAACTTTATTTAACTAAGCTTACAAACATATATTATTTTTCTACATACCCTCCCGCCCTAGAAATACATTTCCCCCATCGGATTGGGAGCTTTTTTATTCCATCATCGTAAAAACCTTTCGGACGTTCGTGTAGCCATTGCAGCACAAACGCTTCCGCCGTTTCGTTGTCATCGAAACGCTGGCCTCCAAGCGCTTCTTTGAGGGGTCCAAAAAGATGGAAGTCACAAGATGACAAGTCTGGACTATAGGGTGGATGTTCCAGCGATTCTCATCCTAATGCATCCACTTTTTGCATCGTGGCGTTAGCCAGATGAGGCCTGGCGTTGCCATGCAGAAGAATGACACTTCTGGCCGATTGCTTCTTCCTTTTCCTTCGAAATGACAATTTCGCGGCATCCAATGCTTCACAATGAGATTTCGGACCCCGCGATGTTGGCCTCGGTTATACTTGCCCTTGGGAAGCGATCATGGCTCTCGTTCTCGACCATTTCACGCCCACCAGAAATTTTTTTGTGCCATGCAAATACACGGGTTCTTAACAGGTTGTTGTCCCCGAACTGTGTCTGTAATCGCCGCAAAATTTCAGTTGGGTTCACCCCCTCCTTGGCCAAAAACTTGATGATAATCCCCTGCTCCACGGAGACATGCACTTCTTTTGCACTCATGGTTTCTTTTGTTACTAAAGGGACCCGAGAGAGTTGCGGTCGGTTCTCCCTTCTACCTTACGGTACTGGTTACCTGCGCATCAATCCCTTCCAGGTCTAGAAGCCCTCCGGAATTTTCAAGGAAATCAGTCCCGTTTATGTTTGATACACCCTCGTATTATAAGAACAGGGAATTTTCATAGCCTTTTCTAACATTTCCTGATAACTTCTCAGAACCACCGTTTGAAAATGGTTACTCGGTGGTCTTCGACACCACTTATCACAAATCTGCAGTCAGAATATTTCCTTAGAAAAGCATTTTGGGAAAAAAATTAAATAAAGATTGTAGTGATCGGAGGAGGCCGACAAATAGTGATCTCGATTCTCCGTAGGGATCAAATTAAAGGATCAAATACGGACTAGATTGCGATTTCAAAATGAAAACCCTTACCTGTGATCCCGGAAATGTAGAAAGCGGAAAATTTTCTCAGAATGCATTTGGACAAAGTTGCTCTACATCAAACTTGCAGCGATCAGGGATGGACACTTGATAATGACCTTGATCCTGCTGCAGGGATCAAATTGCAGGATCAAACACGCGTCTACTTAGAAACCTGGTAGTAAAAGCCTCATTTTTAACACCTATAAATTTTATTTGAAAAAATTTTCTCTAAAATGCTTTCCTATGGAGACATTTTGATCAGCGACTCCGAAGGCTCCGGCATATTCTTTTTAAGTGATTTTCCGAGATTATCAGGAAATGTTGGATAGATTGGTCTAAAAATGTTTAAAAGGGATCATTTATAACGCTTACGAAGTCGGCATATTTCGAGAAAAAAAGTTCGATCGAAACAAACGAAGATGGATTTTGAAAGAGAAGAATAATACTAAATGATTACATAAGTAAAAATGGGCAAAACAATTCACTGATCTTATAATACAAGGTAACCAAGAGGAACATTTACATTAAAAAAAAAATCAAAACACTATCAATTTAACAAAAAAAATTATTCAATTTATCCCGACAAATATGTTGGGAGGCGCCATTTACTTTATGTAGCGAAAATGAGGTCAGGAAGGTGACGTCCGGCTTCCCTGGTGCAATTTTCAATTCCGTCCTTGAAGCTCTTCCACATTCGTTCCAGTGTCTCCTCTGTGATCAATTCCACCTCTCTACGAGTTGCCTTCAAGTCAATCAAATTACGGGGTTTATGTTGATAAAGTTTTTCCTTCAAATATCCCCACAAAAAGAATCACACATGTTAAGGTCAGGAGATCCAGGAGGCCAGGGCACATCTCCAAACCTGGAAATCACGCGACCTGGAAACAAGTTCCGCAGCAGGTTCATCGATATCCTCGACCGACCACTGTTCTGATACCTAAATGGCTTCCTCTCCGGAGTTCAATGCTCTCTCCCCCACCGTGACACGGCAACCCAGACTGCTCCAAAATGTAAATGCTCCTCGTGGTCACCCTGTGTAACCTTTAATATAACTGAAAACCGTCTTTTTGCCACTTTGAGGTTAGGATATCACCGCCAAAAAAAAATCTAAAAGAAATGAAATATTTCATTCATGTAGCAACAAAAAAGTAAAATTTTGTTGAATTGTGATTATTAGTTTAGCATACGTTTTGCTTAAAAATGGGCATTAGGTAAAATTTGAAAATATGCGAAAACAATGGGTGAATGATAATAATAAAACAATTTTAATAGAGATTTATTCATTTATTTTAACCTAATTTTTTGATTCAAATATGTATATCAACACATGTTACACATCTTTTTTTTATTATTTACAAATTCAGTATATCATTATATAATATCTATACAAAAAACAAACAATAAATTCCTCTTACAATGATAATAAGTAGATGTTGAAAACAATAACTTACAAAAGACATCTCGTTGGTTTCAGTATAGTTATTTAATAATACATAAACAGTACATTATATCTGATTTAAAGAGCTTCATATCTTTACCGTTACCAACATCAATTGATTGAATGCTGAATGTACGAGGGTAAGTCAAATATTATCTACACTTTCGCCATAACAAGCTTTAAAGGTTATCGTAGTGGCGGCCGCTTGCGCGTGCGTTGAATTGGCGCCTCTGTGGTCATGTGTGCGGAATTTAATCACTATCGCGTCATTTGTCTGCTAGCTGCAGCAGCACAAGCATGTCAGCTCCGCTATTAGTTTGCACCAAAGAGGAACAACGAGCAGTGATTCGATTTTTGTGGTCAGAGGGTGTGAAAGGTGCTGAAATTCACCGGAAACCTTTGTCGCAACACGGGGACAGTGCTTTATCTCGTAAAAGCGTTTTTTTGTGGATTAAAATGTTTCAAAGTGGCCGCATGAGCGTAACACAAAAAGAGGGAGCTGGACGTCCGTCAACCTCGACCACCGACGACACCATTCAGCAAGCTCGAGAGATGGTTACAGCAAATAGGCGAGTTACCATAGGTGAGGTTGTATCTTCTTTAAACATCAGTCACTATTCTGCTTAAAAATGCGTCGCCTTCCGCGTTGAAACGATCCAGTAAGCGTTGGCAGATGTTCAAACGTTTGGTTTTGTTTTCTGCGGCAAACATTCGTGGTACCCATCGCGCACACACTTTACGAAATTTGAGTTAATCGTGGATAATTTGATAGGCAGAGCCGTGACTGATGTGTAAAGAAGAAAGCAACCTCACCTAGTTGCTGAAACCATCTCTCGAGCTTGCTGAATGTTGTCGTTGGTGGTCGAGGTTGACGGCCGTCCAGCTCCCTCTTTTTGTGTTACGCTCGTGCGGCTACTTTGAAACATTTCGATCCACAAAAACAACGCTTTTACGAGATAAAGCATTTTCCTCGTATTGTGATAAAAGTCTCCAGCGAATTTCAGCGCCTTTGGCACCTTCTGATCACAAAAATCGGATCACTGCTCGTTGTTCCTCTTTGGTGCAAGCAGACAAATGTCGCGATCGTGATTAAATTCCGCACACATGACCACAGAGGCGCCAACTCAACGCATGCGCAAGCGGCCGCCACTACGATAACCTTCAAAGTTTGTTATGGCGAAAGTGTAGATAATATTTGACTTACCCTTGTATTTTGTCTGTGCGTTGCGAATAACTGTCAAGTTTAGCGATAAAGATACGAAGCACCATTAAAAAGTCGAGATTACACCTTAATACACTTATAGTCATTATAGTAACACAAATATATTTTATTCACGCTGGGTTGGTTAGATGAAAGTCTTTTATTATATGGAACGTCGTGGAAAGTCAGTACCTCTCATTTATTGGTTGGAAATTGGAAAAAGAAAACGGAAAAGCGGAATGTCAACAGTCAGTGAAACATTTACGAATTACATTGATTATAGTATTATATATTTTATTTAATTTAGCATCTGTACAGTCAAAATATCTTGAGAGCTGCTTATATCTAAATATGAGTGTCACATTTCTTTTCAAATGTATGTTATAAGGTATAGTTTTCAGATGACAAATACAGGATGAGCCTAAGGCTAGGCAAAGTCCGTTTATCCTCTTGTAACTTCATAATTGATTGTCTACAATGTAGCGCAACTAAGTTCGTTGCTTTTAAATGGTACACTCTCTATGTTACATCATTTTTGTATTCTTTATCGCATTTTGAGCATTTTCTCTTAGAGGTACATTATACTTTGTTCTAATAGTTTGGAGATGTTTACAGTAAAAAAATCTGTTTCGCAAGTTTCCTTGTGTTTTATGACAGCGTTGATGAAAAACTAAATCGTACGGTAGACAGCTAGTACAGAGTATTCGGCATCCCACTACCATTTTGAAATAACCTGCCGTCACATAGCGCCTTATAAATAAATTACCCAAGTAGACAAAATTCGATCGATAATAACTTGTCTGTTTTAAGTAGGACAGGTTGTGTATTCTAACGGATTTGTAATACTTGCCTTAAATCCTAAAAGTTTTGTTAACCATATACTATACTTACGAGGGCGAATCAAATATTAACCGGACTTTTCTTTTTGACGCTCCCTAGATGAAGTGAGTAATGTGACGTGTTGATATATGTTGGATGAGGATGTAAAGTGGAGGGGAGTAAATCGGTTGGGCTCGCCAGATCAGATTGGTTGTTAGTAGCGTCATGTCTGAGCAAGAGGTGTCCACGTCTATTGAGCAACGGATTATTATTAAATTTTTGTCGCGGGAGGGCGTAAAACCTGTCGAAATTTTGCGACGACTAACTGCACAGTTCGCTGAAGAAACGCTTTCAAGGACCCAGGTCTACGACTGGCACAAAAACTTTTCCGATGGCCGAGAGTCGGTGCAAAATGAGATCCATGCACGCCGACCGCGGACAAGCACCAGTGAGACGAATATTCTTGCAATCCGTGATATGCTGCGTACTACTGTCAACTGCTTGATGAAGTAAAACTGGCTTATCGACGAAAAAGGCGAGACATGCCTATTCGAAGTGCGATTTTGCTCCATGACAACGCTTGCCCACACACAGCTGCATTAACCCAAGAAAAATTGGACAAAATTCATTGGGAAACAGTGGAACATCCGCCCTACAGTCCCAATCTGTCGCCGTGTGACTACCACATGTTTGGGCCACTCAAAGAAGAACTGGGAGGTCATCACTTTGACGACGACGAAGGTGTAGAAACGTTCGTGCGCAATTGGTTATAGACGCGACCATATTCATTCTTTGATGACGGAATTAAAAAACTTCCGATTCGGTGGGAAACATGTGTGAATAAAAGAGGAGATTATATAGAAAAATAAGGTGGATTCAAAATTTTATTTACTGTACCAATAAATGTTCTAAAACAAAAGTCCTGTTAATATTCGATTCGCCCTCGTATCTGCAACAGTTTAATAGACATTGCAATATTTCTTTAAATTTCTTATATTTCTTATAATTATATAACTATCTGTTGATAAGTTATCGCAAGCATCCCAATAAACTTCCGAAAGCGATAATCCATTTAGCACTTTCAGTGGGCATGCTCAGAGTTATGGGAACAGATTGATCAGTATCGGCGCTCTATATATTTGTCAAAATTACGAGACCGTTTTCGAAAGGAATTGAGGATATGTTATGCAAATGTGTTGTTTACTTCTATTTAGGAGGGTAGATTGATAAGTTTCCGGAATCGCTTTTTTCCAAATACTTTATGTCGTCGTGTTGGAAACTCTTTCATATCAATTGACTGCAAATGTCAAATCGATCTGTCAAATAGTCTGGTTTTGGCAGGCATTGAAGTCAAATACCTTTTTGTGTTTTCAATTATGGATAGAAACGAAGTTCAAGCAGTCATCAAATTTTTCTATTGGGAAGAGGAAACAGCAACGAAAATCAAATTAAGGTTAGATGCCGTTCTTGGGGATTCACCACCTTCATTTTCCACCGTGAGTTTTTGGGTTTCGGAATTCAAGCGTGGCCGAACGCATACAAGTGATGAATCACGTTCAGGACGTCCGAATACGGCTACCACGCTAGAAATTGTGGTTAAAATCCATGACATGGTTTTGGCATATCGTCGAATAAAAGTGCGTGAAAATTGAGGAAGCCGTGGGAATCTCTTATGAACGAGTAGTTCATATTTTACATAATTAATTGGGTTTCAAAAAGTTTTCAGCAGGATGGGTGCCGTATTTGCTCAATTCGGAGCAAAAACGCATTGGAGCTCGAACCTTAGCCGATTATTTGGAAGTGTTTACGAGGAATCCAACGGATTTCAAGAGACAATTCGTGACTATGGATGAGACCTGGATTCATCACTATACATCAGAAACAAAAATGCAATCAAAACGGTGGATTGAACGCGGTGAATCGGTTCCGAAGAAGGTAAAGACCGCTCACTCGGCTGGAAAGGTGATGGCATCGGTTTTTTGGGACGTAAAAGGAACCTTGCTAATTGATTATCTTGAAAAAGGAAAAACTGTTACTGGCCAATATTACACAACACTTTTGGACAAACTGGATGCAGCAATGCAGGAGAAACGTCCGGGAATGGTCAAGAAAAAAGCGACAATGCGCTCATTCATGTTCGAAATCTTTCCGCATCCACTATATTCGCCTGATTTGGTTCCGTCGGACTCCCACCTGTTCCCGAAACTCAAAAGATTTCTGAGTGGGAAGAGATTTTGGTCGAATGAAGAACCGATAAACGCTGTAAACGATTATTTTGCGAACCTCGAAGAAAGACAGTTCCGGGAGGGAATCGATAAATTAGAGAAACGTTGGACCAAGTGTGGTGAGCTTCGAGGAGATTATATTGAAAAATAAAATATAACTTGAATCAGATTTAATTTGTTTTCATTGTCATTCCGGAAACTTTTTAATCTACCCTCATACTTAGGGGGATGTGGGTGATATCGTCCATTGAAATTCATCAAATCTACGAAGATTATGTTTGGTTATGTTGGTATAAATGGCATCAAGCTAACAATGAAATTCAACAATTTTTAACATATACGAAACGATTTGCTATAACTCCTTATGCGTTCTCTGGTAAACATAAATTTATCTGCCGGAACCAGGTGGCGTTAGCGTTATTGTACTCTCATTGGAATACTTGCGATAACTCCCTATTGAGGAAAATACGGGAATTCTTCTTTGTGAAGTTACTGAAACGTGCATACGAATTAGTTTGCCTGGAAGTTCTTATTTTTGTATTCTTTATTATTCATTCGCTTTTAGCTATTGCTAGTTAGTGTTTGCTACATTTTATATTGTGTTAGTTTAAAGTGTCATTAGAAATTTCCCTAATAGGTAAAAGAGTGTAGCGGAAGCGAGATCGTTATTATTTAATGCCGAAGTAGTGTTTGAAAGATAAGAGAATAATTCACTTTATGTCTAAATCATATTTGTAAAAGGTATATATCTGTTTTGAGTTGAGCTATCGGAGTAGGGTACGAGTGCAGGCGCTTTGTGGCAATACGTGGAAATCAGTACTGTTTCGTATAAGTAAAACAAAGCAAATTTCTACCGGACTGTGACTTGGTTAGTATTTCTGTTTGTGTATTCAACTTTTGCATTATGTGGGATGTGAACATAATATTTGACTGGTAATTAACTTTATTCCTGTTGTGAGAAGAGATTGTATATTGGGGCGAAAATTGCTTGCCGCGGCAAAGATACGGACTGGTAAGGAGCATGCTTTTTCCACGATAGTCGTCGGAGTGATTTCGGAAGTAGGAAAAAAATGTAATTATTAAACCAAAGACTAATCAGGATTCTAAAGCAACGAAAGGGGAAATACAAAAGAGCATCAAACCGCAAACCTTGGAAGTAGATCTAGTTGGTGTAAGAAGCATTAAGAACGGTGGCATCCTTATTGAATGCGGAAATAAAATAGATTCCCAGAAAGTTAAAGATGCAACCGAAAAGAAAGAAGAAGTACAGCATCAATGTACCAGAATTACTAAATCCATGTTTGAAGGTAGTCGACATAGAGGATATATTCTCTGAAACGGAATTCAACGGGATGCCCTTCATATAAAGGTTAAGGTAATAAAAAAGATGAAGACTAAATATATGGCCACTCCAGAGATTGATCCTTTAACGCACGAGAAGATTCTGAGTAAGGGAAAGATCAAAATTGGTTAGTCAACATCCAGAGATTTCGATTATGTTCACATTCTGCGTTGCTATAAGTCTAGGGCATAATCACAAAAGCTATTGGTTGTGACAAAGAGAACAAATGTTTTAAATGTGGTACAGTTGATCTCTCTGTTGACTCTTGTGCTAATGATGACTAGAAATGCACGAACTGTATTAAGGCTAACAAGTTGTTAAAATTAAATTTAGAAGCTAATCATTCGCCATCCAGTGTGACTGCCCAAGCTTACTGCGAGGAATTGAACTACAAAGGGGCAGAGAGACGGCATAGCATGTGCATTCTACCGTTATCTAAGACAACGATAGAATGATGTACGTGACCTAGCAATGCATATGCGATACCGCCTCTCTGCCCCTACTAATGCTGATATATTGATGTGGCGCTCTCAGTCACGCCTCGTTCCTAACTAACTTTCGTCTTTGGTCATTACAAACAAATTCAAAAGCAAATAAAATTTCATGCAACTTCCCTATAAGAGAACATTTCTACAATTTAAGATAAACTGAATCCTCTATACCAGGGGTCTCCAAACTTTCCAGCCTTAGGGCCATACTGATTACTCCAGTTCCAAGGGCCAAAACCGTTTTAACTTTCCTGCCATTATCTATAATTTCTAGAGTAGTCGCCGAATACGTACCCCGAGCGAGCATACGCTTGCTAAATTTGCTAGTTCAGTTACTATTGTGTATTGTCGCGACCGTCACATTTGACGACATCTGGTGGTCAAAAGTGGAAATTGGTAGCGGTAGAACCGTCTATCACTAACAGATGGCGCTAGTAGTACTTTCGATACCGCAGTTGGTTCGAGAAAGTTCTGGTGTATTCCACTCACTTCGAGATGGCAGTAATTGGAGTATAAAAAGGTTAGCGGCGCGACCGCGAGCCAGTCTGCCTAGGGTCAAAGGCTGTAGAAAGTGATGGTGGTTCAAAACCACTAGTTTTACATTGTATCATTCATCAACAGTCCTTGTGCGGAAAATGTTTGGATATGTCTGAAGTTGTAGAACCAGTCATATCAGTTGTTAATTTCATCAGATCCACTGGGCTGAATCACCGACAATTCCGCGAGTTTATCGAAGAGATTGGACAAAATGACTTACCATATCGTACTGCCGTACGCTGGTTTAGTTGCAAAAAAGTCCTTCGGCGCTTTTTTGAACTTCGAGCAGAGATCGAAATTTTTTTGAATGAAAAGCATCGCCCTCTTACCGAATTACAAAATAGCGAATGGCTGTGGATGTTAGCATTCTATGTCGATTTGACAAAACATATGAACGAACCGAATTTGAGATTGCAAGGAGAAAACCAGCTTCTCCCTGATTTAAACACTAATATAAAATCGTTCCGGCAGAAAATAATACTGTTTCAATCACAATTACGTAAAAAATGTTTCACCCGTTTTAAAACATGTGAAATATTCAGCCACACTACTGAGTCTGAGTTTCCCGTCGATTTTGCAATCGAAGCTTTGAGCCCTTTGAAGATAAATTTTGATACTCGTTTCTCAGAATTTGATGTCATTGCGAATGAAATTAAGATTTTTCAAAATCCTTTTGATACTGACATTGAAACCCAAGCCCCGGAACTTCAAATGGACATTATTGATTTACATTGCAGTGATATAATTAAGAACAAATATCAAAACTCATCTTTGTTGGAATTCTATAAGGGCCTTCAACTGCAACAATTTGCTAATTTGCATAAATTTGCTCGTGGTCTGCTTTTTGTTTTTGGTACTACTTCCTTGTGCGAGAAAACATTCTCCAAGATGAAGTACACAAAGAATGTTTACAGATCTCAGTTAATCGATGAGCATCTTAAATCTCTTTTAGCCATTGGTACAAGTAAAATTGGTCCACAACTACAAACTATTGTCAGTGGAAGATCACAATTACATAAATTTCATTAGTATTTTTTACAAGTGGACATTATAAACTGTTAGTGGGATTCATTTCAATTATTCGTTAGTTATTATGCTTAAGTTAAACATTATGCGTATTATACTTGTCATTAAGCTATTCCTAGCAAGTAAATAAAACCGAGTTATCATTCTGTGTTTTTTTATCCAACTTATCACAGCAACAATAACAACAACCAGCCATTAGCTGTCGCGGGCCGGATTGATCACACTGGCGGGCCGTAGTTTGGAGACCACTGCTCTATACAGTAACTAATATAGGCGATATAATGATTTAGCGAGGGAACGCAGAGGGTTAGAACTTTTATATTCAATCGATACGCACCCGTAATATTGCTCTTGAAAGCTTGTAATGCTTGAAGAATATCTGAACCAGTTTATATTAAGTTTTCTAATTTCACTCTAGAGATGTATTGGTTTGACATCGATACCCAAAATAGGCTTTTTTTCCCTCGTTTTATATCATGATTTATTTTGTTCCTAAGAGATTTGGAAGAGCTATAAAGAGCTAAAGCCTTTGTTCTCCGATATTGATTTAGTGCTTTCTTCCTTGCTTTCATTAACAATTTAATATTGCAAGTAACTCATGGGAGAGGCGGTTTCAATGTGACTATGCATTTAATACGTACATGTTTGGAAACTAAACATATTGCCAAACCATTGACTCACCCTGTCTGACCAGCTTTTTTTTCAGTTTATTTACACCGTTTACGCTGCGAAGATCGAGCGAATCTC
The DNA here is from genome assembly GCA_029619315.2 of Dynastes maya. Classification (NCBI taxonomy): domain Eukaryota; kingdom Metazoa; phylum Arthropoda; class Insecta; order Coleoptera; family Scarabaeidae; genus Dynastes; species Dynastes maya. The sequence continues at coordinate 1,673,189 of JAROYE020000015.1, read as the reverse complement.
AAATTCGGATCAGTAACTCTCAAGGCATGTTGACTCTGTACGGCTTGCGCTGTTCTTTGTCCGTAAACATATCTTTCTCTGACGGTACTTCGCCGTCTCAGTCCAAACGTTCCGACACTCCGTCAGACGCATTTCATAAAATGTGTCACTTCATAAACTGAAACGGAAGATCTCATATCTCTCATATAGTTATATTGCATAGCATTTTGGTTTTATACGCGCATAAAAAGAAGTCCTGCTTCTTTATTATCTCGCTTATATTGTCCGCGTGTTATATTACTCGTATAAAATGTTATTTAAATACCATGGAATATAAACGTTTCTTCGGAAATAAGATGGATGTTATGGGCTGGAATTTATTTCTAACGGCTATCTTTCATTGTTTGGAGCAAATTGAAAAAAATAATATTAGTTTGCGAAATGAGAAAATATACGATCTTTATGTTGGTCCGAACTTCTTTGGAGATTAAGCGAGATAGGCTGGGTTGATGTTATATATAGTGAATCCATAAACTCCCAGGAGAAATACGATAAAATTTCTAGAAAGCCCTGGCCAATATTCAGAAAATTTTCTCTCTTATGTTTCACAATAATATTGCGAGCTCTATAATTTAGTTTGGCAAAGATGTCATTTGTATTGCTCCTAAGATACAATTGTATATACTTTAATTTTAAATGGAACGCTACAGATTTCTATAACTTCCTAAAAAAGAAAAAGCCTGGCAGCCATCCAGGTAGTTACTCACTCAAAATAACGGTTGTTTATGAAAATGTGATTGTTGTTATGAGTGATGAAGCGAGGGTATGAAAGATGATATCAATTTGATAAGAAAATGGATTTTGCGTACTAGAAATAAATAAGTTAACAGGGAATAAATTGTATAAAGCGAAAAGTTGGTACAAAAGCACTGTGATTGTTTTTCTGGCAAAGGACAGAGTCCATCTTCCTTTATTTGATATTTTTGTGCAAGCAATTATGCAAATGGATGGTAATTATTTGCCTTATAAGAACTTTCAAATTAATCATGAAGATCTTGTGAAATAAAAGTCAATAAACAAGATTAAATAACCTTTTATACGATGATCATCGATTTCTTTTTTTTCTTCGGTAAACTTCGTCCATCAACCGTGTGCCCTGACTGGTTTATCTTCACGACGTATATCAGTGGATGAGATTCTTTTCGACAGCATCCGAAGGAAATATAAGGTAAAACAAAGTCACTTTGGGGAAGTTTTATCCTTTCCACGTAGACATTTATATTTATATAACGAACTGAAAAAAAGAACAGGGAACGGGGATAGGCGCGGGACCTATCCATTGGAGATAAGATGACGGAGCGCAAAAAAAGGTAAACAGAAAGGGAAATATCATCGGAGGAGTTTCGGATGTAGCTGTTGAGAACGGGTTGGGTGATGGGGGTCAAATAAGACTGGTAGAAATGGTTCACAGAATTATTTTACAACAACTTCCACTTTACAAAATCACGATAAAAAGTCTTCTCCGCATCAAGGCGATACGACAGCTTGCATACGCGGTTCACGTTGTTTTTTTTTTTTCTATCTGGAACTATGGAATGGTAGGGGAGTGTTGAATGCTGTTCTTTTCTTCGACGTTGAAATGATGTAGGGAGTATGTGGTCGGTAGGTCAGCATGAAGTTAACTGATCCATAATCTACGTATTAGTATGATCAATACTGACATAACGATGAGGCATCTTGTCGAGATGATAAATGTTGTCTTACTACCTGAAAAGAAACGCATATGTAAATACTTTAATTATTTCTATACTTTAATGAATATATTGTTAACCATTACTCTTCAATCTATATATTGTAATGTTATAATTGTATTTTATTTAAAACAATTTTCAGTCACAGATCCGGAAGTATCACCTAGATACTTTTTCGGTTTAATATGTCAAATAATATAGTTTACGAAAGATAAATTGATGAAATAAAAAAATTAATCTGAAAATTTGATGTTTACGCGCCCTCTCTATATTAGTGCGTCAGGTAACAAAACCCTGCGCTCTTTCAAATAATATATATGTAAACGAGGCACATTCAAGAAATAAGTTTCGCTGCAATCGCAGCTCGGCGCATGCGCGGTAGTTGCTCTGAGTTAAGGTGAAGGAGATGACGCTATTTCGACATCGCTGTTTATAGTGCCTGGTTAGAATAGCGAAGTTGATCGAAAATCCCGCCGCTTGTGAGATTAGATCTGTAATTCGTTTTCTGAATTCGACGAACGCTAAAGCAGTCGACATTCACCGACAAATTTGCGAGGTTTCCGGAGAAAATGCGATGAGTGATTCGATGGTAAGAAGATAGGTCCGACAATTCGACGAAGGACGTGATCAAGTGCACGATAACGAACGAAGTGGGGGTCCAAGTTTGGTTAATAAAGAATTGTTTCGTGCAGTTGAAGAACTCCTAAAGGAAAACTGTAAGATTACAATATCTGATCTTTCTACGAAATTTCCAAAAACTGTGTGCTCATTGAGTGCCGAAAACTTAATTTTTTGATACGTTACAACAAAGATGGCGATGATTTTCTAAGCAAAATAGTGAATCGAAACAACAATCAATGGAATGGAGGTACACTTCGTCACCAGGAAAAACTAAAGCAAAGCAAATCTTGACACCTCGAAAAATCATGGACACAGTCGTTCGGGACAGACACGGCATTCTACTGGTGCATTTTTTACCGCCATTACCATTTTAGTTGTGATTCATGAAAATGCCCGACCTCACACTGCGAACAAGACACAACAACTCTTGCAGGACTTTGGCTGGACCCAGTTTGACCACCCTCCGTAGAACCCTGATCTCGCCCCTAGCGACTTCTATCCCTTTTTTGCACCTGAAAACGTTCCTTGGTGGTCAAAAATTCAACAACGATGAAGAGCTCAAAGAACATGTTACCACATGGTTGGCGTCACAGGCGGCAACGTTTTATGATGAAGGCATACAAAAACTTGTGCCACGCTTTAACAAGTGCCTACAAAATGGCGGGAGCGATAGTTTAGGGTTTGTAGCTTTTTGCAATGAATAGTTTTTTTCTGTATCTGTACTCGTTTTATTTTTATTACTAAACGGAACTTGGTTTCTGGAAGTGCCTCGTATATACATATATATTTTATTTTTCCGAACAGTGTTGAAAATAGGTAGATCTCGCTGGTTTGTATAGCTGATACTACATCAGATAGGTTTTAAAATGGTATCGTGCTAGCTACGTAATAAGATCTAGCATGTATAGTAAACCTAGTCCAAATTAATCTAGATACCAAGTGTAAATTTATCCAACATAAAAAGTCTAATATTAATGCAAGTTTTAATTTGACCCAGTGCAAGTTATAAATTGGCCTAGTACAACTTGCCTAAAAGAGAAGAATGAAGGAAAAATAAGAACACAGAAAAGGAAGCACCTAAAATGGAAGTAGGCACAAGAAACATAAACGCTACTGCGTATAATTAAAACGTTTGGGGAGTAAGATCCAGGAAAATTCTGATGTACACAATTACAATTTTGCAGAAGCCACAAATCCTGCACTTAATAGCAACCAAATATACTCAATTCAAAAATCACAGATTCCCATAATTTTAAAGGAAGCTTCTAGCAAGCTGACCTAGTACGTTCAACGTCCCAACATGTACTCCCCTACTTACGATTAAAAAGCCGGAAACTACCAAAATCGTAACTATATCCGAAGAACAAAAAATTATTTAAATCAAAACCAATAATGAACCATAATTATCGCAAAAAAAAAGATATAACAGTAAATAATGACCCAAAAGATGAAAATAGATGATAAATACCAATATTAAATTGATTAGAAGATATATTAGCAAGAACCTAAATCAATCGAACAAATATGAGGAAACCAGCATTAAATCTAAATTAAATATTTACAAATCGGATGAAATATCAACCGCTACATGGCGACACGATGAATGCAGTAGCTATGAGAACGTTAGTGAACGTGTTGGTCATTTTTGCTATCTTACCCGACCTGTGAGGTAAAATGGCGAAAATGAATTATGTCTTGTTTGTTTTTTGTTCTACAAGGTTACCTATTTCCTTTTTTTTTATAATTCTCAGAGGTTGATCACCAACATAGGTGGGGTATAAATGTTTGGTGTGGCATTTTGGATGATAAAGTTGTTGGATCATTTATTTTTGGAGGCATCGTAAACGACGAAACATACTTAAACTTTATACCTAACGAATTACCAGTACTTTTAGATGTTTCGTTGGAAACTCAAAAAACACGGTGGTTTCAGCATGACGGCTCTCCAGCTCATTATTTACGAATCGTCCGTGACTAGCTTCATAATACGTTTCCATATCAGTGGATTGGAAGAGGATCTATTTTTCCATGACCAGCTAGATCCCCAGATCTGACTGTGTTTGACTTTTATTTATTGGGAAGGATAAAAGATCTGGTTTACCAAACACGTTCTACAACGAGAGCTGATGTGATTCAACCGATTCATAATGCAATCGCCAGCCTACCAAGAGTAGAAATCGAAGCAGCAGTTATTAGCACTCGTCGTAGACTAAATCTGTGAATAAATAGTGACGGCAAACAGTTTGAACATTTAAAATAAATTTAAATTATATAAACATTATGTACTATTGGTACTGTTGTCGTTTTGCATTATTGTCATTAATTTGTTTATTTTTAGCTGCTACATTATGTTATTGTTATCATTCCTTTGTCTCATCGCCAACTAAGATGAGTTTCTATATTAAGTATTTGTAACTAATAGGGAAATGATTATTGATAACGGGCTGTTTTCCTTATTATCTGGAAAAAGGAAAAAGATAACACTGTGCGGTTTTCGCCATTACTTTAGTATGTCAAAACTCTTCAAACACAACATAGGAAAAGCATATTGTTACATTTGAATTTTTAGAGATAATTGAGAAAATCTGTACAGCCATCTGCTACATTTCTTGAACATTAGCGGGTGGCACAAATTGCGACGTCTAAAACAACGCTGAGTGTTTAATTCGGGTAAAAACTGCAGAAGTTAAAGCATATATGACAAAACGTCTTCAACTAAAGTGTTGCGCAATTAACTAAGCCTGTTTTACCGGATAATTTAAAATTTACCGTTGACCCTAGCAACTGCGCCCCCTAACGGTCGTGTTTGGAATTTAAAAATATGTTCGTTAAATTTACCTTTGCCACTTTAGTTATGAAAAAAAATGTTCCCATCACTCTAGGTACTGTAGTTTCCAAGATATCGCCGGTCCCCACTCTTAGTGGGACACGCCGTATATCAAAAGATACCCAACTTGCAGCCTTGCTTCCTTGACATCGCCATTTTACTCCACTCTTCTTTACATTTTAATTTAATTCTTTAAAAGTAAACAAGTACAACAGTTTCGCCAGGTTTACTTTCTACCTGAAGCTCTAGTGGAAATTCTAAAACACCTTGTATGAAATATTTTATCGTTTCATGTGCTCCATAGGGAAATGGTGTGAGCGGTTTTGATGGATTTACACTCCGACCGTAGCCAGTATATCGTTTATGTGAAACGCGTAGACCGTCACTAACGGATATCTTCCGTTTATCAAAACGCGGCGCTTTAGAACGTTAGCGCTAAAATAGATGCATGCATTAGCTATTCCTACTTCATATAATGGTTTTCCTGTATACAGTATTTATATGCAACGCGTAGTATATATATATATATATATATGTATATATATCACATTTAATGCAATTTTAGGGCTATTGTCAGTCGACAACGTTGATACTCTCTACTTTCAACCAATTTTCTTTAATATCCATTATGTAAATATGTCAATACATCTTTTTCTTACGGGTACACGACCCTTTCCAATATTAACATTCGCCTTCTGACCTATTTTCTTAGTTGCGTATGTGCAGACATAGGATCTCACGCCCAGGCGCTGTCACGACACGGGACGTTGGTAGTTTACATATCTCCCGCTCGCGTTCTGTGTAAATATAAATAATGCGTTTGTCCCTGTCGTTTATAAAATACAACGAGCTGGAAAACATAAAAAAGGATATTAAATTTTCCATGTATGAATTGTATACGCAACCCCTGAACCCGTAGGTACCTATAAGTTCGCATAAGCGCGCACTTTAGGCCTCCAACCGGGATCCCCCTTTTTAATATAAACATTCGCTCATAAATATAGTTCTTTTGACAACGCAGCCAACGCTATTGAATTATACCAAGCCGTTCTGTACGTCTCCCAGGATGAAATAGTGCGGATGACAACACATATTTCATTTATATTATACGTTTGGTAGAATAATACTCTGAATTATTACTCCTACATCCGTTCAAGTTCTCTAAATCAGTGCGTGTCACTTAGAACGGATAAAGGTATTATTGCAATCATTTGGCATGTTTTATGTAAAGAGGTAATCTGGGGAAAGTCACACCAATGCTCCATCCCGCAGAAAAATTATATTTTCAATTATGTGCTCGTTTCACAATGGTATGGAGAGAGCAAAAAAATTATTCAAATGATTATTTTTACAGCGTTGATGTTTCTGGGTATAACTCCAAAAATAAAAAAGTAATTGTTTAGCCTAACCTTAATTCAGCTATTAGGCCGATAGGACATGGCGCGGGACTTCCTGTCCCTGAGCCACCTCAGTCTATTGATTATGTTTTGCAGTGAACCCGAAACTGATTAAAGTCGACCGGGTGATGATGAGTTTCAATGTTCTCCAGAAAATTAAAAACCGCAGTTGTTTACACAAGCTGAGTTAAATGATTTAGTGAGAGATTAGGGTTTGATTAAGGAAAAAGCAGAATTGCTTAGTTCTAGGCTGAAAGAAAAATATTTATTGGGATCTGGAACATATATTTACCAATGTAGAACAAGAGATCAACAGTTTGCTCAGTTTTTCAAGCAGGAAGAGAATTTAGTTTACTGCCACGATATTGGCAGTCTAATGAACGAATTTGGCATTGAGTACAATAAGGCAAATTGGAGGTTTTTTATAGACTTATTAAAAATAGTTTAAAAGCTGTTCTTTTACACAATGAAAATACTTATACTTCACTGCCTGGATTGGATGTTATGTGGGGATTTGAAAGTTGTTTGCATGATCCTTGGTCAACAAAAGGGATTTACAAAGTTTTCATGTTTTATATGTGAGTAGGACAGCAGAGCAAGGGATCGACATTGGTCAACAGAAGAATGGCCCGTAAGAAAAACTTTAACACCTGGCGAGAAGAACATAAACCTTTATTAGATCGAAAAAAAATTCTTCTACCACCTCTACACATAAAGTTAGGCTTAATGAAACAATTTGTAAAAGCCTTGCCTAAAGATGGTGAATGTTTTAAATATTTGTGTGAAAGATTTCCACATTTGTCAGAAACCAAACTGACAGAAGGTGTTTTCGTTGGGCCTGATATTCGTAAAATTGTGTTCGATTCCAATTTTGAAACAAGGATGACTACAAAGGAAAAGGGGGCTTGGATATCATTTAAGCGAGAAAGACCCAAACTATGAGCTTATCGTAGCTAATATAATTGACAAGTTCAAAAATCTGGGATGTCTGATGAGCCTTAACTTCTTGTACAACCATCTTGATTTTTTTCCAGAAAATTTGGGTGATGTAAGTGAGGAATAGAGGGAACGATTCTATCAGGACATAAAGGTGATGGAGAAACGGTACCAGGGACGGTGGAATATCAACATGATGGGTGATTACTGTCGGTCACTTCATCGAGAACAGCAAAATGCATCGCATCGTAGAAAAAGCAGCATAAGTAGCTTTACAGAGAAAAGGGAAAGGAAATACAAAAAAATAAGCATCTAAAATATTTGTATTGAAGTGGTATATGTTGTGGTAGATAAAAATTGTAGTTTAATTAAATAAAAGTAGGGTTTAAGTTAAATGTTTTTATTTTCTATATATCCAACTTTCCCCATGTTAAAATACAAGGTGTTTATTAAACATACGGCAAAAATTCAAGGGGTTATTCCATAAACTATTCTAAGAATATTTTGTACTTTTACGATTTTTGAAAAGCCCCTTTGTTTCGAAGATACAGGGCGAGAAAAGTTTTCGATAAAACCAATTTTGATATTTTCGAAATTATTAATGTAGCCGAAATAAAAATATAGCGTACAACACTGGACTTACCGAGTATAAAAAAATTGTAAAAACGCGTTGTTATCTTTTAACAACATTCCGATTACAAAGAACGGCTGTTTTACCCACTAACAATAGGCAAGTGCAGACATAGAAAAGTAAATCAGTTAAAATGTGGATTTCATTTGAATACGTTTCGTGATTGATTGTATGTGTCAAATTTGTTGAGACTGATTGACGTATATTTTCTGTCTTTTAATTCTTAAACTTTTGTTAGTGAAGTCCTCTATCATGAATCGCTATACGAACGCCGAGATGACTGACATGCATTTCATTTATGGACTTGCTGATGGCAATTCATTAGAAGCTAGACGGTTGTACATTGAACGATTTCCTGACCGTAATGTTCCTGATAGAAAAACCTTCCAAAGTATTCATTAACGTCTTCATGAAATAGGCACATTGAAACGAAGTGGAGGACCAGAAAGGCCAGTAAGAACGGTAGAGTTAGAAGAGAATGTGCTGGACATGATAGAGGAAGATCCAGGTACTACTCGAAAAATTGCAAATACTTTGAATGTAAGTAATGGGACTGTTTGGAATATTCTTAGGGAGTATTTGTTGTACCCATACCACATACAACGCGTTCAGGCACTTCTTCCTGCTGATTTTCCTCCACGGATTGCATTCTGTCAATGGCTTTTGCACACATTGGTTCAAATCCCTCAACTACTGACACTGATTCTTTTTACCGATGAAGCGAATTTCTCAAGAAATGCAATAAGGAATTTTCACAATAACCTTGTGTGGGCTGAATGAAAATCCACATGACGTACTTGAAGATCGCTTTCAACATCAGTTCTCGTTGAACGTTTGGTTAGGAATTGTGGGTAACTGGCTAATTGGACCGGTGTTTCTACCAGGAAGACTTACCGCCGAGGTGTATCGAAACTTTTTGGAACAAACGCTACCTCTGTTTCTGGAGGATGTACTATTGGCAATAGGAAATAAAATGTGGTTTATGCACGATGGTGCACCAGAGCATTTTAGTGTGGTTGCTCGTGAGTTTTTAACAGTAACATACGGAATGGCCTACTCGATCCCCGGACTTAAACCCCCTGGATTATTTCCTATGGGACCATCTAAAGTCATTAGTTTATTCTACTCCAATGGAAAATGTGGAAGATTTAAGAAATCGGATAATTGCTGGGTGTAACTCAATAAGAAACGACCCTGGCGTTTTTGAAAGAATTCGGCAGTCAATGAGGAGAAGATTGGATTCTTGCATCCCAGCTGGAGGTAGTCATTTTCAACAGTTCTTGTAGATTAAGAAACTTTAAATGTAATTTTTGGTAATAAAATATTGGTTTTGTCGAAAATTTTTCTCGCCCTGTATCTTAGAAACAAAGGCGCTTTTCAAAAATCATCAAAGGACAAAATATTCTTAAAATAGTTCATGGAATAACCCCTTGAATTTATGCCGTATGTTTAATAAACACCCTGTATAATCGATGTCATATTGTGAGAGAATTGTAGGTGATACAAAAAAACTGATACCATATACGGTTTCGGCACCCAAAAATACGTAAGATTTGGATGTATTTGTTTAAAAAGTTTTTACAAACACTTTTTTGTTGGCCTACGTAATCTGTCAGCAATTCCTGCTTTTTTCAAATATTATTGTAACTTGAAGATAAGATTTTATAATATTTTTGACAATTGCGCCACCCGCGTCAAAGAATGACGAATTGCCATTGATTACTATTCCAATTCTAGTAAACAAAATAATTAAGAACAAATGTCGTTATCTTTCCAGCAATTTTATTAAGCAATTGCGAAAGCAATATTAAGAATTCTGCTTATTTCTGTGACCACTGCACATGAGTTGTTCCGCAAAGGGAATTGATTAACAATTGTGTTGACAACGCATCCCGTATGTGCATTCTAGAGAAGCAATTACTACTACAAAACCAGCTAATGAGACGCAGCCGGCAAAAGGTAGCGGACAGCAATAGAACGGTTGTTAATTCATTTCATTGACAGAGCATTCAGTACAGGCAGAGTTCTGACCAATTCGTTACTGGATTTCCTCTTAAAAAATGTATACAATTTAATTAATAAAATGTATAAAAATTCCAGTAAACAATGTCGATGTTTGTATGGTAATTAACAAGCTACTGTTACTATTATGAAATTAAATCCATTATCAAACATTCCGTCTGCATTTATGTATAAAAAAATGCAAATATTGTAATAAAAATTAAACAAAAAAACATCAAACAAAACGGGCATTAATTCCGCGAGTCTCTGTGTAATAAAAATTCTGACCGGGAAGTAGAATTAATGCGTTTCCTGTTCGGATTAGATTCATTTTATAAAATAAACATGGGGAAACTCTCCTGGTAACATCGGAAATTAATTGAATAAATGGAATTTTTCCGGTCGAAATGAGAACAAAAAAGAACACAATTCGTTGGAAATGCATGGTTACAATTATTGCAGGGGCATGTATCCTATTTGTATCTATATTGCATATGTGCATACGTAATGCAACATATTTACTAGGTGTTTAAACATAGAACTTCCCGAACAGCCGTCGAAGTTATAAACAATGGCGTCGAACTGTAACGTTTATTTAATTTATCTAATTTATCGGTTTGTGGATGTGATATTTTGCTGTGATTTATGTGTGTTTCGATATTGAAATCATAAAGAAGGCAGCGAAAAAATAAATTTTGAACGCAAATATTACCGGCTGCGTTATTTATTTATCACCTATTGGTTTTATTTAAAATTTAATGAATTCTGTTTTATATACGTCCATAAGAGCGAATAAACAATGTCGCCTTAACTTATTGTTTGGATACACACGAGGGGTAAACCGCTGTGGAAATTTAGCGTACAGGATAGCCCAAATTGATTGCATTTCATGGGTATACCTGTGAAGGAGAATAGCTAGAAAAAAAAGAAGTACGTAGGCACGGGCCCGTTTTTCAAGACAAATTAATTGGTTAAAATAGATTTTTGATATTTCGAGCGGTTCTCGAGTTATCAGCGAAAATAAAATTTCTATCAATTTCTGTAGACAACGTGACCTTATTTATTTTTCCGTTTACATTTGTCTTATAACTAGAGCCCGGTAACAGGGAGGCGTGCCATAGCCGTACCTGCCTAGTATACAAAAACAATAGTAAGAAAATACAAAAAAAATAACAGAACTAATACATAATTATAATATGTGAAAAGTAGTGAAACACACCCTTTTAAGCAGCCTTGGCTATGGAACAATAAAACTAGAAGCACCATTATCGGTATTAACATCATATGGATAAGAGTGGCAAAAAGTTGACACCATTAGATGTGTTTTCACAGTTGTCTCGGTGAGCGATGTTCGCCGTGGTGAGAAAATGAGTTTATATTTTGAAAAAGAGCGTTGAACATCTACCGATGTTACACATGCATGATTAAAATACTCCTTGTACTTAGTCAGTGGATTATTCGATACACCATCACAAATTTGTTTTAGGGTGCTAGGATCGGGATCTTCGGGATAGCACACCCTCGAACTTTTCTAAAACGCGATTATATCTTGCGTCGTGTATAGTCAGTAGCTGTGTATGCACTCCGTCCATAATATGCAGAGACTCCAATAATCCTTTATAGTAGCTACGAATATTTTTTAAATCTGTTTCAACGGAAATATCTTGAAATTTCGACTGGTTTTCCTTAATAGCTGCAGCTTCGGCAGGATTGAATTGTGCAACAACAGCTTTTACTATTTTGAAATGTTCAGCATAATAAAAAGCTGCCTGCAACCATGTTCCCCAACGTGTAAGAATTGGCTCCGGTGGTTGACGAATACCAGGACACTCTGTGTCAAATGATCGTAGGCGTTTGGGAGATTTCAAAAATACTTTTTTTGTGCTTGTTATTAATGCATCTACCTCGGAAGAGCATTGTCGAATGATTTCTGCCGCAAGATGTAAAGCATGCACTTTACACGTAACATGTAAACATTCGCAACCATGTTCAAGAAGAGAACGGCCTACCGAACGCATTATCGCTGCGCCATCCCTCATAAACATCAACATTTTATCTTTTGAAATTTGAAATTTTTCCAACGTATTAAGTACAACCTTCGTAATTACTGCAGCAGTACACTCTTGTAGTCTTCGGTTAGCTAGTAACAGTGGTAATGTAGGTTTACTAGGGGCTAGTATTCGTACCATAATATTTACAATTGAATTTTTTTCACAGTCTGTTGTCTCGTCAACACATAACCAAAGAAACTGTTTTTTCAATATGCATTTTATTTTCTTTTCCACGTCATCGCGTCTAAATGCAATATGCCTTCGTGCCGTTTTCTCCATTGGCAACCGCAACTCGGGGTTGTATTTGTCCAACTTCTCCAAGGTTTTCGAGCAAATACTTTATCAAAATCTGCTCCCGAAGATAAGATCATACATATCTCCAGAACAGCATGGCTTCATTCCGGGATGTTCCACTGTAACTAACCTCGCTTGTATTATCCAAGATATCGCAGAAGAGCTTGATCGGGGAGGTCAAATGGATGTCATATACACCGACCTTTCTCGAGCATTTGATTCTATTGACCACGGAATTTTGCTTTGGAAGTTAAGCTACTTTGGATTAACTACATCGCTTCTCACCCTGTTTCGCAGCTACCTGGAAATGAGATCCAATCACGTTTGTATTTTTAAAAAATAAACAGCATTCTTTATTTCCTTAACATTACACATCATTTTAAAGGTAAAAACTTAAGCCATTTTTCGACACATTCGCCATTTCTATCCAAGCATTTTTGCAAAAGGTGCTCCAACTTCTGTATCCCCATGTCGCAAAATTCCACCGCCAGTGAAAATCGTTTCAATTGTGGTGTTGGAAATCTCAGGAATCCGAAGAGCGAGTTGACGAATGGTGACCCTCCGATCTTCAAGCAGTATGCTCTCGACCTTTTCAACGATTTCCTCTGAAACTGATGGTCCTCCGCTCCGCTCTTCATCGTGAATTTCCGTCCGACCTCCAGTGATTTCTCTACACCATTTGCGGACGTGTTGAACACCTATATACTTTTTTCCATAAACTTCGGTTAATTGACGATGAATGTCTATAGGTGAAACCCCTTTCGCGTTTAAAAAACGTATCACAGCGCGAATTTCGCACCTGGCGGTAGCGGCGATCGGGAGTTCCATCTCGGACGGCTGCTTAGCCAACACTGAGCGGCGTAGCGAGACGGGAGTGGTACGTATGTAGAGTGGGAGAGCTGCTACACACGCCAATATTGTCGGATTTCGCCTAACACGTCTTATTGCTGTTGTAGGGCTTTGGGAACCTTATTTTACGATCATCCCTCGTAGAATGGATTAAAATCCTACGCATATATTGCTACCTCAGGCGTAGCGCAAGGATCAAATCTTGGACCACTTATCTTTAACATGTTTATCAATGATTTGCTAGTTTCTCTTTCAGGCTGCTCTTTAGCAAACGCCGAGTACGTGAAAATCTATTGCGCAGTCAATAAAGTCTTCGACAGTGTGCAACTGCAACAGGGTTTGAACACAATAGTGGATTGGTGTAATAATAATCGTCTTACTTTATCCGTAATTTTGTCATCAAGGATTGCGGCGTGACCGTTGACTACCAACTGCGTTTTGCCCAACATATTCGCGCTATATGTACATCTGCTTGCAAGTCACTTGGCTTCCTAATTCGCATATCTAAAGAATTTACGGATCCATTAGCGTTAAGATCATTATACAATGCATTTGTGAGAAGCAAGCTGGAGTATGGTAGTGTGGTTTAGTATCCGGATTACGAGGTGCATTGTCGACTCGCTGAGAGCATTGGGAGGAAGTTTTTGAAGTATTTGTCCTTCAAGATGGACGAAGTATATCCGCAGCGCGGCGTTGACTATCCTTTGTTGTTGGAGCGTCATATGATGGAATCTTTGAGTGCGCGTAGAGCTAATGCTAGTGTGTGTTTTGTATTCAAATTGATTAACAACAAAGTCCAAACTTGTTAACGCGTTTGCAGTTCAATGTGCCAAGGTTATCGTCCAGATTAACGCTGGCCACGAGCTGTACCGCGCATCGGCGTAGAATCAGTTCGGACCGAGAGGAACGGTAGTATTACTCCGTCTGCGGAGCAGTACGGACATTTTCGCTGCCGGTCATTTGCGCAATTGTTTATCTGTCCTAGAAAAATTATGATTTCGTCAGCAAAGCGACCGCGGTCGGACAAACTTCGAAAATTTATTGCAGAAATTCCAGACTTAATATATGAAGGTGCTAAAATTAAATGTGTAATCTGTAAAATCCCGTTAATGTGTTGGTCCAGACAACATTGTCTACGACACGTAAATAGTGAAAAGCATGTCTCAAAAAGAAATTGCGCACGAGACAATGAAAAATTTATATTTAATTTATGCGTTACGTTTATCGCATGTAATATACCGTTTAATTTACTAGACAAGGAACCATTTATCTGCTTTTGGAATAACTATTCGGAGTGCAAATTACCAAGTCGAACATCGTTACGAAGAATTGTGCCATCTGCGCGCGAACATATTGAACAAAAAATAAAATCGGAGTTGAAAGATCAAAAATTATGGTTATGTGTCGACGAAACAACAAATCGGAAGAAACATTCTGTTCTTAATGTAATGGCACGCAAATTGGAACGTCATCAATCGGCACCTCCAATTCTATTAGTCTCCGAACGAATACAACAGTGTACTGCCGAAGTAATTTCAAAGTAGGTGTTTAAATACAGGACAATGTTAAACTCATTCACAAACAATCTTGTGCTAGTTCAGTGCATAGTTGCAAAATCTGCTTTTGAGGCGTCTCTTAAAAATTGCAATTTGCACCACCATTGAGTGGCAAAAATGTCTTCATCTTGTGGCGGATAGTATCAGAAAATGTTATCCTAAGGTAGACGCTTTAATAGCGCATACCAAAGCAGTATTTGTCAAATCACCGAAACGTATTCGCGAATTTCACAGACTGTGCCCCGTATACCAGAGCCACCAGAACCTATTCTAACTCGTTGGGGAACATGGTTGCAGGCCGCGTTTTATTATCATAAATATTTTGACAATATTAAGAACGTGGTTTTACAATTCGATACAAAGGAAGCTGCCGCTATCCAGAAAAGCCAGTCGAAATTTCAAGATAGTCAGGTTAAAATGGATTTAAAAATCATTCACGACAATTACTTCGGACTAGCAGATGCAATAGATGAATTACAAAATCCTGCGGTGCCGTTAGAAGAATCTCTACAAATAGTGCAACATATTCACGCACAGCTATGCGCGATTGAAGACGCAAAAAATGTTTCTGTTCTAGAAAAATTTGAAAGTGTTTTTGAGAAAAATTCTGATTTTGGCACATTAAGACACATTTGTGAAGGTGCGTCAACAGAATCGTTAAGTTATTTTAAAGATTATTTTACTTACGCAAATATTACGTCACTAGATGTAGAACGTTCGTTCTCTGCATAAAAACGCATTTTTTCCTCATGCCGTACTAGTTTTGCCGAAACAACAGTTGAAACATATCTAATGTTGCAGATATTTAACAGACATTATTCACTTTGTGATTTCACGGAGGACTCTTAAAATGGTAAGTGTTTGAGCACGTGTTATTTAATTTTTATTTAAAAGATGAGCGAAATTATTTGCGGCAGCAAACATCTCTATTAGCAGAATAACTCTAGTGGAACGCGAGGCCTGGTCGACTCTACGCTACTGCGCGGTACCGCTCATGGCCAGCTTTAGTCCAGATACTACGATACTTTTCGTGTTCCGTCATATAGAACTAATTTCCTGCGTAAAGGGCCTCTTATGCACGCTATCATCAATGCCAATTTGATACGATAGTTGTTAGTTATATGCCGTTATATATTTACTATTATGTAGATCTTTATTGTTATGTTCTGTGTATGTGCTAGTATCACTGATATATCTACAATTTATGTTTACTTTTGTAGTTTGTCCTGTAATGGAATGACGTCTGTTGGACAAATATATTATTATTAAAAGACTCAGAATACCGGCTCTAAATGGAGGACAACTGTTTTAATCAATTATACTAAATAAACGAAATCAAACAACGTGTTTATTACACGTAATAGATTAATTAGACATTCTGTGTATAAATATATTTCCCATACAAAGCTTTTGAATTAACAACCGTCAACACTCTGTTATTTTATTTACCGGAATTTGTTATGTTTAATCCCATAATATTTACGTATTACATATGTTTACATTTCGAGCTTCATAACGGTTGAAATAGACTATTTTTGCGTTTTAACCTTTTCATGAATTTAAATAATTTTTGGTTGGAAATTAACAGCGAAGCGCTTCTTGATGACGTTGCCCGCAGACTTTCTCATAAATTACTGTTCTAGTTCACTGCGCTGTAAAAAATGTTTTGTTTTTGCTCCTGTTGTTTGACTTGTGAAAATCAGCATCTCTGTGTTGAAAATTCAAATTTCGGAATAACGCGCAAATGTATATCTATTATAATTTGGAGTATTGTAAATATTCAAATTATTGGAAACATTATGTTACAGTGCGTGGTTGTATTATCTCTTTGTTTGGGTTTATGTCATGGTTTTGGTAAAATTTGAAGAATTTGAACTTAGATTTTGGTTTTATTACGAGTTTAGAAATTTCTTCAGAAGAAAAATGGATTTCCTATAGAAGATGACGGAGTAGCCAGGCTTAGAACATTTTCGCACGTTCGCACAGATGTGCAGACCCATCAAGATGGGGTACTTATTTTGTTATATTTCAAGAGTTCATCCTGCTCGTTTTTCATATTTCATATTTCATGTTTAAATAGTAGTTTTCGTTGTCTATTTGTCTCTAACAAGAAGTTGGTGCATTTGAAGAATTACTAGTAGAGTTTGTTAAAAAGGTGGTACCGGCAGTGGTGAAAAATAATATCGTTACCTTTTCCTATCGTCTTGATGTCCACTGTGGCAATTGGCAACCACCCTGGTAAGCTGCGTAGAATTGCAACATCAGCAACGCTTCCATTGTCGATTCATTCAACCGTCGACGGTGTTGTAAATACGTTGTCATATACTTCGAAAATGATGTTCCCCTTCGCGTTTTACAGGCTGAGGTGGTAGTGGTAATTTCGGACACAATTGTTTGAATACACGGATGTGTTTGGGAGATTTAGTGAACACTCTTTTGGTAGATACTATTAACTTATCCGCCATCGGATACTTCTTTCGAATGGTTTCTGATACGAGGTGACATGCGTGTATGAGGCGTGTTATGTGAAGAAGAGTCGGAAAGCATATTTTCAACATCCTACCAACTCTCAGCATTGTTGCGGCTCCGTCAGTAACGAACATTGTGACTTGGGTTCCTGTGATACAAATTTCTCTCAACGAATCTTTTATTATCTTGACAACGGTTAATGCATTAGTTTTCTGAATCCTTTTAGTGGATAACAACAATGAAGCTGGAGGACGATCACGTTTTAAAGGACGCGCTGCAACATGAATGACGCTGTGTTTCTGAGCATCAGTTGTTTCATCCACACATAGGCAGATTTCCTTATTTCTCAACTCGTCTTTTATACATTCCTTTACTGTACCTTGCACACGTGGCAAATTGTATTGTAATTGCATAGACGCTGGCAGCTTCCATGAGGAAACGTACTTAGCCCAAAAAAGACGAAAGTGTTCATTAGATACTAGACGTTGTGGGATGTTGCACACACTTAACATAAAAATAAAATCATATAAAGATTGCCAGTATGGAATACTATTTCTTAAATTCAATACATGACGTTTATTTTTATAATGTTTTCTACATTCAAACCTATCGCGATTTAGCAATCCGCTATTGCATATTGTGCAATAAATATGCGGACTTCTATATTCTAATCCAGGGAAATGCCTGAGATATTTATTCACGTTCGAAGGGAGCGTTACACCCTTTGGGCGTTCCATCTCCGCGTACTTATTGGGCATGCAGCGTGCAACGAACTGTCGCTTTGAACTCTCTCGCGATACTGTTGAGATCGACTGCGGGTTGAAAATTACCCCTACCCGCGCCGCTACCACTACGCTACTGCCATCCGGTACCACCTTTTTAACAAACTCTATTTATGATAGTCCCCCTTTTACATCTATTTTCAGCATTTTACGAAATTTTAAATGTATTCAAATGTACGTTCAGTATTCAATATTTAATTTCTTATCATTACTCTATTGTACATTTAACTAAAATATTAATGGATTTTAGAACATCATCTCAAGTTTAAATACATTTATTTACCCTTAAAACTACTTTCTATATTGAAATATAATAAACAATAAATTTTTTTTTACATGAACTTACATTTTTTAAACAAATAATTCGTTTTAACAATTTCGATGTGCATTTATGAGCTTAATTAGTAATGTGACCTTTAGAATCTATTAGTCAGGTTTTATTTAATATTTTAATAGATTTAGTAATCATCAATGTAACGCTTCCTAGGGTGTCTTTTCTAGCGGGCATGGAAATTGGCGTCTGCCCCAAACCGGTTATATTATAATTACTAGAGCGGGCCAAATTGCGCCATCCAACAGAATCGGAATCAGGCGCAACGGCCGCTTATTGTAAATAGCATATATGTGAGTCACAGCAGAGATGTGATATTTCGAAATTAATACACAAGAGTAAAAAAATAAAAGCTGACGCAATAATAATGTTTAGTAATTAGAGCGGAGGTGTTTTTATTTTCATTATGATTTTTTATTTGATTGAAAACGGTATGCGTTGTAAATGGGATGTAATAAGGAAATAACTGAGAAACTGAACGCTTTTTTTATTCTGTTGTACTTAATAATGTAACTGTAAATAAAGATATAATAAATAAATTCTATCCTTCTTAATAATGCGGATAGGCTTGTTTAAAAAGTTGCACCATCAGATAAGTTTCCACATTTGCCTCGGTGAAGGATGTTCGTCGAGACGAAAAAATGTTCTTATATTTCGAAAACGACCGTTCCACGTCTACCGAAGTAAGACAGGCGTAATTAAAATAATCTTTAGACTTAGTCAAGGAATCTGCAGATGCCCCATCGCACATGTGTCTTAATCTCGTGTAGTCTGGATTCTTTTTTAAAACACTATCGAACTTAGCTAAAACTCGTCCACTTGTTGCATCGTTTATACTGTGCAACAATGTACTAACTTCGTCCACGACTTGCACTGATTCTACCAACGACAATCCAGAATTTTGCAAATTTTCTATCGCGTCTACTAACCCTTTGTAATTGTTGCTAATATTCTTTAGATGTGTTTCAACAGAGATATCGAGAAATCCCTCTGGCTCATCCTAATAGCTCTAGCTTCGGCAGGGACGAATTGCAAAATAACGGATTTGACTTCTTGAAAATGTTCATTATAATAAAAAGCGGCTTTTAACCACGTTCCCCAACGCGTAAGAATGGGCTGTGGTGGTTCTCGAATACCAGGGCATAACCTGTGGAATGCCCTAGTCCTCTTAGGACTTTTGAGAAACACTTTTTTTTGTGTTTGCTATTAATGCATCCACCTCCGGGTAACACTCTCGAATAGTTTGTGCCACAAGATGTAAAGCATGGACTTTACACGTAACATGTAAAAGTCCTTCACACTTTTCTTTAAGGGAACGGCCTACACTACACATTGTTGCTGCACCATCGCTCATGAACAACAACAGTTGACTGGTTGACACTTGAAATTTTTGTAACGTTTCGAGAACTACGGCCGTAATTGCTTTACTAGTACACTGTTTTAATCTTCTGCTGGCTAATAGAATTGCAAAATTTGGTTTAATAGGATCTAATACGCGCACTATTATATTCAAAATAGAATTTTTTTTTGCAATCTGCCGTCTCATCAAGACATAGCCACAGCTGTTTATCTTTTAATTCGGCTTTAATTCGATTTTCAATGTCCTCACGTATTCGTGGAATATCTCTCCGTAACGCTGTCCGAGATGGTAGTATCCACTCGGTATTGTATGTACTCCAGAATTTTCGAAATGCTTTTTTATCAAGTATACGAAGTGGTAGACCACATACCATAAACGTTAAAAGCAATTCTAATTGAAATTGACGTTGTTGTGACACACCATTTCTTTTATTTCTGTGGTGTGCGCTATTTATATGTCTTTCACAATCACGTTTGCTCCAGCACAGTAGTTTCTTTTTACAAACTTTACAGAAAATTGTACTCCCATTGTAGTGTAAATCCACAAATTCACTAAGAAATTTATTAACTTTTGTAGGTAATGGCCGTTTATTTTTAATAGTTACGTTAGACATAATCACTAAAGCGAGCACACCGACGCTTGTTTCTAGTATGCCACGAAGTGGTGCAAACGTAACATCTGCAGACTCGTCATTTGTTGATGAATAGAGCGCGTCATCCGTAAATGAATAAGCGCGCTGTTAGTTCGTAGCCGTCGATGAATGAACTTTTTTTTTGTAGTGGCCCACTGTGAACAACGCCCTATTTATCAACGAACACCCAAACTGCAGGTGTATATTTGCGCGTCTTCACGACGTAATAGACAGTGGTTTTGGTCCTCGTCCTAATAATTACCTATGTTTACATACATATATGCGCCCGGCAGCCTGATTGCGAACCTGGCGCGTGGCGCTCTTGGCCCGCTCTAATAATTACATTTTATTAAAGAGTTTTCAGTATTGGACCATTTCTTTTTCCTTTTTCGATATTTGTGAGAACAGCCTGATAACGAAATAAAGTTAATTAAAGGCCTATATAACATGTGCGAAAATAAAAATATAAGATGCGCTGTTATATACAGGTATGTCCAAAAGAAAAAGACGCGCAAGAATACCAAGAATGAATATCTTTTAATTTTTATTGATCATTGAATGTGTACGAATTGGGGAAAATAGTTTGCGTGAAATTGTTCTTCTAGAAAAGCATTAAAGTGTTTCTGATGCTTTACTATAAGCTACGCAAATAAGTGAGTTCTCGTATATCCGCCTAGAAACAAATTCAGGTCAGTTGAAAAGTATTAATAAACTTTATGGAATTTTTTCCCTCATTACCTTCGCAAACTTTGTTTTAGAGCTTGAAGCATGCTGGATTAGCTTTTTCTTGTATTCGTATGTCGAACAATAAAATAGCAATTTTCTTCAAAAGTGGTCGAATAGTTTATATCCCTTTACAGCCTAATAAACCGTTCAAACATAGCAGAGCGTTTCAGTTCAGGCGTAAACCCCGCATGACAGGACCAATTCGTTCGCATAGATATATATTTGGGTATCATTCTTTTTTTCGGTTGTATATTCGTGGTTTTTATCTGGCGAACGGCCTTTTTTATATGAATACATAAAGCGGAACAGGATATAAACGGCTTTCATTACGAGGTAGAAGGGGTTTCGAAGGGCTTTGGCGCGGAAACGAGGGGCAATATATAAGATTTAGGCCCCAAACTAAGACAAACGGAAGACGGCCATTTAAGTAATAGAGGAACAAATTGAGTTAGGCGTTTAAGGGAAAACAAACTCAAAGAAGTCGGCCCGACAAATAAAGGACGAAAGCGAAGGCATGGCCATCTCCTAGCTCCGATTCGTCGGGAAATAATGGAACGTTGCATGTATACTCGTTTGTTTCGGTTTGATTAATTTGTTGTCTTCTTTTTCTGGAGATTTTATCATTATTCGTTGTTTTGTCCGTTTCGTAGAATGTATGTGATGTCAGCGAATTGATTTGACATAAAGATATCCAATATTTCGCTTTAATTGAGAAGATTATATTACAAGGAGGAATAACTCAATACTCTAAGTAAATTGCAAATATTTTTCATTGTAATACTATAAAGCAGCGTACAAGCTGTCAGACAATAAGCAAAATTAGGTAACTTGTTATGACAATTCAGTGAGTGGAATGCAATTGGTGATTAATATAATTGTAAGAACTTTAAGGAGTAAGATGGTAAAATAGAATCTTTAGAAGTCCTTTCCACTAGGAATTTTAAATAAATTATGTACACCTTTTCTGCATTAAGTAATGCTAAAATTGGCGCTACTATAATGGGTATGGTTAGGGCTGTTCAGCTACATGCATTGAGGTATATTCAGGTAACGTCGACACTAGAGCGGTGCACGGTGGTCCTGTTTCCATTTCTAAGAGGATACTGCTATTTCCTGATTTCAAAAGGATTCTTAAAAAGAAAATTAGCTATTAGAAAATTAAATCTTTTACATCTTTTCTCAAGTGCTATAGTGTGTTTCCTTACAACAAAAAAATACAGTTACATCATACTCTCTGTGGAGAAATTTGCAATAATATATGCGGCATTGAGGTTAGTGCTGGTTTAATTCGTTTTTGATGAATCATGTTTCAATGACGTAATGTACCTTCCTCTAAGAAAACGTGCTATACATAATTTTCTCGGACAACGTGCGTGCAGTTGGTTGCAAAAGTTTTTTGAAACTGATATTAATTCCGTATAAAACGGAATGTTTTATATTCTTGACCCAGAGAAATTTTATTTGCTATTGATACATATATTTATCGGCAATGAATTGCAACGTATTAATTGACTGAGTCACTATCTAAAGTATCTTCAGGATCATCGGAATCTGTCAACGAAAGATGCATATGTTAATGATTTCTGCAGGGCCACCCACACTGAATGCTACACCATTTGTTAATCAAATGAATGTGTAATAAATAGCTTTGTATTTAAGTTAATCTATGATGTCAGCACTCGTGTTACTAGTTTTTGTTTTCTACAATAAGGCCCAATATTTAACAAATTATAAGCATTGCTCACTATATTTTGACACCCTGTATAATGTTTCTTCTTATCAAAATAAATGTAATCTGTACTGTACTCTTGGTTTCCGGGTTGGAACCGCATCGTTGTCGTAGCTTTGGCGGACGTTTTGCCCGTACTCTTATGGGACATCTCCAAGGCTGCTACTGCACACTGACCGGGGGTTTATTCATTCCGGAGGGGTTTATAGAGGGCTTGTTTCGGGTCAATGGAGCGGAAATGTTATTCGTCAATGAAACGGAAATGTTATGCGTCGATGAAGCGTGGCGGTTTAATCAGTTGGGATTTCCACGTGTGATATAAGGGGTAGCCATCTTCGCGATCTAAATTATTGGGATGTTTGAAAATCTCTATTGATTCATGGATTTTCCTACTATAGTAGTGAGGATTGCAAGGTAAGAGTTTAGGTCTATTTGGTCGATATAGTAAATTTGTTAAACTTGCTTCTGCTGAACTATATATATTTGTACGATCCCCCCTCCCTGCGGAGATTTTCCCATCTAGCGAGATGATCGAAATTGCATTCAGTGGTGTCCAATTCAATCATATTATTACTAGAGCCCGGTAACTGGAGAGCAATCGCAGCGGCGGTGTGACTGTGTTTAGGTGGACGGGGAGGGCTGGTCGATTATGATGCGATACGACAAATCATCACCACTCAGTTCAGTTTAGCATTGGATAGCGGATATGGCGTGTTGATTTTATTGATATAGACGTAGTTATGAATTCTAGTTATTATTTAGTGTAGTGCGTTTCGATTTTATTCAAACAGACGTAGTTATTAATTGTAGTTTTTAGTGAATATGTCGAAGGCTAAAAAACGACCCTTTCAAGACATAGTAAATAAGTTTATTTCTGACTTTCCCGATTTGTTTTACAACGGGAGTAAGATAGTTTGTAAAGTGTGCAAAATACATTTGATGTCAAACAAGAAGTGGAACTGTACAAGACAAGTAAATTCCGCACAGCATAGAAAACGAAAATTGGGCATGCCACCGAGAAGTGCATTTTTTTTTTTTTAAATGCAATTCTTGTGTTGATAAACTGTAATTTGCTATTAGGCTTACTCGATAAACAACAGTTTAAGGACTTTTGGGACAAATACAATCCCGAGTTGCGGTTGCCAACGGAGAAAACGGCACGTAAGCATGTTGCATTTGTACGCGATGACATGGAAAAGAAAATGAAACGCATATTGAAAAAACAGTTTCTTTGGTTATGTGCTAACGAGACAACAGACTGTAAAAAAAATTCAATTGTAAATATTATTATACGCACACTAGACGGTAGTAAACCAACATTACCACTGTTACTAGCTAGCCGAAGACTACAAGAGTGTACTGCTGCAGCAATTACGAAGGTTGTACTTAGTACGTTGGAAACATTTCAAATTTTAAATGATAAGGTGTTGATGTTTATGAGCGAAGGCGCGGCGATAATGCGTTCGATATGCCGTTCTCTTCTTGAACATGGTTGCAAGTGTTTACATGTTACGTGTAAAGTGCATGCTTTACATCTTGTGGCAGAAATCATTCAACAATGCTCTCCCGAGGTAGATGCATTAATAGCAAGCACAAAAAAGTATTTTTGAAATCTCCCAAACACCTATGATCATTTCACACAGACTGTCCTGGCATTCGTCAACCACCGGAGCCAATTCTTACACGTTGGGGAATATGGCTGCAGGCAGCTTTTTATTATGCTGAACATTTCAAAATAGTAAAAGCTGTTGTTGCACAATTCAATCCTGCCGAAGCTACAGCTATTAAGGAGAGCCAGTCGAAATTTCAAGATATTTCCGTTGAAACAGATTTAAAAAATATTCGTAGCTACTATAAAGAATTAGCTAACGCAATAGACCAATTACAAAATAGATCGTTATCATTATTGGAGTCTCTGCAAATTATGGACGGAGTGCATACACAGCTACTGACTATACATGACGCAAAATATAATCGCGTTTTAGAAAAGTTCGAGAGTGTGCTACAGAAGGATTCCGATTTTAGCACACTGAAACAAATTTGTGATGGTGTATCGAATAATCCACTGACTAAGTACAAAGAGCATTTTAATCATGCATGTATAACATCGGTAGATGTTGAACGCTCTTTTTCAGAATATAAACTCATTTTCTCACCACGGCGAACATCGCTCACCGAGACAATTGTGGAAAAACATCTAATGGTGTCAACTTTTTGCCACTCTTATCCATATGATGTTAATACTGATAATGGTGCTTCTAGTTTTACTGTTCCGTAGCCAAGACTGCTTAAAGGGTGAGTGTTTCACTACTTTTCACATATTATAGTTATGTATTAGTTCTGTTATTTTTTTTCTATTTTCTTACTATTGTTTTTATATACTAGGTAGATACGGCTATGGCACAGCTCCTTGTTACCGGCTCTAATTATTACCCAAGTTCGAATACCGGCTCGTCGTCGTCGTGAAGAATACGTGCGAATGTTACTTACAATTTCAGTAATAGTTAAATACAACTGCGTTGTTTTATTACTTCCTTGTTTTACCATTTCCATAAATCGTACCAAATTCAGTTCTCGAAATATTAACCTTGCATTGTATACAATTTTCTTGTCTGTATTATTTATGTTTGTAAATTTTTCCTTTGTGCTTTAACAATAAATATGTCTTCTTGTAAACTACAGCTTTCAGTATTTCATTTATTTAATGTCTCATGCTCCCAATTCAAAATTTCAGAACTGAGATTAACCACGTAGGTTCATTTGTTAAGAATTTTGATAATGGAAACTGAAACCGTAACAGTGTTTTTCCTAAAAACGCTAACTTCTGTTTGCACTGCATAATAAAACTATTCATTTAGCATTTTTCTTGAAATTGACATGCGATAATAGTAGTGAAGCGATAGAGTAAATAAAACAATAAAACAAGAACAAATGACATGTCGGCGATAATAATATTGTAACTCAACATCCGCTAGGATTACCGAGCGGTCAACGCAGATCATTTACATACCATTTATACTCGGTCCCATGAGGAGCACTGAAGCTGGTTGTGGCGTGTCCGGTTTAACCTCCACCTCGATGCTGTTGGCTCTGTAAAGTCTGAAGAGGTTGGCTTCGCACCGCAGCCTTATGGTACCCCAACTGCCGCCCACTCCGGTCAGTTCCAATTTGCTCGAGGCGGTCTCGAGAAGGTCGCGGTCCGTGCTAATGTGAGACGATGTCGACCCCGGTACCTGCGACCAAAGATAAATTGTCTGCAACTTTAATATGCTAAACAATCTAACAAAGTGTGTAATACAATCAGGAGACGTTGAACGCGACTTGTTATCTGTCGTAGGCACGTAACTGGGCGAGATAATTATTGTTATTAATGTTCATTGCGGTTTGAGGAGTTGCAAATTTTGATAAGTGAATGTGGCGAAGATGCTAAGGTTTAATGAAATTAATCACACGATGTTGTTGAATGGGGAAAATGAACAATTAGAAAGTAATTATTCTCACAAGCATTTTGGTTATTAATTAGCAATGGAAGATAAGCTCTAAACTTGAGGTTCCTGTACTCTGTATAGTTAACCGTTCTTGACTTTAAAAAAAGATGGGAGTAAAATATTAGGAGCAGTTATTTACAAATCATTATTTTAGCTTTCTGATACATCTTTCGATATTGCTTGTAGATACTTTATATTATTCAAAAGCTGCTGTCTAGAAAACATTCAAAATCGTATTCCGTTTTCTCGTTATCAGTTACGTAGCTTAAATTCCTAGATAACCATTCGTTATTTCGACAATAACACCTCGGCGGTTGCATATTGGAAGTGGATTAATTTCGATAAAGCGCGACAATATGAATCAGCAACTCAATCTCAAGAGATTTTTATTACCGCAAATGTTATAACAAATATATTACAGAGCTTAAGCCACTAAAAGAAATAGTTCTTAGACAAATACAAAAAACCAAACTTAAAAAGGAATAATATTTGAAAGAAAGGTGTTGACTGATGAATAAAAATAACTCATTAAGTGGCCAATCACAATTTAAGTCAACATCTTCCTTTCAAATATTATTAGAAACGTGAGCGGCGGCTCGATACAACCCTCGGTATAACTGCGAGTCTCAACCAGATCTGTTGTGTATACATGTACGCTGCCGTAAATACTATTTCGTAGTTCTACGTTTGTTTTAAAAATGTTGCCTACGTCGCGAAAACGATCAATTTTGGACAAGTTACAGAATTTATAGCAGAAATGCCTGACCTAAATTATGATGGCGTTACAATTCAATGTGTAGTTTGTAATATCCCTTTAATGTGTTGGTCTAAAAGGGATTGTCTACGTCACGTAAATAGTAAACAGCATTCTTCAAAGAAAAATTGCACATGTGTTACCTTTATTGCATGTAATCTACCGTTTAATTTACTAGTCAAGGAAGCATATGTCTTCTTTTGGAATAAATATTCGGACTGCAAATTACCAAGTCGGGCATCGTTACAAAGAATTGTGCCATCTGCTCGTGAACATGTTGAAAAAAGGATTAAATCGGAGTTGAAAGATAAAAAACTGTGGTTATGTGTGGACGAAACAACAGATCGTAAAAAACATTCTGCGGTTAATGTAATGGTACGTACAATGGAACCACATCAATCGTCACCTTCAATTCTATTAGCTTCCAGACGAGTACAACAATGTACTGCCGAAGTCGTTTCAAAGCTAAAAAAAAAAATAATACATTGGAAATGTTTGAACTTTCAACAAACCAACTGTTGATGTTTACGAGTGATGGTGCTGCAAACATGCTTTCTGTAGGCCGGTCTCTTAAAATGGAAAATGTTATCCTGAGGTAGACGCTTTAATAGCGCATACAAAAGCAGTGTTTGTCAAATCCCCAAAACGTATTCGCAAATTTCACAGACTGTGCTCCCGTTTGCCTGAGCCACCAGAACCTATTCTTACACGTTGGGGGACATGGTTACAGGCCGCGCTTTATTATCATAAATATTTTGAGAATATTAAGAACGTGGTTTTACAATTCGATCCAAAGGAAGCTGCGGCTATCAAGGAAAGCCAGTCGAAATTTCAAGATAGTCAGGTTAAAACGGATTTAAAAGCTATTCAGGACAATTACTTCGGACTAGTGAAGGCAATAGAAAAATTACAAAATCCTTCGGTGTCGTTAGTGGTATCTCTCCAAATAGTGCAACATGTTCACGCATAGCTATGCGCGGTAGAAGACGCAAAAAATGTTTGTGTTCTAGAAAGGTTTGAAAGTGTTTTAGAGAAAGATTCGGATTTTGGCACATTAAGACAAATTTGTGAAGGTGCGTCAACAGAACCGTTAAGTTGTTCCAAAGATTATTTTAATTACGCAAATATAACCTCACTAGATGTAGAACGTTCGTTTTCTGCATATAAACATACTTTTTCCTCACGTCGCACGCGGTTTGCCGAAACAGCTGTGGAAACATATCTAATGTTGCAGATATTTAACAGACATTATTCACTTTGTGTGACTCTTAAGACGGTAAGTGTTTGAGCACGTATTATATTTTATTTCTGACCATTTATTTTGTGTAAACTTTTATGCGCCCGCCACTGGCTGTTGCAAATTGGGCAACTCTACTGATGAGTATGCTGGTTTTCTTACTTTTTATTATAACTTCCTTTTTGCCTTTTGCTTAACAAAACAAATATTTACCATATTTTACTGAATTAATCGTTAGAATACAATATCTATTGTTTAATGTTTTCCTATTAACTGCCGTTGAGAGATTTATTTGAGCAAAAGGAGAACGCTTTGTTCTTCAAATCATGTTTCCTTGACGTAATAATGGCATCAACTACAAAAAAAAAAGGTAGACATACCCACAGGGTCTACTAAATTGCTTTCATTTTTCTTCTCTCCTGCTATATCGAAAGAAACACTTCATTCAAGTCTCCTTCGGAAAATTCGAACAATTTTTCAATCTAACCGTGCAAACCCGACGAAGCGAGTACTTTCTAGTACGGTGGTGTTCCCTAATTTTTCAGGACAAAATCAACGACGCATAAAAACGACCATATCCGTTTCCTTGAAGAATCGTCCCTCTCTCCTCCAGCTCGCTACCAATCTCGGAGTTTTATCGAAGAGTAAATATCGATTCAATTTCGGACTGCGCGGGGAAAAGGGGAACTCGGAGGACGCTATAGGAGTTTGGCATTTACATAACGCGGGAAACGAGACAAGGGAAAAACTCTTCCATCTCGCGAGGAAGTAAGGGTAAACGTTAGTAATAGAAACTGTTATGAGGAATGTTTATTCGTTTATCCGTTTGTTTGTTTTTGAGGATGTTAGATGTCTATAACAAAGTTCTAAACAAGGTTTTGCGGAAGTGCAGCACTGAACCAAATTCAAATTTTGATAAAATTTAGTATGTTTGGAAGTTTTGACTGTGTAAAAAGCTTTTATTCTATGTGAAAAATAAAATGTAAATGGCATCGGTATATTGTTAACAAACTATTTTGCTTAAAAACTTTTTGACAGCTTTCACTATGTTTTAAACTGAACATAAACTTAATAATATATTTTT
The DNA here is from genome assembly GCA_029619315.2 of Dynastes maya. Classification (NCBI taxonomy): domain Eukaryota; kingdom Metazoa; phylum Arthropoda; class Insecta; order Coleoptera; family Scarabaeidae; genus Dynastes; species Dynastes maya. The sequence continues at coordinate 1,643,705 of JAROYE020000015.1, read as the reverse complement.
TTTAGATAACTAATCTATTTTGCAGCTCTTAGGATGTTGTTTTTAATAGCCATACATTGCTGACCGATAGTGTCGTGTTCATCAATGGGATTGTCATTTATTCTTTCTTCTAATCGACTTCCATAAAGGGCATTTATCTTCGAATGACTGTGTTGGTTTTACATACATAATGTGGTTTTAGATTCGTCGTTCTGGGCAGATTCAATCTAGTCTTACACAACACCAATTTGTGGTCGCTTCCGATATTGGCGGAGTTAAGGTTGCGCATCCAGGACTACCCGAAGTTCAAATTGTTCATTAGTAATGAAGTAGTCTAGCACTGTTTGTTGGCCTCTCGTATTCTGCCATGTGTATTTATATCTCATGTTATGGCAAAAAAATGTGTTATTTATTCTAATGGCATTTATCGCCGTTGTCGTTTGTAGCTACCTCATTGAATCTTTGTGTCACACCTGTGAGTTCTTCGTTCCCTTTTCTGGCATTCAAATCGCCCAATAATAATAATAATAATAATAATAATAATAATAATAATAATAATAATGATAATGATAATGATTTTGATAATAATAACAATAATAATAAGAATAAAAATAACAATAATAATAACAATAATAAGAATAATAATAACAATAATAATAATAATAATAATAGTAATAAATCTTTATTTCAGAACCAAACATGAGTATAACAGCAGTAAACACAACATGTAGGGAAGACAACGTCAACAAATACATATAAACGCCTACAAGGCATATAGGAAAACCCAATTTATACAATTTATAATTACATTATAAATCAGTAAAATCGGTAATGCGATAGCAGTTAAGCGATAACAAGTATTTCTTAACAGACTTTTTAAAAAATACAACATTGTTTATATTTTTTATGCTTGCTGGAAGCTTACTAAACAACTTACAGCCCATGAAAGACAATTGTTTTTGAAACATGCTTGTTTTGTGGGATGGAGGCAATAAATAATTTTTATTTCGCGTTTCATATAAATGAGGAACGTCAATGTTGAAATAATTGTTACGGTACTTAAAAACAAAACAAACGACTTCCATAATGTAAGCATCATAAAAAGTCAAAAGTTTATTAGATCTAAAAGTTTCTTTGCAAGATGTACGCCATCTGAAGTTAAACATAATGCGTACAATCCTTTTGTGAAGAAAATTCGAAAGGCACTCGAGCTTAGTCCCCAGTGAATAATTCGATATATCATTTTAGAAAAGAAATTACTATAATAGGAAGTTTTTAAAATATGAAGACTACAACTCTTTCTCAAATTACTCATTGCATAACAAATTTTGCATAATGCCTTACATAGGTCATTAGCATGCGCATCCCATTTTAGATCTTCATCAATAAAGACGCCTAAAACTTTGGAAGAATTCACTAAGGTTACAAAATCGTTATTTAATACAAAGCCGTTCAAGTTATATCTAGATTTATTGTTATATAAAATAGTTTGAGTTTTACTCTTATTAATTATTAATTTATTAGTGAATGTCCACTTTGTTATAGTACTAATAACTAAATTTGTTTTAGCAAATAAGTCATCTAATTTACTAGAGGAAATAACATTCACATCATCTGCAAATAATGTAATACAACAACCGAATCTACAGAACCTGGAAGATCATTGACTGTTTAAACGTTATCTTGACAAGTGTCATGTTGAAAATGAACATGTGATATACGAGGGTCGCTCAATAAGTAACTTAATAGGAAATGATAGGAAAAAAGTGTTTTGATGTAATTTTTGTTTTTTCTCGCTTTGCAGGGTTGGGTAGCCTGTGGCGGAGTTGGAATAATAATTAAAGTCGACGTTATTTAAGTTTCTCCGCATTTTTGAATTAATATTGCTGGGATGGGAGTACTATTGCTGGAGTGGGGATACCATTGCCGTAGTGGGGGTACCATTGCCGGAGTGGGGATACCATTGCCGGAGTGGGGGTACCATTGCTGGAGTTGGTTCAAACTGCGTTAAACTAACTCCCGAATTTTCAAAATTCGGGGGTCCAGCTAGCGTTACAGTACAAAAAACTAAATTTGTTTTAGCAAATAAGTCATCTAATTTACTAGAGGAAATGACAACATTCACATCATCAGCAAATAATGTAATACAACAACCGAATTTACAGAACCTGGAAGATCATTGATATAAATTAAAAAGAGGGTAGGGCCCAGGATAGAACCTTGGGGAATGCGTAAATTAGTGAGACTATTTTCCGATTCAAATCCATCACAAACTACCTTCTGTACACGATTTCTCAAGTAGGATCTAAACCATTGATTAGCAATACCGTTTATCCCATATATGGACAATTTGTAAAGTAAAATGATTAATTAAATCAGAAGCCTTAGATAAATCAATTGACATCGATAGACAGACATTGCCAGAATCCATATTATGTGTGATACATTCTATGTTATTAAATAAAGCTGTATTAGTAGAACGATTTGTAAGAAATCCATGTTGGTTTTTGCCAAATAAACTAAATTTATTAAAATAGTTTACTAAATTTTTGTTCATAATTGATTCATAAATCTTCGATAAAACTGGTAATATACTAACAGGACGGTAGTTTTCGAGAGCATTAGAATCACCCTTCTTAAAAATTAGTTTTATACATGCTTTTTTAAGGCGCGATACCATTTCTAACAGACATATTTAGGAGATAACAAAGAGGTGTCAAAATGAATTCAGCACATTTTTTAATAATAAATGAAGATATGAAGTTTTCGTCAAGACCCTTTGCGGAATGCAAGTTATGAATGGAAATACGAACGTCATCAACAACAGGCGCAATTAAAAAGGATACTTGTGACTATTTTAAATATTTGCCAATTGTTTCAAAATCAACAGTATTAGAATAAGTGCTGGAAACAATGTTTTGAGCGATATTATTGAAATAATTATTAAATGTATTACACAAATCTGTAGGACATTTGAAATTGTCTGGTAACCGATGTGAAACGGAAGCATTGCGGAGCTATTGCGAATTACATTCCATACAGCAATAGATTTGTTATTAGACGTTGCAATGTAGTTATCATTTTTGGTTTGTTGAGTTTTAACTAAAACGTTTTCGTAAAAATTTTCATACTTCAAATAGGCGGATCTTAAATCGGGAAATCTAGAACTCATGACTTTCATGAGCTGCAAGTTGGATCTAATTTGTAGGATATGGGGAGATACCCAGCTACTGTTAATTATGTGAGCCGTAGAACATTTAACAAGGGGAAAGCAAGTATCAATGTAAAATCTAAATATATTATTGAAAATGCTAAAAGCTTCGTCAGGGTTGCCACACCCATAAACGGAAAGCCAAGTTTCACATTGTAGATAGTTGTTAAATAAATGTAAAGAATTAATACAATAATTTCTTCTCCACGTGAAAGTCCTATATGCATTACGGTAAAAATCAGCAAATAAGTCTAGGATGAGAGAATAATGGTCTGACAATCCAAAATCGGCACAATACTCAGTATAGCCACCCTGGGGAAGGTTAACAATAATATTGTCTATACAGGATGAACCGGACATCCACACACGCGTAGGTACATCAATAATAGCATATAGATTAAAACTAGAACATAGATCATTAAATAGGTTAAGTAATAAGGTAATTTCTAGGTAATTAATATTAAAATCTCCTCCAATAACTATATATTTCTTTTCCCTACTAATTAATTGTAGTAAGCATTCAAATTTTTCAATAAAGGTAACAAAGAGGACGAAGGATGTCTGTAAATACCAATAATAATTATGTTTCCAATGGAAACCAATTCAATAGCACAAACCTCTATAACGTTGCATATCGAGATAATAGAATTCTGTTCGCGTGTCCTCTCTTTTCCTTAACTTAGAGGCCTTTAAATTGGTGCGGACGATTAGCGGTTCGTCACAAGCTTTACTTACCTTTCTATATGCATTATTATTATTTTTGTAAGTAGATTTTTTGTTGACAAAACCTTATATGTGTACAACAACACCAAATTCAAATTTGAAATCAGGGCCACCAAATTACTCAAGTTCAGTGAAAAATAAACACTTCATATTCAACAAGCTCTAAAAATGCAGGCTTGTGTAATAGTAACATCTACAGGAAAAGGTTCCCGGATGCCAAGTTCTGATTTTAATGACTCTTGAAAAAATGGAAATGTGGGAGCATACTATAATATGCACATAACATCTTTTATTATTTCCTTTGAAGGGAGAAACACACTTTCGTGACTTCGAACAAGCAGAAACACGTCCGTGGACTAGCTCTTTCCCATTTATCGCTTTGTTTTTTTGCCACCAACATCACGAGCTATATTAGCATTAATTTGTTGTTATTGTTACTAGGCATTTTCTCCTGTGCATTTACAAGTATAAATTGAGAACCCTGTGCAACACCAGAATTTCAGCACAGAGGAGTTGAAACGCTATCATCAATCACAACAGACTGAAATCTACCACTCAGATAACTAGGTAATAACTTTACTGCAACATCTTCCATTCTAATATAACATAAGATTGACGATAATAATTAATGGTTGATGGTACCAAAGCCGTCGAATAATCCAGCAGACGCAAGTCCGTCGCATTCCCTCTATCCAATTCCGAAATGATAACATTAGAGTAAGATAATCGTTCGTGCGGTTTCTTCAATATTTATGATACCGAAAAAGAAGTAATAAAGCGAATAATAAAAAAAACTAATCAAGAATTATAATATCTGTAAGGCTGTGAAACATTCATCCTCTTAAGCAGCGTAATCAAGTAGCCTGGCGGATTGCATTGGAATTACTGAACATGAGAAGTAGAAGCACCATCATCAGTATTATAATCCAGTGGATAAGAATCGTAAAAAATTGATAGCATTATATATGTTTCAATAGTTGTCTCGTGGAACCGTGTTCGCAGTGGTGAAAAAATGTGTTTATATTTGGAGAAAGATCGTTCGACATCTACCGATGTAATACATGTATGATTAAAATAACCTTTGAACTCAATTAATAGATTAGTCGAAGTGCCATTACAAATTTGTTGTAATGTGATAAAATTGGAATCTTTCTCTAACACACTCTCTAACTTTTTTAAAATGCGAACATTTTTTGCGTCATCTATAGTGCGTAGTAGTGTATGTACCTCGTCTACTATTTGCAGTGACTTCACTAACGACAACGTCCTATTTTGTAATTGTTCCAGTGCGCCATGTAAGCATTTATAGTAGCTATGAATACTTTGTAAATCCGTTTCAACAGAAGTATCTTGAAATTTTGACTGGCTCTCCTTAATAGCTGCAGCTTCGGCAGGATTGAATTGTAAAATAGCAGCTTTTACTTCCTTGAAATGTTCAACATAATAAAAAGCTGCTTGCAACCAGGTTCCTCAACGTGTAAGAATCGGCTGTGGTGGTTCACGAATACCAGGACACTGTGCGTGAAATGTTCGAAGACGCTTTGTATACTTGATATTAATGCATCTGCCTCGGGATAACATTGTCTAATAGTTTGTGCCACAAGATGTAAAGCATACACTTTACAAGTTACATGTAAACAGTCGCAACCGTGTTCAAGAAGAGAACGGCCTACCGCACGCATTGTCGCTGCACTGTCGCTCATAAACATCAACACTTGACGTGTTGAGACTTGAAAGTTTTTTAACGTAGTATCACAGTCGTAATTGTTGCACTGGTACACCCATGTAATCTTTTGCTAGCTAATAAGAGTGGAAATGTCGGTTTATGTTGGTGCAATACACGAACTATAACATGTATAATAGAATTTTGTTTACAATCTGTTGTCTCGTCAACACACAACCAAAGCAACTGATTTTTTAAATGTAGATATGATTTTATTTTCCACCTCTTTGCGTACAAATAAAACATGCTTACGTGCTGTTGCCGTAGTTGGGAACTTCAGCTCCGGGCTGTATTTGTTCCAAAAGTTCCTAAACGATTTCTTATCCAGTATGTTAAGTGACAAATTACATGTTATCATCATGACAAGTAAATCGAAAATAAACCTATTTCTATTTGACGCGCCGTCTTTTTCTATTTCTGTGTTTTGCACTATTTACATGCTTCCTACTGTCGTTCTTTTGCCAGCACATCAAAGTTTTCTCGCACACTTTACAAACTGTTTTAGCACCGTCGTACAACAAATCTGGAAACTCACAGATAAAGTGTTTTACTTTATCAGCAAAGGGTCGCTGTTTAGCCTTGGGCACACTGGACATTTTTCATTAAAAATTTTCTTGAATAACTAGTATTCCGCTCGCGATGATGAATGTGTACGAATTTGAACTGCTTTGCCACCCGGCATATGTTTACGCATCGCATCAGACAGGCGCGTCGAGTTCCGTTGGCTGCTCCAACTGTTACGGCTATGCTGGGACGACACGATTATCTTACCTTGGATATCATCAACAACAGCAAATATTGTCCCTATTTCTTCCGTTTTATAAAAATTACCGTATGAAAACTGAATGTTATTCGTGTTTTTATAACAACATAGTACATTACCTTTAAGAACATATTTTTTGTTTGTTTTCAAAACATGTCCAAAGCAACTCACATATTGTTACGCCACTTTACGTGAAAATGTCAGTTCGTATAAAGAATGTTGTTTTCTTTGGTCGCGTGTCAGATCCTATCGATTCGTTGCCTTCTTTCCTAAACGAAACCGATGGGCACGTAAGGCGATAAAAAAGATTGAATTGAAGATGCTTCACTTTTACGTTGTCTATCCGGCACGATAAAGATAAATGAAATATAGCGAAATAAGGATGAAGTTAAAGGGATTTTCGATTTCGATCTATTTTTGTATAGAGAAATAGTCTACGAGGCGTCCACTCGAAAGCGCAAGTTTGGTAGAATATGCAAGCCGTACTGCGAGATTACGTGAATTACATTACCTTAGTGAAAGGGCAGTGTTCAATTAATCGGAACTGCGTACTTGTTATTCTTAGTGTTTATTTATTGATTTGTTTGCAGATAAATTATGCATGATCGTATATAAGCTGTTCTATTACAGGATCGTTCATCAAGTTGCAATTATCTAATTAATTTTCATGACAAATGGGAGCACGGGACTAATGAATCAACTAGATTGACGGATTGGCGTGGGCATTAGCAATCAAGTAAGGACAACTAGACATTAATAAAGCAGGGGTTAATACCTACATTGTTTACTACCATCAATAAATTACGAGTTTGGCGTCCGCATCAATGTTTTTTTATTTGACATTATCTACCTATGAAAAAAAAAAGAAAATGTACCCAATCCTAAAAAGAAATTCATTACAAAACAATGTCTTGGTAAAAATACACGACGTTAAAATATTGTGGAATATGTGACTTGAGAAGTTGAATTTTTTTGTACGAGAAAGGTATGCGTGTACCTGTGTTTGGAGACACATGGCGTTTGTTGTCAAAACCTGCTTTATCGACTGTGAGTACTATTCTTTAGTCAACGTCTGTCAACATTTCGGAGATTCATCGATTAGTGTTGTTTCGAGAACTGTTGAAAGTGACGAATCATCGAAAAGGAACAATACCGGTTAGTGATTCGTTTTCGTTTTTTGAATGGGAACACATGTGCAAGAATCAAGGAGAAGTTGGATGCAGTTTTTTTTATATGATCAACGAAATTCATCGTGTTAGTAAAGATGAGAGAGATTGCTAATATGGTAAGCATCTTAATTGAACGTGTGGAGAATATCCTCACGAAAAATTGTATATAACAAAGTTATCGGCGAGATGGGTGCTGCGTCTGCTGACGGTTCATCAAAAATGGAATCGCGTGATAACTTCAAAGCAATGTTTGGACAAGATTAAGCGCAATACAAGTTTTTGCAGCGTTATATGACTGCAGATGAGACGAGATTACATCATTATACGCCAGAAACCTAAGGTCAGTCGGCAAAGTGGGTTTTCCCCGGCGATGGTGTATTAAAGAAGGCGAAGACGAGTTCACCAAACGGAAAAGTTATGGCGATGATTTTTTGGGACTCGCAAGGCATAATTTTAATTGATTTTTTGGAGACGGGATGAAAACCACGGGACAATACTATGCTGATTTATTGGAACGCTTCAACGCCGAACTAGGGAGAAAAGAGCCCCACCTAGCGAAAAAAGTTCTTTACCATCATGATAACGCCCCGATCCACAAAACTAGTCCACTTACGGTGCGAATTGGTATCCCATCCACCATATTCGCCAGATTTGGCCCTCTGTGACTTCTTCATTTTTCCAAGCTTGTAGAAATGACTTGGCGGAAAGCAATTCAGGTCAAATGAAGATGTCAGTACCGAACTCCTTTTTATATAGTTCATTACGTAAGTACACACTTAGGCTTAAAATTTTCGATTAGCAGTTAGGAACGTAGTAATATCAGTATATTTTGTTCAGCGTTATTAATTTATGAATTTATGAATACAATAATGAAAGTACAAAAGGACTATACAATTTATTAGCAGGAAAATACATACAGGATAATAAAAATTAATCCTAGCTACATAACCAAATTATGTCCCTAACTTATTGCTGCTTTGCTACAAAACAGCTGAACCATAAAAATATTGAACATTAAAGTATCAGCATTCTCCGCACCTCAGAAATTATTGATTAAATTCGGATAATTATTTCGAGAGTTCGTGTATTTCCATGGTTTATCGTACGACCGAATAGTGAGAGAAAAGTTCTTTTATTCTAACATACCTTTTTCTAAGATATGCGAAATACTCGGAATTAATGGAAAAAGTGTGGCACACAAACATGTTTTACCCTAATAAATCCATTAACACGGAGTGACTGAGAGGACCCTCTTTTCGATTTAACAGTTTTACATTCTTTTTTATGTAAATGGTGAAGATTCGATTTTAACTCAATATTATGCCTGGTTTCGTTTATGTATTGTGCTACATTTGATTCAATTCTCCCGCAGCGATAATGCGCTATGTGCTCCTTGAACCCAGTGTCCATAGCCGTTCTCGTTTGTCCAATATAGGCTTTATCTCAGTCAGCACATGCAGATTCGGGTTGCCTGGAAGGTTTCTGAGTGTACTTCGCGAATCGAAACATACGTTCATATTTCGTTCCTTAAAAACGTTACTAATACCTTTCAATATTTCAAATTTCTTATCGCGTGCATGACGCTCTTCCTCTTGTTATTGAGGACAATCACCATCCCGCTCCGAATATTACTATTCACAATGCTTAGCCTCCCAATGTCATTTCGTTTCCTTCCAATAATAACCTCAGATATAATGTTCACAAAGCTAATTACTATAAACTTTATTCTGATTTACTTAGAACTAATTGGTTATTCTTCGAAAATTATCGGGACGTTGACTTGGCCGTTCAAGGTTTTTACTGGAAGTTATACAATATTGTAAATCTACCTGTTCCTTTGCTGAGCTCATATCATAATAGCTACTTTCCTCCTTGGTTCTCATCTAGGATTAAGAAACACCCTAAATTAGAAGCCTATTATCACAACAAATGGAAAACAACAGGAAATAATCATTACAAAAAGTTTCAGAGACTTCGCAAGTTGGTTAAGACGGAGATTAATCTAGCTTACACTTTATACGTTCATCGTAGTGAATTTAGCTTCATGGCGGACCCACGTACCTTTTGGCAATTTGTTCGTTCCAAACAGGGTACTACTAGAATTCCCGGAAAGGTTTACAATGCTGCAAATGAATACACTAACCCGGAACTGATAGTCAATGCTTTCGCGTCATCCTTCTCTAGTGTTTTCTTGCCCAAGTCTTTAGTCTGTGATCTACCAGACATAGCCTCTAACTTACCGCCATTATGTTTGCAGTTTGTTCCCGAAGATGAAATTATTCAGTGTACAAAAGGTTTAAGAAACAAATTATCAGCTGGTGACGATAACATTCCCTGTTTCCTTGTTAAGGACTGTGCTTCTATCTTTGCTACTCCTTTAGCTATAATCTTCAACCTAGCCCTACGCACGTCTGTTTTTCCTGATACGTGGAAAGTGGTTAGAATCTCGCCAATCTTTAAAAAGGGCGATAATTCCAACATTAATAATTACAGACCTCTTGCTGTAATTTCTTCCTTCGCTATAGCACGAGATCCCACCTTTCTACATCTCAACATGGATTTATGTCGCAAAGGTCTACCGCAACTAACCTTGCGCAAATTTCGCAAACAATAACCAAAACTGTCGATGGAGGTGGACAACTGGATGTTGTCTACACCGACCTTTCACGTGCGTTCGACTTCATAAACCATGGTATTTTGTTGGAAGAACTGAGTTTTTTCGGCATCGGTGAAGACTTTCTTGAATTGATTCGATGTGTTCTGCGCAAAATTAATTATTTTTACTGGGGTACCACAGGATTCGAACCTTGGCCCTCTCTTCTTTAATATATACATCGATGACGTTCGCGAATTCATCAATTGCCCCGTATTGGCCTACGCCGATGATATTAAGATTTACCATACCATTAAGTCACCCAATGATTCTCAATATCGCATCAACAATACTAATATTGCTCGCCAGTCTTCTATTAAAGACTTAGGTGTAAGGCTTAGCGCAGACGACAGACAGTCGGTGACCGACTATATTCTCGGTAGATAAGAATAGACTACCTACAGTTTTATAGCCGATAAGTTACCGCGCAGGCGACCGTCGGTTTGTCGGCAGGTTTGTATGCAAACTGTGCAATGAACAACAGCGATATATGCTCCTATACTAAAGGTATTGTCGAAAACAATGACAAGAGAAGAGATTCTGGATTCATCCTATCGTCAGTCAACGTCTATTAAAAGAACGATCTCGTATATTGCACCAGGATTTATACGAGCATTCAGAAATTTTAAATTACTATATAATGTCTCTAAAATCATTTATTAGTTGAAGACAGACTTCCTCCCACAGCTTCTTTTTAACATTTCTGTCGTGATATTCGACACTAGATGTGTCATATAATGCACGACGCTTTTATATTTCATGAAGTAACCTTTCCACATCAATATCCATGATTATCAATTGTAGGGTTATGGAGGGATATACACAAATTACCGACTGATTTGTCTGACGTCTGCGCTATATTATAGTAATACGTATGATCTATTTTCCTGGCCGACAGTCGAGTTGGTGAAGAAATAGAACAAGTTCCATCTTTTCTGTCGGTCCGACATTATTGTCAATCGTGTCTTCACGCGCATTCTAAACCATGATGTACATTGTGACCGACAAATTTGTCATACACCCACTGTCTGTCGTCTGCGCTACGCCTAAAATATGATGAGAAATTTACTTTTTCCAGCCATGTCTCGGCGGTTACGTCAACGGCCTCTAAATCATTAGGATTTATTTTTCGCACCTGTAAAGATTTTACTAACATTGATGCCTGCAAGACCCTTTTCTATGTTCACGTTCTCTCTAAGCTTGAATACGCGTCCGTTGCTTGGTACCCTTTTTATGATATCCAAATAAATGCTCTCGAACAGATTCAGCGTAAATTCTTGAAATATCTATCTTACAAGATCGATGGTCGTTATCCTGTCCGTGGAGTGAGTTAAGTTAGTTACACTTGCCGATAGAAGAAGAAACATTAGTGGTACATTTATGAAGAACATTATCACCAACCAAATCGACTCACCTGATTTACTCTCCAGGTTGATATCCTCGTGCCACATCTGGCAACAAGATCGAACCAATTGCTTTGCATTCCCACTGCTCGGGCGAACGTATTGTGGCGTGCACCTTTAGTCCACTCGGCAAGAAACTTTAATCAACTTGGCCGAGAATTGCATTAATAATCTTATTCTTAATAATGTTGAATTTTCTGTTGATTTTCGAAATTTATTTTGGTATATTTTCATTTCTATGTATTCTTTTTTGTTATTGTATGATCACACGTATTATCTTTTCTATTTTACTGTCCGTTTTGGATGTAATATCGGTTGGGCATGTAATCAACTATTATTATTATTAAACGATAGCCAATTAGCGCAATGGAATATGACGTATGCAGTGAAGATTCTGGTTTAGTTTGGAAAGCGAATCATCGTTTTCCAGAGAGAGAATCTTATTATTATCGTCTTAGAGAGAGAAGTCTGTTTGAAGCTTATCCGTTGTCATAAGAATTTTATTACTTGGTTTTAGGGTTTTCATTTCGTCAGATTTTGAATTTTAAATTAATTGCGACTAAACTCGTTTTATACGCTGAAGCTGTATCCTACAAATTTTTATACTTAGATTAATTTTACTTCCCTTCCCATCTTACGTCGTCCATAAACTATAGATCCACCTATATTCAACGTACTAGTTTCGATAAAACTAAGACGCTGTCGTTGTACCTTTAAAATTCAATGTGGTCTCGTTTGCGGAGATTCTCCAGAAATAAGGCTAGTAGTAGAGGTTGATAGCACCGTATGTATGTATGTATGTGCTCTAACAACAGCTCCAAACTAGCTCCGTGTCCGGATTGTGATCGTCCGCATGAGAGATAAGGCAATTTCGTGTTTTATATTCTCTCCAGTTTCGACCCGAGTCGCAAGTTACTTGTCCTCTATTTATGTCCTAGATCTTCGATGCTTTCGGATGCATATTTGCGTGGCCAACTAGGAGTTTTATGCGGTTGCGGAACGAGGCAATGCTTGCAAATTATGATTTTATGTTAGTTGCTTTCGCAGCGTACGGGAAGAGCGACGAATTTAAACTAATTCATGTCAGTGATGAAATGTTCACTTGTGGAAGCTTCTGTACGTTTTAGAGTAGTATCAAGGATACTCATGTAGATATGATATAAAATAACTATAAACCTTGTTACGCTCTCCTGCCTCTAGTCGTCTGCTTTAGCGTATTTCTCTTGTGGAGAGGGAGGACCAATTGCTTTCGTTTATACATATGTATAGACTGCCTGTTTATTTGCTTGATTGCTCAGAATAAATTTATTGTAATGTCCTTTAACTAATAAAACGGTATCTTCTATATTACCTTAATGAACTCAAAAACACAACATTTGTTCGCAGTCGCAGCTATACTCCTGCTCGCTACAGCCAAGTACGCGCATGCGTCTAATAATAAAATATTCCCAACTTAAAATAAGTCATAAATATAACACCTCACCCTCCATTCTGAAAATACCTACGGAATTAAATAGAAATGATCATATCCCCAACGTTCAGGCTTTTTACAAATTCTTTTAGTCGTAGTATTTTCAGAATTTGTGGAACTTTCCAGATTTACAATTTCTTCGCAATTCTCTGAGTCGTTATTTATTACATCATTGTGTCCGGAATCATCTACAGTTTTCTCATCGCTCGTAGATACATTTACAGATGTGCATTCAGTATTATTTTTAACAAGTGAACTAGAACTGTCAGCCCCGTCTATAATTTGATTGATGTGTCTTTTCCAAACCTTCTTTAATTCTATAATAACAACTAAATACGTTCTGTGTCCAAGTTTCTTTTTAATTTCACCTTTAATCCAAGAAGGTTTGTTAACGACACGATAATCACACACCCACACAATATCATTTACATTATATGTTTGATTCCGGTTGCCTCTATAATACTGTTGTTGTTTAGTTTGTTTCTCTTTAACAATATCTTGTGTTTCTTTGTTTCTTGTAAACGGCGTTAAAAGAGCAAATTTGGTACGTAAAGATCGCCCAAACATTAAAGAAGCCGGGCTTTCTCCCGTTGTACAATGGACGGTGTTTCTATAATCTAACAAAAATCTATGCAATATTACTTCTAAATCATCGTTAGTACATGACCTATTTCCAACTGCATTTTCAATGCAATTTTTAATTCATTTAACAGCATTTTCGGCCGCTCCGTTAATGGCAGGATAAAATGGTGCTATTGTTTTATGCTCAATATTATTCATTTTTAGAAAATATTGAAATTCATTTGATGTAAACTGTTTTGCATTGTCCGAAACCAGCGTTGTTGGTAACACAAATCTTGCAAATAAACTACGTAAAATATTAATAACATATTTATACGTAATTTCCCGAACTACAAATGCTTCAAGCGTCTATGACAACAAAAATATGTTTGTTATACAAAGGCCGTAAAAAATCTATATGAATTCTTTCCCAAGGTTGAGAAGGATAATCCCACGGAATTAAGGGAGCTTTTACAGGTAGGTTTTTGTTAAAGCAGTTCCCCTTAGAACAATAAAAATTATATAAAAATTCTTATACCTAGGTATTATACAGTGAGGTTCTGCTACTGCTCGTTTAATTGACCCTGAATTAATAGTTGTTTGCATTCATAGCTCTTCTGATGGAGACTGCGATGTCCTTTTGCAGATTATGGAGCTTGTGTTGAGTGATTGTTTGAATAAGAGTTCAATAATTTATGGAGATTTTAACGTCAAATTTAATACTAACAATGGCAATACGATCTCATTTTGTGATTTGGCGAATTCTTTCGGTTTTGTGCAGACTGTATATGATAATACGAGATATGATAATTGTACTGATAATGTTTTTATAAACTTTGAAACCGACTTTAAAAATACAGTAATTGATTCTCTAGCCACACTAGTAGGCTCAGGTTCTTTTATAGTTATTTGAGGATTCTTCTTGCGGAAACCTTCTAACCAGTCCTTTCCGGCAATATCTTTACTTTTGGGCAAGATTGAAAGCTGGCTTTTGTGCGTCACATGGTAAGCCATAAAATCTTATTTCCCAGTCCAATAAGTGATTGCATAGTTGTTGTTGTTGTTCTTTAGAGAAAACAGGTTTAAAATGATCTGTGTTCTTATTAATTTGGCGTAATAAACATGTTTTAGGAATTTTGAATTTTACTGAAACCTTTCTGATCGACATCTCTTTATTTTTTATTGCCATAATTGCTCTTCTCATAGCAACTTCGTCCCATACAGGCAAATTATGGTGTGGTTGTGGCAATACAATAAAAGTAGTCAATATTCAAACATTCGCAATTGAAAACGTCTTCACAGTAAACAATGATTTAAATAAACCAATTACTTGCATAGTTATATCAGGTAATGGTGTATGGTTGTCGCTGCAAAATCCATCCCTTGTTAAATGTTATCATGCTATATCGTTTGAATTTTTGTGTGAGCTCAATCTACCGCCAGCTGTTACTAAAATGTTGACAAGTAAGTTTGTTCTAAAGTGATATTAAATTGATAAAATAATTTAAAAAGTGTTTATCTGTATAGGTTGCGATCATATAATAAGAGAACACAAAGCTGCATGTTTAAGAGTAACGTCATTGTTGGCATATAAAGACTTGTTATGGATTGGTACATCAGCAGGAGTCATTTTGACAGTCGTCTTACCGCATATATCACCTTCAACTGTGAAATTATTGAAGATGCCGAATATTATAGGTGTTTCCCATGGTCATACAGGACACGTTAGATTCTTAATGAATGTAGAATGGCACATATCAACCTTGGATGTCACCAGACATTCTTATAAATCAAAACCGGTGCAAAGAACCATTAGAAATACAAATCTATCCGAAATTGCTGGATGTGAAGATTCTACAAACCATTTGTTACTTTGGAATATATGAAAAAAGGACAATTACGTGTAGAGTATTAACTTGTAATAAAAAAAATTATGATAGAATCATAAGTAGAGCAACGCAACTGCGCTGAAAGCCAGTGGCTGACGCATAAAAGTTTACACCAAGTAAACACGGCCGGGACAATTCGGTATAAGCGTCAGTACAACTGCGACTCGAAAGCCGATCTGTTGTGTATGCATCTACGCTGTCCTATACTATATCGTAGTTCTACGTTTGTTTTGAAAATGTTTCCTACGTCGCGAAAACGACCAAAGTTGGACACAATTTATTGCAGAAATGCCTGATTTAAAGTGTGATGGCGCTAAAATTCAACGTGTAGTGTGTAAGTTACCAAGTGAGAGAACATTACAGAGGGTTGTGCCGTCTGCTCGTGAGCATATCGAGAAAAGAATTAAATCGGAGTTGCAAGATAAAAAAACTGTGGTTATGTGAGGACGAGACAACAGATCGTAAAAAACATTCTGTGGGACTGGCGGATGCGATAGAGAAACTACAAAATTCTTCGGTGTTGTTAGTGGAATCTTTGCAAATAGTGCAACATGTTCACGCACAGCTATGCGCGATAGAAGACGCAAGAAATGTTTGTGTTTTAGAAAGGTTTGAAAGTGTTTTAGATAAAGACTCTGATTTTGGCTCATTAAGACAAATTTGTGAAGATGCGTCAACAGAACCGTTAAGTTATTTGAAAGATTATTTTACTTACGCAAATATAACGTCACTAGCTGTAGAACGTTCGTTTTCGGCATACAAAAACACTTTTTCTTCACGCCGCACTCACTTTGTCGAAACAACTTTGGAAACATATCTAATGTTACAAATATTAAATAGACATTATTCACTTTGCGATTTCACGGAGGACTCTTAAAACGGTAAGTGTTTGAGCACGCATCACATTTAATTTATTTTGTGTAAACTTTTATGCGTCCGCCACTGGCTTTCAGCGCAGTTGCGTTGCTCTAACCTACCGTACGAACTGAAGCATGGCTACGCCAGCAAATTCAAGTCACAGCTGCGTGCATATCTCCAAAGGATGACACTCTATTCCGTTCTTGAATTTTTTTCAAAATAAACTCTAATCTTATATGTATATTGTCGTCAATATTAATCAATGTTGTAAACAATTGTTGTGTTCGTCTAATTGTTAAACAATGCGTCTCTTGTTATTTACACTTTTTCGTACAATATTTATATATTTATATTTTAATAATTTTTATTTCTTATATTTACACACATATTTATATTATTTGAATTGACTTGTTCAACGCTTTATTAGCATTACTGAATAAAACGTATATTATTACTATTATATTATTATTGTAAAAGATGCAGATGGACAATGGAGAAGATGTACTAATAAAGGAGTTATAGATGTTTACAAACATGCAAAAATCACACAAATAGCTAAAGCCCAGAGAGTAAAATGGCTATACCGAATGCTGCATCAAAGACCTGCAAGGAAAGCTCTTTTCGAAGGAGAAGGCCAGAGAAAAAGAAGAGGTAGATCGAGAAAAAGGTGGTTGAAGGTAGTCAAAGAGGATATTAGACAGGCAGCAATCCAGGATTGGGAAGGCAAAACGGTGGATAGGAAGATGTGGAAGTCAATAACAAAAACATTTGAAGCCATGAGCCTATAAGGCTTGTAGTGCTGCCGTATATATATATAAATAACTGCAATCCGAAAAGTGTTTCAAGGAGGGACACTCGAACCTATGTGCCCCTTGCAAACTCGGTCCTCTGTACCCCAGGGCTACTATTTACTAATGAGTACATGAGTGAATTTCTTAACGACAACTTTACAATAATATAAATACACGAAATAATTCTCTATTACGTAAGCGATTGAATACTGATTTCAAATTCGGAATATTAGTACAACTGCACTACGTATTACTAACAAATTTAAACAATTTTCTTACAACATTATCTTAAGAAGCAAATGATCCCGTAAAACAAAGCGTCAAAGCGACTCGACCGTACAGCTGTTCGACATAAACATATTTTAGTACACCTCTGTGCCCCGCTGGTCCTCTATGCCTCTCTCTCACCTACATATGGTACAAAATATGAAGAAGACGGACGAATACATCTAATGACCAACTGCATTCAAATACCAGCACAGCGTTTAAGCTGAAATTTAGACCAGACATTTTGACTATCCAGCACAGTACAGTAAACGCGTGCAATACGTTCTTACAGCAAGCTCCGTGCACGGAATTGGTCACGCTCGGTTAGCTGAAACCATCGGGTTGCATTCGATGCAGCCGGAGTGAAATTGGCTACAGTCGGAGCAAACTTGAAACGTTCGCCCTCCTAGATCGCAACCTGGCCTTTACATACAAACATATGGCCGAAAACGTTCGTTCCTGCCTCACGAATACGACGCAATATTGCCTTAATATTGTACGATCGTGCGGTGCTTAAGGCTCGCCACAAGCGCACCACGATGTTCGTTCGTTGCTTTTCCTTTTTTGTTGGTTTCATCGAGGTCGGGGATGATCATTGAACATGGCATGTGAATTGCGCTTGATTAGATTGTCTTTACGTGCATATTTGAATTTGCAGGGCAGCGTTTTAATACATTAGCAGTGTATTACTTTAAAATCGAATTAAATTTTAAAGAGAAAATATTACTCTTTATTCCTTATTTAAAGTTCGTAGAAGTTGATGAATAAGTGCAGGGAATTTCGAAAGTATGGTGGTAAGTAGTAGAATGTACATTATTTCTTACCAAAAAGAAAACAAAGAAAACTTTCAAAGTAATTTTTCTGAACATGTAAGAAATTGAACAAAACATATTTTGCAATTTTACAATTAAAAGCAATAGTTGAACCATGCCATCTCATGGACACGTATTATGCACTAGCTTATTCAGCCCTGTCGTATAATGCGTTAGTGTGGGGTCGGGCATCGAACATTGGCTGTGTCTTGATTGCTCAAAAACGAATACTAGGATTAATGTTTGATTGTAAACCGAGAGATTCATGTAATAATGGCACTAACCTCAGATGCGCGATGCATTGAGTTGGCGCAACTATATGTCAACAAACTATAATTAAAAAAAGATTTAATTAACATAAAAACTAACTTTGAAATCCTTTCCGACAATGTAACTAAATTAGAAGTGGTAGGCCTTCCGCCACCTGAAGCCGTAGAAATTGTGACACAGACATGTGATTCATTACAAAATTGTCCAACGGGCAGTGGCGGAGGCTCAATACAACCCTCAGTATAACTGCGAGTCTCAACCAGATCTGTTGTGTATACATGTACGCTGCCGTAAATACTATTTCGTAGTTCTACGTTTGTTTGAAAAATGTTGCATACGTCGCGAAAACGACCAATGTTGGACAAAGTTATAGAATTTACAGCAGAAATGCCTGACCTAAATTACGATGGCGTTAAAATTCAATGTGTAGTTTGTAATATCCCTTGAATGTGTTGGTCCAAAAGGGGTTGCCTACGTCACGTAAATCGTAAACAGCATTCCTAAAAAAAAATGCACACGACACTGTGACAAATTTAAACTTAATTTATGTGTTACCTTTATTGCATGTAATCTACCGTTTAAATTACTAGACAGGGAAGCATATCTCTTCTTTTGGAATCAATATTCGAACTACAAATTACCAAGTCGGGCATCGTTACAAAGAATTGTGCCATCTGCTCGTGAACATGTTGAAAAAAGAATTAAATCGGGGTTGAAAGATAAAAAACTGGGGTTATGTGTGGACGAAACAACAGATCGTAAAAAACATTCTGTGGTTAATGTAATGGCACGTACAATGGAACCACATCAATCGTTACCTTCAATTCTATTAGCTTTCAGAGGAGTACAACAAATACAAGTTTGAACTTTCAACAAACCAACTGTTGATGTTTATGAGTGATGGTGCCGCAAACATGCTTTCTGTAGGCCAGTCTCTTAAAAAACATCGTGCTAACTTGTTACGTATTACGTGTAAAGTTCATGCTTTCAGTCATGTGGTAGATAGTATTAGAAAATGTTATCCTGAGGTAGACGCTTTAATAGCGCATACAAAAGCAGTGATTGTCAAATCCCCAAAACGTATTCGCAAATTTCACAAACGGTGCCCCCGTATATCTGAGCCACCAGAACCTATTCTTACACGTTGGGGAACATGGTTACAGGCCGCGTTTTATTAGCATATATATATTGAGAATATTAAGAACGTGGTTTTACAATTCGATCCAAAGGAAGCTGCGGCTACCAAGGAAAGCTAGTCGAAATTTCAAGATAGTCAGGTTAAAACGGATTTAGAAACTATTCAGAACAATTACTTCGAACTAGTGGAGGTAATAGAAAAATTACAAAATCCTTCGGTGTCGTTAGTGGAATCTCTGCAAATGGTGCAACATGTTCACGCGCAGCTACGCGCGGTAGAAGACGCAAAAAATGTTTGTGTTCTAGAAAGGTTTGAAAGTGTTTTAGATAAAGACTTTGATTTTGGCACATTAAAACAAATTTGTGAAGGTGCGTCAACAGAACCGTTAAGTTGTTCCAAAGATTATTTTACGCAAATATAACGTCAATAGATGTAGAATTTTCGTTTTCTGCATATAAACACACTTTTTCCTCACGCCGCACACGGTTTGCCGAAACAACTGTGGAAATATATCTAATGTTGCGGATATTTAACAGACATCATTCACTTTGTGATTTCACGGAAGACTCTTAAAACGGTCTGTGTTTGAGCACGTATTATATTTTATTTCTGACCATTTATTTTGTGTAAACTTTTATGCGCCCCCCACGGCTTTGGCGAAATTTGAGCAACTCTCTGGGAACGTATGAAAAATCGCGTTCGTTTAAAATTAAAAAACTCTTTGGGGAAAAAGAACCCTGACCTTAAATTTATAAAAAAAATACATTTTTTTGTCGGGGAGGAGGGGATCGGGTGCCGACTCGTTGATGTAAATGGACAAATTTTAAAATTTCCCCAAATTACATCGGAGGGGAAAAACGATCTTTTTTCATGTTTCAAAAAAATTTTAAGGTAATCACATTCAATGACATGTGAAAATCTAGAGCGATATATGTTTTCAGCAAACCCTTCGCTAAAAAAATTATGTTTTTACTTTTTTAAATATGTTTAAAAATTTGTTAATAGTTAATTTTCCCCTTACAGCAGCTAGCTAAAAAAAGTGTAAAAAAATTTTTTAATTATAATTTTGAAATTTACTCTTAGCACCAAACCCAAAGGTATTAAAAACCTATTTCGGTCTTTTTGTGCCCAAATTTTGAATTTTTTTTAAGTTCTATTTTAGGCCCCTTTTTGGGTTTTTTTTTTTTTTATGACCTAAAACCGGGCCCTTTTTACAACCAATATAAACATTTTTTAAGAACTGTTTTTAAAAAGATCTTTGATACCAGTGTTACATTTTAAAAATAAATTTCTTAAGAACTTTTGTTTTAGTGAAACAACCAAATGGAAGAATTTTTTTTAAAATTTTTAATTTGTTTTATCTGACTCGGCATATCTATTTGTAATGTACCTGTGATCGAATTATTATTATTATTACGATTATTCAAAAGTACGGAAGGTTTCAGTGTGTGACGCGTTAACATAAAGGGTTCCCGTAACGTCAAGGTTTGAGGTTAATAATTAGGATAATATTAGCTTAGATACCTATGCATACTCTACTTTTCAATTTACAAAGAAAAAAATCCCTCCGGTTTTGTTTCTGCGCTTTGTAGATTTCCATTCATCGCGAGAACGAAATGATTTACGTTTCAATTGTATGCACGTCTGAGAGTCTAGCCAATAACATATACAATACCCGCATACATACATACATACATTCCACATGCTAGTCGAGCTTTAGAAAGCTTGGATGCGTATACAACCTAGAGCACAGCAACTGATACACCCTGTCTGCTATCTCGGCAAGTCAACTCAAAAGAAGTAAAGCGCGCCTAATTCGATACGCTAATATATTTCCGTTGCGACGTGGTGTAGCACGGTGGCACGGCGGGAGCTTTCACCTTCGTAATTTTGATAATGCTGTGTTGGCGCGTCGGTCGCGGGGAAGGATATGGAGACTTCGTGAGTGAGCAACCGCCCGCCAGCCTACTAACGCTTTCTTGATTTATTTCACTGCAAAGAGGATTACGTTTGATGAATGTTGCGACGGCCACGGACTTAGTTATTCGAAATAACATTACTTGCTTGAATTTATTTATTTATCTATGTACTTATACACGTAGTAACTTGAAACGAAAGAAAGAGGGCGTTGTGGATGATTTAGAAGATTTATTGCACCATTGTATGTTCGTTGTTTACATGATTGGAGTTAATAATAATAATAATAATAATAATAATAATAATAATAATAATAATAATGTTTATTGTCCAACAGGTAAACCTTTCGGGACAAATATACCATTGGAAACAATAAATTTTGATTAAAAAACTGACATAACTATACAAAAAACTATTATGTTTCGTGTTCTGGCGCCAACTCTCCGGTGAAAAATACTAAATATTTCTCAGCGTTCCTGATCATGTGATAGATTGGCGACCGCAAACGAAGTTTGGCCCTCGGGTCCATAGAAAAGGGTTGGAGCATAAAGACTATTCGGGGGTACTTTTAACCCTTGGGGACCAGCTGCATACAGTGCCTTCATTTAATAATTTTGGGTAAAAATCGGGCGCTATGGAAAATCACGAGGGAGAAAATGAACAAAAGTTTTGTAAAAAGTATGCCAAGGCGGATATTCGCCATTAATTTTTGAACGACAAGAATTTGAGGAACGACGCTGAACCTTTTCAATTGGGACTTGATAGGACTAAGAAAGGATACGAAACAAAAAGAGGATACTCCAATTTCGAGAGTAAAAATGCAAAATAAAGGGGATTTTAGCCAGGCGCTTTGAAGTATTTGGCGTTTCATAAGAAAAACCCTCATTTTAGAGGCAGATGAAAAAATTTGTCAATATGAAAATTTTAAAAACGTTTTAAAGTTGGACAAAAGGACACCTAGATCTTTAAGATTGGTAATCTTGTCGAGGAAATACTTTTGTTTTGAAAAGTGAATATATGGATTTTTTTTCTGTGAAACACAAAAAATTACTTTTACTAAATTTAATGTGGTTTTGGTTTTTGACCACTCGGTAAATTTTTAATGCTCGTCTGAAGACTCTTGTATTTTGTTGGCATTTTAAATTTAAAAAAAATTTTTTAACTCGTCGGCATAAGCGGGGGACATGGCAAAAAAGGTGTTAAAGGGTTTATTATAGAAAACATCAATGGACCAAGATTGGATCCTTTGAATCCCGCTCAAATTTTTAAAATTCAAACGTTAAATCCATTTAAAAATACATAGTTAGTTTTTTTTACCAAGAAAGATTAATTAAAAAGGAAATTTGGGGGAGCAAAACCCAAACGAATCCTTTATATAGAAGAATTTCATGACGGAGTATAAAAATGCAGTGAGAAGTGGGGAAAGATAACGTCAATTTTGTCCGCATCATCTAAATTTCCTTAAAAAATTGTGTGAAGCGGCCCAGGTTTTTTACTGTCGGCGCCCCCTTCACAAAGCCGTTTTTGGCAAGTTGCGATATGTGAGCGAGTTTCCTTTATATCGTAGTATAATAATATGTTCAAAATTTTCGCAAAGTTATTAGTATAGCGAGGGCCTATAATTTTGAATTTGAGTAGAACCCCCCTTTTGAAGACAGGTACAATTCGTGCACTTTTTCCATCATCCGGAAAAGTGGAGGTCCTGAGGGCAAATTAATAATCTGGCAAAAAGGTAAGCAAAAAGGAATTACATAAAACCTAACACAAACTCGGCACAAGTCATCGCCCGCGGTGGCCCATCTGGAAAGGCACCATAATTTTAAACCCAAATTTGTCTTTTTTTCGGAACCAAACTAAAAGATTTTAGTGGGAAGATTGGGGGGGAGGGTCGGGAACGTTGGACAAAATAAAACTTGAGAAAATACGTTGCAAAAAACTAACCCCTTTGTTGAGGATCGTCGAGGGTACTCCATCGAGCACCAATTACCGGGTATGCGTGTAGTTCCCTTTCCCACTTCTTTCAAAAAAAACCATAGGCGTTTTTGGTTTTACTTTTTTGCACCTTTTCCCTTTGAGAAATATAAGCTTCATACAGGAATTTTTTGTTTTTTTTTTAACGGCGAAGTCTTCAAAATTTATGAAGAAAAGTAGAGTTTTTCGTTATTTTCCATTTTTTTCGATAAGTCCTTTAGTTTCAGATTACGTCGAATTTTCCAAAAAGAACCAAGGTGAGATTCTGATATTGGGCAGGATACTTGGGTACACACTCTCAAACATTTT
Organism: Dynastes maya; assembly: GCA_029619315.2. NCBI lineage: Eukaryota > Metazoa > Arthropoda > Insecta > Coleoptera > Scarabaeidae > Dynastes > Dynastes maya. The sequence goes on along the minus strand of JAROYE020000015.1, from coordinate 1,619,827 downwards.
TTACAGCACGGAAAAAAATGGTCAATCGCGAAAAATTTACATGGAACGGTTTAACCAAAAAATCCAATCAAAATTTAAAAAGGGTGATCGTAAAGTTTATCAAAATTAGCTTTTCGAAAGTTTTAAGCAAAATTACCAGGGATGGAAATTTGTACATTTGGTGAATTAAAATTCAAAACTAATACACAGAGAGGATGGGAGGATCTTCTGGTAAAAAGGATGCTCATCTTTGCGATTTCAAAATAGAAAGGAAATTTACATAAAAAATAAGTCTAGAAACGATGGTCAACATTGGGGGCATTTATTAAAATTTATTTAGCTTGACGCCACCACAGAGTGAGAAAAAAAGGAATGTTTTAATTCGGTATACCATTGCTGAATGATCGTGAAGGGGGAAAATTGAAATCGCCGAAAATAAAATGCTCATTTAAAAAAAAGATTTCAAATGCACCTAAAAATTCTCCAGAACATCTTGAGTTACATCTGGGGGGTATAAGCCGCAATTAAAAATTCAGAGGAATTAACATTACATTTACAAAAAAGCAGTCTATCAAAGGCGGGTAACTGGGGAGGGGGTATCTATAACTTCGAAGGGGGAATTTTTATTTTAAATGCTAGGGAAACTCCCCCACCAAAAGCGTCTATAACAAGGGGAAAATTTTCGGTCGATCTATTAATTATATACATATATAAAGTATTATGTTTCTGATTATTTTTAAAGGTTCTTCTAAAAATCAACGACAAATTTCCGAAATTGGTAGGGATTTATAAAATAAAAACTTTTTCTTAGCAATGTTTCCTGCATAACTTATCTGTGTGTATATACGTTAATATACTTGCAAAGCAAGTGTTATGTTCAATATTTACTTCGAAAACATCAGCTTCCATTCTAAAATGTATAGGATTTTCAGTATAGCCACCCGATAGTTATGAAAGTCCCTCTGGCGGATAAAAGCTATTTTTCGAAAGCTACAATTTCCCCCCACGCCGACTGGCCCGGAGTGTGCAATTAAATAAAAAAATATCCAATAACGATAAACTGGAGAAACGGGAAATTTCCTCTTTAATTCTTTTCATTTTTTGAAATCTTCAAAATTAATGTAAAATTCTCCTACAATAAACAACAATATATTATTAATATTATTTCGTACATTAAATATGTTTCATTAAGGCATCTTCATTTACGTCGGTAAATTTTTATATTTTTAGGTTTGCCATGAGGGTTTGTCTATCACAGAGCGTTAGTTTGGTCACAAGAGCGTCACCACATTCATTCTCTCATGCTGCGCCTAAAAATAATTTTATTCATCAAAATTCTTTAGATTATATTTGAGTAGATATCATCAACATTTACTGTAGAAAGAAACAATCGCCATCGCAATTAAATTAAAGGAGAATAGGGACGCTAATAAATTCATCAATCCTAAACCTTGCAAAATTCCAATTTTTAAACAAAATCTCTGAGAAAAAAAACATTTCACTAGATTATACTGAACCTTTAAAATCGCTGACAAGGAATAACTTGTCTTTAACGTAACTGCCTTAGCGAGTAACACGTGTTTCTCTCTTTGGATAGGATACATCGGTTTTGCTGACTTTTCCACGTTCATAAAATGTGAAGCCAGCTAATAGTCAGCTAGCCTTTAAACAATATGTATCTCAGATGTCTTCCTCGTGGTGTTAGGATTAATTAAGCGATCTTCGAAGTACTTCACAAATCATCTTCTAAAAACGCTGTGTAAATCATTTGTTCTAAGTCGCCTATAGTATGCATTGTATAATGTCCTTACTATTAATTCTACGAGGATTCTATTGAAAAAGTGCAGCGAAGATTCCTGAAATTCCTATATTTCGAGATCCAGGGTGTATATCCGGTGAGGAGCATATACTATAGCACTATTGCGCGTAACTACTACCAAAATTTCTTTTAAAATGAAGGAGGCCAGTAATAGCAATTAGTTTTATTTACAATATAATAAAAAAAAGATCGGTCAAAAATAAAATCAAATCCTTAAAATGAATTAAACGAAATACATAAAATTCCGGGGTGTATTTATGAACAAGAAGTGCAAATGTAAAACGCCTGCCGTGAAAAATCTATATAAAGAAACGAAAATTAATAAAATATGTTCTCGAGCGGAACGTCGGATACCCACCAACGACAGCTCTGACCGTCAGCAATGCGGGTTGAAACTCACCAAGGACAGCCCTAACCGTCAGCGATATGAGTGAGTCAGAAATGCCTACATAGGACAGCTCTAGCCATCAGCGACGCAGGTGGAAGCTCCCCAAGGGCGGCACTAGCCATCAGCGGTGTGAGTTGGTTAGGAGAGCCTATTTAGTATAGCCCTAGCCATCAGCGATGCACATGGGAAGGTACGAGAAGGGATGGGAGAACTCCTGTAGAATGAAATTCTGTACGACTTTATATTGAAATGTTTTTTAAAAGACGAAATATTAAATTAAATCTAATCCCGTTTACTACCGGAAAGCCGAAGTATGTATGTCCCTATTCGCACAGTGAGCGATGCAAATTTATTCGATAGGTGCTATAGGTTGTATTAAATAATATTTTTGAAAAAATTTCACTGAAATTGCAGTGGTAATTTCCCAAAACTAGTTGAGCTAATATAAATATAACGTTTGGTTGGATGTTTATTCAGATTAAAAGAATACTTCACATAATGATCCAGCTAATCTACCAGAAATCCCTTCGCCCTCAATACGAACAAAACCCCACGGTCGTTATTTCGTTTTGCAAATGCGCGTATGCATAACAACCGATGGAGTTAATAACGTTATTGGTATTATTACAATTATGCAGGATATACGCGCTGCTTCGAGCCCATGGAAATCCAGCTCGGACCTCGGCCATATCTGCCCGTCGAGCTCGTCGATTATTTCAATTTATATGATGATGATGTCGTATGAAAATTTTCCCAAACGAATTACACCAATTTGGAATTGTTTATTTCGTTCATTCCATCCATCTCTTTCCAGCTTTAGCATCTCGCGCCAGTGCGATTCTAGTCCACATATGCATTTGACCGCGTTTAAATTCGTTTATTCAAATTTGTAGCGAGCTGTCTAGCAACGTCGGCCATCGGGCCGATTTTGATTGCTAAATATCTGCAATGAATTCGTTGCATGACGACTACACGATGGTTGTGCATGCGATTATTACCGTTCCTATTTTGCGAAGGGCTAAAATGTATACATGCATACATACATACTCGAGGCTGTTAATCAGGGTATTTTATAAATGCGAATTTTTGCTACGTTCGTAGCTTTATTTAGTCCCTTTTTAGGGCGATAAATATTAATTTCCTTGTATTATATTCTATTTGGGTTAATTTTACATTTGTCCGCCGGTTGATTAGTTAATAGAGCTAGAAATCTGACTTGGAAAACGGTTCCTATCCAATGTTACATATTCAAGTGGTGTATATTTACATCGTCGAATGCAGCTGTCATTCGAGCACGTATAGTATATTCAATATGGCTACTCGGACAATGTGAAATTCCCTCTGGCGGATATTAGCTCTTTTTCGGAAGCTCCTATTTTCCACCAAGCTTCCGATCTACGGAGTGAGGATACTAAATATTTTCTTTAAACTTTAACCAACGATGATCTTGGTGAAACCACCTCACCATTCCACTTCTTTTCAACTTTCTCATTCCGTAAATCGTGAAATTTAATGAAAAACTTTCCTACAACAAACAACAGTGCAAAGTCAAAGGTATTTAGAGCATAATTTCGAAAAATAAAAAATCTATTGTAACGTTTTTGTTTAGAACGTCAGCGAAAATTATTACTGGACACTTATTGAAATTTTAGGTCATAGAATAACATATTTCAGTCGTCCCGTCGCGTCACTACATCCGTTCGATTATGTTACATTTAAAAATAATAAAATAATATAGAAATTCAACGTTAAATTATGTTTCGAAAGGAATCATCAAAATTTCCTGTGAATGAAACAATCGCCATCGCCATTAAAAATAAAGGAAAAGAGGGTCACTAATTGATTTTCTCACTTTCGGTCAAGCTTTTATGGAGTGCACTCGTATTTTGGTTGCGCTCCCAATTTCAAGCGTTAATATTTCGATTTGTAAAATAAATTTAAGATAGAAGTGAAGGTTGGTGGAAAAAGATAGGTAGTTTTCCAGTAAATATAATATAAACATAGAGTTTATATTGAGATCAGCGTAAAATTCAGGGAAGCTTCAGTTTTTAATTTTAATTTCCTTTAAAATGTCATTTGTTGATCTAAAAATTCGTTTAAATTGCCGAAAAAGTGTCTAGGAACACTTTCGAACCCACAGTTCATGTAATTAATCAATTAATTTGAAAAAAAAAAAAAATTTCAACAATTTACCATTTTTAAAACATTGCAATATTAACGTTGTTCTCTCTCTATTATTGATCTGTTGCTATTTACTCAGGTAAAGATCAAGCAACGATAAAGACACTGGGCCCACAATGACAATGTTAAAGACGAAATAAGAAAAGTAGGCTCGTCAACTACTGACAAAAATCCGTGGCCTTCCGTAGGCACCGGATATGCAGTAGCTAAAACAACTACTAAACGATGAAGGGAATTTAATTCTCAAGACTGGTGAAAAAACATTCTGGGACAGAGACAGACTAAGCAACAATGAATAGCAACAATGGAAGACCAAAACTTACAGTCGACCTACTAGATAGGAAATAGTATGTGCGAGGGATGATCGTAAAATAGCGTTCCCAAAGACCTACAGCAGCAATAAGACGTGTTAGGCGAAATCCGACAACATTGGTGTATGCAGCAGCTCTCCCACTCTATATACGTACCATTCCCGTCTCGCTACGCCGCTTAATGTTGGCTAAGCAGCCGTTCGAGGTGGAATTCCCGATCGCCGCTACCGCCAGGTGCGAAATTCGCGCTGTGTTACGTTTTTTGAACGCGAAAGGGGTTTCACCTATAGATATTCATCGTCGATTAACCGAAGTTTATGGAGAAAAGTGTATAGCTGTTCAACACTTCTGCAAATGGGGTAGGGAATTCACTGGAGGTCGGACGGAAATTCACGATGAAGAGTGGAGCGGAAGACCATCAGTTTGAGATGAAATCGCTGAAAAGGCCGCGAGCATACTGCTTGAAGATCGGAGGGTCACCATTCCTCAACGCGCTCTTCGGATTCATGAGATTTCCAACACCACAATTGAAAAGATTTTGACCGGGGGGCTATCGCAAGGTGTGCGCGCGGTGGGTACCGTGAATGCTCACGGAAGACCATAAGCAGAAACGCTGCAAGTGTGCCCAGGCGTTTCTTCATCAATGTCAAGACAACAAAGAGGAATTTTTGGACTCCATTGTTACGGGCGATGAAACGTGGGTGTTTCATTTTACTCTCGAAAACGAGCGACAATCATGCGAATGGCGCCACTCAATTTCGCCGAAGCCAAGGAAGTTTAAACAAACGCAGTCTGATGGCAAAGTCATGGCAATTGTCTTTTGGGACAGGAAAGGGCTATTCCTGGTCGACTTTTTGCCTCCTGGGACGACAATAAACTCAAACAGGTATTGCGATACACTGACCAAACTCAGACGGGCGATCCAGAACCGCTGGAGAGGAAGACTGACTGCAGGTGTAACGCTTCTTCACGACAACGCTCCGCCCAACGTCTCTCGTCAAATCGAGGAACTGCTGACAAAATTTGGATGGACTGTCATGCCCCACCCCCCTACAGTCCGGACTTAGCTCCAAGCGATTACCACTTGTTTCCAAAATTAAGTAACACTTGGGTGGTGTACGCTTCGGGACCGACGATGAAGTCGAAGAAGAAGTTATTCGATTCTTGAAAGGACTGGCGGCAGAATTTTACGACATGGGGATACAGAAGTTGGAGCACCGTCTGCAAAAATGCTTGTATAGAAATGGCGATTATGTCAAAAAATAGCTTCAGTTTTTATCCTTAAAACGATGTGTAATGTTAAGGAAATAAAAAGTGTTGTCTATTTTTAAAGAATATGGACCTTTATTTTACGATCATCCCTCGTAAGTTTGCTTACTATGCATGCTGACATACATGGCGACAAAGTAGGTTGTTAGATCAATAAAAACTTTTTTATTATAAAAATACATTGCCAAAATCTCTCCCTTTCCTCAAACTGTTCAACTTTTGCGTTAATGTGAAATTAGTCTTGGTTGGAAAATGAAATAAATGATCGTCTTTGATGTAAACCAGAACAATAGTATAACCTCTTCAAAATTGTAAGTTTTTCCATTTCTCGTTTTTATTCTTAAGTATTTCTTTTTGTCCTCGTCATTTGACCATTTCATAACTTTTGTTTTGTGTTCGTTTATTCTCAAGCCAATTTTTTATGCTGTTTTTTCTTTTCCTGTGGGTGTCTTTTGCTTCTTGAGATTATAACTATATCATCAGCAGTAACCAAACATTAATGCTGATTATTGTATATCAACCCAGCCCTGTTTATTTTTGCTTTTCTTATATTCTAAAGCAGCATTAAATAATATTGGAGATAGAGGATCTCCTTGTCACAACCCTCTTCTAACCTCAAATTTCAGCTACCCATTAATTTGGACCTGATTATAGGTTGTACCCAACGTTATCTTTATTAATGTTAACAGTTTCCCTTTCACTCCTGAATGAGTTGGAGTTCTAGACTAACTTTAGTTGTACTAAAAGCTTAGTCTCTAGTCTCTGGATATTCCATCGACAAAAGTAATTCGGACTTATTCATTTTGCAGCTATTGAAACAAAAGGATAATTTTTTAACCATTAGATTTTCCAATGTTTTCTACATGTTGCTTAATTTTTGCTTTATAGTGGCCTTATGCTTTATAGCAGTATATAATTTCAGAAACGAATTAAACTTTCTAGTTAGCAATTTTTACCTGAAACAGCTATTTATAGTGATTTCTCTGCCTCATTTATTATTATCCTGAACGTTTTATTCATCGAAGCGAAGGTCTTCAAATATTTTCTTTTCGACTGGTTCTTAAAATAATGTATTCCAAAGAAAGGGCAACTTTAAGCAAGAGTCAAGAAAGCGGGAGATGGTTATTCCTCTTTCATCTACATTAATAAAAGCAAAAAAACCATGACCAAGATTGATTAGTCTCCGTAACGTCTCAAAAATCTTATCATAACACGAACAATTTAACTTTGAAATATTTTTGCTTCCCCTCGGTAAAACTTTAAGCGAAATCCACACCGCCGGTCCGGAACTTTTTGCATCTGGAGGAACTGCATTCGCGCCAGTCAAAAGCGACCGCCGCCGCTCGCTCAACTTTTCATCTCGCATTTAAAATTTAAAGCTCCGGGAGCATGTTGAAAGAGGCGCGATTGAAATTTCAAATTGCCACTTGTCCGCGTGCATTCTAGCCGCCTTATGCCGCATGCAAAAAGGAACATCAGAAGAAAATATTTAGATTGGGCGTCAAGGAATATTCGATATCAAGTTTCGGTGCTAAAAAAATAAAATTGAAAAAGTATTTTGGCCTCTAACCGCACACCATACCGTATGCGCAAGGAAATCATGTTTGGCTGCTTGAAAATTGAATATTTTCGATAGGAGGTGCTATGCAAGTATCTTTGGGTGTGTGCATAAATTTGTGTTGTTAGCAAGCCAATTGCGCATGTAAAAATGGTCAAAGTTTTAAAAGGTGCATTACCATTGTGTGGTAATTTCGAATAATTAATACAAGAGGAGAAAAATATGGACATATCTTCCCGAAAAAAAAAATAATAATAATAATAATAATAATATAAGCTTTATTGCTGTCACATACAGAAAGAACAAATAACTGTGAAAACTAAAGAACTTGGTTAACATCAAAGGGCGAAATTCAGCTAATGCTGTTCTAATTCAATAAGGAAGGGAGAAGAAAAATAGGAAAGCTTAACCCAAAAAAAAAGATGATAAGAATTGACATACCCAAATCTAACTAGTATATAAAAAGATTTATCTAAACCAGTGATTCCCAAAGTGGTCCAGGTGGACCCCCAGGGGTCCACGAGAGATTCGACGGGAGTCTACATTGGCGTGAAAAAAAAATGGGGGTTCACAAGTTGTAAGTGGGGGTCCACGAGAATTTATCTGGTTTCGATAGTAAAGAACAAAAATGTTGGCTTAGCTTTACTTATTAATGTAGGCAGATAATACACTACTCAAAAAAAAGGGAGCAAAAAAAAATTCCAAATTTTTCGGTAATTTTTGACAGGCTGTATTTCGGTGAAAAATGGTCGTATTAAGAATTTAAAAAAGCATTTTGAAGCTTTAAGATTCTAATTTTCAGATTTTTTGGCTAAAAATTTTTAGGAGCTACAGTTCTCATGCAATCCTAACTGATAGCGCGAAAAAATAATTTTGCAATTTTTTTTTTGTCCACGGGCTTGAAAATTTTTTTTTCAGTTAGGCTGGCCTATGGATCAGATAGCCTGTTTATTTAACTTTAATTTCCTTTTTTAAAACCTCCCTTAATTTTTTTGAGTAGTGTATTTTCAGGTCAGTCTTTTAAGGAAAAATCGATTCCATTTACAAACATTATTTCGGTGGCAGCAGATGGAGCTCCTGCCATATTCGGGCGATATCGTGGGTTTATAAGCCATCTTAAAAGAATTATACCAGGAGTAACTGCAATTCACTGTGTCATCCACCGACAACACCTGGTAGCGAAAAATTTGAGTGGCAGATTGCACCAATCGCTTCAATTTCTGATTAAAGCAGTTAGCAATGTGTTAAATACCCGTTTATTTGCGCAATTGTGCGACGAGAATGATGAAGGCTTCCATCGAATGCTCTTACATACTGAAGTACGCTGGTTGTCGAAAGGTGCATGTTTAACAAGATTTTACGCACTTTTTGAATTAGTTTTAGAGTTTGTGGAAAGTAAAGATCCAGATTTAAAGGGAAACCTGATCAAATTGAAAGCAGACATCGCGTATTTGACAGATTTGTTCAAAAAATTTAGTGAGATTAACTTGCAGTTACAAGGGAACAGCCTAAATTCAATAAAAACAAAAGGTGTAGTTTTGGCTTTTCTTGGAAAATTGAAATTTACGAAGCAAAATATTAGTCGGCGCAAATTCTCCCAGTTTCCAAACTTGTCACAGGTAGAATGCATTGTTGAAGTTACGTTATGTTATTCACGTTTAATTTTAATTCTATTAAGTCTGTAATCATATTATTTTAATAAATAGAACACAAGAAAATATACTATTTTTCTTTTCATTTTTACCATTCCGAATTTAGGGTTGGAACTCAGCCGCGACGCAAATTTCCATCGTTAGATCTAATTTTCACATTTTTTGACGAGTTTTGGGAATATGGTAGAAATGTAGCAGCAGGGGGTCCACCGAAACCAGTAAAATTTTGAAAGTGGTCTACGAGAAAAAAAAGTTTGGGAACCTCTGATCTAAACTATAAAAAGAGGTACAAGAAAACAAAAACAAAGAGATTACACAACATTGCCCGCACATGAAATGAAAGGAAGTAACTAAATCAAGTACAATAAGTGCTTACGCAAAGAAAATTTAAATAATTGAGGGGATAGAGGCTTCAGATTAGGAGGAATAGAGTTATATATTTTACTAATCATATAAGAAAAAGAACTCTTTAAAAGTGTTAGCCTACAAACCTCCAAATCTCAAATTAAGATGGTGAACATCAGTACGAAAAACAGTTCTATTATAAAGGTAAGTTGGAGTTTTGGATGAAATTATTTTATGAAATAAACACTATGCAAAAATCTACGTCGCTCCATATTAAGCCAGTTAACGTCCTTCAACTTATGACTGATCTTATCATATTTCCTAATACAGAAGATAAGTCGAAGACAAGAGTTTTATAACCTTTGAGTTCGATTCTATGTAACAACATTAATACAAGGACCGTAAACAACAACACAAGAATTAAGCTGCGACAAAACAAATGTGTTTTAATTCTGGGATGGGAATAAATCATTTTTAAAGCAGTGTAGGCACGCTGCAGGCTCCTAGAAATATGGTTTTTAAAACGAAAAGAGTTGTCCATATATAATCCCAAATTCCTGATAATCTCGACAATCGGAATAGGGATATTATTTATCTGAATGGGCAAATTATCTAGCCTAACATCAGCTCTCCCTCCAGAAAAGACAAGGACCGCCGACTTCTGTGGATTTAAAACAAAAGAATGTTGTTTAGAGTACTCTGCAACCCTGTTAAGATCTTGATTAGTAAGTCTATCTGGAGTACAAGAAATGTAAACTTGTGTATCATTAGCATAACAATGACAACGACAATGCAAGAGACAAGTAGACAATATTGAGGTGTAATGCCTATTGACCTATGCAAAAAAGCGCTGAGAGTGAGGAGAACTTTCATGTGTCATGAACCTGATACTTGAACAGCGACAAGTGCTTATACACATTGGGAAAATGTGAAATTAGCTATATCTATATATGTACGGCGAGAGAGCGAGGAGGGGATTGAGTGGAGTCCGATCGATTCGATTCGGGTCGCGTGTTTGACGTTAGCACGCTTCTAACAACGTTGGAATGTAGACCTACTGCGTGCAAGAACGCACGTAATAATTTGAAGCCATGGTCGCCTGGAAATGAGAATTTCGCGTATTTATTTTATTGTTGCTACGAAGCTTGGACGAAACTAATAAGAAATTCTGAAGATGAAAACAAAAACAGATTCTGATGAAATAAAAGAAATGAGAAATAGATATTCTAGATATTCTTACTAAGATCGTCCGCACATAATGCAGTCTAACTCGTAACTAACCATATCGGTAACCGTCGTGAGCCGTCGACTACCGCTAACCCCTACGCTTGTGGTGAATCACCCACCCGCGTTTTCCGTTGTCGCATGTACGCTTTTTCGTATAGCTAGACATTTTCTTTCCCTATATATACATATACTTTTTCATACTGATAGCAGAAGCGACCTATTCCCATAGGAGGATGAGCGATGCTGTAATCGTAATATTCAAGTGTGATTCTTATAGTTACATTTGTGACCTTAAGATGATATGAAAGAATTTTATTTCAATCATTTCCATCTCCTGTTTCAAATTTCTTTCAGTCCGTATCCAATAACTTGATATCTTATTTATCTACCTTTTTGTGGTTACTCATCCATGGCATATTAGAATCCGATCAATTCCTATCTCTACTATAAACGTCAAAACTAATTTATTGTAAATGTTAAAATTTATACCTCGTGACTTAGAATCAAAAACAATTACTTTCCACTAGGATAGTTTTAGATTTCCGTGCCAATCGAAAGAAAAATGTCATTTTACTTAAAATGAGATAATCCCACACAATAATGTTAGTAATGCCTTCTGGGGATGGCATCTAAACAATAAGATTTGTCGAACTCTACAAAATAGGTCTCTGTTTCGGCAATGTCCTCTTCATTTGACGTGAATCGCTTCTAGCGAAGCAATTTTTCAAGTTTGCAAAAAGAAAGACGTCAAAAGGGGTCAAATCTGGCGAATATGGTAGAGGGGGTACCAATTAGTACCGTAACTGGACTAGTTTTACTGTCGCAATTGCCGATGGATGAGTCAGGTCGTTATCATGATGGTAGAGAATATTATTTTCGGTAGGTGGGGCGTTTTTCTCTTTAATTTAATGTTGAATCGACCAATAAGTCAGCATAATACAGTACCGCGATTGCCCTTTCCACCTCCAAATAATGAATTTAGATTATGCCTTGCGAATCCCAACAAATGATGGAACCATCTTCGCCTTCTTTAAGGCACGCTCGCGGGGAAAAAAACATTTTTCCGACTGACCTTTGATTTCTGGCGTATAGTGATATATTCACAGTCACATAACGGCGCAGAAACGCGCTTGTACTGCGCTTGAACATGTCCAAGCGTTGCATTTGAAGTTACTACGCGATTTCGTTTTTGATCAATCCTCAGCGGACGCGGCAGCCACCTCGCTGATACCGTTTTCATGCTCAATTTTTCGTGAAGGATGTTTTGAACACGTTCAATTGAGATGTTTACTATATTGGCAATCCTTTTAATCTGCACCCGACAATTTGCTAACACGATATCATGAACTTTACTGATAGCAAAGTTGCTGAGTGAGACGACATGAGTGCTCCTCATCAAGGACGGATGTTCGGCCACTCTTAAATTCATTAAACCAACATCTGATGGTACTCATATAAACTGCATCCAACTTCTCTTTGATTTCTACACACGTCTTGCCAAAAAAGAAATCGAATCACTGACCGGTGTCGTTCTTTTTCCATGATTCCACAAACACATAAACTTGCTTACTTTCAATAGTTCTCAAAACGACACTACTCGATGAATCTCTTCAAAATTTGGACAGACGTCGGCTAAAGAATAGTACTCACAGCCGGTGATGTAAATTTTGACACAAAGCGCCATCTGTCTCCAAACACTGGTACCTCTCATACCATCCTCGTATATAAAAAAAACGTACAGCCTTTTTCCTAGAAGTATGCAGATATGTCGTCCGTAAGAGCTGTTTCTTGTATAGCTCATCCGATAGTAGATTTTACACCAACACTGACCTAATTCCATTCACCTAGATAATCTCTTTATTAACGAGACATAACAAAGTTACAACTTCTTGGATACCCTCAATTCTACAATCGCGTATCTTGTCAGAACTTCGCCCGGCCCCAAAACACTTCATCTCAATAAAAACAGCCCTGAAGCGTGTATATCCTTGGCGCATTTCACCTCGGGCCACCACTTCCACCAAACACATATACACTCGAAACTTTCCTAATTATTGATTTAATTACCATTGTCGTACGTCCAACTTTATAATTAAACCTTACCTTTACTGCATGTAAATTTGCTATTGTCGCCTGTACGCTTATATGTACGTAGTCGATCCCTCGAGGAATATGAAAATCCAAAACCCTTGAAAACCTACGCGGTTGCTCCATTTAGTAGTTTAAAGCGGAAGAGGTTTTAATAATATTTTGGAGTACCAGGATCTGTACGTCCGATACCGACGGTAACGTGAGATGTGAATGAATCCGTTGTAAATGAGAACGTATTGTTTGGAGTAATGGAGAATTAGCTTGATGAAATTACCTGACCTTCAGTGATAAAAGCATGAATGGTCTGAATGGATTATTTCGTTGCTAATCATAGGTTTATGTTCCCCGAAAGTTTCTTAATTAAAATATTCATATTTTAAAACCGAAGTTCTTTGTTGAAAGTATGGACAATAGATACTCGTAACTACATCTTGATAATATTCATTTTAGTTAATGAAGGGTAAGAATAAAACACTGGTCCAACTTCTCACAAATTCTATTATAGGAAATCAGGCGACCGGTTTCATGTTTCTACAAACACATCTTCAGACCAGCTAGGAGGCATCTAGACAAAAGTGATTCTTCCTAAATGTTATAGACAAATTGAGGGGACATCTGTGGTTAGTCAGTAGAACTAACCCAGTAAAATGTCAAAGTATACCCTAGTCTCAAACCACACACGACAGAAACCAGCAAATTAAGAAACAAAAATCATTTAGGCTATCTGAACCTACATAAAAGCGGAGAGAGGATCAAGTTTCCAATAAAATTTGGAAGAAGGATGTAGATTCAAATTGAAGCTGCCCGTTCAATAAGTATCTCCCGCAATTGACTTGTTGTCGCAATATCTCCAAGGATTCCAGGTTGTTCAGGAAGAATCCTTTGTTAGCCGTGTGCAAGATCTCAAAGCTTGTATCAATGTTGAAAGTGTGGCCACAATTAAGCAGATGTTGTGCAAAGTGTGAAAAACCAGATTAATCAGGTTGCAAACAGGGTAAATGTTCTTTTATAAGGGTATCATAGTCCCGAAAGGTTCTGCCAACGTAATTACAACAACAGTCACTGCAAGTGAGCATGAACACACCCCCTCCTTTTGATCCTATCTATCTGATTTTTATTAAGTATAAGTTGATTACATAAAGGATGTATAGTTCGAAAAGATGCACAAAAATGGCCTCTAAATAAGGCGACAATTTCTTTGAGAAAAGGGACCAATACAGGGAAGAGAAACATAATGTTTTTTCGGTTGTTGTGTTACAATCTTGGAATAGTCTATGTAAGTAAATGGCACTCTCATTCTTTTTCCGCTGGATCTTATCAAGGAGTCTGTCTATCGTACGGGGATTGTAATGATTATGTTCTATGATATGTTTGATAATAGCAAGTTCCTTATAGTAAATAACGGGACACACTTATATTATCATTAGAAATTAACAAAATACAGGAGATATAACACCAGGGAATAAATTCTAACTTTTTATTTTATTATGAATGAAAAGATATATATGAACTTTCCATGCTACTAGAGACAACGACGTCGTTTGCAGAAGATGAAAATGGTGGCGTTGGAATTATAAATTTGACATTATATGGTTCCAGCATTGATACAGGAGATAAGTCAGCATACGCAATACCACCTCTATTTTTGCAAGAATACCCGTGGATGACAATGACAGAGAAATAACAATCAGTTGCGCGATCTTTTTGGGTTCACGTCATAAAGTTGGTACAGCAAAAACCATCAAACGTGGTTTACAATTCATTGGTAGGAGCTATGAATCGCCCACACACGTTGGCATACAAAATACGAACGGTAACCTATGACTTTTCAGCAGATGAAACAAAATGTATTTGTGAAGTTCACACAGCTGCGAACTCTAGTCGTTAACACTGTTAGGGTACATTAGAAGACTAAACCACTACCAAAGCTTCACCTTTTAACAAACATACGATTACAGACATGACAGTTGATCAAAATGTGTTGCAAATCATTTGTAATAATAATAATCATAATAATAATAATAATAATAATAATAATAACAATAATGATCTTTACTGCTAGCAAAAAAAAAGTATAACAGAAATGCTATAAGAAAAAAAGTAAATATTTTTGCTTATTCGTAATTGCTCAGTTGAAGTGTCATAATCGTAGACATATCAACTGCACTGAATCTCTCATAATAAATCACGTAACCTGTCTCGAAATAGGCGTATTGAACATGTCCTGAAATTTGCAGGTAAATTGTTGTATTTTACATGGTTATTGAAAGAAAATGATCTTTAAAATAATGCAGATTCGTGGAAAGGTAGCGGCATTAGACTATGGAAACGAGTAATCACATTGTACACATCTGTTTCTGAACTTAATTTTATGATGTAGATAAGGCGGACGCTTAAATGTAACCTCACTGACTGGGATCTATGAAACGGGAAGTTAGAAAGTAGTGATAGAGCATTGTTACCAAAACCCCTTGCTTTGAAAATGTAAAAAGTGTGACGTGATCTACGGTATCCAAGGCTTTTGAGAAATCAATAACAATAAGAATTGTTATTAACCCTTGATCTGCAGCTTTAAGAATATCATCTGTTACATATAATAACGCAGTAATGCAGATGTGTCCTGCCTTAAAACCAGACTGAATATCTGGAAGCAGTCTGCGGTTGGAAAAGAATTTCTTAATTTGACATTTAAAATATGTTCTAAAATTTTAGACAGCATAGATGAGATGCAATAAACACCAGTTTCCACTTCCCATTAATGGTTATGCAGCGAAATGTCAATTCAATATCTAAGTTTTCCGATTGAAATCACAGCTCATTAACTGAAATACTGAGGGTAGCTAGATCGTATTTGTAGTTGGTTCCTCAGCTAATCTGTTCTTGTCTCAGCTTCTACTTTTGCTACTTTCATTACTTTAGTTACTTTTTTGATTATATGTAAGATCCATATTCTAAATCTTGCAGCATAAACGATTCCTACATGTTTTCCACTAGTAAATGCATTGATTGCTAATACAAAGGCAGTGTTTCCAATGTCCCCGAAACGTACCCGACTATTTCACAAACTGTGTCTTGATTTACATACCTGAACCACCACAGCCGATTGTTGTACGTTGGGGAACATGGTTGCAGGCTGGGTTTTACTAC
The DNA here is from genome assembly GCA_029619315.2 of Dynastes maya. Lineage (NCBI taxonomy): Eukaryota > Metazoa > Arthropoda > Insecta > Coleoptera > Scarabaeidae > Dynastes > Dynastes maya. The sequence goes on along the minus strand of JAROYE020000015.1, from coordinate 1,603,860 downwards.
AACAAATATTTTGATCGAGTAAAGAAGGTAGTTTTAAAATTCAATCCGACAGAAGCTGCAGCAATCAAGAAAAGCCAGGAAATATTTCAAGATAGTTAGGTTAAAAGAGATTTACAAATTATTCACAACAATTACTTTGGACTAGCGGAGGGAATAGAAAAATTACAAAATGTTTCGATGTCGCTAGTGGATTCCGTTCAAATTGTGAATGATGTTCACGCACAGTTATGCGCTGTAGAAGGCGAAACAAATTGGTGTGTAATAGAAAAATTTGAAAGTGTTTTAGAGAAAGACTCCCATTTTCTTATATTAATACAAATTTGAGAAGGTGCGTGCGAAGATGCATTAAGTTGTTTCAAAGATTACTTTAAATATGCAAATATAACATCGTTAGATGTCGTTTTCGGCATTAAAAAACATTTATTCCGCACGTCGTACTCACTTGACTGAAACAGCTGTGGAAACATATCTATTGGTTCAAATATTTAGCAGATGTTACCCAGTTTGTGATTTAAGGCTTTTAAAACGGTAAGTGTTTCAGCACGTTTTATAATTTCTTCCTTACCTTCTATTTTATGTGTAAACTTTTATGCGCTCGCCATGCCTCTGGCTGTTATCGCATATTTGCCCAGGTTAGTTGTGACTATTAAAGGAACTCATATGTTTTACTTTAATGCAATTAGAGGTAACATCCTACCGCAGTTTCGTATTCTATTTTTACAAATAGAGAACCCCGCCCTGAAGCCAAATTCTTCCCTAGTTCTTTCCGCGCTATTACCTACGTATTCGTAATTTGTCCCTAGCGACCCATTTACAAGTTGGTCCTCGGCAATTGTTAGTAGTATGGGCACGTATTTTAATCTGAAATCGTTTGGGGAATGTTATTGACTTAAAAGAGGGAATATAAATGGCTCTATTTTAATTAATTACATACGTATTTTCTCGGTTTAAGTATTTGTATCGGGGCGCAGTACCACAATAAAGATAAACTTTATTCTGATTACTTCTTGCAATTTTATTGGGTGATCGTGTGTTGTGTTTGTACGCAATGTGCCATGCATAATATTAGCTGCCGGTTTTATTGCAATAAAATCTATAACGTATACGTGTATTTGTTATGAAGCTACCCAAGAATAAATATATGCCATTAGGATATACTAAGCCATGGCAGTAAATTTATTATTCTCCTGATATATAAGTCCCTACCATTTGGAGTTCATTTATAGTGAAATATCTAATATTTGAAGTATAATATAAAAAAGTTCGGGAGTCTTACCTCTGAAAGTTGTAATTATAATGCAAAAATGGTTGAATATTTCCCGAAATTTGAAGCAAACAGTTTTAACATAAAAATTATGTAAAGGCAATCCTTCGAACAAATTTATTTTTTGTAAAAATAAAAATCTACGATTTGTTGGCTTTCTTTACATTTTAATGGTTTTAATTAATAGTTCTTGTATTGGGCCGGCAAGAAAGTAATTTCGGTTGTTCACACATAGAGATCATTGTAATTGTTTTGAAGGACTTCTGTCATGTTATGGTCTGTTATGGTTTTTTCCTTTTGACATTTAATATCAGTGACATTTAGGTTACTTTAGAAGCAAGTTGTACGTAATTTTGTTTGTAGCTGTTAGTTTGGGGTCAAAAACATAATACAAAATGAAATTTCAATAAATCAACATTCAGATTCAGACATCCACCTTCTTTTATTTTCATCCCACTTAACCGAGGAAGAATACGAGCGATGATCGTAAAATAAGGTTCCCATATTTCTTAAAAATAGACAGGATTCTTTATGTCCGCAACATTACACATCGTTTTAAAGGTAAAAACTTAAGCTATTTTTCGACATAATCGCCATTTCTATCTAAGCATTTAGCAGACGCAGCTCCAAGTTATGTATCCCCATGTCGTAAGATTCTGCCGCCAGTCCTTTCAAGAATGTTTTCAGTTTTGGTGTTGGAAATCTCAGGAATCCGAAGAGCGAGTTGACGAATGGTGACCCTCCGATCTTCAAGCAGTATGCTCTCGACCTTTTCAACGATGTCCTCTGAAAATGATGGTCCTCCTCTCCGCTCTTCATCGTGAATTTCCGTCCCACCTCCAGTGAATTCCCTACACCATTTGCGGACGTGTTGAACAGCTATACACTTTTCTCCATAAACTTCGGTTAATTGACGATGAATGTCTATAGGTGAAACCCCATTCGCGTTTAAAAAACTTACCACAGCCCGAATTTCGCACCTGGCGGTAGCGGCGATCGGGAGTTCCACCTTGGACGGCTGCTTAGCCAACACTGAGTGGCGTAGCGAGACGGGAGTGGTACGTATATAGAGTGGGAGAGCTGCTGCACACGCCAGTGTTGTCGGATTTCGCCTAACACGTCTTATTGCTGCTGTAGGGGTTTAGGAACCTTATTTTATGATCATCCCTCGTACAATGCAATTCGTTGAATGCATTTCCTTCTAGGTTCAATGCTTTATGACCAAGTGGCAGTAGCGCGGATGGAAGTTTCTAGAAGGTTCACGAATGGTCCATTGAAGGCTCTCGAAGGTTGCAGAAAGCTTTTTGGCCATTGATCAAATTTTCCAGAAAATTTTTAAATTGAAATCGCTCGAAAACGCGAGCTAACTTTAAAAAACGGTTGGCACCATTGGATTCAGCGTACTCGAATTTGCTTTATCCCCTGGGTACCTAACTTGTTGCATTTTGCAACTGGCACAGTGGTATTAAACAAGTCAAGATCAGCTGCTTGAGTAACGCTTGCACACATCGAAAGTACTGGTGATTGAGAGTGGTGACGAGTATTAGTTAACGGAAGAGAAAAAGTTACATTAGTTCTACTGTTCAACCTCGATGTGTGGAAACTTAGAAGATGTAGAAGAGCGGAATAAATTCTGTGCCATTTACAAGCCTATGCTTGAATGCAAACTGCGACATAACTCGCCGGTTTGCTAGGGAAATAAAATCAAATACCTTTAAAAATTGTTGTAAGAATAACCATGCTATTAGAAAACTCTGCGCTTACGAAAGTACAAAGTTTTCAAAACTAGGTGGACACGCTGTATTTATATTATCAAGCCAATATAACCTATTAGACAATAGACGTTTTGAACTTGGCTCTTTCAAAATGTATACATTGTTGTACAAGATTTTTGATCATCACCAGCTGACTGAAAATCACACTGTTAGAAAAAATGTTTACTAGCATTGGGTCGGCAGATATAGTCGGATTCGGGGGGTGAGTCGTGAGTGACTACTTCAACTACTTTGATCACAAACAGCCAATGTTTTTTTAAGGATATGGTTAGAGAGAAGATGAATTTTACAAAATACAAAGTAGCACAAATCATTCGTGTCGTTTTTTTGCTCCCTTGATTAATTACGGTTGCTATTTCTACCAGCAATCAATTACCAACGCGCTTGTGTTTTTGCACATCTTCCTTGAACTTCTGTGCAAAATTTTTCCAAAGTTTAAAAACACTATAATTAATCAAAGTTTTATCCGCGTAAACGTTTTTTTCCTTTTGCTACACGAATAAATTATATATGCTTAACTAGGCACGAGATAAGTAGTCTTGGCGTACGAGCAAAATCCAGCCATGGGAATACCTCGGTGTAAGCAGCGAAAGTGCCACTCGGCGGTTTTATCGTATCGCTTTTTTTTAACATCAATGAGAACGCAAATCTAAAGGGAATAGCAAGTTATTCCATCATTAATTATACCATACGCTGGCTGCAGATCGGCCGACGAATAAAAAATTGTACCTCGATGTTCCCGGATTGGTGTGTGTTGTCTTTATGTCTAGTCTAGACGTTTCGAATGTAGGGAAAACCATTTATTTTGGCTGGGAAAAAGCGAAAGCTTAAGACGATCATGTCACGCTAAAGCGTCTCTGTAGGGACAAACGTTTCCTGGGTATCGCTTTGCTAACACATGTAAGTAAAATTCTTCTGGCGAAAAATCAGTTATTAGTTTTTCCGATCAAACGACAGAGGAAGAGAAACACAATTTTCATTTCACCTCAAATACTTTCCGTTTCAAGAGGAATTACTTTCAAAGAAATATTGCAAATGTGTATAGAGAAAAAGGTTCTTGACTCGAATAAATATGCATCCAGTAAATTGTAATCTTTCTTCTTTTTAGAGAAGAAAACATCCATTTATGAGCACATAAGGTAACTATGTGTTAAAAATACACAATATTTAGAATAAACTAACAAAAGTACATAAAGAATAAGTATAATGCTGAAAAGTCCATTTTGTAGTGACAGCTCCCTAAAATATCACTGATTTCCTCCATTACGTTAAGGTTATATCAAGGCCTTCCTAAAGATCTATGTGGTCGCAAACAAAAACTGTGAACCTTAAATGTTACAGGTTTCTTTCAAATTTCTTCGAGATTAGTCACATTTTGCAGGAACATGTAAGCGAATCTGGTTAGGTTAGGTTAGATCTCGATGTCGAAGTTGTAATCTAATTCTAACAATATTAATATCAAAGTTAAGTATAGTGTGCCAATAACTTTAAACATACTGTAGTATGTCCAAATTCTTATAATATATAGCTACAAAAATATGTCGACAAAAAAATTGTTAAAGTGACAGTGCGCACAGAACTTTAACCGAAGAATTGGTAATGAAAAAAACTTCCGATCGTTGGGTCGCACGCTGTTGCCCTAATTTACAGACTCAAGTTCTGATATCGTTTGAATGTTTCTCGTGACCCTTGGGCACGTTTTCGCCACAAGCCGAAGGACCTTTTACGCCGTTTCATAACCGTCGATGAAACCTGGGTCCACAATTATACTTCCGAAACCAAAAAACAGTCCAAACAATGGACACGCAAAGGTTCTCCACCACCAAAGAAGACAAAAACGGTTTGTCAGCAGGAAAGGTTATGGCAACTGTTTTTTGGGATTCTGATGGAATTATCTTGGTCGATTACTTAGAAAAGGGGAAAACAATAAATGGCGAGTATTATGCCACTTTGTTGCGACAACTTAGCGACAAAATCAAAGAGAAACAGCCCCATTTGGTAAAGAAGAAAGTGGTTTTCCATCAGGATAATGCACCTGCCCGTACGACTGCAATTGCATTGGCCAAAATTAATGAATTGGGATTTGAATTAGTGCTTTATTCGGCCTATTCCCCCAATTTGGCTCCCAGCGATTATCATCTGTTCCCAAATCTGAAAAAATGGCTCGGCGGTAAGAGATTTTCGTCTAATTCCGAGGTAATCGCTGCTGTAAATTGCTATTTCGAGGACTTGGATTCATCGACCTGCAAGGAAGATATTGCTAATTTGGAATATCGTTGGAATAAGCGTGTTGAGCTAACAGGAGATTATATTGAAAAATGAAATATTTCTTGTCGAAAAAAAATTGCGTTTTCTTTGTTAGGCCACGTAGTTTACGAACGATCCTCGTACATACCGCCAAAGGGTGCGAGATCAACTACATGCAGAGCAAGAAGCCGCTCTAACTCTCGCACCATTACTAATATACTTTAAAGCTAGGTTGCCTATGTGTGTGAATACAAACTTGCTAACAACAATAGAATAAACAGCCAAACAAACAGTGCAAAATCAGCAACACTCGTCCACTACACCGAATCAAAACGATATAAAAAAAATGGTTTCTTATATGAACTGAGAGAAATTGAAGCTGAATCTTGCCAACGCCTGATGCAAGGTATCTGAGCAAAATTGGGGCACACTGAACAATTTAGACCATTGAGTGTTATTTAGGTTACCTTTAAGGATTCTCAAAAAATTAATTAAATAAAGTCTTTCATTCCACCCGCTATCATTTCATTTCACCCGCTATCTCCCCAATTTATCGTCACAAATTCTTAGTTAGTGTAGGAATAGAGAGAATGTATTGAACTTTAAGGAAGGTTCGCGATATTAAAGGCGTTAGTTAGGGAAATATTTTGGAAAATATTAATATAGTTACTTCGTATAATATTATTCAAATTATTTGTTACAAATTCCCAACTTGTTTGACAGGGCGTTTGAATTCATATATAACATCCGAATTAATATGAATAGGGTTCTGCTGTATCATTTGCGAAAAACTAGTTCTTTTGTCGTAACGTCTGTTGTAATAATGAAATAATTTACATATATTTAAATATACATTGTACATATTTTGCTATTATAATGTGCGTAACTAGAAATTGTGGTTGGATATGTTCTCTCCAATGGCGTATTACACTATTAGCTTTTATCAATTCCTCCTGCATATGATTATATCCCGCTGCTATGCCAGATATATTTTTAATTTTATATATACTCGGAATTCTAACAAAAATAACTGGAAAAACATACAGTGCGTCCAACCAATGGATAGATGGAAGATAATTACTTCCCGGAGCAATTTCGGGAAAAAAATTGATATAAAAATTATGCCTTGCATTATAAGATTTGTAAAAAAGAAGACGCTCAGATGGAGAACATGATTCTGATTTATGACAATCCACAAAACACAAATTAACAAGAACTAATAAATACAAGTGATGCAAGTAATTTGGAGAGATTTTACAACAGTCACAGCTATATGCAAGTGATTCAAACCAATAAGGGCGATAGAAAACTCTGGATAGGTGACCAACAATCATTGAAATTAGAATGTCAATTATATTAAGGTATCAAAGCTGTAAAAGTATCTTTAGAGCGATACAAGATTGTCAAAAGGATTGAATCAACTGAAGCTGCTTTAGCAATACAATAAAAATTTCATCAAATTCGATTAGCAGAACATGGTTAATTGATAAACCTAAGAAAACGCTTTTTGTAAATATTTTAAATACTCTAGATCTATGTGCTGGGTGGCCAAATAAAAATGGTAGCCTGCTACATTTCAGAAACTAGTAATCACAGAGCTTTCGGGTAAAACCTTTCTTAATAAATGTAGCCAAAAGAAAATACTGGAAATGATTTTGAGCTTTGTAACATGACCAGTAGATGGCGTAACAGCCACGACTAAGTATAAAATTAAAGTTTTCATCGTGTTTTGTCTCATCAAGAGTTATTGAAAATATATGCATTTTATTCCCAATCCAATACTCTTTCTGTTGCCTTCAACACATTTTACCGTAAATTCTAAAGTAAAGTGGTGGGGATATGTCAATTGCTTTTCTTAACCTTTAAGTACTATCATGGCGCCTACGAGGCACCAGGTCTTTTACAAATTGTAATATCTTTCACAAAATTTCATTTACGTCAGCTTACCTAAATGTATTCTTCGAATGGTGTTTCTAAAACCTATGTAAGATGATATAGTCCAGATATTGCATGCATTGAAATGTAAACAAAAGATCATTTATGAGCCTGCACTCGGTGGTGTCTGAAAGGCGCCGTGTCAGTAGTTACGTTTGTTTTTTTTTTGAGCTTTCATTATACATAACGGGTGTCTTTATGAGTGATTTATAGTACAGTATTTAAAAATATCTATGCCCATTGAATATTGAGTTAGTAGTTCGTTGAGCCTTAACGTGTACAGTTGACATTGTGGGTAGTAAACGTGGATTATGTGATGAAATAGCGAAATTGTTTGAAAGTGACGATTTTTGGATAGAATTTGATAACGAAAACATCTATCCCGAAAGCGACTTAGGTTCAGATCATGAAAGTGTATCTGGTCATCATAGTGATTCAGTCGTTGAAGAAAATGATAGCAATACGGAAGAGTTGTCTGATGTTACAGATTTTTACTTAGGTATGTAAAAATAAACACTGTTGTAAAATACTTAGCTCTTATGGTTTACAATTTCATAGGTAAAAATACAACTTCATAGTGGAATAAAGTACCTCCTCCAACATCACGAATACGGAAAAGTAATATTGTTATTCACTTTCCTGGTTGCAAAGGTCGTGCGACGAATGTAAAAGAAATTTCCGCTACATTCGCGCTATTCCTTGACGATCCCGGACTGTAAATTACCTAGTCGAAAATCGATACGAAATGTAGTGGCATTTGCTCGTGAACATATAGAAAAAAGAATGAAAACGGAATTGAAAAATAAAAAACTGTGGTTGTGTGTGGACGAAACAACAGATCGTCAAAAACATTCTGTGGTTAATGTAATGGTACGTACAATGGAACCACATCGACCGTCATCCTCCTTCTTACTTGCTTCCAAAAGAGTTATAAACTGTACTGCCGATGAGATTTTAAAGGTAGTGTTGAACTCATTGAACAAATTTGAAGTTTCAACTAAGCAACTTTTAACGTTTATGAGTTATGGTGCCGCAAACATGCGTTCTTTGGGCCGATCTCTTAAAGAACACAGTGGTAACTTCTTACATGTAACGTGTAAAATCCCTACTCTTAATCTTGCGGCACAAACGATTCCTACATGTTTTCCACTAGTAAATGCATTGATTGCTAGTACAAAGGCAGTGTTTCTAAAGTCCCCGAAACGTACCCGACTATTTCACAAATTGTGTCCTGATTTACTTGAACCACCACAGCCGATTATTACACGGGGAACATGGTTGCAGGCTGCGTTTTACTACAACAAATATTTTGATTAAGTAAACAAGGTAGTTTTAAAATTCAATCCTTGAAATGTGCACGTTCCCTGGCGAACTTCACGAACGAAAGTGCAAAAATAAAGACGAGCAATGTTCTCCCTATATATCCCCGACATCTAGAGATATATTTACTGAGTAGCTATCTATTTAAAAGTAGATAATTACAAATTTAAAGCTTGTCCCAGAAAAAATTGTCGCCAATCCTTGCTTTTGTTAGATCTATAGTTAGTAATTTTTTACTATGTCGTATCGCCGTTTTTAGTAGTTGGCTGTGCGCTAAACAAAAATATGTAGCTGAGACATTTGACATTAAATTTGACAGAGATGTCATCGTGTCAAGAGCGATTGCGTGAGAAAATAGTATACAAATATGTTCAAAATCAGAGTATTTCGACAAAGAAAGTGGCCTCTGAGTTAAATACCACTATAAGAATTTATGGTCAAATTTCATTGCACAGTTCGTCTAATGGTTCTCTACATTTTTTACTTTCCCTTAGATTATTTATAGCGACGGATCACGACTAGAAGTGCTCACGGAGAGAAGCCAACTTCATGTAAGACAATGCACCGTGTCATATGGGAAAAAAGTGTAATGCGATATCGTAAATCTAAAAATCTGCGTGTATTGCCTTGGCGCGGCAATTCACCAGAGATAAACCCAATTGAAAATGTGTGGGATGTCTTGAAAAGCATCGTAAGTACACGAAACTCAACTACAATGGAAGAATTGCAACAACATATTGAAGATGTATGGCATAATAGCGACGAAATTTAAAAAAAAACAATAATAAACGATATTGGCAGTATGCCAAAAAGGATTGGGGAAATAATGAAACACAGAGGAGGAACAAGCAAATATTAGTAAGTATATGTAATTACACAATAATACTGCCAACATTACCAAGTGTTTTTTTTTTAATTTACCCCAAAATGATATTTTTAAGCAGTCCTAATTCGATGTCCAGGGACTGTAATATTTAAGAAGGTGGAATTGAACTCAAAAATAATTCTACACACCTTACGGAACTTAATTTTATTTAACACCTTATTTGACAGTGTTGCCAACAAGTAAAATCAAGTTTGTACACAGTTAATGTACGTTTTTCTGAAACTATTGTTTTTAACTGACGATGTTACTTTACAAACAATTTAATTCTTATTCGTGAAGGCGATTTTTTCCTAATTTGTATTTAACAGTGTTCCTTGAAAGCAATTTTTGTTTGTTTTTGTGAAAAGAATAATACTTTGTTTTGTCAATAATACATACATTTCATAAAACTATATTCAAAGTATGTTTATTGGTTTAAAATTTTTTATAATCGATTATCCCGTGTTGCAAAATAGAGGATTATGCTAATGAAAGAACCACCTAAATCTAAAACAAAACGTACGATAATAAGGATTTAGCGCAGTACATAATCAGGCGCGAATACAACAAACACTCCATTCTATTCGCACACGTCGAAGCTACACAAACAAGGGCACGTTCATTTATAGGTTAGCAACGTATATGCACTAACTAAAGCAGACATAATTAACAGATTAAACTAATCAATTAATTAGGCAAAGACAGACTGTGGCACGCGTTATAGTGGTATCCCTGCATCGTAATTGACAACGGTAATTGCGGTAATTCGTCCTGCGTTCCCCATCCCATACAGCGCGTCCTCTCCCTCTTTGGGAAAGAGCTATCGCGACGTTAAAACACATTACTCCGTTAAATACAGCCGCTATTAATTCCTTTTATACATACCTGTATGCACTACGTCCTACTGAAGCCTAATGCTGTAATGCAGACCGGTAACTGTAGTGCGACCAACATTTGGTCGGAACCGATGCATATTACCTTCGGTCTTCAGGAAAATATTGTACCCAATTATGTGTCATAGATGAGTAAATTATATTTACCCCGCACGTATGTGAAATATGAGAATTGTGGTGAAATAACTAATGCTGGCGTTGCTGCACACCTGTGGTGGTCATGTGCAGATGCTATTAAAATGGATACCATTGGCGGTTGAAACTATATGGGAAATATCGGCGGAAGACGGGCGAAATGGACAGAAATAGATGTAATAATTTTCAATACGAAAATTCGTACGTGGTAATCTAAATGGAATGGCGTCCTGTATATTAGAGTGCCTATATTATGTGCGTGGAACACATACGGACGAAATTTTACAACTGGAATGTAATAAATGCAGTTGGCAGACGAAGTCGTTGTATAATGCGGTATTTTGGCTGCTGAAGCGGACATAATAAATGTTGCATAATGCATATGTAATGCTAAAATTTTGGATTGCTTAAATACGTCGCAAAAGAACAGCGTAATTGATATTTAAAATTGTAGATTTCAGTAAATTAATTATATTTGATAAGTTCATTGGAAGATAAGCAAATATACAATTATTTGATTATATCTGTGTATATTTTTCTTTCATTCATAAAATTCTTCATCTTATATCAAACACTGTTAATTATAGCACAGCTTAACTACATTTTACGGATTACATTTGAGATAAAAGCAACCTGGCGCCTCCGCCAAAGTTTCAAGCGGCGTTTTTCGAAAGGCGTTACACGCCTCGAGTTCTAGAGGAATATTTGGAGTTCTTGGAGTAAACGAAGCTAGTTCAATTAGCTAGTATCATCATTGGTACATAAGTATAACTTTCTGTATGTGCAGACCGTGATGTTCTATATATGTATGTCGTTTATTGTATCAGCGTAATTTATGCCTTGACAATCACATTTACGTTTCGCCCATTTCGATATAAAGTCCATATTATATTTTCTATTCAATGCACTATAACCTTGTTTCTTTTTATTAATTTGAACCTTGTCTTTAAAAGCCACCGCTAAGAGGTTGCTTCCTGAGACATTAATCTGTTATTCATTATTCTTTTGGCGATAATTCAAACACTAATAGGTATATCAAATTGCTTCTTTAACATTTCTTCTTGGAAATTTAATCTACTTTCCAAATATGGTATAACAATTAAATCGTTACATTTGAGATTTCTGGGAAAAGTGATAAAATCTGATTTTTCCAAATGACGCCCTCTAGCGATGGCTTTGAGAATCAATAGGTCAGGGTTATTTTTTTTATTGTAATCAGTGAAGCTTCCTCTTTCAAATGAAATCTTTTTTAACAAATTCGGTTAATTCAAAAACCGAAATTACAGCCAACTTAATTACAAAGCATTACCCCTCCCCTCGAGCTTTTATTTTTTGTTTTACAGAAAAAAATGGCCCCCCCAAAAAGGATTCCAAGTTCTACTAGATCTCCGACGATAAGGTTTATATGGGTACATTTTCTAGAAAAATCCTTTTTTTATTACTATAGTGGTTACGCCCACTAGCGGTAGAAATAGGAGCTCAAAAATAATTTCCAGCATTTTTTCTTGGCCACTTTTCTTATGAAGATTTTTTTCCCACAGCTATACGACTCTTAGTTTCTCATGGTACTTCGCCAGCCATCTTGGATTACCCGGTACAATGGATAGCTACAAAGTTATGAGACATCCTGTAGGTTTCTATATAATTTTAAACCATGCCCACAATCAGACCTCATAACGAAAAAAGCCCTCTTGAAAAATTTCCATTCAGAAAAGTACAATCTTCAGAACCCCTGGAAATCACTTACCCTCTATACTCAGTGTATTCTAGAATAAGGCCCTTTACACAGGGTGGGGCAGTCAAACCCCCTTTTTCCAGATAGTTCGAAAAAGAAGTAGGGAAAGTGGGAAGAGGTGGTGGTCTGACCTTCGCGTTTTAGGCAGTGGGAAGTTTAGTAGTCATACAGCGTTGGACCGGAAAACAACGCGGTTTCGCCGTTAAAGCGTTTCACCTGAATGGTGAAAGCTACGTAGGCACGTAACCAGCGTTCCGTCGACATTTTAATCTCATGCCTCGAGTTTCTGTATCGAACAGAAAAACCATTAAGAATTGGATTGAAAACTTGGAAACAACAGGTCAGACAACGAAGAAAACAGGAGGTTCAATAAGGAATATTCGCACTCCTGAGAATGTGGAAAGTGTGCGAGTTGCGATCGTAAGAAGCTCTGGAACATCTGCTCGACACCATTGCTCTAGGACTTTCAAGTCGAACAGTAAGAAGAGTTTTGCGTGATGACCTACACCTACATCCATACAAAATTCAAATAGTCCAAGCTTTGAATCGTCGTGATCATGCGGCTCGAGTTCATTTTTGCGAGGAAATGTTAAACATGTTAGAAGATGACCCACAACTCATTCGTAAGGTGTGGATGAGCGATGAAGCTCTTTTTCATCTTAGTAGGTACGTCAACAAGCAGAATTTTCGCTATTGGGCTCCGGAAAACCCTAAAGAACTTCATGAACGGCCACTCCACTCCGTTAAAGTAACCGTGTGATGTGCAGCCTCTTCAATGGGAATTATCGGCCCATATTTTTTTGAAGACGATGTTGGCAACGCTGTAACGGTAACATCACCGCGGTATCTTAACATGCTGGAAACTTTTTTCATTCCACAACTTCGATAATTTCGAGCTAATCGCAGAATAGCAGAAATGGAGATGTTCCTTGGCCTCCGCGGTCGCCGGACCTCAGTTCCACTGACTACTTTCTGTGGGGCTATTTAAAATCGGTTTTCGCTATTCCCCCACCATCCCTAGAACAGTTAAAAGTGCGGATTGAAGAAGAAGTTCGTGCCATCGGCCCACAGATACTGCAACGAGTTAGTGAAAATTTCTGTACAAGACTTAGAACACGCTTGGAAAACAACGGTCGTCATTTACCTGGCACACTTGAAAAAAATTGAACTTTTCATTGTTTTAAATAAATTTCCACTCATGTACTTAAGATTTCTTACAATAAATTGAATTTTCCTTCTGTTTAACTTTTTTCGAGCTATACGAAAAAAGCGGGTTTGACTGCCCCACCCTGTATTAAAAAAACTAGGTTTACGACTGTTGTATTTGTATTACATCACCATTTCTTTTTATATTCGTACATATGTACCTCCTTTGCCTTATAACTTATGAATAATTCGTCCTTTTCTCCCAATAAGGAATGAAGGAGGGTAATGTTAACTTGTGCCCTTTAGGACGCCAATAGATGACAATAATCATATTTCAGAAAGGGAATATCGGACGAAAGAGGGCGTTCGTTTGCGATAAACGATATCAACTCCTCGCCTCCAAGCCGTCTAACGTACCCGAGGGCCCGTTCTTCTGTTGCTTTAGATTGTCTTCTCCGTCTCTGTCGGGTTATTGATATCGTCCGAGTTCAGCGGTTAGCAATCCCTTTGTCCTCTACCGAGGTCGGAGCCGAAATGTAATCGGCAGTTCTATGAATTGTACTGCCTGACTAGCTCTTATTAATTTCGTTCGCTATCGAAGAATACGTTATGTATGCGCATAAATGTAGAAGCGAGCAGATTCATTCATTATTCCTACGTCTTTAGAGAGGGTAGTAGATTGAATGTCCATATTTACGATATGATTGCTTAGCATAAGCGAACAGAATGTATTACAGGAGCAATGTTGCGTATAACTTTGACGACAAACAAACCGTATTCACTCAGAAACGACAATATTTAACATCCATGTGTGTACGGACTTGATTTTCTCGGCAATATTATGTCGTAAAGATTTATTTATAGAAGCTCTCTTGTCTTACAAAAAATCTAATAGTTGTATGTTGACAATTGAAATCCAAATATCGTCGATATTCTTTCTTGCAGTTGCAAAACTTAGTAGTAGGTTTTCTCTTGTAAATATAGAAGCGTTTTTTTGGTTTCTAGAAAAAATCTTTTATTTTATTTCCGTTTTTATTTTTATTTTTATGGATGAATAATATTTCTATCGATTGGTTTAAAATTCCTTATTCAAAACAATATTAATTTGAATATTTTATTATGCAAATTTCGTACATTAGTATAGAGTGTTGATAGATGTTATACAGGATACGGCAATATGGACTCTCACATTTTACAGGTCAATAACAAATAAACGGTAAACGTTAAGGAAAAGAACTTTATATTTTTCAATATTACAATTATCTATCTACGTTTGAAAATAACATCGTCCAAATGGCGGCCCTCACGGGTAACACACATTGCTTTAAAATGTTCTGCATAACTCTCTCACGTACATCTCGAGAAATAGTAGCGATTTCCTGTAATGCCTGTAAATCCTACCTTTCAGGCAGCCCCACAAATAAAAGTTGCAAGGGCTTAGATCAGGGGATCGAGCTCGAAAGTCAATATCGCCTCGTAATGAAATCAAATGTACAGGAAACATTTCCTGCAATATGATAAGGGAACGACGAGTGGTATGAGATATAATAATAATAATTCATGCCTTCACATCCCCAACAGCTTTCGCCATTTACAGGGGGCATCGGCCAGCTATGAGATATTATTACACCTGCGCCCGTAGAGCGTCTTAAGATGTTCACCCTCAGTCTTGGCCAAATTTGGAGTAAGGAAAACTACGGAAAACCTTACTCTGAGAGTGACGGACCCGGGGTTCGAACCCGGTACCCCGAGACTGGTAGCCCGGCGCGCTACCGGTCCCTATAGGACGTGGCACCATCTTGCTGGAACCAAAGGAAAACTGCATCGTGCTCTTCGAATTGTCCCAATTGGTGCCGGAAAAAGTTTTCCAACATGTCACAGTACCGGAGAGAATTTACAGTAACGGTAACGCCATCCTCTTCAAAAAAATAAGGCCTTATAATGACCAATCTAAAAATCGCGCACCATACGGAGTCTTTTGGGGTATGAAGAGGTCTTAGGTGAAGCTTTTGAGGATGTTCAGGAGCCCAGTACCGGAATTTCTGCTTATTCACTGTGGCTCAAATATAGAAATGAGTTTCATCGCTGCTTCACACAATATCCTCGGGACGCACATTTGAAAGGATTTCTTGAAATAAATGTTTTTTCAAGCAGAATGCTTTGGTGACTGCTTTACAGACGCTCTAACGGCAGCAAAGTTCTCAGGTGTTTTGATGCTCCTAGAACGTCCAGATGGTTTCTTTGGTAATGTAGAACCAGTTGCCCTTAGATTTGCGACCCATTTCAGTATAGTTTTCCGATTTGGATTCAAACGGAAGCGCGTACGAAACGCTCTTTGTGTCGCTGGTACTGATTTCCTGTTTTTAAAAAACGCTTCAATCACACAGCCCTGCTGCTCACCGGACCAAGATATGCAAACCTTATTACTCGCACGACCGGTTAGCGTACCGCTCTACACCCTCCTACACCAAGCTAGCAGCGGAACGAAATGTGGGAGTCCATTCTGCCGCATCCTGTACTTTGATACTTTGAGGTGAGGTGTTAAAAAGCTTCAAGCTTAAAACATTAGGGGTGTTTTTCGTTATATTAGTGAATATTTAGGAATATGAAAATGTTGCTTTGACCTAGTGTTATGTGCATGAAATTGTTCCTTACGTTGAAAATTGCTTCAGTTCTTATACATACATAGTTCACAAGCTCCTATATACAGGGTTATGATAAAGTAACGCGCAAAATTTAAAATAAAGGTTTGTGACCATAATAAGGAAAAATGTAGAAATACGTAAAATAGTAAATTGAAAAAGCTTTATTTTAAAATGCTTGTGGGAGTTATTTTCGTTGTCATGACGAAGTAGTGACCTTATGTCACTACTTTTTAAATGGAACTGTATGCATTTGTTTACGTCACTAAGACTGGTGTTTATTAAGAATTACGATGATTACGATTATTTTTGTAAAAAGACCTAAGATGCGAGTTTTAGAGACCCTTTCAATCACGAATACATGCTATTTATTTTCTACCTTGTTGCTAGCGAATATCATTTGCGATTTACAGTTGGAAATCTGTCAAGATTGAATTACTGATCATAGTGAGGTGAGGCGATAGGTTGTGAATCCATGAAGGAGCGTGCGCATTCTGTAACAGGGAATCCCAAGAGACGTCCAATAACTCGTTTCATAAGCAGACTTGTTGCAAAATTAAATGAAGCGGATAACGTTAAAGGTTTACCAGAGTCTGGTTGTCCTTCATTAAATAGAAATGAACAGGTAATTTGGGAAAATAGCCAGTGTAATTGCAGATAAAGGTTCAAAGATTAAATTTTGTAAAAGAAATGAAAATCGTTTGGTCCATTTTTCACCTAGAGTGGCGCAGATTTACATGTAGTCCCCTATACCACAACTTGCTAGAGAATGTCCTTAAAAATTAGAAGATTTAGGAAATAAACATATAGTTTTTTGAATCAATTCTTTTAATAAGTTATGGTCCTCCAATGTGCGAAGTAGAACAAACAGTTCACTTATATTTCGCACCGTTCCGCACAAGGCTCAGCAAGCTGCAACATTGGTCCATCAAGTAGGACCGCTGACCATACAATTTTATTTCATCTTAAGTAATAATAATAATCTTTATTGTCCAACAAAAATACAATTTACAGGACAAATGAATGTAAATATAAAAAGATACATAAAACAGTATGGAAGGAAAGTAAAATACAAATGTTTTCAAAACAAAAAATAAAAGGGACACATAGACTAAACCATGAAGTTATAAAATATCTTATCAGAGAAATTTGTATTTGTATCTTCTAAGCGAGTGTACCTTTGTTTCAGGACACGCCTCGTATATATCTTTTCTAGCAGGTGTAATTGAAATTGACCTCAGATGCTCACAAACAGGTTCCAGGGTAAAACATGTGGGGTTTTATCGAAGTTGAAAGATATAAATGTCATGAGAGAGAAATTTTGGTAATATAATTGTGATCTATGCTATACTACCAGCTTTAAATAATTATATAAATCTAATTTAATAAAAATAGAATCATTCCAACAAAGCTTTCAAACGTTATGTTACAATATTCTGTCATTTACATCACTCAAATGGATTAAATTTAAAACGAGTCGTATGCGTTTGATTGCAATGCATTTTGTTTCGTTTTCGAATAACAAAACCAGATTAACTTCCATATCATGCAGTTTTGTAGTAGCTATACATATGTATATACGCTTCCCGGATAATAGCGGCTGCTGTGGTTTAACGAACTTTATTGACTCTGCTTACCGCAGAGAACTATAATGAAATAAAAACAATTATTGTTTATATTGCCCATTGTGGTGATCGGCTGCAGAAATTGGTTACGCTAGTAATAGATAAATGTAATTTACTCGGTTATGTCAAAAGTGAGGACGACATATAAATATTTTGAAAAGTAACAACAGTTGTATAAACGTAAAGACATTGCGTAGTGTCTAGTATTAGCTGGGGTACAAGTAACAAAACTACGTACAGCCTTGGCCAATAAAACGTAGCACCCTAAATTTTCCAAAACTTGAAACTGTGTTGACGTATATTTACAATATGGTAACTATGTTGTAAAATTTGTTAAGGTAAAAAAAAAGAAAAGAAATAATGAAATTGAATTTTAAAACTTATTTATGACTGACTAGCGAGACAAATACAAACTTTATAATAAGATTTATTGTACAAAAAAAATGATCAATTAACACAGATAAGTTTTACATATTAACAAAATTAATTACAGCGATATAGTGCTCAGTTTTGCTATTTAAACGTAGTGTTAGAAGGAGAGGAGTCAAGGAGTGTAATAATACAACGGCGTTTAAAATTTATTTTTGTTGCTGAAGTCGTGAACGGTCTTTGTATTTCTTCGCCGAGACGACGACTCGGTATTTGAACTCTTGGGTAAGAATTCCGACGTTCATAGGACGCCACTGAACGTTTTGTTTAACTTAAAATTAGTCGCCTCGCTGGTGGTCGATATTTCCGTCGGAAACCATTCAGAGTTTTCGAGGGAAAGGAAGAAAGGAGTGTACAAAAGAAATTCAAAACATGTAGCCAAAATAAATTAGCAAATATTTGAACAAACTGTATATTGAGTAAAAGATATTGACAAAATGTTACCAAAGACTATTAATATCTCAGGGCTAAAACAAGAACTATAAATATTGACAAGTTTACAGTGAAATGAATAAAAGCGCCAGAGAAAGATTCAAAGATTAATACTAATTTAAACAAAGTTAATAATTAAATCTACAAGTTTCTAGAACGGGCAGTAGTAATGGCGTGAGGCGCAGTTCTTAAATCTTAAATACGAATGATAATTAACCAAAAAGAATGACCGTTAAATATGCCAAATGATTCGACCAAGATAGAAAAATGTTAATTATAGTTCGTAATGTTACAGAAAATATCTTATGTTAACTTACATAAAACAAGGTTCAGGTAGACACGCTGAAAGGAGGAGGTTGGTCAGCTAGTTACGGTGGTAGAACTTTCTCGACAGCGTTGAATCAGAAAGGACGCCGCGCTGATAGACCGGGAACAGGGGGTGTGTGATGAGGATTGGGCAGCAGACATCGGATAAACGCAGCTCGACAGAAGAAATCGATTTCCACATCCCGCAACTCTACGGAAGAAGCCAATTTCCAAAATCGGAACGCCATGGAGGAAATCAATGTCCAGATCCGCATAGAGCGTTATTCTCGACGATTTGCTCAAAGGCGACTAAATCGCAAAACCATATAATCGCCGGGAACGTAGACCATGGACACCAAGGAAGATCACCCAGCAGGGGTTATGTCCGATGACAAAAGTCTTGGTACTCCAGGATGACATTGTTTCACTCACTGGGCCACTTACAGCCTTACTAGTTGATACGTTAACTTCTGCCAAACGACTTATTCCTTTGATAGGAAAATGCCTCTATTTATATATTTTACGAGAATCCAATGGAGATCGCGAGATGTGATTCGACCAATGCGAAAGCAAAGATATTGAAATGATTAATATTAATAGTTTTATTAAATAATATAAGATCAAAACTTGGGACAAATTAGGGGAATGGGTTTAGCTAAAACATACGCGAATACTACGCATTATAGACGCGATTAAGTCATCCTTTGCAGGTGTTCAGTTTCGTTTTATATTGAAATAGAGGAACTGGCGCGAAATAAAATGTTTGAAGTATTTTAAATATGAATTTAAGAAATTTGCAAATTAGGGTGTAACAAATTATGTGTACCCACCAATTGCTTCCATTGTGCCGGTGGAATATTTTTCCACATTTCTTTTATTTTGGCTTTGGCAAGTAATCTTTTCCCCCCTTTTTTCCTTTTTCTTAGTAACCCTTTCCGTTTTTCCTCGATTATTATTTGCTACTTCAATTGGAAGTGTTTTCGTTTACAACCGCTTACACCGAGTAAGGGGTTATGCGTCGATCAGCTCATTTGGTTATGTTACACGAAATCGTCAAGTCTTACTGCGTTCTGTAAATACTTAGAGCAGCGTGTTCATTCACATTGCGGGCATGTAGGGTTTTGTTGTTTTACTGTCATTTTACTGCTACCGGCTCTTTTGTTATACTCGATTTTTCTTTAAATGTTGTACATTCAATTTTATTTGGGTATTGTTATATTTTATTTTACAGGTTATTTCCCACTGTATTTCCGACCTCTTGAACTTTGAATTTCATCACTTGTGGCCTGATTGTTGAGGCGTTAGTATACGGTAGCGCTTTCTATTCTATTTCTTCTATCTACAAGGTAATGTTAATATTACACGACAGTGTGGGCTAAGTTGCTTGTCGTGAAATCTTCCGTTACCCAGAATGTTGTAAGTGTCTTGCCGCGACATAAAATTCAAAGACCCGACTAAAATCTGACCGAACTCGTAACTGAGAAAGTAAAGCATTTGTTTTTTTTTCATCATTTTGCCTCATCTGCATATATTTATATATGAATTTGATTTTAATTTCCTAGAGAATTTTCTTTTATTTGATGAAGTTATGTGTAAATAAAGTATTGTCGTTGTACTTACATCTTTTCCTGTTAGATTGGACCCTTTGGCATTTTCAACGCTACCCCGTGCTCACACACGCCGAATCAATCGATTCGATATTCACTTAACTTTTCTTGATCACTAAAAGCTATAAACATCTAAATAGTTTTATTTTAAAAAATAAATAAACATTAACCACTTAAATACTGCTATAAATCTGATATATGACAGTTAATAATCCCGCGACAGCTAACGGCAAATTAAACTGTATTACGAAGTCGATAATATAGATCCCCTGTACACTGAGTATGAGATCCTAATGTTTAAAATAAGAAAAGTTAATGGTGTATACTTTATTCCCGTCTAGATCACTCAGTAGCATCAAATCGATTAAAAAGATTATCTTAAAAGGAAAACCGTTATATATTCTTTATATGAAGATGTCAGTGGGCAGAGTTCATCGTATCTAGCTTAGCAGGTGTGAAAAGGCAGTCGCCCAATGTAATTTTGCATCTAAGAATAAAAAAGTTATTACAATTTTCCCGCCGCGTGCAGGAACGTTACATTTTGGCGTCCGGAGCAGAGACGTACGTTACAATGTAAAATTTGGTATTTTAGATATTCATTTTCAAATAACTTTTGCGCTTTATATGAGAGACACAAATTGAAATATTGCATAAGGCAAAATCAATTTATTAAACGCTTTAATAGATTGGAATTTCAATTCCCTTCGTCTAATTTCTAAAATTCCACGTTAAATTTCATTACTACGCTTGTATTATACACGAAAATTGAACTATTTAAAACTGCTAATAAATAAATAATAATTTCACATTCATGCAATTCCCCACCATTCTATTGCTCGAATAAAATATACATAGGTGCATTTAATAACAAAATTCCGAAAATATTGAATTTTATAAAATCTAATTTTGCATTTTATACCTACATATGTCGTACGAAAGGCCAGCTTGTATAGGCGAATTATGAACTGCGGCGATAGAGAAACGTATATCACGTCTGTTTAATCAAATTTCCCAACCGATTTTATTGCTTTTCATTCCTCACACGTACTTGTTGCACACGCGAATACACCATTTCATTTTGAAAACGTCCTGTCAAAGTCACCACAGAAATCAAACTTAGATTGCACTATTGTGATAATAAATAGAAGCTTATAAGGCATATCAATAGAGAAAGACAGAATTAATATACCGAATTTATTGAGTGTCTCTTTTAAAGCAACGGAAAGAGGTTCGCAAATCAGGTGCCAGGCCAAGGGCGTGTAAAGGCGGGTGATATTGAGGTAATATCATGTGCTATACGAATCTATTACGCATAGTCCTAGGAAGGAAGAAACTTAATCGTGTTAAGAATATCAGTCAGTCGATACCATTTCGGTTTGTTCGACGTTACTGTGCTTTAGTAGCAAATGTGAGTGAAAACATAAATTATTGATTGGTGACAAATATTCGAAAGTTTATTTCAAAATATCCAGAGTTCAAATACAACGGATCTCATGTGAGGTATTTAGTGTGTATTTGCTGATTTAGAACCGATCCCGATGCGAGAAACATGCAAACCACAAATGGAAAAAGATCGGCGAAAAACCCCACGCTGAATTTGTAAAAGATTTAATAGTTGTGATAGGTGTTCGTAACATTTCATTTAACAACAGCTAAAAGAACAGTTTCGTAAAGTTTGGAGACAAGAGGGACAGCATTGTTAAAGATATTTTTAGTTGGAACCTATCAAACAAAAACCAATACATTAAGGAACGACTATTAACAGAGAATCCTAACAAGGCGGATTAAAGTTTTATCATTGGTTCCAAGGCCGGCTATAGCATTATGCAAACATTTCGCGAAGAAACTTGGAAGGTTTCGTATGAATCTGACAATAGCTAACACCTAGCACCCTTCTAGCACCTAACCATACATTTATCCCTGTCATTCATTCGCGATTCTCAGGATTCCTACGAGATTACCGAGGTAGTAGGTTTTGTAATATTCTTTGTAAGCAAAAGTAGTGCAAGAATCACTTTAATCTTTATGTATCTATACACACAACGCACCAGTTATTTTCTAATTATGTCATCTTCATCGAAATAATTTTGTACGTATACTAAATTACGTATACATGGATAATTATTGTTTTTATAGATACCTATATGTCGATGTATTTTTGTAGCTATATATGATAACAAATTTGGACATGTTTAATGCTATCGGCGCACTATACCTAATTTTCATGTCATTAATATTTTTAAAATCAAGTTACAACTTCGACATCGAGACCTAACCTAACTAACTGATTTTACTTTGACAGATTCTGGGAATGTTATAAGTTTGAGAAAATTGAAGAAAATCTGAATAAATTTAGGTTCCAGTTTTTTATTTGCGACCACGTAGATCTTTAGGCAGGCCTTGATATCAACCTTAATGTAATGGAGGAAGTAATGGTATCTTAGAGATCTGGGGTTTATTGTATAGAATAAAAGCACTACGTCACTACCAATGGAGCTTAATTTTCGCATAACACTTATTTTTTTATGCCTTTTTGCTAACTTATCCACAAATAACGTTTTTCAAAAGATGGTGTATTTTTAACACATTGTTACCTCCATGTGCTCATAGCTGGATGCTTTCTTCTCTAAAAGGGATAAGCATCTATCGTATTACCCATTTTCATGAAAATCGGTTTTTTCATTGAATTTAATCATATTATTGCATAAAATGTTTATAATTTAACAATCAGAAAATTTACCTATATGCAATTTAAAACATATAAAACTTTATGCAAATAATATGATTAATTCATAAAACTAGATTCTGTTAGTGTATCCCATTTTGGGAACATACGCATTAAAAGTAAATCAAATAAATGATAAAGAAAAATATAGTTGTTTTCCAAACTGACGAAATTCGTTAAAAGAAGAACTGTATTGAATGAATCAAACATATTGCGTAATAGTAAATCAAACAAATATATTTTCAAATCCACTTGAGGTTATTTGTTTCAAGAGAGCATATGTTCCTCAATGATTTTCTTTTTTTTAGTAATATGACATAGCAGTCCGGCAATGCAAACATTGTAGGTATATAATAAGCTCGGGATATATGCATGAAAAATCGGTAAAATATTCACATATAGATGCATCTATTTTTGAAGAAAATAATGCACAATTTTTAACAAATATGCACCATTATTGCAAAATATGCCCAAAATGTCAGTTTTTAAGAACAAAATAAACAAGTGAGTGATTCTATGAAGAATAAATTTATTTTTACCATCTTAGACTATTACAATTACCTAATATGTACAATTTTTTTTACAACACCCAGGTATTAGCTAACAAAATTGTTTAACATTACTATAATTCTATGAGCTAACTATGTACAGATAAATTTATATTATTAAAGTATCCCTACCTACTGCATTCTTATTAAAAATTGATTATCAGATGTTTTTTTTCCCTAAATTTTCCATCTTAAAAATGAATGACGTTTGTCATCTAGTAGTGTTTAAACATCGAAAAAGATCGTTCAACATCGACGGAGGTAATGGCGGCATTTTTAAGTTGGCTACATATCTGGGTTCCTAATTCAATATCGTCTACAAATCCCCGTTTAAATATTAGAAACATTTGGATAGAAGTTATGAATCCGTCATTTTGTTGCTAACGCGACTGAGTTTAGCTTTTTTAAAATCTATGTTCACCTCGTTCCTTCTAACAGCTGAACAAATATTTATGGCATTGTTTACTAAATTTACGATTCAGTCAAAGCGATTTTCTTGATTCTAATTTAAAAATTGTTCTTACATTACGGACAAATTGCAAGCAATAAATGCTAACTGATTTGGTATTGCTAATTTTGGAAAGATTTTTTTTGCTTCTTGTATGGCATTTGAATGCATCAGACCAATTCTAACAAAATTTGTTTGATTTTTTGATAATTTGTGAATAAAAGATTTGAGGCATTTACCATGTACCCCATCAGTGACAACTGGTTGCGGAGGCAACGGCAAATCCGGGGAATGAGTCTTTGTAAAGCTGAATTCGTATGGTGCTTTAGAAAAAGTTTCTTTACATTACTATTAATTCATTTCACAAGGGTGGAAAAAAAAAAATTTGGTTCCTGATTTCTTCTGCAACTGCTGTTACATACCATGAGCCAAACAAGTGCTGATATTTTTGGGAAAAATATTTTGAGAATTCACCGAGGCTTTACACATATAAGGCAAGCATCACAACATTAAATTATTTTGTATTGTGGTATTGGATTAGGAAGGAAAAAATTGTTAATCCCATCATGATAATCGAGTTATTTAGATTATTTGTTTTCTCTAATTGTTTACAACTTATTAAATATGATTTTCTACTTTTTCGGCATTTAAACAGCCAAATAAACAAATTTGCAATATATCTACCACAAGAATCTGTAGTCTCATCCAATTCAAAATAAATTAATTCGTTTACCTATTAATGCCCGGATCTCAGCACGGTATTTTCGTGTACATTTGGTCGACGTCAATTCTTACAACACGGAGAAAAACCAGACAAGAACCTTAAAGAACTTTCATCCGTGAACTGCTTCCGGCAAAATTTTTTCAAGAAAACTTTTTAACTTCGGTTTCCTAATTTTGCTAGTGGAATATTAGCGCTTTACGAAGGCGCTCGCACAACTCCTTGGAAATTCTTTTTGGCCCGTCTTTTTCTGATATTTTTTACCTGATTCACAAAGACGACTTTGAGAACATTGCCAATTTGTTTTTTCACTTTGTCTGGTGTATAGCGGTACTCACGTGCTGCTGTTATTAAAAATTGCTCTCACATGACACCTTAAGAGAAAAACAATATTTAATTAGAAACTGTTAAGAAATGATTGAATTAATTGTTACTGATAGAATTATGAACATATTTTTTGAAACTTTTAATTATAAAATCATAAAAATAATTAAATGACACAATATCGTAAGGTACTTACGTTTTTTCCACATGCTGTTACAAAATCTTTATTTTGGAACTCCTGGTCGAACGCTCAACTGCTGGTAAACTTTTTATCCATGAATGACTAACCTTTCAACTTCGCATATTGCAGGTTTTACGTATATGGATGTACAGCCACAAAAACGAATGAAGAGTATCAAATGAAGGAAATTGTATTTTAGGCAAACCATTTTAAACGTTTTAATTAATTATAGTTTTCCCAGAATAATCGTATAACAAGGCCGGCCTTTGTCCGGCATCCGGCTCAATGGGTTCGGTTTAGACTTGTTAGTGAATTCGAGGTACCTAGTTTTCGGTAAACTTCCACTTAAGACAAATATTCACAAATATGCAGCATTCGCTAAAAATGCATTAAGTTAGAAAATAATCATTATATGCATTTTTTAATCGGCTTATTTTAATTAGAAAAACTTCATTATCCAAAACTCAAAATTTTGTTGTATACCTTTTCATACCAATCTGCATTTTGCATATAATCCAAGCTCGATATATAAGAATAGTTATCCTTCACATTGCATATTCTTTGGATTCGTTTTATAAAAATAATTGCAATGCAACAAAAACAACGAGATAATTTACTGTTGAGATCAGGCATAGCCGCTGTTATATTTTTAATTATAAACTTAATTGTCATACGCTACGTGTTATTAAAGATTATTTATTTCCTGTTGCAAAAACAAAGAGAAAACAGAAAAAAAACGATTGTGAACCTCATAGCCAGCGTTTTTTATATAAAAAAATAAAAAAAAAAATTCTCCGCCGCCCAGATGTTATGACGGAGGTACGGTCCGCGTTGTTTAAAGTTAATTCATTATACAACTGCTTAAAATTGTTTAATTAAATTATTTAAACGACTTGAATGGCAAATTCTCCCTGAAAATGAGATAAGCGTTAATTTGAATTTTATCATTTTAATCGCTCTAGCTAGGCACATTCTTTAAATTGAAATTTCTAACTATAATATTAGTTTTTGTTGTTCTCCTTGCTTATATAGAGTTTTGCTGGTGCTTTTATCCGATATATGATTATTCTATATTACCTTTTGTTGCATATAAAGATTACATCTTAAGATTTACAATTACAACGTGATCACATTGTTGAATTAATTGTAAACTATGTAGTCCTGGAAAACTTATTGCAACTACAATTATTTTCATTACACCTAAAAATAAGGCCTGAGTGCTTGCGTGTGTCCGTCATCAATAGCGGTTCCCCGGACTTACGGTGCATGAGTATAACGAGAAAGGCACTACAACTGATATCAGATATTTATTACTGAAGATGTACTTGCACACGTTGAAATAGTAACAGCTTCCTAAAAGTTAGCAGCGCAAAGATACGAGGGGAAAGTCAAATATTATCTACACTTTCGCCATAACAAAGCTTGAAGGTTGTCGTAGTGGCGGTCGCTTGACGCATGCGTTGAATTGGCGCCTCCTGTGGTCAATGATGCGGATTTATTCCGATTTTTTTGGTCCGAGGGGTTGAAGAGTGCTGAAATTCACCGGTGCTTTTGTCACAAACGGGGACCGTTTTTTAATTATCTCGTATATTGTTTTTTTTTTGCGATCGGGGGGGAATGTTTCAAATTGATTGGTACTCGTTTTCCGCCTTTGCCCTAAGACTGATTTCTCCCTACCACTGCAACACGGCGCATCGATAATGCCTCATCCAGCAGATTTGATACCCCGTACTGCCTCCTCCACCGATAATTTCGTTGGTGTCCCATTTTTTTAAAAAGTTCAAACACTGTTAATGGTTGACACAATCAATAGTAAATATTAACTTTAGATAGATTATCAATGTGTTTTAACGTTGATTAATTAACATTTTTTGCAATTTTTAAGCAAAACAGCATTGTTTGAAAGTCGAAGTAATTAAAAGTTATAATTGGCTTTGGATTTTATGCAAAAGAAAACTATTGCGATGTTTTTCGAAAATACGAAGAAAATATGCAGATAATGAATTTAAAATATAAACACTATGACAATTTAAATTTAATTATGTGTTACCTTTATTGCATGTAATCTACCGTTCAATTTACTAGACAAGGAAGTATAAGATCTCTTTGGAATAAATATCGTGACTGCCAATTACAAGTCGGGCATCGTACAAGAATTTTCCATCTGCTCGTGAAGATTTTTAAAAAAGAATAAATCGACAGATCGTAAAAAGCATTCTGTGGTTTAATGTAATGTATCTACAATGGAACCACAAATCCATCGTCACTTTTTAATTCTATTAAAAATGTTATCCTGATATAGACGCTTTAATAGCCATACAAAAGCGGTGTTTGTCACATCTCCATATGCCTGAGCCCAGAACCTATTCTTAACACGTTGGGGAACATGGGTTCAAGGCCGCGTTTTATTATCATAAATACTTTTGAGATATCAGAGAACGTAGTTTTACAATTCGATTCCAAAGGAAGCTGCGGAGGGCTATCAAGGAAAGCCGTCGAAATTTCAAGATAGTTGGTTAAAACGGATTTAACTATTCAGAACAATTAATTTCGTACTAGTGGGAGGCAATAGAACAATTACAAAATCCCTTTCGGGTCGTAGTGGAATCTCTGCAGATAGTGCAACATGTTCCGCACAGCTCCGCGCGTAAAAGACGCAAAACAAATGTTCGCGTCCTAGAAATGTTTGAAAGTGTTTTGAGAAGATTCTCATTTTTGGCACATTAGACAATTTTGTGAAGGTGCATCAACGAGACCTGTTAAGATGTCCAAAGATTATTTTAATTACGCAAATATAAGTCAATAGATGTAGAACGTTCGTTTTCTTCATATAAACACTCTTTTCCTCACGCCGCACTTGGTTTGCCGAAACACCTGTGGAAACATATCTAATGTTGCATATTTACAGACATCCGTTAATCACTTTGTGACTTTCCTCGAGAGTCTTTAAGACGTAGTGTTTGAGGGAGTATTATCATTTTAGTTCTGACCATTTATTTTGTGTAACTTTATGCGCCCGCACTGGCTGTTGGCGCAATTGCCAACTCTAGTTATTACAATGTTGAATCACTAATTTCCTTTTTGAACTAGTTTATATAACAGACTTATATGTTGTTTGGTTTCTCGTCATTTTTTAGTTTCGAACTGTCCCGCAAACCTGTGATCTTATGTTCGCTGCTTTTTTTTTGTGCTGGTGTTAACTACGCCGTTATGTCGTGGAACTTTCGCTTAAATTTTATTGTTTCAATTAATGAGAGTGCCGGATTCCGATTTAACCCTTATGTTACCTTATTAGACCATTACATATGCATCTTATTTTCGTATGCTTGCAATTAATAAACAAATCTAAATTCAATGTTCTGTTGGTATCCATGACAGCCTTTAAACTGTTTTCATGCCCGGTGCATAACTCTATAATAACTTGCTACATTATTCAGCATATTGCCGAGCTAAAAGACGTACCGCTGCAAAGCTGAAATACAGTCGAAGAAATGCTAGATTGAATCTGACAATTTTACTGCTTCAGTTATGACTTTTATGAAATGCTCGCGAAATCAAATGCGAGGTATTCGCGTACCGTAGGTGTACCAGTGAGGAATTTATCTACATTACAGTCGCATACATACATCGCGGTCGTATCGAGTTAATAATGTAATAATACAGAGCAATGCAACTTTGCATGGTCGTGAATATGTTGCGCACAAAATGAATCATCTTTATCGTAGTCTCGATAGTTTATAAAAGTCCGCGACGCAATTCTCCGCTGGTGGTGGATGCACATATCTGACTGAATGTAATGGCTGCACGGTATAAATTCGTATCGGTGTTTCGTCCTAGCGCGTTTTTACTACAACTCCAACGGTGAACTTTACTTGTTGCAGTTTTCCGTTCCAATGGATTAGCATAAAATGTAGCTGGCGGAGAACGAGACAGGGAGAGGATTTAGTTAACGAAGTAAGGTTTATGTTTGTCCTAGTTACGAAGGGGGATCACTTTAGGCTATTAAAGTAAATGTTGTGTAAGCGTTATATAGCATCCAGCTACGACAAGGGGTTAATATTTCGCAGTCTCCCTTTGACGCTCTTTTATCAATGAAAGAGTCGTTCTTTTTTGAGGAAATACTCCTTCAACGCTTCAAGGACCTTCAAACTCGCTGAGAACAAACTCCAGAATGATTGTAAAAGATCAATACCTCCAATCCTTTTCTTTTCCCACTTTTTTAATGCCTTATTTGCAACCACTCGAACCTAGGTGCATTTCCTAGTACGTTGGAAAGCAAGCACTAGCAATTTGAGATAATTATGAGGAATTTGGACATGGTTACTGTAAACTAGACCTACGACTCGAGTAATCTAAAGGTTAACAAGAAATGCTTACAACCTTTGAATTTTACTAGCAGTACATATTTCCGGGCTAATGGGCCGTGGCTTTGATGTGTCGACGTCGACGTTTCGCCAAACACTGGGTTGCATCTTCGGACGATGATTGTCTCATTGTCTCCTGATGGCGTGCTCACGCGGCAGATACCTCTTCAGTTGCGGTAGCGTCTACTAGGTACAACTACACGAGTGTCTCGACCCGGATAACAGAACATGAAAGATGTTGTAGACTCGGCCACGTCGCTAAATCAGCAATCGGCGGAACACTCATTACAACTGGACGAATATCTTTCGATACTTCGAAAACACACAGATTATCGACACTACCCGCAATTACTACACCTCTATAGCCGGGAAGCCATCGAAATACACCAGCATAAAAACAATTTTAATCGAAAGGCAAAACTCGACAGAAACCACTGATACGACATAGAAAACACAGTCAGGATCCCACCAATCAGCGCACAGTACAGTATATATAGCGGAGCGTTTCCTCCAGTCTAAGCCTACGCTCAGAACGAACCACATTGAAGTCTAATCATCGTCCTGAAAGATACCACCGCATGCTTGCCGAACGTCACTTCGACCCATTCAACACCACACGGCCCATCACCCGGAAAATTGTCCTGCTAGTAAAATGCAGACACCGGCCGTTGAAAGCCTAACAGTTATTCTTACAAACCGTTGTTTATTTTAGGTATAACAAAAAAGACATTTAAAAGGTATAAGGATGCAGATCCATTTCCAAAAGAATTCGAACGGGTCATGAACATGAATTTGTAGGCATGAAAGTCAAAAAATTATGCTGTTTTTCATTAATATGAATAGAGTATGGAAAAATCTTACTAAAAAGGCTCAAAGCCTTTAATGGCACATTCCTTTTGATCAAATGTGGTCCCATGTTGTTACAGTCTCGAAACAAATAAGGGTTTTCCAATACGAACGAACCCGATTTGGAAATGGTTTCCATTGTTTTAAAATGCTAGAAACAGCCCCGCCCAACTTTATGAACCATCTAAACGGTAGAGGTGTCAAGGTTCCGGTCTCCGTTGCTAGGAGCGTACATTAAGTTCCGTTTGTGACTGGTAAATTTGATTAAATTGTCAAGTAACTGTTAACACGTTTATAGTTAAACGTTTGATTGATGATTGATTGATTGATTTCTAACCAGAGCAGGGCTTGGTCTTACATCCCTAACACTGAGCTTCGTATCTTTATTGTATTATTCCTGCTCCGTTTTGTTTACTTAAACAGGTTTTTTCCCGCAATCAGTTTAACACCTATGTAGTAAATCTTTCTCCATTGGTAGTTCAATTGTGCCTTCGCATAGCGATCTGCGTTGGCTAACGCTGCACATTCGAAAATAATGTTGGAGAGGCTGTTTCCTCCTCCTCATTGCAAGTCTACATAGGGCTCATCCTTTTGTAGATCCCCATTCTTATGCAAGTGGCCTCTCAACACCATGTCCCTGATTATAGACATGTTGCTGCTCTAAGGCTGTATCTTGTTTATTCAATGCAGGTCAGCAGTCAGATGTTGCGACGGTCTTCCCTATCATCCGTTTGCTGTGGCTTTGTCCACTGCATGTTTCCAATTTAATTGGTGTTGTGTTTATAATCCATCATTATTTCACACGCACTGCAACCTCATTGGTAATACTAGACCCGTTTCAGGGCCTATATAATTCATTTTGAACCTTCCCTCGCTAGCTGGTCTGCAATTTCATTGCCCGCTATGCCCTGTGCCCCTGGCACCTCACACCATTGGACCTTGTTGTGTTTTAGCAAAGCCATTCGGGTTTGCAGGCGCTCCCATCTGCAAACCAACTAATGGCGCTGTTAAGAGTTAAACGTTACTCATGAATATTAACATTTTTCAATATAATCCCGATTAACGTCTGTTTTAGTTGCAATAGTGTACAGAATTGTCCATGGACAAACCTCATTTTCTAGTTTATAATGGTTTTAATACGGAGGTAGGGTGACATAACAGCTATATGGTATTATCTTTCGTCTACACTGATTACACTTTCCTTACACCAAATAAATTTCTCGTTCTTTCTTTCGTCGCATATCCTGCATGGATCCTATTTCATCTCGGGGTGGTTTAGCACTTGCTATAGGTTAGTTTTGCATTTTCTAGAACTAGGTTGTCGCTTTCCATTCAACAACTGGACTTAACTCCGAGTTACCCAATGTACTTAATGCTTTTTGTTTGTGTCAAATTTTGACAGCTTATTAGGTTGCTTACCTCCATTTATAAATAGTAAAAAAATAAAAACAAAACTTCTTTTCTAAACGTTGAGACGTCTTAGCTCGAAACGGCTAGAGCTACAGAGTGGCCTTTTCTAGTCTTAAACCACTCGTCGAGGGCGTTCACCAGCGGACGCCAAAGTTAACTCCCAGCTCATCGATTCCGGGGGGGGGAAAATATAAGAGAGGCCGTAAAATTTCTACCTTAAAAATGACGAAGTCCCTTAAACAGCTGCAAAATAAGAAATTGCTCCGAATCGCGTTGAATTATATAACCAAAAGACGGGCTTTCGCGTAGATCAAAACGATTAATTACTTTGCTTTGATTGTTCCCAACCGTTCGCAAATTATGGGCGTTTTTATCTGTTTTTGAACCACAAAAAACGCGTCAGACGAGGCCCGAAATCGACATCGCTCTATTGTTTCGTTTCATTTAATCGTTAACTTATGCTTTCTGGTTGGCGACTGTGAACGATAGAAAAATGGTACCGCTGTCGATTGCTACCCAGCAGAACCTTCCTAGCTTTTTGGTTTGGGAGCTACAGAGCTTCAAAGGAGTTAAAAAAAGAATCTTCTTTTCTAACTTTGAGACGTTCCTAGTTTCGACGGCCTAGAGCTAAAGGTTGAGCTTTTCGAGTCTTAAAGCACTCGTCGAGGGCTTTCCAGTCGGACCTAAACCTAACCTCCTAGCTCGTACCAGATGCGAGAATATAAGAGACCGTAAAATGTCTACCAAATGATGGAATTCTTGAAGCTATTAAAACGACTGCAAAATAAAAATTGCTCCGAATCGCGTTGTATACAAAAGTACGCGGTTTTTCCGTAGACCAAACGTATA
Source organism: Dynastes maya (assembly GCA_029619315.2). Taxonomy (NCBI): domain Eukaryota; kingdom Metazoa; phylum Arthropoda; class Insecta; order Coleoptera; family Scarabaeidae; genus Dynastes; species Dynastes maya. Next base: position 1,571,088 of record JAROYE020000015.1, on the reverse strand, counting down.
ATGACTTACATTGATTGCTCCAACCGTTCGCAAGTTATGGGCGTTTGTTGTTTTTCGACCACCAAAAACGGTGTCAGAACGAAGCCCGAAATCGACATCGCTCCTAGTTTCATCTGATTTATCGTTAGCGGATGCACATTTGGTGGGCAAACGGACCGCTTGATTGCGTTATTTAGATGTTTACATTCCCATTTTCGTAAATTTTGACATCTGTTATTGTTTAGCAGCGACAGGATCACAGTTAAGTAAATTTTATACGTAGAGGCGTTAAAAAAGGCATTTTGGTGTAAAAATTGCATTTTCCACACGTGAAGGTTTTCGTTAGATGATTTTTTACTATTTTTAGTAAAGGCCTAACACAGCAACAACGTTCCCCGAAAGATTCTTCCACTTTTGGTATGGAAGCACCATCAAAGACAGTTTACAACTGGTTCGTAGAATTTCTTGGCTTCCGTCAGTGAATGACATTTCTTTCTGAAGGCCGAACAAAAATCGATGTTGTTCCAAAAAACATCGATGTTTGGTGCAACTGAGAAGAGGATTGGCGATGTGACTTACCTAGATAGAAGGCATCCTTAGACATATTGAAGACCCTGCAGCACATTGAATTTTTGTTTCAAGACGTTTAAGTGTGAAAAGATCTGTTTTGTCGATGGCTTCCGCATACTTTGATCTAAACACAAAAAGTCACTTGGTGTAAGGAATGCTCAAGAAATCTGAGAGGTGAATCTTCAAAATCTATACCCAATATCGTAACAGGTGATGAAACTTTTATATATTCTACGAGCCGGAAACTAAACAACATCAACAGTTTCGGTGTCCCAGATGACCGAATCCAAACAAAGTTTGATTCTTCACGAAGTCACTTCCCGGAAAATGATGCCTGTTTCTTTCATCAATTGACACGTCGTAAACATTGCTTGGTAGAATCGAAGAACAGTTTAATGCTGAATGGTATACAACAATTTGTTTACCATTATCGAAGAAATCAGGAAAAAAAATCACAACATCTATCATCCTTCCAACCGTGTCAACTATAATTATTTTGAAGGAGAAAACATCGAATCATGTCTTATTGCTCGTATTCCCTATTTATCGCTTGACGAACTTCTTTTTTGTTCCCGAATGTCAAACAAAAACGGCGTGGCAACAATTTTTTCTCACCTCATGAACCGTTGAAGCTTTCAAAAACATGGTTTGGAGATACCATCTTCGCGTTTGTGTAGAAACTGTTTCTAGCATATTTGGAACGCATATAAAATCTTTAATAGCGAATACTTGAAAAACCATAAAACGATTTGAAACCATTTTTTTTCACTTTCATTGTTTTTTTGTAAAGACTTAAAAAGGTTAGCCGTCGTACATCGAATCAAGTTTAACTGATTTACTCCAAATTATCAAATGACTCTTTGACGTCTTTTCTAGTAACTCTGTCCCAATTATAACCTTGTTCCTAGACAAATCCTCAAATTAGCTAGAGCCAGTTGTGATGCTACGAATTGTCAATCAACCTTCGATTAATGTTTAATTTGTCTTTTCGCTAACAAACCTTGTATGAATAAGTGTACCTAAAATAAACGAAATTCGTTAGTGATATTTATATAAAATGAATTTTTTTCAGAATTTATTTTTAACACAATGGAAAACAAGACCTCCATGCAAGAAATGCTATTAAATGCGATATTGTTGAATTTGCATCGTTTTCTGTAGATAATAAGACGATCCCGTTATAGAAAGAATGTACTTTTAGTTTCGTAAACGTGTTTAGAGAAACCTGAAGAATAAACATTGCTACAATATTGATCATTCTGATATAAATACACGAGCTTGAACCTTCTACGTTGGTTTCTTAAAAAATGCAAAGTAAACATTCCACTAACTAAGAAATAAATTTTAAGAATAGAAGAGCATTTCAATAAGATCTTACAACAAACTGAGGAACTTACCGCAAGTTCTTTTGGTATACAAATATAAATACATTCACATATGCAGTAGTAGCAGAGAATGCATTCGTCATGCAATCCTACTAAGCAGATGAATTTGTCTCTGGCAAAGGCATATCTTTAATTCAGATCTTTTTCAAACATCACGTATGTAAAAAAAAAATGCTGCAACTACATCAATTCTCCGGTATAGTTACCACATATACTACACATTTCTGGCTTTCCAAGAAATGTTAATAAAGCGTAGGCGTCCTGCCCACATGTACATTGCCGGGTAATTGGATTAGGCTTAATTGCATTTTCCTTACACTCTTTCTTTCCTCCTAGTAGTATCTTATTTGAGTTTTGATTACAAATCCGTTTAACTATCCGCAAAAAGATAATCGCGTCGTTCCCTGTAAGTAATAAAACTATAAAAATCACCATAACAGAAGTGAAAGAAAAAATTGTCTAAAGCAAGATTAAAATTTCCTCTGCTCCAGTTCAAGCAGAGGCACATGCAAACGCAAGTATACAAAACCCCACCCCGAGTATTGATGAGCTCAAAATAGAATCACGAAGAAGGCAGAGGGTTACCCCTAAAACATTCCAACGTGTGCGAGAAGAGCGCAATAGATTATTGTATATTGATACCGCTTCTATGATTTCAACACATCATGTTGAGATTTTTACACGTCCCTGCCAGCAAGTGGTTTTCTAACACAACAACTGCCCTTAAGGTGGTTGAATAAAATCTCTCAACTGTGACATAGAGTTACTTCTTTCAAGGATGCATTTTATTTTAAATGTTCCGAATAAAGCAACGATTCTTGAACTGTAGGAAACAGTTACGAGTGTAGTTAAGTATATCTAAGAAAGCTCCTCTTTTTCAGGGGAGTAAGCTTTACATCAAAACAGACGCTTACGTACATACATATACCTTGAGATCTAAAGCAGATTGCGTCGAGTTGTCTCTGAAACAAATCTTTTCATGTCATAGAAATAGGCTCCGTTTTCCGAACTCTCCACACTATTTCCGGTCCTTTTTGTCCAATAAGACGTGTTCGTCGCGAAATGTGAAAACTCGGAAGGGTTTTTGCCGGGCTTTTCCTCTTTTCGCAATATTCAGAAAGTTTCTCTCGATGTCAAGTTCACCTTGACTACTATGTAGATGCCAGTGGGAGGTGAAGGGACGGAGAGGCTTCGCACTTGTAAGTACACACTGCCACATACAAGGAAGTATGGGTTCGAATCGCTGCCTTGATCGTTTGAACTTGAAGGAGAACCGCAGGAAAAACAGAACAACTATTAGGTAGTCGGGTACAGGTATAGTATTTGCGATGGAAATGGCATTGTCGGAATTCCGACTATGCATGCACTGTATACATGGTCGCACGTATTTAAATCTTATGCGTTCGTAGGAGAGATATTCGTTCATTACTCCGGCCATTTTACAACCTGCCGTCCATGCATATGGGCTTCCAAAAGTGGAAGATCCACCGTCTGGGCCGGATATGCTCCAAGTATTATTAGAGTTTGTTAAAAGGTGGTACGGATTGGCAAGTTAGCGTGCGGTAGTGGGCGTGGGTAGGGTAATTTTGAACTCGTATTCGATCTCGACGGTACCGGGGGGCAAAGAGAGTTCAAAGCGCCAGTACGTTGCACGCTGCCACGGCAAATAAGTACGCGAGATGGCACGCCCAAGGTGTAACGTTTCCTTCGAATGTGAATAAATGTCTCAAGCATTTGCCTGGATTAGAATATGAGAATCCCGCATATTTATTGCACGAATATGCAATAGGAATTGCTAATTCGTGATAGGTTTGAATGTAGAAAATATTGTAAGAGTAAACGTCATGTATTGAATTTAAGACAAATAGATTAGTTAGTAGACCGCAATAACGAACCCAGAGCAGAGAAATAGAATAGGATGATTAGATTGGAGAGGTGGAAGACTGTACAAATATTTGGAAGCTGATAAACGATAACCACAAAAAAAGCAGAAGTAGAACAAAACATACAAGCTGGACATCAACGTTTACCAGATACAAAGTACTTATTAAAAAATAGCAATATAAGTAAGCGAACTTAAAAAAACACGGGGGGGGGGAAAGATATACAAATCCGCAGATACGACCATTGTTTCATATGCAGCAAGAACGATGTGTCTAACAAAGAATGAAGAGGAAAGATTCAAATCTGGGAAGAAAATTATTAGAAAATACTGCCCTCATAAAAATAAACTGAATAGGACTACAGAAGATTATATAAATAAAGAATTGAAGAAATTTGAAGGACAACACATATTAAATGATGAAAGCAGCAGATAAGATGGTTTGGTACGTAAACGAAGGTAGTGTGGCGCAACATTCAAAATTATCACGGAATGGAAACCCACAGGAAGTAGCACAGAAGGCATACCAAGAATAGATGGAGGACCAAGTGATGGAGGACCTTGATATGATGTGAGTGAAGGATGGAAGAAATAATAGTAAAAGCTCCGATCATCACAGATACCCTGTAAGGATGATATGGAAGAAATGGAATGACTAACATCGTAATGAGATTCCAGAATTCTTTTAAAAGAGTTTCTAGGCAATTCCGGGGGAAAAGGACATGTATAGCCTTATAACACAAACTGCGCTGAAAGCCAGTGGCTGACGCATAAGAGTTTTACCAAATAAACACTGCCGGACAATTCTGTATAAGCGTCATTATAACTGCGATCGAAAGCCGATCTGTTGTGTTATGCATCTTACGCTGTCGATACATATCGTATTCTACGTTTGTTTTGAAAATGTTTTCCTACGTCGCGAAAACGACCAAAGTTGGACACATAGAGAATTTTTATTGCGAAATTGCCTGATTTAAGTGTGATGCTAAAAATTTATTGGGTAGTGTGTAGAATAATTTAATGTGTTGGTTCGAAAAGTTGATTGTCTGCGGTACGTACCATAGTTCAGGGCATGTATTCAAAAAAATTCCAAAACGAGATTATGACAAATTTAAATTCATTTATGTTTATTTTTTATTGCAGGTAATTTACCATTTCATTTACTAAGTAATAAAGTCATAACGTCTCGTTTTTGGAATGATTATTCGTACTTTAAGTTACCAAGCGATGGAATACAATTACAGAAGTTGTGCGTCTACTGCGTGAGCTGTCGAGAAAGAATTACATCGGAGTTGCAAGATAAAAACTGTGGTTATGTGTGGAAAGAAAATCACAGATCGTAAAAAACAGTCTGTGGTTAATGTATGTTACGCACTGGAACCACATCGACCGTCACTCTCAATTTTACTAGCTTCCATACGAAGACAACAATGCACGGCCGAAGTATTTCAATGTTGGTGTTAATACCTGGAAAAGTTTGAACTTTCAACAATCACGTTGATGTTATGAGTGATGGTGCCGGCAAACATGCTTGCTGTAGGTTCGATCTCTAAACATTGTGCTAACTTGTTGCATATTACTGGTAAAAATTCATACTCTCATTCTCATCGCAGAATATTATTAGAAAATGTTTATCCCGAGGTAGATGCTCTAATGCACATACAAAAGTTGTGTTTTTGTAAATCCCCAAACGATATTTCGGGAATTTCATAGACTCTGCTCCGGTATTCCTGAAACCACCACCACACCAGCTATTCTTACTCGTGGGGAACATGTGTTGGAGGCTGCATTTTATTATCTTAAATACTTTGACGAATATAAAAGAACGGATTTTAGAATTCGACCCCAAAGGACTGCTGGTTGTCAAGTAGCCGCTTGAAATTTCAGAATAATCAAGTTTAAAACAGATTTGGAAATTATTCAGAACAATTTACGTTGACTATCGCGATTCGATAGAAAACTACAAAATTCTACGGTGTCCGTTAGTTGAGTCTTTGCAAATAGTGGCAACTGTTCACGGCACAGCTATGCGCGATAAAGACGCAGAAATGTTTGTGAAAGTGTTTTAGATAAGACTCTGATTGGCACATAAGACAAATTTGTGAAGGTGCGGTCAACAGAACCGTTTAAGTTATTTGAAAGATTATTTTCACTTACGCAAATATTACGTCACTATATGTAGAACGTTCAAAGTTTTCGGCATACAACACACTTTTCTGAGCCGCACTCACTTTGCCGAACAACTTTGAAAGATATCTAATGTTACAAATATTAAATAGACTTATCCACTTGATTTCACGGAGGACTCAGTATAACGATAAGTGTTTGAGCACGTATCACATTTAATTTATTTTGTTTAAACTTTTAATGCGTCCGCCACTGGCTTTTCAGCGCAATTGAGTTGCCGACTTATATTATATATATAAAATATATATATATATTAATATATAGATCATATATAGTCCTTTAAGATTGTGCAATGGTAAAATTAATAAAGTGAGTAAAACTTATAAGCTTAAATTGAGAGATACGCAGAATATCTACATGCTAATACCTAACTTCAATTAGTACATTTGTACTGCCACAATAGCGTTAGTGGCCTCAATTCAATTGGCAAGATAACGTAATATTGCCATACACATCACCGCCTTCATTGCATCTGCCCTCCAGCGACGAGTTTATGGCCGTATATGCGCTACCCTAAGTACAAGCATAAAGTCGACTTTCAAACTCTGTGCATATCTCGTAATCAACGATGCAGTATGACCCGCATATGTAATACGTATACACGGCGTGTGCAGTGCATACACACTAACACACGTGTAATTAATTTATACTCTAGACAATGACCAAAGGTTCATTTAGCTTGTGCCCATAGAGCGGTCGACAAAGTTCGAGGGCGCGGCGCTACTATAGCTGCATAGAGAAAACGCTGCACCGTCGGCATCGTAAGCATGAATAGATATGACCGATATACATAGTTTTTGTTATAAAACGTGGCTTACGAAGCGGCTGCTAAATATGCTTGTATTGAAACAATGATTCGCTACAGCTTACGTTGTGTAATACAGCAAATCATCAAATTTTTGAATTCAACATTGTTTACATTATAGGCGTTATTGGTTTAATTTAATCTATTTAATAAAATTTTGATTGAAGTTATAATCCCGCATGGCTAAGGCAAATTAATATAAATAATATATACTAATAATATAATAATAATAATAATAATAATCAAGCTTTATTGATGTCACATAAGAAAGACAATGATGTGAAAACGAAAGCATTCGGTATACATCAAAGGCGAAGTTCAGCTAACCCTGTTGGACTTCCATGAAAAGAGAGAGAAATAGGCACACTTAAAAAAACACTTAACAAATAGCGTTAAGAATTGACAGATGCGCAAATCTAACTCGTATATAAAAAGATCTATCTAAAGATAAGAAAGGAGTATATAGCAAAAAAAAAAACAAAGAGATTGTGTCCGCTCATGATTGTGAAAGGAATGAGGGGACAGAGGCTTCAGATTAGGATAATAGTTATATATTGTAGTAATCCTTAAGAAAAGAACTCTTAAAGAGTATGTAGAGTCCGTTGCAGGCTCCTAGAAACGGGTTTTTAAAACGAAAGGGTGTCCATATATATCTCAAATTCCTAATATCTCGACAACCGAATATGGATATTACTTATCTGAATGGGCAAATTATCTAGCCTAATATCAGTTTTCTCCTCCCAGAAAAGACAAGGGCAGCAAACTTCTGTGGATTCGAACAGAGAATGTTGTTTAGAGTACTCAGCAAGCCTGTTAAGACCATAGTTGAAGGCAAGTCTATCTGGAGCCACAAAGGGAAAAAAAAAAAAACAAAAAATTTTGGGTTAAACAAACAAACCCCTTTTTGGGGTACTTTAAAATCCATCAGCATAACAATGGCAACGACAATGTAAAAAGAACAAGTAGACAATGTTGAGGTGTACACATGTATAACAGAAGCAGACCCAAAATAGAGCTCTGAGGGACACCGTAAGTAACTCCCCGAATTCTGAGATATGTTGACCCTAATTTAACAGCCTGATGTCGACCGGAAGTGTAAACTGCGGAAAGTTCAGACAGTTAATAGTGTCAAGTGCTCTACTGACATCTAAAAAACCTAGATGGGGACATACCTTATCCAAGGAAATGAATATAGCCTGTGACACTAACAGAGCGGTAGCACAACTGGGTAAAAATGGAATCCAGGACTGCCAATTGGGAAGAACATTGTTGTTTAAAAGAAAATGTCTTAGTTGACGTTCCATAATCCTTTCCAGGACTTTAGAAAGGGTGGAAAGAATGGTGATTGGGAGAGCATCTTTAGGAGTAGCAGATGTAGTAACCTTGGGCTCAGGAATAACAATAGCCTTCTTCTAGACAGTCGGAAAGATAGAATTACTCAAGCAATGATTTATAACGTGAGTTAAAAAAGGAAGAATATGTAAAATTTGATGGAGTTCATGTTCTGTAATCAAATTGAAACGAAAGGCTAGATCATTATGTAAGGTGTTAGTGCCATAAAATGTCTTAATGGTTATATTACCGTAAACTGAAATAGGTAAATTGAGGAAAAAGTTGTTTAGCATGGTGCAGTCGGACAATTGCGCAAGCAAAGTTTTGGATCTTGATTCAACTACTTCGAAACCACGCAAATTTCGCCAGACGGATCGCGCATCACCAGTTGCAAGAGCAGCATAAATCGTATAGTGTACTCAGCGTGGTCACACGGAGGATGTGAAATTCCCTCTGGCGGATATAAGTTCTTCTTCGGAAGCCTCCTTTCCCCCCGAGCCACCGATTTTCGAGGTGTGCTTATGAAATATTTATTTTAAATCCAGACAACGACAAACGTGGTGGAACGATGAAGTTAATCCTCTTTAATTCATTTTCCTATTTTCGTAACTCTTCAAAATTAATGAAAATTGTTCTTATAACAAGTAACACTATAAATACAGAGGTATTTCTAGCAGGGTTTCGTAAAAATATCTATCATAAAGTTATTAAGTAGAGCGTCTGTGAAATTCAGTATTGTTTAGATGTCGATGCTATTCTGTTTCACAGAATAGAATGAATTGATCATCCAGTCGCGCCAATACTTTATGCTACTTTAAAATAAATAACTTTATTTATTGGAAATTCAACATTAAATTATATTTGGAAAGTATCATCAAAATTTGCTGTGGAAAAAACCATCGCTATCGCGATTAAAATAATACAGTGAAGGGATGCCAATTAATTTGATTACATTTGGTCAAGCTTTCATTGAGACAACTCGTATTTAGAGTGTGTTCCAAGTTTCAAAGTGTGTAATATTCAAATCATTGTAAAACTTCAAGGCAGAAGTGAAGGTTGGAGTTTGAAAATTGGCAGTTCTCCATGAATTCCATATAAACGTAAAGTTTATATTTTGCATTTTTCCGTTTCAATTTCCGTTAATTTGATTTGCTAATATGAAAATTCGTTTAAAATTGCCGAAAGAGTGTGTAAGAACACTCCCAAAACCCACAGTTCGTTTAAAAATTTAATAATATAAAAAATTTCCCAAATTCCTTAAATTTTTCCCCTAAATTTAATTATCTACAAATTTTATTATACTTCTCTTTGAAAAAAAATTTATTTTGTAGAGTTTTTTTTTACGGGGCCTGTGCCATCGAAAAATTATAAAAAACCCCCTCCCTAGTAAAATTAAAATTTTTGGTACTTACATTTATTCTATTTTTTTATTTTTAATTTTTTTTATCTTTTCTCTAGTCCCCCTTTAAAATAGATACTTACACATGTGTATAGGGAAATTTCCCCTTTTTTTAAATAATTGTATTCGAGCAGGGACACCCCCTTTTCAAAGTGGTTCGGTTTTTGGGTCCGAGGGAAAATAGCAATTTAAAAAACGGATGTCAGCGTGTTCGTAAACCCTCTCTGCGGTGACTTCGTAAGGGCGGGAACCCCCCCAAACCCCCCCAAAAAATTCCCCTTCGCCCACATTCGGACCCCAAATAAAAAAAACGAAGCAGGGGGGAAACTATTTTCAGAAAAAGGGTGGGGGATTTTTTATTTTTGCCCGATGCCGGAGTAGGGCGCCCGGCATTAAGGTCAGAGATGGTTTTTCGTATTCACGCTTTTTTTACCGCGGTATAGGGGCGACCCCTCCGACGATCTTTAAAATTTACATCGTTCTATGCCCCCGCTGAGGCGGACCAGGGGGAAAATGAAGTATTAGCCCCCCGTCGGATAGGGGGACTACGTTTTAAATGGGAATAATAAAGGGGGGGGCAATTAAAAAAATTGGGAAAACGGTCCCTTTTTTTAGGAGAAAGGATGGAACGTTTGGAGGGACAAACGCGATCGAAAATTTACCAGTGGGGAGACATGGCTATACCACAATCGCCCAAAAACGTTTAATGGGGGTTGGTCTTGTTTGCACTTCGGGTTCGATTTTTATTTTCCAACTAGACAAAAATTCGGTTTAGTTTTAGCGATGAGGAATGCTAACATCCATCGATTAAGTTTTACCCAAAGGGAAAATCCCTTCATACGAATCCCAAGTACATTTTATAATACTCCCTTCCGCGCGTACAGAGCGGGTTTTCAGGTGCTTTCGGGAATCGCAGCTTTAACCAAAAAAAGCAGAGATAGTTTGGTAATTATGAATTATTGGGAAAATTTTTTGGGTTATCGAGTTCTATAACCCAATTTTTACATTTCATTTGATGGTTTACGTTTCTTCAAGGTTTATTTTTAACGAAAACATTGCCCAAAACCCAAATCTCAACGGCCTTTCCTATATTATTTGCCATTGGGTTTTGACCCAAAGGGTTTTCTCAGTTATCCCGCTTTTTAATTTTTCCTCGTTTTGTCTTATTTTTATCCTCTTAAAAATCTCAACCCCTTTTGGCATTCCCTCGTGATTTGATTTTTTCTGTCTTTATCCACGTCTAAAACTTTTGGGATTTTATTGTGGTCTTATTATTTTCTTCCTTTTTAAATTTTTTATCTTTTTTGGGTATCTCCTTTTTTCCCAGAAATTTTTTTTCTCATTTTTCTAAAACCATTTTTCCCGTTTTTTTCTTTTAATTTTTTTCCCTTGCTTTTTTTTTTTCCCATCATTTTGTATTATTTTTTCCTAAATTTTTGTAGTTGTCCCCCCGTTCTATTTTTTAAACTTTTACCTGATTTTAGGGCCTTTTCTTTTTTCCGCGATTATCATTGATTTGGTTTTTTCGGTTTTAAAGATTTCTGGGTTTCCTTTGAAGTCATCTTCTGTTTCCGCAGTATTGCTAATCATCTGCAAATGCCCTTTTTCACACAAGTAGGTCTTTTCCTTTTTCAGTGGCCCTTTTTTTAAGGGGTTTCTTGTTTTTGGCTGTTTTTTTTGCTTATCAGAACAATCGAGAATAGCACATATCCTTTTTTTCACCTCTATCTTTTGGTTTAAACCTCTTTCGATTTTTCGTTGTTGGTTTTTACTATTTTTGTGTTTTTCCCTATACATTTTTTTTATTATTTCGATTTTTCTTTTACTTTTTTCCTTTTTTTTCTAGGGTTTTCCCAAAATCTTCTTTTTACTCGTTTTAAAACGCTTTTTCAAAGTTTTAAAAAAGATATGAAATTTCCTTTTTCCCCTGTTTATATTTTCTCATTTGGCTTGCCTTATCGCAAATATAAGTTTGTGTGCTTTTTTCTTTTCCAAAAACCCACAGGGGTTTTTCTTCTATACTACTTTCGATTATTTTTCTTATTTTTTGCTCAATTAGCTGCTAATATTTTTAAAAAGAAATATTCCAAATATTTTTTTTGGAACTTCCCCTTTTGGGTCGTTGCCCTACCACGTCAAGTTGGGTGTGGGTAAGGGGTGGCCCCAAAAACATTCCGCTAAAAAGGGGGTCCACCAGGGCCCAGTCTGGCTCTACCCAAACAGAAAAACTTTTGGTAAAACCATCGGGAAACCCAAACTAGAACAAAATAGGATGTAATTAAGGGGGAATTTGACGAAATACTTTCGAAAAGGGGATGTCAGAATTTGAAATTTCAGATAAAAAATTACCAAAAGGTGGGAAAACAGCATGACTGCCAAAACTGAGTACAATTTTTAAAGAAATAAATTGCTAATTCCAACAATTTTTGACATCCCTTTTTTTCCCCAAATTTCTGAGGGAAGTAATGAAATTTATGGGCCTTTGATTTATGTATATGCTGCATTTCAGCTACCATTTTTTTTTCCCTTTTTTAACGGGGCCCTTTTTTTTTTTTTTTTTTTAAAAAGAACTTATGGAAAAGTTTAAATGTTTAAACGAGCTCTCTACGCATTCACTTTTTTTTCATTTTTATATATAAGTCATCACTTTGAGACGGGTTTTTGGCAAAAAAAGCCTTTTGTTTAGATTCAAAAGGGAAATTAAAAAAAATACAAAAAATTTTTATGTTTCTCGACAAATCAAAACGATTTTAGCTATGTTTTAATTTTTCCTAGTTGGGCCCATTTGGACTTTTAAACAAACCTAAATCGGGTTTTCGCCCCATTTTGTCCTACAAAACATATTTATTTGGTTAAAAGTTTTTTTTTTTTTTAAAAATTTTAAATTTAAAAATGGTTTTTTCCCCAGCTGCATCTTTTTTAAATGTAAAAATTTAGTTTACAGCTAAAATTTTCTAAAATATAAAAACGATGGGTTTTTTCCCCTTCTATTGTGTGGGGGCAAAAATTTTGGGTTTGCCTTTCCGTAAAAAAATTTTTATTACTACCCATTGAAGATTTTATTCAATTTTCGGGTTATCGCTCTTTGGGGCATTTTTGCCCCCCAAAGTTTTTTTTTTTTACGGGAATCCCATCGGGGTTGTTTACGCCCCGTAATTAAACCTATAAAGCAAAAATTTTTCTCCCTGTTTAAAGTGATTAAGGGAAAACACGATGCCCAAATTATGTTTTTTTTCAAGGGGCATCTTGATATTCAGTTTAGTTTTATATTTATTCTCTTAATGTTTCTCTGGCCGTATATGTGTGTGTTTTCCCATAAACGGGGGGGACTATTGACGAAACAAATATATAGTGAAAAACGTACTTTGAAATTTTTATTTAATCGTAGCTTGCAACGAATATTTTTCCCGGTTTGTTTTTTTTGTTTGGGTTTTTGCTTGTTTAAAATTTCTCAGGTATTGTGTATTTTTCCCTCCCACAACAAAAGCCAAAAAACCAAGGAATCCAAAATAGCCCGAATAAAGTTCAAAAAAAGGCGAAGGCAAAAGGGGGCCAAAATTTTTTTTTTTTCCCGTTTTCAGCTGAAAACCCCAAACAAAAAGTGAAGAGTTGTTTGTAAAACATGCGGAAGGAAAGGTTTTAAAAGGGGTTTTTGTTTTTCTTTTCCTTTAAATTGCTTTTAAAAAAAATTATTGTAGTTAACTTGCAAAAAAAAAAAATCATTAGGCAACATGCTACTGCCCTGGACATAAGGGGGGAAAATTTGGGAAAAACCCTTTAGGACCCCAAAAGTTAATAGGGCACCCCCAAAAATTTTAAAAGAAATCGACGTTTTTTGAGAGAACAACATATGTAACCCAAAAAGTTTCAATGAGGTAATTAATATAATAAATAATAAATTTAAAAAAAGTATTTTTTTACTGGAGTCATTAAGATTTGTTTACACCTATAATATTTTTTTTAATTTTTTTAAGGGCTTTAATAGTATTCCGAAAAGAAGTTGGGAACCAAAGAAAATTTGGATATTTAGATGAGAAAGACTGATCTTAAAAGGGCGTATTATGGGAAAAAATGATTGTGGGTAAGCTTTTTTCTGAAACACCCGGGGGAAAAAAGTATTTTCTGGTTAACAAGCAACTTTTAAAAAAACAAATTGCAATTTCAAAGGCAAGATTCGTGAAAAAAAACTTTAGGGAAAAATATATTATGCAAAAAAACTTACTTTAATAATATTGTAAATTTTAAAGCAGATATTCAAGTTTAAAAGGAAAAATCTCGTATTTTAGGGATTTTGTGGCCAAAAAAGTTGAAATTAAGTACGAAAAGTCAAGCTTTTAGTCACGGATGGGCTTCTTATATTGCCCCCAAATGTGGTACAAAAATTTTAAGATTTTTTTTAAAAAAATCTTTAATCATTTAACAGTTTTGCCCCATGGACCCCCAATTTTGGGGTGTGAAGGACTAAAAGTCAATATGCTAATGTTAATGGGGTTTTAATTTTTAAAAAATCAAGAGAGTCTTTTTTAAAAACTCCCTGCGTTGGCAGTGTATAAAAAAAATCTGCCAGATCTCCCTTTACCCCCGAACCTGTCTTGACACGTTGGGGAAAATTGGTTTGAGGGGGGTAGTTTTTTATGCTAATAATTTCGAAGCAAAAAAAATCCCCGTTAAAATACTTTTTTAGAAAAATTTTAAAAAAGGGTTGTTTTATTTAAGGCCCCCCCCCTTTATTTTTTTAAGGTTTTTATTTAAAAAAATTTTACAAAGATTTAAACTAAGGATTTTGCAAGCGCAAGATCTTTTCCCAAACAAAAAGTCCAAAAAAAGGGCCCTTTTTAAATCAAGTCGCCCTTGTAAATTAAACTATTGATAACTTTAAAAGATTTTTTTGGGAAACCCCTTTGGGCCTTTCCCCTTAAGATTTTGTTTCCCCCGTAAGGAAAAATGCGAAGCAGCCTCAGGGGAATTTCCCCCGGAAAAATTTGGGAAAATAATTTTGTCCAAAAATTTAAAAACCCAAATGATTTTGAAAAAAACCCGGTTTCCCCAAAAAGGTTAAAGGTTTTCTGAGCCCACTCAGTGGCGAAGCAGTGAAGCTACCGCAATACCACAACTGACTGGTCCTTTTTTAAGTTTTGTCCTTTAAACCTCCTGTGGGGTAGAACGTTCATTTTCTTTGTACAAAATGCTGTTTTCCGAAGAAAAAACAAAATTTTTCTAACGACAACTTGGAAAAAAAAAAAAATCTTGTGTGCTACGCAAAAACCCCGGGAAAATTTTAGGGGCATGTTACACGGCGATTAATGAATTTATTTTTTATTTTTTAAAACCCAAAGGGAAACTACATATTTTAGTTATTAGTTTAAAATTTTTATGTTTTATTTCTTTTATGGCTGAAATGTACCTAAAATTACATTAAATATCGTCTTCTTATTCATGTTTCTTAAAAATAAAATGATTTTCGTGTTTACCGTTTTTTTTAAGTATTGCCTGAAGACTGAGCAAGACTGAACTGGTTCAGTCTTGCTGCTGATGATGATAGCATGGCTATCGAAACGTGCGTCCAGTACGAATTAAGTGTTGTGGTAAGGGTTTTAGTGAACTGTTTTAGCAATACGTTTCTGTTTGTTTATTTAATATTTCAGGTTTTTGCAAAAGGCTTTATATTCTTCTTTACTGACGAGTTTGTTTAGCATGTCTTCATACCTTTGCTTTTTTAGTTGACAATTTTGTTTAATTTCATTAGTTAGCCAGGTATTCGTGCTACAATTTGATTTATGTTTAGCAGTTTTTGTCGGACATGTGATATATATTGCATCATTAAGTATTTGTAAAAATACTATACTCATATTGGAATCTGCTTCTGTAAAAAGAAGTTGGAAACTGATCCGTTGTTTGTCGCAAAATTATGTTGAGCAATAATACTCATTTTTAGCTTAACGGATTCGTCAATAAACAAAATTGCCGCATATGTATTGGAACCAATCCACGAGAGACCCTACAAACTCCATTACATACAGGAAAATGCACTGTTTGTTGGGGTTTATACGCCGGTGGCTTTATCGGCCCTTATTTCTTCAAAAACGAGGCCGGGGTTCGCGTTACTGTCAATAGAGATCGTTACCGCACCATGATTAATGGTTTTTTTATCTGAAAATATGGAGGACGAAATGTGGTTTCAATAGGATGGCGCTACGTACCGTACGGTGACGGCAACCATCGACTTATTGAAAACAAAATTTAACGATAAGTTAATTTTCGAGGAATGGATCTGTCAATTGGCCCCCAAGGCCCTGCGATTTGGCACCTCTCAATTTTTTCCTATGGTGCTACATGAAATCACTGGCTTATGTCAATAAACCTGCAACAATTGGAAGCCTTGGATGCCAACATTGTTCGTGTTATTCGTAACATACGGCCAGCGGTGCTCGAAAGATTGATCTAACATTTGGACGTCCAGAATACCGTAAAGAATAACCGCGGTGACCATATGCTCGAAATCATTTTCAAATGTTAATGCCGTTAATAAACGTTTCGAATCATACCAAAAATTTGATTAGATTTTAATTTTTCATATCATTTTTTATAATTTTAAGTTCTATCGGGCTTAAAAAAACGCCCATTGTCTCTCAAACTGTTTCTCCATTTTGTACCACTAATAAACCGCCTTTCATCCATTGCAGGAAGCATTCGTTAGTGTAAAATTGTAATATATATCAAATTTAACAAACCTTGCGGAGTCGCTACGGTTAATGTATTCTCTGATCATTTGTTTTTGTTGTTTACTGCTTCTAGCAAGTACAAGTGTATGGGTGTGCATTGTAGTCGCGCACGTTATTCCGGTAATAGATGAACTTGTTTACGGAATCGCAACGTTACGTTCCAGGAAAGCCGTTCTCGTGAAGAAGAAAGTTCCGACTAGTGTCAATTTATCAAAACTATCCGGTAACAGTTTAAGTGCATAACTACCTGAATGCAAGGAACTGTAGCGTAGATGGCGCATTACGTCGAATGCTGGAAATTGTATAGGGTGATATGATTAATTAGTGAAGGCGACGTATGCTAAGCTAGTAAGTTACTATGTAGTTTGCCGCGGAAGAGTTGTATTATGATGAAATTTAATTGAGGTGTGAAGTTTATTTATTTCTTGATGCCAGGTATTCTTTGTTTAGATATGCATAATTTTTCCCACAAAATGGCGGTTAACAATCTTTGCAGTTAATGATAATTAAGGTTCGATGAACGAGTGCAACGCCAGAGGCGTATCGCGCAAAACTAGGTACGTAAGATACAGTATTATTACAAAATAATATATTACTTTTTATTGACGTCTTGATGTCCACTGCGACGAAGTACTTCTGCTCCAAGACGTCAAGATGTCAATAAAAGGTAAAAATATATTATTTTTTAATAATACTGTATCTTACGTACCTACTTTTGTGCGATACGCCTTTGACGTTGCACTCGTTTGTCGAACCTAATGATAGTCTGGGCAAACAGCGGGAACAGTCAGTGTAGTAGATATATTGTGCGGGGTCGACGATTATTTATTTCACGCGTTCACAGCGTCAGTACTAAATCGATGCCGTATGCGAGTAGTTCTGTATATGTAGGCTGTCGTAACTTATTCGTAATTGTACGCTTATGTTTCTTTAAAAATGTCGCAGTTAGGTACGTCGCGGAAACGACCAATGGCAGACACAGTTAAAAACGTTATAGTGGACATGCCGGACTTAATTTTTGATGGCGCTAAAACTCAATGTCTAGTTTGTAAAATCCCTTTATTGCGTTGGTCCAGAAGCCATTGTCAACGTCACATCGCAAGCAAATTTACATTGATTTATGTGTTACTCTATTTTATGTAATCTATCGTTTCGTTTACTAGACAAAGAAGCATATGTCTCCTTCTGGAATAAATATGCGGACTGTAAATTACCTAGTCGGACATCGATACGAAATGTAGTGCCATTTGTTCGTGAAGATATAGAAAAAAGAATGAAAACGGAATTGAAAGATAAAAAACTGTGGTTGTGTGTGGACGAAACAACAGATCGTCCAAAACATTCTGTGGTTAATGTAATGGAACGTCAGCTTCCTTCTTACTTGCTTCCAAAAGAGTTATAAATTGTACTGCCGATGAGATTTTAAAGGTGGTGTTGAACTCATTGAACAAATTGAAGTTTCAACTAAGCAACTTTTATGTTTATGAGTGATGGTGCCGCAAACATGCGTTCTTTGGGCCGGTCTCTTAAAGAATACAGTGGTAACTTCTTACATGTAACATGTAAAATCCATATCTAAATCTTGTGGCACAAACGTTCCCACATGTTTTCCACTAGTAAATGCATTGATTGCTAGTACAATGGCAGTGTTTCTAAAGTCCCCGAAACGTGCCCGACTATTTCACAAACTGTGTCCTGATTACCTGAACGACCACAGCCGATTGTTACACGTTGGGGAACATGGTTGCAGGCTGCGTTTTACTACAACAAATATTTTGATCAAATAAAGAAGGTAGTTTTAAAATTCCATCCGACAAAAACTGCAGCAATCAAGAAAAGCCAGAAGTATTTCAAGATAGTCAGGTTGAAAGAGATTTACAAACTATTCACAACAATTACTTCGGACTAGCGGAGGGAGTAGAAAAATTATAAAATGTTTCGATGTCGCTAGTGGATTTTGTTCAAATTGTAAATGATATTCACGCACAGTTATGCGCTGTAGAAGGCGAAACAAATTGGTGTGTAATACGAAAATTTGAAAGTGTTTTAGAGAAAGACTCCGATTTTCTTATATATTTTAAATATGCAAATATAACATCGCTAGATGTCAAACGGTCGTTTTCGGCATTAGAAAACATTTATTCCGCACGTCGTACTCAGTTGACTGAAACAGCTGTGGAAACAATTTAATGATTCAAATATTTAACAGATTACCCAGTTGTGATTTCATGGAAGACTTTTAAAACGGTAAGTGTTTCAGCACGTTTTATAATTTATTTCTTACCCTCTATTTTATGTGTAAACGTTTATGCGCTTGCCACGCCTCTGGCTGTTATCGCATATTTGCCCAGGTTATTAATGATAATACAAGGTGCGGCAGTGGATCGGGCGATTTTGCACTACTGTGTTTTCAAGAACGGCTGAATAGAAGAAAGGTGAAAGTGTAAAGGTGGGTTCACATAGGGTAGCGTGAAATTATCCTTAGGATTAGCCGGAAATTATTTGCATTATTTTGCGGTAATTCTCAAATAATTTCGGGGTATAATGACAAGTGACATCGCGGTTTACTTTGTCGCATCATAACCTAGTTTATCTGTTAATGATGTCTTTCGTAATGGATGGAATGACACAGACGCGTTACATACGTGTGTTATTAACAGTTCTGCAATAATCATGACGAACAAATTTAAAAATAAATGTAAAAAAAGAAGAGATTAGCGGGTACTCCATCAACACTCAAAAGAAACAAGTAGACTAATATTTAAATTTGATTCAAGAAATCTTAAATCATGATTCTGATTCCTTTTTCTTATATGCAGGAATAGTTGTTGTTTATTTGAAAATTATTGCAAAATAGTACAAGTATACATACAGGAAAGTTGATGAACACGCAGATCAATAACACACAGACCGTATTATTCTCCCACTTACTACACCTACACCATATAAAAGCACAAACACACACTGCACCACCAGTCACTTGATAATAGCAACCGCCGAAACCGGTCGTGACACCACGTCTACGAAAATGTTTCTCCAAAACAGGAACCGACACTTCAATTACTTTACAACGAACAGGGAAACAACACCAGCGAAGAGGTTATATTTTTATAAAAGTTCTAAAGTATGAATAAGAATCTATGTTGTAAGTCAAAGGAGAAAATATATGTAAAGTTCCAGAAAATTTTAGGACGCCGCGCCGGGGTATGAGAATATCTAGGAAATGAAGGCAATCGTCCGATTCGATCTCCATGGTGAAGCGTATGGAATCATGTTGAGAATTTCAAAAACGATAGGAAATTGTTTAAAGATTCGTGTCCAGGAGCCAGATGACAAAGGTGTCATCAACGTACCAACAGTTTGGTTTAAAGCTGTAGATAATAGGGCTTGTTGTTCGACCCTTCCATAAAGATGATGGCGATGACAGGAAACAGAGGGGTTCCCATAGCTGCGCCTGAGACTTGCTCGTAGTATTTACCTCGAAACTGGAAATAGGTAGAAGAAGACAGCTTCAACCAAATATATAATGAATGAACCATCTTGTTTGTCAAATCCAGCAGTAGTTAATGACAGAAGACGCAGTAATTACGTAAGAAATTCGATGTTTCTGTCTCCAGATTTATATATTTTTCTGTGTTGATTTTGCTCATCAGCCAAATCTCTCACGTAATCAGCCTACAGAATGTTCGAACGTCGAACGCTAGACGGAAATAGATTGCGTTAAAGCGCTACACACGCGGACGCGAATATAAATAACGACGACGGAATCAATTATAATTTCTGTACATAACAACAGCGACGCTTGTACGATCCGCGTTTAATCCGTCGATGACATGTTTTCGGTCCGCTTACTACGATGGCCGTCGGCTGTGACGGTACATTTGTGTTACATTCATGTTAATCACGTGTTCTTGACATGCAGTCAATCAGACGTAACCAATTCGGTGATTTACATGCGAACGTCGACATTAGAAGGTTCCATTGTGCACACCGTGCGCATACACGTCCGAAACTATCAGCGCGATATGACGGTTGATGATGCGCCCTTTCGGTCCGCGTAAATGGATGGACACGTTGATAAACCGTTGAGATCGAAGCGTGAAAACTGGACTGAAGGGTATTAGATCCGAATTTGTACCAGCAGTGAGTTTGTTAACAAAGCTAAATAATTCTTATTGCCAATGCTGTCACCGGCATTGGCCTCATTTGAATTTCAAATTTTGTGGACCTGTTTATAAAGATTTTGTTATTTAAAACATGTATTAGTTGTAAAGGTAACAATTGTTGTATCTATAGGAGTTTTTCTAACTGCTTTAATCATACCTTGAAACTTTTGTGTATTAAACAGTTGCCTTATAGAAAATTTATGTCGGGGCAAGTCTGTTGTACGTTCTCAAAGCAATACTGTCCCAAAATTCGCAGACTACATCAAGCAAAGGATTTCAGTTATTTTTAAAGCTTGTCGAATTACATCATTTCGTTGTGTTTACGAATTTAGCTTATAAGTTGCGAATCTAATTCGAAAAATATTACGTACAGGACTCCCAATCTTCTAGAATTGTAGAATGTACCTACTGTGTACATGCTAGAAGGTCAAAATTTTAAAACAGTATAATAGCACCATAAGCTATATTCCAAAAATACACTCAGATGCAAAAAATCCGATCCATTAGAGTTTTCTTCGAAGAGAAAACATTTTTTGAAATGTAATATTAAGGTTGGTGATAAAATGTAACCCTGCAGTGAAGCAATTGAAAAATTACACTAATAAATGCCTTGGGTCTGACAGACCCACGTACATAAATTTAGTTTGAAATGATAATATATATCTAGGTGTTTATTTTCACATTTATTATTGTTTTTATTCTTTAAACTAATTAATCAAACTAAGATCTGTATAAACGATATATTTTAACTGAAGATATTAACAAATCTTAAAAATACATATTAAAATATAAAAAACTACAACTATTAAGTTGTATTTTATATAGACAGTCTACAAAATCTATTAATACATGGGCATATATAAAAGAATATTATATTGGCTGATTTTCGACATTATACTCAGGAAAATAAAGCGAGAATGTTCCATACAAATATAACCATGGCATTTTTCGCAGCTATGTTTTTCTATCTCTGCCTTATGTACTATGGTCCTAAATCCTTGCTGTAACGCTATTGCGAAATAAAGTAACAAAGTGAATAAACTATGCAAACTGATAAACAAAATTAGAAGCGCTACAGGATGGATATATTCGTGCACGAAAATATTACAATCTAAAAATACCTTATATAATATACAGCGTCCAAACCTAACCACGCATTGGGTTCTCGAAAGCTTCTCGAGCTTCTCAAGCAAGTTGTTCAGGGGCGAAACGGTGGGCTTGTTCACGCGCTTTTTAGGGCTAAACAAGGGGTTTGTTCCGAAAGAGAGAAAAAGATTAGAAACGAAATTCGATGAGAACACTTACGTGAACGGTACGACATCAGTATGTATGTATCTAGCTCGAAATATGAACACCCCATCGGGTGAATTTAACGACAGGAACCGATACGATACTTAATCAGGTAGGTGGGCCCTAAATCCCAAAAAGGTATTTCACAACGTGGCGGCAAACAAAATGGCTACTTGTACCTTCCGAAGTATACATACGTCCTCTCCATCACACAGCTTAAGTCATCCTCCCTGAAGTTTGCGCTAATATCACGTAGTCGAACAGGTGGAAGTGGGATATGAAAGATTTGGGTTCGGTATTTTACTTAGGGATTTCAAAATTAAGAATGCTTAATAAATATAATAAATCTTAATTTAACTCATGACAATAAAAATATGTATTCTACAAAGGGTTTGAAAATAAATAACCAAAAACATTATTTTCAACATCGGAATAAACATTAACTCGAACGTAAATCAAGGGGATCAACTTATACAGCTAGGCGCAGGATTTGCATCGTAACAGATACAGCTAAAGACAGGAATTTTACACCGTAACAAACTTTCATTGCCACGTGGGTCAAGATCTTTATTCGTCCTTCATCTTATTAATCGTTTTCCCTGTTTTAACGGTAAGCTTTCAATTTGTTTATATTGACATAGTAATTTTGGGGTTCGTTTATTTCTTTTTAGGGGTTCCACTCTTGGTACACTGTTTGTTACCTCGTTTGTAAAATTTTTGGTTATGGATATACCCGATTTTGACCTAACATTTTTGGATTACCTTTATTTCGGATTACGTGTGGCCTTACCTTTTTGATTTTTTTTATTATTCAAATCATCCCGCAACGTCTTCTCCCCCCTCCCCCCAATAATGTATTTTTTTTAGCCATCCTGGTGGTTCCTGTTTACCCCAATCATTTGACAGGTTTAATTCAAGCAGGTGGGCGCCTTGAAAATTATCCGTTACTTCTGCTGAGAGTAGTACTGAACCACTCCCTCGCCGACGAGCAGGCTGGCACTATTTATTAATTATTAAATTTACGGGGGAAAAGTTGTTTGTATCTTTTTGTTATTTGGGTTCTTTTTTATTTAATTCCTTTTGCAATTTCAAGGCGCTAGAGCGTAGCAAGACTCAATACCCGATATATATTCATCAATTGTTATTATCCCGGCATACATCTATTCCATATTATCGATGCGACATGAAAACATTTACCATCGCTTGGTTATGCTATTCGTCGTATTCCTCGTAATGCGACTAATTATTATCAAGATATTTCTACGCACTACCATTACATTCGCCGAGTAGATTTAATACATTCACAGCGTGCCCTATGTAAATACCCTAGTTATATGCATACATATTTGAATAGGGTCTACCGGCACTGGCGGTGTCTCGCGGCCGATAATGATCATTAGCATTAATGTCCTATTTCGACGTGATGTTTCCTTTTGACGTCCGTGCATCACCAACTAGTCAGTCGGTTATTTCGCCCACTTCGATGATATGGACCTATACCTTGGATACGAAGCCAATTCCTCCCCGCACATGTAAATACATATATGATTTATAAGCTTTGGTACCTTAATTAGATTCTGTAGTTGATCTAATTTAAAGCGACGCGACGTGGCGTGTGTACATATGTATGTACTAGCATGTGTACTCGCCAAGCCAATCAAATAATTGAGTTGAATCAAATAAGCTTAAATAGGATAAACTATGAAAGGGATGAATGCAAAATATCTTGGCACATAAATAAGTAGACATTATTCGAAGCAGAATTAGCAGTGTAGCTCTTTATAAACTCTGATTTGTGTTGAAAAAATTCTCTGTTTCACATCTAATAATTGTAAAATGTTTCCATAGTACAGAGTGAGTGTGAATTTTCGCTGTAGCTTTACCTATTATATTTTTTGACAAGTTCTACTACTCAGAAGATTAAACGTGAGAATAAAGCGATTGTGAACTTGTCAAAAAGAGGTGTAACTCCAATTAATTTATATAGCATTGAAGACATTAACAATTATAGTAGTCCTCAACCCAAGATGTTCGAAGTCATTTCCTTATCGGCCCAATTTCGTTTTAAGAGGGTGAAACCAGCCGTGAAATTTTACTTGATTTTCGGTTTTTTTGAAAATAATTCGATAATGGTTGGACCAAATACATCAAAGTTACATATCAAAACAATCGCCTCTTTGAGCTCTTTACATATGTGAAAGTAGCATAGTATTTCTATTTAAAAATTTGGTGGTGCCTCCCCCACCCTTCACGAATGAACCTATTCAAATGCCATATTGTGGATGTTATACAGCCCTTCAAGCAGTTTCAAAAACGTACTTTCAGTTTTTGTAAAATAATTATTAGAAAAGGATAAAACTAGCGATACGTCGCTTTGTGAATGTCAATGTCTGTGCAAAACAAAGATATGTTAAAGGTAATCTGCAGATATTGTGTGAATAATGTTTATCTTTGATGTGTACACGTATTTCGGATATCTCTATTACAGACTCGCAATCAATAATTTATGCAACGAGTTTATTAATTCTTTAAATTCGATGTATGAATTTGTAAATTGGTAATGATACTTATGAAGGCAGATATAGTGCGACGACAGCTGTACATACATATGATAACAATGATAAAGTATGACTATACTTATAATAAAGTAGAATAATCTTTAATGTGAGTAATAGTTAATATGTAATAGTTTAAAATTGTTGATTGTTTGGATAAAAATAGGTATATAAGAAAAAGTCACTTTTGTAACTTTTAATACTGTATCTGACTGTGAGAATTAGAGTAGTGGTTCAACAATGTAGTAAATGTAGTTCGATTACTAATACTGACATTTAATGTCGCAAATGATAATCGTCCAATAGTTTTCAACAATGAAGAAAGTGAAATGCACTTATAAAAGAATATATTAATAGATCTCGGGACGATACAACCTTTGAAGTAGATTTCGACGTAAGGGGGATTTACATTAGCAAGAGAAATCGCGCAAATTTTCTGTCAGACACTACCCTCGCTAGTGTAAAAATTCATTTCGAGCTGACTTCCCCAAAGTCGCGACATCTCTTGCCTACAAAAAAAATTTCAAGTGTAAACACGAAAACTGTCACTTCTGCGTTACTCGCCGTTACTATCGGATCTTTTCGAAATCGTCTCGATATTCTCTGCGAGTCTGTGATGGCTCCCGAAAGAAAGAAATGGGAAGATCAAGATATTAAAATTTTAATTTCATTGTACAAAGAAAATAATTTATTGTGGGATGTTAAATCTGTATCGTACCGCGATCGAATAAAAAAACAAGAATATTTAGAAGAAATAGCGGCAAAATTTGAAACAACAGTGGCAGAAGTAAGTCGAAAGCTGCATAATTTACGGAGACAATATATGCAAGAAGTTAAAAAAATCAAATCAAAAAAAAGTGGCGCAGGTATAGATGAAATATCTATGTCAAATTGGCCTTATTTTTCGGCATTACAATTTATAGGTAATTCAACAGATAATTCAGCAACAACAAGTAATTTAGTGAGTAAATAATTTATTTTTCTTTAAAAAAGCATTTTGTAGTTATGTAATTTAAATAAACTTATATTGCCTAGGTACTTCGCCATGTGGAGTCATAAAATATTCTTTAAATTCTTCACGAACTTCTTTCGCTAGCATTGAATAATTATGATTTACACCTCCTTGGAGTGGTAATAAATTCTGGGTAGGTATATCACCTTCATTTCGCCATCCACCATGTATAATATCATGCGATATTGCACTTTCTTTATCAAACGTTCCAGGAGGAGCATATATGGGCACAGAATCATTTCTTACCATCAGAAAATTATGTAAAGCGCATATTGCTAGTACTACTGCCTTAGCATTTTGTGGTTGTAACAGAATAGGCTTTCTTAAAACTCTAAATCTGTTGGCAAGAATACCGAAGCAGTTCTTTACTATTCTTCTAGATCTTGATAATCGGTAATTAAACACTCGATTAGGGCCAGGGTGATCTCTAAAGGGATATGGTTTTATAAGATATGGCTTCATAGCGAACGCATCATCGGCAACCACTACATACGGTACTGGCTTTGTTCTTCCGGGTAGTTCAGTAGGTTCTGGCAAATCAACATGATTATTCTCAAGTGCTGAAGACAAAGAACAATTGTTGAATACACCTCCATCGGAAATTCTATCATTGCAACCGATATCAACATAAATAAATTTGTAAGATGCATCTACTAAGCCCATCAGTACAATACTGTAGCTACCTTTGTAATTATAATAATTGCTCCCACTGTTAATAGGAGCTTGTATAACGATGTGTTTTTCGTCCAGAGCGCCAATGCAATGGGGAAAATTCCATCGATCTTGAAATTGTTTAGCATGTTGCAACCATTTTCAACTTTTTGTTGGTACCTGTAAAAAATACTTTATTACTGATTTTGTCCTTTATTTACTTACAGCAATTAGGAGAAATTAACGAATATTCTAAGGAGTTAGAAAAACATCCAGAAGAAATTATGATGGAACAGCCACATATTAAAAAGAAAATAAAGAAAGATAAGGAAATAATTGGGGAATCTGATATCCAGAAGACTCTACAAATTATACAGCAGCCTAATGATCATGAACAAATTTTTGCTGATTATGAGGCATCAGAATTAAGACAATTGAAAAATCCTGAAAATAAAAGAAAGTTGAGGCGTCTTATTAATCAGGCAATAATGCAAGTTTCTGATGCAGATTCGAACGAATTACTGTATTTGTTAGAATTAAGTTGAATGTTATACATTTATATTTTGTATTGTATAGGCACTGTGCTGCCATCTTAGAGAAGTTAGAAAGTTGAGTACTACAGATTAATATGTTTTATGTTTATGTATTTTTATGTATTATGGTGTTATAAGAAATATATTACTATTATTATTTCTGAAATTTCGAACAAAATATAAATTGAACAGATTTTATTACCTTTAGGTATTGCTCCTTTAATTCTTCATACAGTGCATTACATACTTCTGGAATGAATTTGCTCTTTGTACATGCTGGTATTCTGAATAAGTACATCAGTGAATTATATGAATCACCTGTAAGCAATATTATACCATTATAAAAGGACTACAATATTTTAAACTTACCGGTAGCTAAGAAGCGTAATGTAACAACTAAACGTTCACCAGCACTAATAGAAGCACGTAAATGAGTATCTTGTTTCTTAATTTTATTTCCCACCACCATTAAGAGGTTCTCTAAATCAACTGCGGATATACGAATAAAGCTTTTGAATTGCTGAGCATCTTGTAGTCTTAATTCTGTAAGCAGAATTTTGTAAGCTCCATAAGCTTCCCTTCTTAATATCCAATCTCTAACCCAGTATTTTCTTTTAATTTTCTTTTTATACTGTTGTGACGAGAGAATTAAAACTCCAGCGGCTTTGCGAATTATTTTTGATGACGGCATGTTGCAAAATAAACTGACACTTGCTAATTGAACTTGCAAGAAAGCTAACATCAAGTGTAAATACATACGCAAGTAACCTGCGAGAATATCCTGCGAGTTCACTTGCGCGACAGAAACTATAGCGATTTATTGCGGATAATGTAAATAGTAGCGGAAGTCGCTTGCGACAAATATTGCGCAAATAACTTGCCAGTGTATTTGTACCTTAACGCTAGAATTCTTGCAAGAATTTAGGCTACATTCTGTAGAACTTGTTGATGATATATATCCACCTTCACGGGAAGAAGTTTTAGAAGTTATACAATTTGAAGAAGAAGAATGTGCACCAGAAGAAGGAGATATTGTCGATTTAGAATATAGGACAAAAGCTGTTACCTTCTGGAAAATCTGGGAAAAAACGACGTTCATTGAAGCTGAAAAAACATAGATTTAAGAGAGTAAAGTCTTTACAACAATTATATAGGTAAGAAATTGCAGGCCAATTTTAAGACATTTTTGTATTCACAAATATTTTGCTTTTTAGATGGGAGGTATTAATACAAAAAGGAGGAACACATATATTACAAAATATGTCATAATATGTATTTTATATGTTAATTTGAATAAATTTTTCTACCACTTTTTATCTATATTTCTGTTTTGTAAAACATATCTATCTAAAAACATCAAAGTTTATGTTACATTCCCTCACAGAAATACTATATTATTTTCACATATGTAACAGAGCTCAAAAAGGCGACTATTTTGATATGTAACTTTGATGTATTTGGTTCTACCGTTATCGAATTATTTTCAAAAAACCGAAAATCAAGTAAAATTTCAGGGGTGGTTTCACCCTCTTAAAACAAAATTGGGCCCATAAGGAAAATGGCTTCGAACATCTTGGGATGAGGACTACTAGTCCATAAAGTTTAAATTCTTTTGGAATTAACGGGTTCGGGATGTTCCCTTGTCAGTAGTACTTCTAATGTCTAATCTGACCCGTTGCTGCGTGGTTTTCATTTACTTAATAAGTGAAATTATGATTGTGATGAGAAAGACGTTGGAAAGGCATTACACGTTGCCGTAGCGCTTGTGGCTGAACGTCGCGCTAATAACAGATTTTGTATATGGTATTTTTAATATTGCAGTATGTATGCCGCTCATCACATGTCCACATAATTTTCGCTGTGGTATCCAAAAACAATGTGTACTTGACATCAAAATAATGCCATAATACTGCGTAATATTGCACAGGATATGCGATTTTTGGTCTAAAACATGATCTCTTTACATGTGAGTCACACGTCTTTACCGAACCATATAAACCAAATTAAATCCTAATTCTTTACATTATCACACGAGAAACTACGAGAGTAAGTCAAATATTATCTACACTTTCGCCATAACAAGCTTTGAAGGTTATCGTAGAGGTGGCCGCTTGCGCATGCGTTGACTTGGGGCCTCTGTGGTAATGTGTACGGAATCTCATCACGATCGCGTCATTTATCTGCTAGCAACAACAGCATAAGCATGTCAGCTCCGCTATTAGTTTGCACCAAAGAGGAACAAGGAGCAGTGATCCGATTTTTGTGGTCAGAAGGTATTAACGGTACTGAAATTCGCCGGAGACCTTTGTCACTATACGAGGACAGTGCTTTACCTCGCAAAAGCGTTTATCGTGGATCGAAATGTTTCAAAGTGACCGCCCGAGCGTAACACAGAAAGAGGGAGCTGAACGGCCGTCAACCTCGACCACCGACGACAACATTCAGCAAGCTCGGGAGATGGTTACAGCAAATAGGCGAGTTACCATAGGTGAGGTTGTATCTTCTTTAAACATTATTCACGGTTCTGCCTATAAAATTATCCACGATGAACTCAAATTTCGTAAAGTGTGTGCGCGATGGGTACCACGAATGCTTACCACAGAAAACAAAACCAAACGTTTGGACATCTGCCAACGCTTACTGGATCGCTTCAACGCGGAAGGCGACGCATTTTTAAGCAGAATAGTGACCGTTGATGAAACGTGGGTTCATCACTACGAGCCCGAATCGAAACGCCAGAGTATGGAATGGAAACACCCAGGATCTCCTACCACAAAAAAATTCAAGACCTTGCCATCGGCTGGGAAGGTGATGCTAACCGAGTTTTGGGACGAAAAAGACCCTATACTGGACGACTACTTGGACAGGGGGACTCCCATAAATAGTCCGAGGCACAGTGATTTGTTGGCGAATAAGTTGAGACCAGCAATTCGAAACAAACGCCGTGGTCTACTCTCAAAGAAAGTTTTGTTGTTGCAAGACAACGCCCGTCCGCACACGGCCCATAACACCATAGAAACTATCAACAGGTTGGGCTTTGAGACCCTGGAATACCCTCCTTGCAGTCCTGATCTCGCTCCCTCAGACTTTCGTCTCTTTGGACCGCTCAAGGAAGCTTTGAGAGGTCGTCGATTTGCCTCAGACACAGACGTTCGGGATGCGATCCAAAAGTGGCTTCACGACCAACCGAAAACCTTCAGCCAGGAAGGCATACGGAAGCTGTGCATTGCTAAAGGTGGAGACTATATCGAAAAATAATGTATCTGTTGTACATCCATCTTTGTTGTAGAACTAAAAGTGTAAGTAATTTTTAACTTAGCCTCGTACTTCTAGATGTTCTTACTGCTTTTCAACTAATACAGTACATTACAATCACCTACTCATATTACACTTTACCATGTCCAATCCAACGGTATGCTATTACACTTTGTACGGTAATCCTAACGAGTAGTGGTAAAACAGAACAATTAGTGAGTAATTGCAAATGAAATCTGCAGTTAACGTTAACGACATGCTATCTCTCGCACGTATCCCTTCCTTTGTCTCACCCCCACTCTGACCCATCGTTGTATTGTTCGTTTGGGGTGTCCTCTATCCGCAGATATTGATTTATTAAGTCTTACTTAGCTAGTTCGCAACAGAATAAGCCATGCATGTGTCAAGCTAATGCTTCGAGTGATTAGTCCACCATTGATAGGGAATTTGCAGGTACGAGCGCGCGACAAAACAGATTCGAGCTGTCTGCTTTGGACAATGAGCGCGAAATACCAGTTTTGGGAAGGTCTTCGACGGGTTCCCACTCGCTAGGCGGGGATCCATCGCATTGGTGTACGTATGTGATCCTCTGTCTATGCATACGGTAGCTTATCGTTTTCTTGGGATTAATCATGTAATGGTGTTTGTACAATAAACTAATTTGGAACTACTAGATCGCAGCTAAACCCGATTGTCCAGTACTAGAAACAAAGACGCTGTGCGTTAAAAAATTAACAATGATAATTCACAGTTTTGATCCAATATTACAACTATTCAGAATTTTCACAATTCCGTTGATTACACTGGTCGGTGAGGCTTTAGTCATTTGTAACGAGTTATAGGTACAAGAAGTGCATGGTAACCATTCATAAGTAAAGCGAGATAATATCTCTGCGCGGCATAGGGATGCGTTTCCTTCAGTAAATGCAATACCAAAAAATAAGTAATAAATCGAATAATAATAACAGAACCAATCAAGAATTATAATATCTGAAAAGTTGTGAAACACTTGCCCTCTTAAGCAGCGTTATCAAATAGGTTGGAGGGTTGCATCGGAATTACCGAACATTAAAACTAGAAGCGCTATTATCAGTATTATGACTAGAGCTTGTTAAAAAGGTGGTACCGGCAGTGGCGCACCGCATAAAAGTAGGTACGTAATATACAATATTAGTGAAAAATAATATTGTTACCTTTTCCTGTCGTCTCGATGTCCACTGTGCCAATTGGCAACCGCTCTGGTAAGCTGCGTAGAATTACAACATCAGCAACGCTTCCATTGTCCACTCATTCAGGCATCGACGGTGTTGTGAATTCGTTGTCGTATACTTCGAAAATGATCGTTCGACATCCAGTGAAGTAAGATGTGCAAATGTCAGATATTCCTTTTCCTCATCTGGGCACTCTTAATTTTCAATTATAGACCGAACCTTTTGTAAATCGGGATTTTTCGTTAAAATTGCACCAAATTTTTGAGCAACATCGACTCCTGTAGTGTTCGTCAAGTTTCCTAGAGCGGCTTGTAAATTGTTTATGCAATTTAATGCGTCTCGTGCAGATAACTGACTGTTTTCTAATTGCTCAACAGCTTGTGCAACTTCAGAATAGTTCATGGAAATTTCATCTATATGTTGTTGAACGTCCGAATTGGAAAAAAGTTGCTGACTATCTCTAACTACTGCAGAATCATTTGAATCAAGTTTCAAAATGAAATTTTTCACTTATGAAAAATATTTCTGACAGTAAGATACTGCCTGTAGCCATGTTCCCCATCGCGTTATTACAGGCTGCGGTGGTGGTGGTAATTTCGGACACAATTGTTTGAATACACGGATGTGTTTGGGAGATTTGATGAACACTTTTTTTGGTAGATGCTATCCACCATCGGATACTCCTTTCGAATGGTTTTCAACATCCCACCAACTCTCAGCATTGTTGCGGCGCCGTCAGTAACGAACATTGTGACTTGGGTTTCTGTGATACAAAATCCTTTCAACGAATCTTTTATTATCATGACAACGGTTTCTGCATTAGTTTTCTGAATCCTTTTACTGGATAACAACAATCAAGCTGGTGGACCGTTACGTTTTAAAGGGCGCGCTACAACATGAATGACGCTGTGTTTCCGAGCATCAGTTGTTTCATCCACACAGCCAGATTTTCTTATTTCTCAACTCGCCTTTTATACATTCCTTTACTGTACCTTGCACACGTGGCAAATTGTATCGTAATTGCATGGATGTTGGCAGCTTCCATGATGGAACGTACTTTGCCCAAAAAAGACGAAAGTGTTCATTAGCGGCAACGACGGTTGTTGATGCGGGTGGTGATATTTTGACTTGAAGCGTGCAGGGGGAAATCAACAATAATTGTAGAGAGGTACGTGGATGACTCAATTAATAACAAGATTGATTTGTAAAAAAAAATGTTCCCACTTAAAGAATCCACGCCAACTACTTCTATAGAGTATACAAGTGCAAATACAAGTGAATCGCTTGGAAACTTCAATATTAGTGGAAGTAACAACTGCACTATGGCATTTAATGTATACGATAGCAATAAGACACGATTTTCAAATGTTACTAATAAATAAATTGTTAAAAACTATGGCTGTCATTTCAAATTATAATGATATAAAGCAGGTGGAAAAATTTTACTGACTAGTTAGTAATATTTTTACAAGCTAGCCAGTTAAGAGACATTTTCAAGGTGAATACAGTGACTTGATAAATTCATGTATGTGTGGAACAAATAAAATAATTTGTAAGGATTTTATTTTGAAATAATTTTAAAATGCTAAAAAGATATTTAATAATAATAATAATAATAATATTCGTTTATTGTGCCAGTATTAGAAATAATGTAGAAAATTGTACAAAAACATTGGACTCGTATCTTAATATATAAAGTAGTGTTAATTGTATCAGTTAGATAAGGACAAATGCAATACTGGAGCAAAAGGAACTAGGTCAGCAATAATTTTACTGATCTTCCCCTAGACCCGCATACAGAGAACCACACACACGCGTAGGTAACAAGCACTATCTATAGGTAGTAGGTTTGCGCACATAGAATGAGTATATAGAATATAAGTAAGAAAAAAATGAAATAAAATAACTGTTGCAATGCAGAGAATCAAGTCAAAAGCAGATGCAGTCACTGGCCCCCATAGTAGTAAATTTTTACCCTGATTTTGAACATTCGAATAGGCAGCCGCTTGAACCGGTTGGGTAAAGCGTTATAAATCTTAACAATATTATATGAAGAGGACCTAGTAAACAAAGCCGTCCGATGTATGGGGGGAGAGAGTAAATTTCTAAACCTCAGGTTAAGATTACGAACATCAGTTCTATAAGATATTTTGGAATACAAATACTGCGGTGATCGAGAGAGAATAATCTTATGTGAAAGGATTGCATAATGCAACGATCTGCGATGCGCCATGTTCAGCCACTGATTATATTTTAGAGTATGTGAAATCGGATGAGGTCTTCTTATTCCGTGTATGAACCTAAGACAAGCATTTTGCGCTTTCTGTATTCGTCTTGTATCAATCGAGTCTAAACATGGGCCATACACAGTGTCGCAATAATTAAAATGAGAAAGTACCAATGCGTCGCACAGCACTCTCTTCAGCCCAGGGCTCAGATACTCCCTGCTACCGTAGAGTACCTTAAGTTTTGCATAAGCCAGCCCGAGCAACGAAGTAACATGTTTCTTAAATCTCAGATCACCATCCAGTTCAACACCCAAAGTTTTCACTGACCGCATTAACGGAAGTCGGCAATTGTTTAATATAAGTTTACTTATTTTATTGTAATTTGTTGTTTCAAATCATCTCCATTGTAGGTAAATACAATTTTAATAAATTTATTTTTGCATTGTAGTTTATACTCTTGATGAAGTTCTAGATAAAGAGCGAAATATTGCGTTTGTAAGTAAAGAAACCTCCTTTCTTCTTCAAACCACCACAGACCGCTTACCTGTTTAATTAATTATTTACTTCCTGACGTTGTACGGTCGTAGTACTTCTGTTTCAATTTATTATCATTATTATTATTCAACTCTATCATATAAATACATCCAGTATACTATACTTAACGAGACCCCATCCATCAGGTTGACAGGGACATATTTCTGTGCAGTTCCTCTGCTTGTACTAAGCTTATTTCACTTCAGAATGGACCGTATTCTATCAGGTAGATAGTACACAACACTACAAGTAAGATCGAGCTTCGAAAGTAGACCGAAAAAGCGTCCTCTACCGTCACAAAACTCATCTTCGTAGAAGCCCCATTACGTCTTCGAGAGCACGTCTTCGAACGGTATGGCGTCGACCGACGACAAATCTATTAACCTGTTCCTCCGATTGTAAAACGAACGCCTGGCTCATCCCTCCCCCTTTAATCGATTTCAAATCAGAATAAATCATTTATCTCTATCCCTTTCTTTCGCCGCTTGTCGTCGTTCCTGTCAAGACAAACTTCGAACAAAACGTCCAAGCCCTTACATTGTGCCGTTTTTCATCTTCTAGGATGTCGCGTGAAAGAATCAGGTGAAGCAGAATAGGAACTAGAGAAGATCGATTCGAAAGGTTAGAAATCTGACCAAATTCATGTTAAATGGACCTATGTAATATAGAGGGCGTTAGATTCTATTGGAAATCATGAATGAGGTTCTAAGAAAAAAAAATATTTCATAGTGTTTCACTTTTTCTTTTATGAAATATAATCGCCTCCTAGTTCTAATCAGACAACAACTTCAGGCAACATCGTACAACAAATTGGATTTTTGCTCTGCCCTCTGGAACTACGTCATTTTAGTTAGTCATGAATGTGAACCTAGAATTTTTCTATCGTATACTATTTTCAAGAGGCGGAGCTCAGAGAGGTGTTACGAAAAATCTACAAAAGATTTCCGAAGATTGGCATACGAAGAACATAGAAATTTCACTCTTCTGCGAAAAACAAAAAAGCAAGGAGTTTTGGACCGCCATACCGAGCTAAATTAGTAGATAGTGGTCTGTTACAAGCAATATCCTTCAAAAAACACAGCGTAAGATAAACGCTCCAGAGTCTATAATCTGGACGAAACAAGTACATCAAACGATCCAAAAACCTAAAAAAGTTTTAGTAGAAGACAACCCGTTGTATTGTTTCTCCCGCTGAAATCAATCTTCTTCCTGCTATGATCTTCCCCAGAAAACATTTTAAAAACCATATGTTCATCGGCGCTTCATCGGGAACATTGGGTTTAGTATTAAACGCTGAATGGATAAACTGAGAAATATATCAGTCCGTTCTGAAGAAGTTTATAAAATATGGCGGATCGTCTAAAGAAAATCCAACATTGCTCATTTCTAATAATCATGAAAGCCAGAGAAAACTTTAAATTTGATTAAAAATAATGAAGTTCTTCCTTTAGATGTTGCTGTCCTAGCTCCATTTAAAGATCACTATAATTCAGCAGTTGATTCGCGAATGATACAATCATGGAGTTCCTATGACGATATACCAAGTAGCGAGTTACGTTGCAAAGCCACAGGATCTAGCGATGACACCTTCTAATATCAAGAAAGGTTTTGACGTGACAAGCTTTATTTCTTATGACCGGATCGTATTCTGCTAACATGCTACAGTTTCCCTTTCCCATAAAGTATTTTTCCATGATCAAAATCTCCTGGTGAAATCGTTCACACTGTTCATCACTTACCTGTCCGAAATTGCCATGAAAAAAGTGAAGGGGATGTTCTTGCAGTTAACATTTTCGCGTCTAATGAAAATATAAACTGGTTTGAACGCATGCTTATTTCAGTATTGCTCATGTAAGGCTTGTAAGGGTGTGTTTTTGTGCAACGATACGTTTTCACGCAAGAAATTAAGCTATTGCTTACGAATCTCAATCTATTTGTACAACAAAGATGAAACTGAAATCTGAAGCGAATGGTATATAATAATGAAAAACGGATATTATCTTTAGAACGACTATAAAAATGTAGGTTACAATCATATACCTGTATACACAGAAGGCAAAACATATGTTTTACGGTGTTACTTGTCATTATTGGCTTTCTTTATTTTCAAATATCATTTATTTTCGGAAATGTAGGGGGATGGTCTGGTGAATTCGGGGGTAGGTAGAATTGGCCGGTTCTGTATACTAACATTTCAGATTGCGAATTAAAATTCCACCCTGTACACTAAAATACCGATTGCGAATTAAAATTACACCCTGTATATTAAAACTATCTATTACGCATTAGAATAACACCTTGTATATTAAAACCATCGATTGCGGATAACATCCAGTATATTAAAACCATGGATTGAGCATAACATCCTGTATATTAAAATACGCTCGCGACTTGCGCGCCATCTGCATTCCCTCGGTGGTGGCGGTCCTAACTAACAAAGCGGAGGTGGTAATTTCCCACTGCTCTCCTATACCTAATACATTAGTCGGAAAGTGTGGAGTGTGGTGATCTAGAACCGGCCAATCCTATCTACTTTTAGGAAGTGGCCAATCAATTCGAAGCCTATTTCAACAATTTCCTTTGGCACTAAAAAGCCTTTTGGGGAAACGCTTTCCCACACGAAAAGTATACCTTTGGAAACCTTCGTCATTTCCAGTTTCATATAGCTCTAAGTAATTTAGCAGTCCGTACCTCTTCAAAAAAAAAACTAATGCGAGCAGCTTTCACAACAATTTTTATTTGTAAACTTCTCAAGCGTAGAAGATTAGTGGTTCCATTTCTTTGGTTATTTTTCTATTTCTGGATAGTTTTATTCGTGGCTACAATACAATCCCAAACAGTTAAAGATTGTCCATATTACGCTGGATGGATGACCAGATTCGAATATGCAGATATCCACAGGATGTCCATTATTGAAAAAGAAGAATGTTTGTATGACATCTCCGATAGCGTATCTATGAATATCCACCGATTACCAAAGAATATCTACATGGCATCTATTGCATGTTCAATGAATGTAATGTGATTGTCCAAAAATCGAATCGTTTATGGATTTTAGGCTAGTTATATAATATGCAATAAATAAACAGTAAAAAAAACAATCTCGTTCATTCCACTTACATTATAAAGTGCACTTAAACATTATTGTTCAAGTAGTCTGGGCAAACAGCGGTAACAGTCAGTGTAGTAGATATGTGGTACGGAGTCGGCGATTATTTATTTCACGCGTTCACAGCGTCAGTACTAAATTGATGCCGTACGCGAGTAGTTTTGTGTATATGTAGGCTGTCGTAACTTATTTCCTAATTGGACGCTTATGTTTGCTTTAAAAATGTCGCAGTTAGGTACATCGCGAAAACGACCAATGGCAGATACAGTTAAAAACTTTATAGTGGACATGCTGTACTTAATTTTTGATTGCGCTAAAATACAATGTCTAGTTTGTAAAATCCCTTGAATATGTTGGTCCAGAAGCCATTGTCAACGTCACATCGAAAGCAAACAGCATTCTTCTGCAAAAGTGGCATACGAGACCAAGAAACATTTACATTTGATTTATGTGTTACTCTTATTTTATGTAATCTATCGTTTCGTCTACCAGACAAAGAAGAATTTGTCTCCTTCTGGAATAAGTATTCGGACTGTAAATTACCTAGTCGGACATCGATACGAAATGTAGTGCCATTTGCTCGTGAACATATAGAAAAAAGAATGAAAACGGAATTGAAAGATAAAAAACTGTGGCTGTGTGTGGACGAAACAACAGATCGTCAAAAATATTCCGTGGTTAATGTAATGGTACCTACAATGGAACCAGATCGACCGTCATCCTCCTGCTTACTTGCACACAGTGGTAACTTCTTACATCTAACGTGTAAAATCCATACTCTAAATCTTGCGGCACAAACGATTCCTACATGTTTTCTACTAGTAAATGCATTGATTGCTAGTACAAAGGCAGTATTTCTAAAGTCCCCGAAACGAACCCGACCATTTCACAATCTGTGTCCTGATTTACCTGAACCACCACAGCCGATTGTTGCACGTTGGGGAACATGGTTGCAGGCTGCGTTTTACTACAACAAATATTTTGATCAAGTAAAGAAGGTAGTTTTAAAATTCTATTCGACAGAAGCTGCGGCAATCAAGAAAAGCCAGGAAATATTTCAAGATAGCCACGTTAAAAGAGATTTACAAACTATTCACAACAATTACTTCGGACTAGCGGAGGGAATAGAAATATTACAAAATGTTTCGATGTCGCTAGTTTCAAATTGTGAATGATGTTCGCGCACAGTTATGCGCTGTAGAAGGCGAAATAAATTGGTGTGTAATACGAAAATTTTAAAGTGTTTTAGAGAAAGACGCCGATTTTCTTATATTAAGACAAATTTGTGAAGGTGCGTGTGAAGATGCATTAAGTTGTTTCAAAGATTATTTTAAATATGCAAATATAACATCGCTAGACGTCGAACGGTCGTTTTCGGCATTAAAAAACATTTATTCCGCACGTCTTACTCACTTGACTGAAACAGCTGTGGAAACATATCTAATGATTCAAATATTTAACAGATGTTACTCAGTTTGTGATTTCACGGAAGACTTTTAAAACGGTAAGTGTTTCAGCACGTTTTATAATTTATTTCTTACCTTCTATTTTATGTGTAAACATTTATGCGCTCGCCACGCCTCTGGCTGTTACCGCATATTTGCCCAGGTTAGTTGTTGGTAATGTTATTTTGAAGCTGTGCCATAAACTATTAGACATTTACGGTGGTACGTGAGTAATATAATCCCAAGTTTAATTAAAGTTCCTTAGTGCGACATAACTACGTGATACGATCGTAATTTTAGCAAATATTGTCTTTAAAATAATTTCCTGTAATTTGTACAAAAATTGCGATTTATCGATTAGGAGAAAGCGTTAATCAACTCCTCTCTAGGGAATGTCTCAATTCCATTCGTATAAATCATTAGAAAATGTGAAATAAATTACCGTTGCATTTCGGAAACAACTTTTTTTGCGGGAGGCGTCGTGTTAAAGCGAAAAGAATACGAGCAGCTCGACCATTGAATGTATTTGGCCGAACACAACGGCAGTGGTGATTAGGCTTTTCTTGCTGGTACCGGAGACTAGTTCAAATTGGGTTAAACAAAAGTCCGGAGTATATATTTCACAGGCTGTCGGAAAGGCCGGAATACAGGACTTGACTGGCGGTGCAGTTATTTGTCACTGCAATTTACGCTCAAACAGGAGAATGGTTGACTTGTACTGCAGCGACCGTTTTAAATTACAATACAGGATGCCCCATGACATGATTGCCAAAGCTTAAGGATGTGTTTCTCATGCTATTTCAAGTCAAAAATGTCTAATAAACATGTATCCAAAACTCTATCGTAACTGAGCTAGGGTAATTTTAAATCTGAATAAATATCAGATAAAATCTTATTGAAAGTCAGTTAGAAAGAAATTGCTTTATTGCATTAATGGTTTAAAATGTACATCCAATTGCTATATATACTTGTGAGCTCTTCTCTGACTCTGCTCTGCTAACAGTCTCAGGATCAGCACGAATATTTTCTGCGGTTTCCGTAATCTCAGCAATAAGTTCTTTATTTTCAGGATTTTCTGCATAAGCAAAATTCAAGTACTTGTAGCTCAGTAGCTCAGACTTGAATTTGCTTGAACGACATATGCTTAAGCTGTAGCAATCATGTCATGGAAAACCCGGCATATTGCGCAATAATATCGGGCGTACGACACTGGGATCCAAATATTAATTCTGTTAGATGTAGACGCGGTCAAAGAGAAGCTATTATTCTGGAATTATCATGATGCCAGTAAATTTGTCCAGGGCTTTATTTCACTGTTTCCAAATGAACTTCAAATAAATTGTGGTAAAATATTATATTGTTTTCCAAAGTATTATCCACAAAGATTGATACACATCTTCATTTCTTCAAATCAACTGTTAAAACAGTTACGCCGCTCATCACCTAGAACAGTCTAAATTGCCATATTAAGGCATTGACTGCTTCTTCAAGCGACTTGAACCGTTGGTTACGCAGCCCATTCTTGATTCTAAGGAACGTAGGGTCTTAGGTCATTTCTGTCTAGTGGATGACCTAATAACTCGAAGTTTTGCGAAGGTTATCAAAATTTGGAAATAATGCAAAATGGTGTCGTTTTTCAAGATCCTAAAGTTGTAGCTGATAAGTTTAACAATTTCTTCATTGATAGTGTACTGGATATTACATCACAATACTCAAATAGTTCTTCTACTGGATTACTTCCGTCCAAAAGAAATTCGATGTGTATTCTTCCATTTTCTGTAAATGAAATGATTGCTATCATCACAAAATTGAAAAACAAGTATTCGACGGGACCTGATGAACTTGCAGCCGCAATTATAAACGTTCTAGTATATTACTTGCAGAAATACTAACTTATTTAGTCAATCTATCCTTCGAAAAAGGTACTTTTCCTGATGTACTGAAAATAGCAGTAGTTATTCCATTACACAAGAAAGGAGCCGGCAAGAGTTATCCAACTATAGGCCAGTAGCGTTAACTTCAGTTATTTCCAAGATAATAGAGTATTGCATGCTTGATCGTTTAAACAGTTTTCTTGAAAAATATTCAATTATTTCATCATGCCAACATGGATTCAGAAAAGGTCGCTCAACATCTTCAGCATTGATTCAATTTTACACAGAAGTTTTGAAGTACATCGAACAGAGAAAGTCTCCAATTGCTATTTTCTGTGATTTGAAAAAAGCATTCGACTGCGTACAGCACAACATATTATTAAAGAAATTATGCTCGTATGGTATTAGAGGAAATGTAGCAGAATGGTTTCATTCGTACCTGAGTAACAGGGTTCAATTTGTGCGCGTGCGATTTAAGACTTCCAACGGTATGGTCCATCCGTTTGATTCCACGTATCTACCGTTAAATACAGGAGTTGTTCAAGGCTCAGTGCTTGGCCCTGTTATTTTCAGCCTTTATGTAAATGATATAGCCTCACTGCTTAACAATATCTACATTACAATGTATGCTGATGATATCTCAGTTCTTGTAGATAATACGAATCTTACAACAAGTCATTTGCTGGAGACTCTATACGACTGGTTTGCGCGAAACAAATTAGTCTTAAGTGCAGAGAAAACAACGTTTATGACTTTTCACACAAGACAGCGAAATGTTAGCTCTGATGATCTAGAAATGGGCGGAGAAATGATACAGCAGCGAGACACAGTGAAGTTCTTGGGAATAAGTCTTCAATCCACCCTTGTATGGAAAGAACATTGCAGCGTCCTAGCAAATAAAATATCTAGCAAGGCTTACTTATTCCGCTGCTTGCGTTCACAAGTATCAACTTGCACCCTAATTTCTTTGTACTACGCTGAGATACAATCACGACTGCAGTACGGAATTTTACTGTGGGGATCATCACCTGAAGCATACCACGTTTTTATAGCACAAAAAGCAGTTATCCGTGGTGTTGTAGTGCATACTTCAGAGACTCATGCAAACCGCTCTTCCAGAAGTTAGATATCCTTCCCTTGCCGTGCATATATATTCTCGAAGCAGCTTCTTTCATATTCGCTAATGGGCATACTCATTTACGTAACCATGAAGTTCACGACTACAACACTAGAATAAGAGAACACCTACATATCGCTACGGCCACTCTTCAGGTAACAAGCATGGGACCCCTTAATCTGGGTATGAGAATTTACAACAAACTACCCGCCGATTTAAAAAACGT
Organism: Dynastes maya; assembly: GCA_029619315.2. Lineage (NCBI taxonomy): Eukaryota > Metazoa > Arthropoda > Insecta > Coleoptera > Scarabaeidae > Dynastes > Dynastes maya. The sequence goes on along the minus strand of JAROYE020000015.1, from coordinate 1,529,621 downwards.
TGGAAGTTATAAAGCTTTCAGGAAAAAAATAAAAGACTACCTCCTGCAATACGTATTTTACTCAATTCCAGGGTTTTTAATTCGTAGCGTATAATTTCTATTTTTTTATTTTTTTTGTCAGTTTTATTTTTATTGTATTTAGGTTTATTTCTATATTGTAAATTATGTTTATTTGCATGATTTTGATTTCATTTTGTTTTTTTGTGACGATTTATATACATTTTTATGTTAATATAAATAAATAATATTCTATTCTATTCTATTCTATTCTGTTCTAAGAACTGAATTGTCTTCAGAGTTCTATGTGAACTCGCGTTATCCTAGTGGAGGATGATTTGTCGAGTTTTTCAGAATACGGGAATCAGTTCTGGTAAACAAACGGCTGTATATTAATCGGCATTAGCCGTTCTTCCATCTTTTGTAGGAATTGTAGCAACATGACTTGAAATTAAAACAAAAATTGTCACCAGTTTCTTGGACACACTTCGAGAATGGATAACTTTTGTTAGCTTCTCCTAATCTTGAAATACCCGCACAGCGGATTTATGTTTGGGTTCGAGTTCATAAGAATAAATCCATCATTCGCTACCACTCACGATACTATAAACATTTTCTGAACTTCCGTTATTGAAGGGGCTCAAAGTTTTTCGACACTAATAAACGCGAGCCTCCTCTTCAAGCCGTAGTGTAAGCCTTGCACATGCGCAACTACGACGCAATGGAATTTGAACACGCTTGAAGCTGTATAAACCTATCAGACTAAGAATTTATGGTGCCTACCTCGTATGTGAAACGTGTTTATGTCTTTTTAGATGGTAAATAAAACGAATGCTACCATTTTGAAGTTTTTATATTCTTTGCGCAATTACATTATAAAGATAAGCTCCATAAACAACGTCTCAATAGTTCAAGCCATACACATAGACAAAACAAAACGAGTGCATCAATCAGGGGCACTGTGGCTGCAGAGCTGCAGAACACATTAGAACATTTCTAACCAAAGAATATTTATTTATATATTACTAGAGTTTGTTAAAAAGCTGGTATCGGATGGCAGTAGCGTAGTGGTAGCGGCGTGGGTAGGGGTAATTTTCAACTCGTGGTCGATCTCGACAGTACCGCGAGAGAGTTCAAAGCGACAGTACGTTGCACGCTGCATGCCAAATAAGTACGCGGAGATGGGGCGCCCAAAGGGTGCAACGTTCCTTTCGAATGTGAATAAATATCTCAGTCATTTCCCTGGATTAGAATATAGAAGTCCGCATATTTATTGCACAATATGCAATAGCGGATTGCTAAGTCAAGATAGGTTTGAATGTAGAAAACATTGTAAATGTAAGCGTCATGTATTGAATTTAACAAACAGTATTCCATACTGGCAATTTTTATATGATTTTATTTTTATGTTAAGTATGTGCAACATCTAGTATCTAATGAACACTTTCGTCTTGTTTGGGCTAAGTACGCTCCCCCATAGAAGCTGCCAACATCTATGCAATCACGATTCAATTTGCCATGTGTGCAAGGTACAGTAAAGGAATGTATAAAAGAGGAGTTGAGAAATAAGAAAATCTGCCTATGTGTGGATGAAACAACACAGCGTTATTCATGTTGTAGCGCGTCCTTTAAAACGTGATGGTCCACCAGCTTCATTGTAGTTATCCAGTAAAAGGATTTAGAAAACTAATGCAGAAGCCGTTGTCAAGATAATAAAAGATTCGTTGAGAGAATTTTGTATCACAGGAACCCAAATCACAACGTTCGTTACTGACGGAGCCGCAACAATGCTGAGAGTCATTTTCGAAGTATACGACAATGTATTCACAACACCGTTGACGGCTGAATGAATCGACAATGCGTTGCTGATGTTGCAATTCTACGCAGCTTACCAAGGTGGTTGTCAATTGCCACACTGGACATCAAGACGGCAGGAAAAGGTAACAATATTATTTTTCACTAATATTGCATATTACGTACCTACTTTTATGCAGTGCGCCACTGCCGGTACCACCTTTTTAACAAACTTTATTTATTACGTATAAAATGTGAAATGAGTGTGATTTTACATGTCAGTTAAGGAAATCCATTTGAGAGATGTTGGGGTTTTATTAGTCTTCAAGAACATAACGCGGACGCTGTAACTGCAGTTGTAGATTTGAAATTGAAATGAAAAAGATAGAAAAATTTGCAACCGTGAAAAGTATTCATTAGGATTCTTAATATTTAAATTTTAATGTTAATTTCGACAGTTCTCTTATTGTAGCCTTATCATCTACGTCAACGTTGTAAGTATAATTTGAATTCTTTTACATTTGCTAGTCACAGAATACACATTTGTCAAACTCACACGCCACCACTGGCATCAGTTAACTGTTTTCTAGATACAAACGTCAAATAATTTCAGAGAGACCAGAGGCACTTTAAATCTCAAGTTAGGGTCGATTCGGACCCCAAGGTATTTAGCAGACCTAAAAAAGGCAAAGAAGTATTATTGACATTGATTGCGAAATGAAAATAAACGACAATGAATTGTCCTCGATATATTGCCGAAATCTCCAAGAAATATACAATCGAATACAACTCGTATCACCGCTTCAGCGTGTAAGGCGTTTAAGATATCGGCCGTTGAAAAACAGCGATGTTTCGCAAAAATCACAAATTATGCGAATTATTTCAAAAACTGTGATAGATAACTACAAGAAGTTTTGATTAAAATTGACATCGATTGAAGAGAGGCATCTAAAATCGTAATAATATACCGTACGCTGCGGAAACTCAACAGCCTGTATACTTGAGTGTAATTTTATCGTGTTCGAATATTTCTTGCTTGAACACTTTTCTTTAAATTGCTCAGGGAAGGAATTATCTTCCACCCGCCCAGTAGGTATGCAGTAGTGTATCCTGAGGTTTACCTTCTACCGTCATAGCAAAGTGTCATCGCCGCGCATCTGCAATCTTGAAATGTACATATTTCCTAGCAAAACTACTCATTAAATAGCCACATTTAATTAGGGAAAGCATTATTAAAACTAAATAGTGTTATTCTATACGGGGTGAGTCGAAAGAAATCGACCAAACTCGAAACCTACACGTGAAAATAATGTAAAAAACTTATCTTCGTCAAATCTTTCATCTAGCTTCTTCCAAACCGATTCCTGAATATCAACGGGATTCAATATTTACCCCTCCGCTATATTATTTTTATTAGCCTCGGCGATTTGTTCGCATTCGGCGGAAACGATGCTACGGCATTCTTTTTTTTTTACTCCTGCCCCCTGCATGCGCTACTGCGAGCCTCGTCGGAGCTCTCGGTCGCTCGTTCTGCATTGTGTTTGTGTCTTTGATGGATCAAATAAAATAAATTAATGACTGCGGGCCTCGGCGTTTTCGCCCAGTCTAAAGAAGAGACCTCTCTCGAGATAAATTAACCTGACGCCTGGACAAAGGAGAACATTACGAGGCTTTATTTTATGGAAATGAGGAACGGTCCTCACTCGGCATGACGCCTCGGCTGTTGGTGGTGGTAGCGGTTGTTTGCTGGAAAGAGGAGGAATTTTCAAGAGTGGGAGCGGTGTAATTGTTTAAACAGTAGTTTTCCGTTGTAGGGAATGGAACGGAGAAGTAAAAGGAACGAAATGAGGAAAAGTAGAGTTTTGGGCGTAGAGTTTTTGACTATTACACTCCTTTGTGCATGTATATTTGAGAACGTTGTGTCTTTTATGGACGTATGTTCCGCTCACATGCACGGCAATTACGACTGTGAGCTCGAATAATTAAACCAGCTGAGTGGATTTGCAGTCTGAAGGAATGTAAAGTTGTGTTTTGTAAGAAGGAAATGCTAAAGTACCTTATAGCACAAAGAAATGTTTCGTTGTTTTATGTTTATGAAAATGAACAGCTGAATTACGATCACAGAACTTATGTACTATATGTACTTCACAATTCGGGTACGAATGTACGAGGGTATGTCCAAAATTACTTACACTTTTAGTTCTACAACTGTATTAAACAATGATCGGTGTACAACAGATACATTATTTTTCGATATAGTCTCCATCTTTAGCAATGCACTTGGTCCAGCGAGCCACAAGCTTCCGTATGCCTTCCTGGTAGAAGGTTTTCGGTTGGTCGTGAAGCCACTTTTGCACCGCATCCCGAACGTCTGTGTCTGAGGCAAATCGACGACCTCTCAAAGCTTCCTCGAGCAGTCCAAAGAGATGAAAGTCTGAGGAAGCGAGATCAGGGCTGTAGAGAGGGTGTTCCAGGGTCTCAAAGCCCAACCTGTAGTTTCTTTAGTTATGGGCCGTGTGCGGACGGGCGCTGTCTTGCAACAACAAAACTATCTTCGAGAGTAGACCACGGCGTTTGTTTCGAATTACTGGTTTCAGCTTATTCGCCAACAAATCACTGTACCTCGCACTATTTATGGTAGCCACCCTGTCCATGTAGTCGTCCAGTATAGGGCCTTCTTCGTCCCAAAACACGGATAGCATCACCTTCCCAGCCGTCTTGAATTGAGGTCTTGAATTTTTTCGTGCTAGGGGATCCTGGGTGTTCCCGTTCCATACTCTGGCGTTTCGATTCGGGCTCGTAGTGATGAACCCACGTTTCATCAACGGTCACTATTCGCCTTCCACGTTGAAACGACCCAGTAAGCGTTGGCAGATGTCCAAACGTTTGGTTTTGTTTTCTGTGGTAAGCATTCGCGGTACCCAACGCGCACAAACTTTACGAAATTTGAGTTCATTGTGGATAATTTGATAGGCAGAAAGTCTCCGCCTATCTGCTGTAACCATCTTTCGAGCTTGCTGAATGCTGTGGTCGGTGTTTGTGCTGCTGTAGTTAGCAGACAAACGACCCGATCGTGATTAAATTCCGCACACATGACCACAGAGGCGCCAACTCAACGCATGCGCAAGCAGCCGCCACTACGATAACCTTCAAAGCTTGTTATGGCGAAAGTATGGATAATATTTGACTTACCTTCGTAAACAGCATAATGTTGGTAGTGCTCAGTACACCTGTAAATACCTGTATTCTCCAACAAATAAATAATTCTAACGAATAACAACATCCGTTCGTTAACTGACGCAGGTCATCACCGCTAGAGGATTAGCTACGCCGAAGACTCTCTTGGCACTAGGTGACGCCAAGAAATATATTTTAGTGCTGTTTGGAAATTAGTGGCATAAACCCGAGAGGCAAATAGCAACGGTGAGAAGGGATTTTGTGCTCGCGGCAACGCTGATGACTCACATTGTATTTGCCAGGGGTGATTCCACCAATACCATGACCCTTTTGTTTAAGCAATTTTGCTTAGAACCGCTATTAAACAAATTCGAAAACTATTTTATACCTAAGAAGAACTTAACCTTTGAACGTTACACATTTTTAAAATGTAAACAAAAAGCGAACGAATCGTTAGATCAATTCATCACAGAGGTATAAAACAAAGCCAGTAGCGCCGAGTTGGGAGATTTGAAAGACGATTTGGCGAAAACAGTATTTATAGCAGGTATAAATAATGATTATATTAGAGAGCAATTATTGCAGGACGACACGCTATCTTTTGAAAAGGTTATTGAATACAGCTTGATGATTGAAAAAACGAAAGAAAGATCTAAATGTATGACAGAAGGGTTTGTAAATGCGGAAAATATAAATGCGATAGACAAAAGCAAGAAGAAAGGAAGAGATAAGACTATAAACAAGGGTGATAATAGAAACAAAAAGTTATGCAGCTGCGGTGGTAGAAGTCACGAAAAGAATGCGTGCCCAGCTTTCAACAAGTTTTGCATGAAATGCAAAAAGAAGAATCACTTTGCAAAGGTGTGTCGCAGTAACGAAAATATAAATGTAGTGCAAGAGAATGTAACTGATGAAGAAGAAACAAACTTTTATTATATCGATGCAGTTAGTGGAAATAGTAAAGTTGATGACTATAATTACTTTAAACGTAATGAAATCTTTAAATACAAAAGTCAATATTAGAAAAGTAGACATAATCTTAAAATCATACACCAATGATCAGCTTGATGTTGTAGGTAAATGTAATTTGCTTTGTAGATATAAGAGTATAAGCAAAAATGTCGAATTTTATGTAGTAGTGTAATAGTACAACACAATTATTGTTAGGGCTAGAAACTTGTAAAAAATTCAATTTAATTAAAAGAATTGATAGTATAGCTAGTAATAGTAACAACTATGAACATATAACAACTAAATTTAATCACATTTTTGAAGGGATAGGTTGTACAAAAGGTTTATATAAAATAGAAATCAAGGAAGATGCAGAACCAAAAGCATGCATCTCAAGGAAAGTTTCATTAGTCATGATGGATAATCTAAAAAAAGCTCTAGAAGGAATGGAAAAGGACAAGATAATAAGAAAAGTTACACACAGTACAGATTGGGTTCATCCTATACTAATTGTGAAAAAACCCGACAATTCGTTGAGAATCTGTCTTGATCCAAAAGAATTAAACAAAGCAGTGAAAAGGCAGCACTATAAATTACTTACAATAGAAGAAATTTCCAGTAAGTTAGCAAATACAAAAATTTTTAGTACTCTAGATGCGAGAGCAGGGTTTTATCAAATTAAGTTAGATTCGAAAAGTGCAGATCTATGTACATTTGCTACGCCGTTTGGTCGATACCAATTTTTGAGATTACCATATGGTATTAATGTCGCCCCAGAGGTATTTCAAAGAATTTATTCACAACTATTTAATATGGATCGCGTGGAAATTTATATAGATGATATTTTAATACATGCCACGACGAAACAAGAACGATTATAATTCTGGAGAAAGTTTTTAAAGTGGCAGCAGCAGAAAATATTAAATTTAATCTTTCGAAATGTAACTTTAGAAAAGAAGTAAGGTACATGGGTCATGTGTTTTCAAGTAATGGAGTACTACCAGATCCGTTGAAGATTAAAAGTGATAGGTAGAGAAGGTTTAAACTTATATAAAGCACAACTAAAAAATAATAAGGTCATTATTAGAAACAGACGTTTTATTAAAAATAATTTATCCAATCAACCATTTAAGTTAAATGATCGTAGTGCATATGCATATACCTTGTAATCGTACTATTAAACCTGAGTATTTACTTGAGGATGACAATTAAAGCTGGCCACGAGCGGTACCGCGCAGTAGCGTAGAGTCGACCAGGCCTCGCGTTCCACTAGAGTTATTCTGCTAATAGAGATGTTTGCTGCCGCAAATAATTTCGCTCATCTTTTAAATAAAAATTAAATAACACGTGCTCAAACACTTACCATTTTAAGAGTCCTCCATGAAATCACAAAGTGAATAATGTCTGTTAAATATCTGCAACATTAGATATGTTTCAACTGTTGTTTCGGCAAAACTAGTACGGCATGAGGAAAAAATGCGTTTATATGCAGAGAACGAACGTTCTACATCTAGTGACGTAATATTTGCGTAAGTAAAATAATCTTTCAAATAACTTAACGATTCTGTTGACGCACCTTCACAAATGTGTCTTAATGTGCCAAAATCAGAATTTTCCTCAAAAACACTTTAAAATTTTTCTAGAACAGAAACATTTTTTGCGTCTTCAATCGCGCATAGCTGTGCGTGAACATGTTGCACTATTTGTAGAGATTCTTCTAACGGCACCGCAGGATTTTGTAATTTTTCTATTGCATCTGCTAGCCCGAAGCAATTGTCGTGAATGATTTTTAAATCCATTTTAACCTGACTATCTTGAAATTTCGACTGGCTTTTCTGGATAGCAGCAGCTTCCTTTGTATCGAATTGTAAAACCACGTTCTTAATATTGTCAAAATATTTATGATAATAAAACGCGGCCTGCAACCATGTTCCCCAACGAGTTAGAATAGGTTCTGGTGGCTCTGGTATACGGGGGCACAGTCTGTGAAATTCGCGAATACGTTTCGGTGATTTGACAAATACTGCTTTGGTATGCGCTATTAAAGCGTCTACCTCAGGATAACATTTTCTGATACTATCCGCCACTAGATTGAGAGCATGAATTTTACACGTAATGTGTAACAAATTAGCAGAATGCTTTTTAAGAGACCGGCCTACAGAAAGCATGTTTGCAGCACCATCACTCACTAACATCAAGAGTTGGTTTGTTGAAGGTTCAAACTTGTCCAATGTATTTAACACTAACTCTGAAATTACTTCGGCAGTACACTGTTGTATTCGTTTGGAGACTAATAGAATTGAAGGTGCCGATTGATGAGGTTCCAATTTGCGTGCCATTACATTAAGAACAGAATGTTTCTTCCGATCTGTTGTTTCGTCGACACATAACCACAATTTTTGATCTTTCAACTCCGATTTTATTTTTTGTTCAATATGTTCGCGCGCAGATGGCACAATTCTTCGTAACGATGTTCGACTTGGCAATTTGCACTCCGAATAGTTATTCCAAAAGCAGATAAATGGGTTCCTTGTCTAGTAAATTAAACGGTATATTACATGCGATAAACGTAACGCATAAATTAAATATAAATTTTTCATTGTCTCGTGCGCAATTTCTTTTTGAGACATGCTTTTCACTATTTACGTGTCGTAGACAATGTTGTCTGGACCAACACATTAACGGGATTTTACAGATTACACATTTAATTTTAACACCTTCATATATTAAGTCTGGAATTTCTGCAATAAATTTTCGAAGTTTGTCCGACCGCGATCGTTTTGCTGACGAAATCATAATTTTTCTAGGACAGATAAACAATTGCGCAAATGACCGGCAGCGAAAATGTCCGTACTGCTCCGCAGACGAAGTAATACTACCGTTCCTCTCGGCCCGAACTGATTCTACGCCGATGCGCGGTACCGCTCGTGGCCAGCGTTAATGATAATGCATTAAGTACAAAGGTACAAGACGGTTACGTCACCAGATCAGGCCGAGTTGTTAATTTACCACTTAGATATAGATAAGATTAGTTTTAAAATATCTGTATTTTATAAAAAAAAGGAAGGTGTTATGTATACTACCGCACATGCGCATTGTAACCGATACCTATATATAGTAGTCGACACAGACACAGACGAACACGTGCAACCTAATAAACGACTAACGGTTATCAGTGTTTTATTACTAGCATTATTACGTAACAACACGTAACAAATATAGTATCCTTTCCTAATAAATAAACTGCTTCGAGACTCTTTGTATCAGAAATGAAACATTTCACTAGAGATTTAAAGCCAGATATGCGGGTGCGGCGTAACTAACTGCGGTAACTCTCCTTGCTTCCGCCATTATACAGCCAGCAAAATAGAACTAAACAATTTTTTGCACGAATGATTGATGCTCAAATTACTGCCGCTAAAATAAATTCATTAACGCAGAGGAAAGTTCGAGGGAGTTATACGCGAGATACGGTATGCTGTCTTTGTGCGCCGGAATTTTCCCCATGTGTAAACTGGGCGGAAAACAAATTCCGCCGGAACGGATTTCTGTTTAATGACCTCCGAATACACATGTGTATAAAACGGAAAATGTACAACCACTGGGATTCGATGCGCGAATTACGTGGTCTGCTTTGCACGACCGAGAATATGGATCATTGCTTTTTAGGGTTTTTCTAAAAAATTAATTCGATTTTGATATCGTACGAAGTTGGCGAACAGAAATTTCGAAACATCTACGCTATGCACTAATTAATATCGCCATTAGGATGCAGCTTGTTAGCATTGAAAGGTACAACATGCGAACCATGTTTGTGATAATGTGCTTAATACCGAACCGACAATATTCTGTAGATTTTCTCAAATTCCATACTCCATTTGCCTAGCTATCACGAACTATTAATTGTAATTCTAACAAGGGAACACCGGCAACCCGCACTTCTCGATTTCGATGAAACTGTACAGACTGAAAGAGTACCTTGGTATAAGAACACCATTTTTTCTTACCCAGCGTATCTCGCCGATTTGGGGGTATAGCCCCCTCCAAAGATTTTTATGTTTTTTTTTTATTTGTGTAAATATCTGGGAAATTATAACAGATATCTTTTTCTTTGTAGAATATAATTTGAAGCAAATTACATAGTCCCGAGGATGACGCGAATTATTTTCGGGAAAAATTAATAACGGGGGACCGGGTACCCCATAACCCCATTTTTTTTAAGTTTTTATATTTTATTATTTCACAAATAGAGTCGGTTTTATGTAGAATATATATGTGGTCAAATTGAGACAGTTAACAATAAAGATATTAAAAGGCGATAATAAAACTTTACTTGTCATTGACTGTCGTTATAAATATATATTTATTTAGAAATTATTTATTATTTCGATACATGCTTTAAGAAATACTATAATATACTGAGCAGTGTAAATTTACAGCTCGGCATATTCTATAGAGCAATATTCATATAACTAATTTGTTTGTAACTAACACATTTTCGTAAAACAGTGGAGCAGAATAAAAAAGAAAGTATAATGCTTATGAAACATTCAATATACTACACACTGTAATATGATTATTGAAATTATAATTGTGACTGGTAGTATTATACATATAGTAATTATGCTACGTAATGATTATAGTAATGGTAGTCAGTATAAAAGTGTTCAAAACACAGGTATTGCTTGCACCATGAATAACGCACAATAGTAGGTTTTTCACAAACACTACACAAGGGCGTAGACTCCGCGTCTTTAGCAAAACAAAACTATACTGGATTTTTAAAGGATCCCGGTCTCTCATCCACGTATCCACTCTTACACCACGAGTATTTGAAGACATCGAAAAATCTCGGTGAAGAAAACTGATTGTGGGTCAACGATTGCAGCTTAACAATACTATTTTTCTGATGCAAATCTATGTCGTAGTTTATAAGAATCACTGTATCAGAAAAAGTTCTAATAAAATTTTTCCATAATCTAAAACCAAACACATCTAGAGGTTGTACCATATCTGTTGCTTTCTTAGGGATATTTAAAATGTTAACAGTTTTATCTGTTACACTCATATTTGGTTCTGAAATAAAGATATATTATTATATTATTATTATTATTATTATTATCTTTCGGCACCAATTTCTGAAGTTCGGCAACACAACGTCCACTCCAAGAATCAATCAAGAGAACACCTTTTGGTCAGATATTTAGTAAGAAAACATCTGTTACCCAGGTTTTGAAATGACTTGAAGTGAGCTTTCCAGACGTCGAAGAAGAAATACACAGATTTGCTGGTCTAAACAATGATTGCGCAACTCACCTTAATACCAAAAATAATGGCGAAAGCAACCGTCCATCTGCAGAAATGGCCGGTGAAATTGTACAACTATGTGTTGTTGAGTGCAAAGATTGTACAACAGCATCAACGGTTTTCTCACCTTTTACTGCCAACGTACGGCCAGAGTGCATTTCTAGATTAAATCCACTTTCATCGGCGTTGTATACGTTGCTTCTGCCGATACTAGCGATATGGGTTTTGACTTCCTTAATAAAATTATTGCTTAACAATCGTAGGTCTTCCATACCAGCACGAGTCGACCTAGTAATAAATTTTGTTATTTTGCGTGACACAATATTATGTACTTTCTTGAGATGCCATATCCACCAATGTCCTGCTTTAAACGTGTCGTGTCCAGTTTCTTCTTTAGCTTCTAAAGCCCAGCTTCGAAGGGCCATGTCATGAATTACTTTTCCATCGTCTATGCTATTTTCAAATTTTGTATGAACGTATTCTGTAATAAATCATAGTTTATCCGTATGCGCGCCGCCTCTGTTAACACTTTCTTCCCATTTATATAATTGGCGTAGCGATTTGACCTTTTTGAATTTTTGTTTCACGCCTTCGACAGAACGTCGCTTGCTTTTACCACTTCTCCAGCATTCAACAGCTTTAATTTTGTAATATAGGTCAAAAACACTGCCTCCTTCTTCAGGAACACATGCAATATTTTCATAATTGTCTTCTTCATCTTCTGCTACATCTTCCACAAATTGCGCTTCATGTGGTTCTTCTAATCGTTCAAACTCCAATCCTGTGACATATTCAAAAGGGAACATGTTTTCTTGTTGGGCACTTACAATTATCTCCTTCAACGCATCATGCAACTCAAGTTCTTCAGACGTCAAAGGAATTATTGCGATGTTGGCTACTTGAAACGTTGCAAGTAACATGTTCAACACATTAATTACATTAATCGGTGCCATAATGCCAAACTACAAATTTACACTGCACGAAAGAATACTTCTGACATATTATTTGAAACGGCTACCTTATATATGCTTCAGATAACTGTGTACGTGACACGAACAATCTAGTTTTAGTATATCGGTATCTACTGTATGCACTTATAATTAATCCATCTCAATCGGATTATTTTATGACATTTTTTGTCTATTTAGAACGACAATTATCTATATACATCAATCAATGACAAGTAAAGTTTTATTATCGTCTTTTAATATCCTTATTATTAACTGTCACAATTTGACCATATGCATATTCTACATAAAACCGACTCTATTTGTGAAAAAATAAAATATAAAAATATAAACAAAATGGGGGTATGGGGTACCCGGTCCCCCATTATTAATTTTTCCCGAAAATAATTCACGCCATCCTTTAGACTATGTCATACTTTATTTGTGAAAAATAAAGAAAAAAAAATTAAAAAGAAAGGAGGTACGGGGTACCCGGTCCCCCGTTATTGTCTCTTCCCGAAAATAATTCGCGTCATCCTTGGGACTATGTAATTTACTCCGAATTATATTCTAAAAGAAAAAGATATCTGTTATAATTTCCGAGATATCTACACAAATAAAAAAAACATAAAAATCTTTGGAGGGGGCTGTACCCCCAAATCGGCGAGATACGCTAGGTATGAAAAAAATGGTATTCTTATACCAAGGTACTCTTTCAGTGTGTGCAGTTTCATCGAAATCGAGAAGTGCGGGTTGCCGCTGTTCCCTTGCAAGTGACTTCCACGATTCGCGCCCCTTTTTTCTATAAGATGTGCGAAGTTCTTCACGTTGTTATTTGTGTTCTTTCACGTTCTTATGCAATCCTCACATCATAATACGTAACTATGAATTTCTTGTCAGCATCCAGATCTTTAGGCTTTCTTATACGAGGGTTATATTATATCTTTCTACTACCAGCGGCGGCGCATGAGTTTGATAAATATGTGTCTAGCAATTATAAAAAAAGTCAAATTATATTTACATATGCATTATAACGTTGACATAGGAGTCATTCCAAAAAAACCGTGGATACAAAAATCTCAATAGCTCGGAATGTGCTCAAACTATATGAAAAAATATGTTTTTCTAAGCAACTATTTCTTTATAGGGTGACAAGGTATGAGAGTTTTCGCGTACATGCCTATTTTAAGAACGTAGCTACATTTCTAAGGTTTATTTACAAATAAGAGTCAAGAAAGTTACAAACCCACTAAAGTTCGTTACAACTCAAACTATTTTTATTAGAAAAAAATAAATAAATACACATTAAACCTTAATAATTCTTAAAGAACCCTTTTAATTTCAATGATTCTTAAAAAAATATGATTATACAGAGCGTTGACTTGAACCAGTCCAAGTTTCATGATGGGGAATTGAATATGAAAGTAGTTATAAAGAAGAACGCTGGAATTAAGTGCGCGACACCTGCCGAGTCTCCACTTCTCTTTCCATTAACAGGCACGACACGGTGAGCATTTCGTGTTCCAGGAACGTCTTCAGGCCGACAAATCTAGTAGAATTTAATTCATCAGTTTCAACCCCATGCTCTCCATTAGATGTGAATGATTCCTTGCACGTTAGATTTTGCCCACTCCTAGAGCTCTGTAAAAGTTGTTATCATTACAGTTGATCACTAGTGCCAATGGACAGTGGCGGAGGTTCGATACAACCCTCAGCATAACTGCGAGTCTCAACCAGATCTGTTGTGTATACATGTACGCTGCCGTATATACTATTTCGTAGTTCTACGTTTGTCTTAAATGTTGCCTACGTCGCGAAAGCGACCAATGTTGGACAAAGTTACAGAATTTATAGCAGAAATGCCTGACCTAAATTTCGATGGTGTTACAATTCAATGTGTAGTTTGTAATATCCCTTTAATGTGTTGGTCCAAAAGGAATTATCTACATCACGTAAATAGTAAACAGTATTCTTCCAAAAAAAATTGCACACGACACTATGACAAATTTAAATTTAATTTATGTGTTACCTTTATTGCATGTAATCTACCGTTTAATTTACTAGACAAGGAAGCATATGTTTCCTTTTGGAATAAATATTCGGACTGCAAATTACCAAGTTGGGCATCGTTACAAAGAATTGTGCCATCTGCTCGTGAAAATGTCGAAAAAAGAATTCAATCGTAGTTGAAAGATAAAAAACTGTGGTTATGTGCGGACGAAACAACCGATCGTAAAAAGACATTCTGTGGTTAATGTAATGGTACTTACAATGGAACCACATCAGTCGTCACCTTCAATTCTATTAGCTTCCGGACGAGTACAATAATGTACTGCCGAAGTAATTTCAAAGTTAGTGTTAAATACATTGGAAAAGTTTGAACTTTCAACAAACCAACTGTTGATGTTTATGAGTGATGGTGCCGCAAACATGCTTTTTGTAAGCCGGTCTCTTAAAAAACATTGTGCTAACTTGTTACATATTACGTGTAAAATTCATGCTTTCAGTCATGTGGCAGATAGTATTAGAAAATGTTATCCTGAGGTAGACGCTTTAATAGCGCATACAAAAACAGTGTTTGTCAAATCCCCAAAACGTATTCGCAAATTTCACAGACTGTGCCCCCGTGTGACTGAGCCACCAGAACCCATTCTTACACCTTGGGGCCGCGTTTTATTATCATAAATATTTTGAGAATATTAAGAACGTGGTTTTACAATTCGATCCAAAGGAAGCTGCGGCCATCAAGGAAAGCCAGTCGAAATTTCAAGATAGTCAGGTTAAAACGGATTTAAAAACCTATTCAGAACAATTACTTCGGACTAGTGGAGGCAATAGAAAAATTACAAAATCCTTCGGTGTCGTTAGTGGAATTTCTGCAAATAGTGCAACATGTTCACGCACAGCTATGCGCGGTAGAAGACGCAAAAGATGTTTGTGTTCTAGAAAGGTTTGAAAGTATTTTAGAGAAAGATTCTGATTTTGGCACATTAAGACAAATTTGTGAAGGTGCGTCAACAGAACCGTTAAGTTGTTCCAAAGATTATTTTAATTACGCAAATATAACGTCACTAGATGTATAACGTTCGTTTTCTGCATAAAAACACACTTTTTCCTCACCCCGCACTCGGTTTTCCGAAACAACTGTAGAAACATATCTAATGTTGCAAATATTTGACAGACATTATTCACTTTGTGATTTCACGGAAGACTCTTAAGACGGCAAGCGTTTGAGCACGTATTATATTTTATCTCTGACCATTTATTTTGTGTAAACTTTTATGACCCGCCACTGGTTGTTGGCGCAAATTGGGCATCTCTAATTATCACTTTATGTCAGTAGAGACGTGAAAATCCATTATATCCAAGGACAACCAAGGTAAGTAACCCATAAAACCTTAATGGATTTTTCAATACTTTACCGTAATATTTTCCTTGCGTTAAGTATTTGTTATATGTATTTTGACATTCCACTTATGCTTTGTGTACTATTTTTGGTAAATAGCTGCTATTTCTGTAGGGGATAATAATAAATACAATTTTCTGTTTATTATACAACTTAAGCTTCATATATTTTAAAGTTATGGTTATGTCTTCTAAAGTTTCATGTGCTTTCAAGCACTTGTGCAGAACCTATTATTGAAAATGCCGGAAAAAGGGTCATTTTACTGTTCGTGCGATTTAAATCTGGAACTGTAACGGCATACATCTCGGAGACTCTACATAAATTGAGTTTCGAAATCTCATTTACGTTTCGCATAAGTACATCTCGAAATAAAAACCTTACGGATCATCATCCTATCCGTCCGTTTTAGCATCTCCTCTTCGATATTTCTGTTTGGTCAACGGAGCCCGGACCAAAAGACAGTATTAAAAAAGTTTATATTACATTCTCTAAAGGACTTCCCTCCCGCGCAGACAGAGAAGGTCACGCGAAACGGAGAAAACGGGACAAGAAAAAAAAGGAAAAGAGTCCTACGAAAGGTTTGGGTAATTCCAGGTCGTAAACTTCAAATAAAGCAAAGAAATTAACTTTTTCCTCTTCTTTCTTTTTTTTTTTAATAAAAAGTCATTACGTGGCAGTTCCCACAAGTCTGAAATTAATTAAAATTGTGGAGGAAGGAAGGTGTGGCGACCAAGTAGATAGAACCACTGCGTTGGGAGTAAGGAAAACGTTGCAGAGGCTACTCGTTCCGCTGGAATGTTATTGAAATTACCGAGATTAAATATTCCTTCGCGTTATAAAGTAACCAAGCATTTTTCAATGTCTCACCGGGTCGCGTTTTGATTTAATTAAATTTTGACCGGAGATAATTCCTGTTACTTGGAAACCATTGGATGGTGAAAACGCAATAACGAAATCTGATAATGTTGTAATTTGATACAAATACTAATTTATTTCTTTGTGTTATCTATCAAATACCCACCAGAAACCAAAATTCTATGTTATTCTAAACCATAAAAGTTCGTAGTTAAAACGCGCTCTTGTTTCTTGTAATCTTTCTTCTGGGCTTTAATTAATTAAAATGTGCCCAGCTAATTTGTGTTGTAAGTGCTAGGTCTTGATATTAGATTTAATCCGGATGTCCTATCTACCTTTCGGTGTAGGGCTATGTGGTTGAATTTATAAGCTCCTCCATATCGATATCTTCATTCTAATAGCACCTATGACAATTTTAAGCAAATTTTGGTTAGTAAGAGCTTCTGGAACTACTCTTGGCGCTCTAATAGTTGTTTTTTTTTATTTAAAAGTCATTCCAACAGTACCTTATAACAAAAAAAGCAATATTATTACGAGGGTAGTCCCAAAAGTAAGGTCTCCAAAGCGTTGGGGACGGAGAGAAACTGTTCGTGCTGCTGTTGGCCACACTGTTGTGATTGTTGCTTCCCCTATCCCCACACAAGCGTGTTCGCGTCTCGCTGTGACGCTCAGCAGCCGCTGAGAATGGAGCACCCGTTGATCGCTACCGCCAAGTGCGAAGTTATTCCGTTTCTGAGCGCAAAAAGTGTTCAACCGATTGAAATTCATCACCAACGGAAGTGTATGGAGAGTCATGCATGGATGTCAAAAACGTACGCAAGTGGTGTAGAGAATTTCCGGTCGGTCGTACGAACATTCATGACGAACAAAGGAGCGGAAAACCGTCAATTTCCGACGAGACAATCGCAAAGGTTGAGCAGCCTATGCGTGAAGATCTGCGGATTAATCTGGATGATCTCTGCATTTTGGTTCCTGAGGTTTTCCGAAGCACCATACGCAGGATTTTAACGGAAAGGTTGCGGTATCGGAAGGTGTGTGCTAGATGGGTTCCACGAATGCTGACGGATGACCACAAGCGACAACGAGTTGATTCATCCCGTGAATTTCTTCGCTGTTATGAAAGTAAAAAGGAAAACTTTTTGGACTCGACTATCACGGGTGACGAAATGTAGGCGTTCCACTTTACACCTGAGACCAAACAATAATCACGCGAGTGGCGGCATTCTTCTTCGCCCAAGCCGCGAAAATTCAAATAAACACAGTCTGCCGGTAAAGTCATGGCAACTGTGTTTGGGATCGAGAGGGAGTATTGTTGGTCGACTTTATGCCTGCAGGGACCACAATAAACACTGACAAGTACTGAGAAACACTGGAGAAACTCAGACGGGCAATTTAGAACTGGAGAAGAGTAATGCTGAGCAAGAACGTAAGCATCCTCCATGACAACGCTCGCCCGCACGTCACCTGCAACAGTTTAAATGGAATATCATTACCTGCCCACCCTATAGTCCGGACTTGGCACCCAGTGACTACCGCCTGTTCCCTAAATTGAAAGAACATTTGGTCGGAACGCGATTCAGTTCCGACGACGAGGTGAAGGAAGAGATTCAACGCTTTCCCAAGGACACGGTGGCGAGCTAATATGACATGGGCATACAAAAACTGTCACAGTGTTTACCAAAAAGGCATCGACCGAAATGGCGATTATATAGAAAAGTAGATAAATGTTCAAGCTTTAAAATGATGTATATATTATAGATTTTTGTATTCTTATTTTTGGGGCTATCCTCGTACATTATATATAAACCTTGACATTTTATTTTCCGTAGAAACCTCATCTCTATGCTTGTCAATTTCTTGATCCGTTTTTCTGTAGTTGTCCAAGATACACTTCCATGTATCGGAATGGGTTTTACTATCTTTTTCACTACTTCTACTTTTATTTTTTCCTGCAATCTCTTTCTTTCTCAGTATGTTATTTTCCATTGTGTTAAATAGTTTTCCTGCTTTTGCTATTCTTCCGTTAAATTCATCTTTTATGTTGCCTTCACTGTTAATAACTATTCATAGCTATTTGTACGTTCTCACTTGTTCCAATCTTGTGGTTTTTATTTTTATCTCATGTTATGTGTTACTATTATAATCTCTGTTCTTCTTTTACTAATTATATTATGTCATATTACTTTAATTCTCCATTTAGTCTTTGCAGTCTTTTCGAATTTTTACCAAGGGCAGTACTATGCGTCACCAGCAATGCAAGTACACGGATTCATCCCCAGGCGCAGCGCTGTATGCCGTTAGCGTTATGAGGGTGAATCTTGCCATGGAGAGCGCTATATGCCAACAGCCATACAAATATAGGGATTCCGCACCAAGGACAGCGTTATGGGCTTTCGGCGTTATGAGGGTGAATCTTGCCTAGGACAGCGCCATACGCCGTCAGCGTTGTAAATAAGACAGGGTCAGGACAGGAAAAGACTTCTGCAGGATGATGTTCTGCATCGGCTTAAATACCCTAATGGCACTTCTTCTGAATGACTCACTGCACAGAAACGGGTGAAACGTGTGCATCGATAAACGAGGCAATTATACACCAAAACAAGTCGTGTGATGTGCGTTGATGAATATAGCAAATATATAATATATGTAACAATATATAATCAAGCGTATACCTCTAAATGATAAATAAATCTTTCTAATAAAATTTCTGCGTATCTTTAAAAATTGGGAAGTTTTCGAAGAAACGCTGTTGACGCTGCTAGTATAAAGCTTAGAGTAGATCTGTTATATTCAATGTAAGTTTGGGTACATGCACTTTTACCAAGAATAATTTTTATTGAGAATCCAATAATAAAAAAGTTTCCCATTTTTTGCATACTTTTTTGGGCACACTGTATAAGCAAGCTGATACATTTTCATTGAATGTACGATAATTTTCCACTCAATATTTAAAAAGTAAGGACGTACATTGTGTACCATCTTCTGCGCTACTTAGTCCTACGAATTTGTTGGTTTTCTTACTTTATTTTTTTTTTTCATTTTCCTAAAAAAAAAATCAAAAACGAATTTACTCTTCCATCCTGCAACGACGTACATACATAATATCCTTCAACGGACTCGTCAGACTGGCAACAACGGCTGTCTGCGTGACAAATTTTGCATTACAAATTTTTGAAGAACACCGCTTCGTACGGTAGAAAAAATACCGTCTCCTTATTTATTATGTAAAAGTTGAGTTCGTATCGTGAAACTGCTCTTCAAGACGTTATACGGTCCCAACGACGAAGAACCGACTAAATTTTAATGTATTCTCGTTTAAATTCGCTTCTATACGTTCCGTCGAGATGCTTAGAAGATGTTAATATGTATGGATTCTTTTGCTTGCTACCGATCCGCCGTCAAACGAAAAGATGCCTGGTACTTCCTAAGGGAGATGGACTTACTGCATCCCGAATATATTCTTGAAAAGTTAGTCGTTCTTTATTAATTAAAGACGTTAAATATTCTAATTTATTCTCTTAGAATTTCAGTATTCTTTGAAGTGAAAGCAAGTCTAATATTCCAAAATAACCTATTCCAGTTTCTTCTTCACCTGCATGTGTTATTAATTATAGATTTAGGTTCCTTCCATTGAGTCTATAAAAAAAAAGGTAATATACTATATAGTACAGTAACCTTGTCGCCTGATTTTTTGCCGAGTTATTAATGATGTTAGTCTAATGAATATTCCAAGTTTTCGATTTCGGAAGCCGAACGCAACTTTGTCGAACAGCGATTTTTGACCTTCTTTCAGTTTTTGTTGATTTTGAATTCAGAGGACTACTTTTTCGATAATAAACAAGCTTCTAGTACTTTTTTAAAGTAGACTAAATTTTCTGCAAATTGAGACAAAAATGGTCTCTGTAAGCCTAGTAGCTTCCGTGGTACAGCTTTTAAAAATTTCCAAAGGGGTCTCCGAGTCGTCTTTACTGTTTTGCTTTAGACAGCTGCGGATTGAATGACCGGCCGGGATGCATATTGACATGTCGTACAGCCATAGAGTCACCGTGACAAATAGCAGCTTCTCATTGGTTGGCAACTGCGCATGCTCAATCCCTTCATTCTACCAGACATGATAGCTACCTACTGAACTTCTAAATTAATTTTTTTGATAATTGAAAGCTGTCAGCGTTTGGTTGATGTAAATAATATAATAATAAGAAGCAGATAATATCAAATGTGTAATATTATGAATGACAATAACAATTATAAATAACTGAGATGTGCTCCACCAGATCAGGAAGTTAAACATTTCTAACACGCCTAAAATCTTTCAACTGAAGTAAAAATGCATAAAATATCTAGGCATTATTACCTGTTTAAGCAAATAAAACATAAGAATATGGTAATAGTAGCCGGGTCAAAGAGCTATGGCGCATTTGGATTCTTTTTCCTATTGGACATGAAATTTTTGCTATCCAGTGGGTATTGGTTCTATTCGCCAAATAATGAAACCCAGTGGTTTACATCTTCGTATTCGTTGCGTCTTTATTGAAAGGTGTGAATCAGATATCTGTGCTTACCAAAAGAAATATAACAACACAAAGTTGATTAAAGCAGCTATTCGCCGTGGAGACACAGATGTGAAATTAAGAAGAGCAAAGAGATATGTCTTTGAACAGTTCATTTCCAGAGAGCACTGTTTTCTGTGAAGACAAAATAACAGCAGGATGGAGAACGTCCCAAGGCTTCAACCCCAAGATGACGGCGAGTGATGCAGCCCCTCAACACCTCTTGCAGATGATTTCATGCAGTTGCAAGAGGGGTTGCTGGAACGGGTGCAGATGCAGGAAGGCGGGTTTGAAATGTTCTGCAGTTTACAACTACTGCTGTCTGACCTCCTGGGGAAATGTGCTAAACCTCGAAAACGACTTGTCCGACGATGACACAGGCACAGGTGATCCAGTCGCAGAAGAACCTGCTGATGGTGAAGATATCACTCAACCAAGACCATCAAAGAGAGAAAATTTCAGTGAAATGAATTTTTTTTATTTTTTTTTGGACAGTACCTATTGTTAAAAATATAAAAGTACCTAAATTCAAATAAAAATGATTTGTTCATAGTTCGGATTTTGTTTTATAAGACCTTCACATTTGTGACAGATGCATCAATACAACTCGATAAATATCGTAGTTTTCAGAATTTTCAAATCGAATGGCGAGTGGCTGTAGACATTTAAAGGCAGGGTCAAAATTCGCTCAAAACAATATTGCTAAAAATTAGGGAATTTGAAAAAATTTGGAAACTGTGAAAGGCTCTATCTTGGAAACTATTGGCCTTACAAAGACCATTCTGTTTCAAACTGTGGCAAGTGTAGTCTACTTTAAAGAAGTACTAAAAAGTTATTATCAAAAAGTAGTCCTTCAGGGTCAAAAACGACAAAAACTGAAAGAAGGTCGAAAGTTTCGCGGTTTTCTGGATTTTTGACAAAGTTGTGTTCAGCTTCCGAGGTATTATTCACTGGACCAACATCATAAACAACTCAGGAAAAAATTAGATTTGATGTAAAGTTCTATATATAAGGTTGTAAGGATGATGGTGAAAGTCTTTTTTTATTATTGTCCGTACGGACTCATGAGAAATTCCTACTTGTCGGCTGATTATTGCAAATCAGCCTAAGGATTCACTGGAATATTTTCCAATTCTCTTCCATTCTTGCTCGTTTTGTCCTCTCTTGTGGCTCAAAATCGTCTACTGATTTCTTCTATACTTTGTGACCCATTTTTTAATTGTTTTGCCAGACGGGGCCATAGCAATACGAAATTCATGTCGAAATCTTCGTTGCGTATTAAGAACCGCACCTCTTTTAATAAACTGTTCTACACAAAACACTCTCCGAGCTACTCTATCAAAATTATAAGATCTAACAGAACATTTGACTGTTAGAACCATTATAACTTCATATTTCAAATTTTTGTAAATAAAGATTAAAACGGAGTCACTTCTAATTTGACACCCTTTAGATAATTACTTGGCTAAGTCAAAAATTACTTACACTTTTAGTTCTATAACTGTATTACACAAAGATAGATGTACAGCAGATACATTATTTTTCGATATAGTCTCTACCTTTACCAATGCACTTAATCCAGCGAGCCACAAGCTTCCGTATACCTTCCTGGTAGAAGGTTTTTGGTTGGTCGTGAAGCCACTTTTCACCGCATCCCGAACGTCTATGCCTGAGCTCCCTTTTTTGTGTTACGCTCGTGCGACCAATTTGAAACATTTCGATCCACAAAAAAATGCTTTTACGAGATAAAGCACTGTCCCCGTATTGTGACAAAAGTCTCCGGTGAATTTCAGCACCTTTCCCACCTTCTGACCACAAAAATCGGATTACTGCTCGTTGTTCCTCTTTGGTGCAATCTAATAGCAGAGCTGACATGCTTATGCTGTTGTAGTTAGCAGACAAATGACGCAATCGTGATTAAATTCCGCACACATGACCGCAGAGGCGCCAACTCAACGCATGCGCAAGCGGCCGCCACTGCGATAACCTTCAAAGCTTGTTATGGCGAAAGTGTAGATAATATTGGACTTACCCTCGTATATTTCCACACAGAACACAAACACAAACGACTTAATTATCAATTTATTACAAAGAAATATCACCTACCAATATCTTTAACAAATTTTGACCTTTCCTAATATATGGGATTACCCACACCTCTAAAACCGTTTCCCTACCATTCCTATTTTGAACATCTACTAACCTGCAAGCGTAGAACCACTCTCATTCGGCAATTATCATTAATTAAAACCTAGCTGGTCGGAAAGGGATGGTGCAATAATAGCAAAACGTAGAAGGTTGTTAGGGGGTGCAACGAAACGTGCTTGGATGGGGTGGATTTGGTCCAGCGGGCAGTGGAAAGCTTTTATTAAATCGTTTATATGTCGCTCTTCTTCAGATGGGATAAATCGCCGGTAATTAATACCAATTGCCAGTCTGGCGTGGGAGAATTTAAAGGGGGTAAACCCCGCTGCCGGCGAGTGTTGGCGCAAAATGAAAAAGAAGTGCTCGGAGGAAAAGTTGTAATTAAGTGTTGGAGCGCGACGGGAGTTAAAAATTTTCGTAATTACAAATTCAATTAAACTTTCGAGGGTAGGCAGGAAGTAATAGGTGTATTGAGATGTAAAAATATTCGCTTTTTACGCGACGTGGTTTTCTTCCCTCTCAGCGCTACGCATTTCTGTTTTTAAATGAACAATGGATTTCTAGAACAATGGCCGCGTTTACGACGCTTTAGGCTGTTTAGCGTCGCTGGTTGCCCCCAAAAAATAATTATGCTGTATTGTTTTAATTTTAGTGAGTACACGAAATCATTAAGTTTTAAGAGAAAAGTGAATTCCAAGATGAGACATTGTAAAAAAACGTGTGATATATTCCGTGATGGAACAAGCAGCTACTGATCAGGGAAATGCATTTTATGGTTTAGCTTTTTAATATGTATTGTAACGTTATAAAAATAGAGAAATTATTCATGATTCACCCATTAGCGCCACATTCCTTTTCAGAATTAGTTGCCGAAATAGTTACGGGGATAGGATCTAACAAATTAATAACTGCGGAGCTGACATGCTTATGCTCTTGTAACTAGCAGACAAATGACGCGGTCATGATTAAAATCCGCATACATGACCACAGAGGCGCCAACTCAACGCATGCGCAAGCGGCTGCCACTACGATAACCTTCAAAACTTGTTATGGCGAAAGTGTAGATAATATTTGACTTACCCTCGTATTTATCTGTGTATAGTTTCGCAGTATCAAAGGTATATTGTTAAAATTTTTTAATGTACACGTTAAATCCACAAGAAATGCTTCTTAAAATTAGTCTTTTTATCAATTCCTCATCAACACCAGTGATGTTAGAAGCTAATTTTGGTTCTGAAAAAAATCTACGGGCAGTCTTGCCGTCGTTAATAGAACCATATACTGGGTTCGGTCAGTCAGCGAGTAAACCCATTTTGTCTTTTAGATCTTCTTGAATCTTCTTTCTCCTGATTTTTAGTTTGTCTTCGTCGGCTTTCCTTACTTGCGATTTTTTAATATCAAGTCTGTATCCTATTTGCAAAATGCATTCGAAAAATTTTATCCATGCATGCAGACTTGAAATACCAAAATATAAAGCTTTCTCATCAGTTAAACGTAGCGAATGAGTTTTCAATGCATTCATCTGACTCGGTCCAGCATTACAAATGTAGCGAGTCGCTGCCCCTGTAACTGCAGATTTTTCCGTCAACGATGGTAAGATAAAACTTATGACTAATATTAAACTCTGCTCCGGTTACTTCAACACATGTAGGACTGAGATTATTTATTTAAGTTTCTACTTTAGCGATCTCTTCCTTCATTAACTTTTCAGACTCTTTAGCAAACATAATTTTAATGGGACGACAGCACTGCACTGATGATGGTCTAGCGTTTTTTCCAGATAATTTGGGTATTATTTTTGCTGCAGGAGATCTGTAAAGGAACAAAATAAATTTCAAATAAAAATGCATCAATTTGATTATTCTCTCCGTCCGCAAATTTCTGTTTATAACTGCTGAACCCAGCAGCCCCATCACATCCCCATTTATGTATTGCAGTGAGATTAATCTCATTTCAACCCTTTATCATTTGGATCAACACTTCTTTTTAAACAATCATCACTCTATTCATTGTAAGATCTAAAACATTTTGTAATCCAATTTCCGCCTTCCCTTCCGTAATCTTTATAACAGAACAACATTCCTCCCTTGGAGATAAAATTACGTCGTATGACGGATATACATCTGCATTGTTTCTTTATGTATTTCTATGTATTGCTTGAACCGAGAAAGTTCTGTTTCGTAGGTATATATTCATTTAGTAATTCGTAGTGGATGGCTTTAGGGTGGGTCGCTTAATGATGAAAACATTGACCCTATTTGTCTAAGGTAACATCGGCGTTGCTCGCTAAGACGAAGTTCCCGCAGTTCATTAATTAACGTAGGTACCTTTGTGAGGTTGCGTACAGAGCAGAATTCAAGTCTTGCTGATTGCTTCGACTAATGAAATAAAAGCGACAAAGGTTCACACAGTATATGTTCTATATGACATAGAAGAGATTGTTTCGGGCAATTGGTGATTATAAGTGGTTTCCGTCTAAATAGAAATGGTTTAATGTTTAGTTTATTTTAAAAGAATGAAAAAACTTGCTGAAAGTATATACCACGAACGAATGGTATAGATTTTATGGTTTTAATTAAAGATATAGGATGCAGTTTCCCCAAGTTCGTCGTTGATAGGACTTATATTAATTCCCTAGAACCCCCACTCCAACGATCGGAGGCCATAAAAGCTGGAGCTACTGCAAGAATGTAAATAGCTGCCAGAGAGATTTTGACATTGAACGAGCGGAGACTCACCATACGTGCCGCTAATGATAGCTACGTTCCAAGTTGTAAATTATAACATTATAAACAGACCGATCTTATAAATGGGCAACCAGGCACCTACTTTGTTTTTTTTTTAATGGAACGCCTTGTATATTATTACGTTTTTAGTTTCTATGTTTAAAAATCAATCGATATGAGTTTCATGTCTACTTCTAATAGATTTCGAGGTACCTATAATTAGTCTGGGCAAACAACGGTAACAGTCAGTGTAGTAGATATGTGGTGCGGAGTCGGCGATTATTTATTTCACGCGTTCACAGCGTCAGTATTAAATCGATGCTGTATGCGAGTAGTTCTGTGTATATGTAGGCTGTCGTAACTTATTTCGTAATTGTACGTTTATGTTCGCTTTAAAAATGTCGCAGTTAGGTACGTTGCGAGAACGACCAATGGCAGACACAGTTAGAAACTTTATAGTGGACATGCCGGACTTAATTTTTGATGGCGCTAAAATTCAACGTCTAGTTTGTAAAATCCCTTTAATGTGTTGGCCCAGAAGCCATTGTCAACGTCACATCGAAAGCAAACAGCATTCTTCTGCAAAAAGTGGCATACGAGACCAAGAAAAATTTACATTTGATTTATGTGTTACTCTTATTTTATGTAATCTATCGTTTCGTTTACTAGACAAAGAAGCATTTGTCTCCTTCTCGGATAAATATACGGACTGTAAATTACCTAGTCGGACATCGATACGGAATGTAGTGCCATGTGAATTGAAAGATAAAAAATTGTGGTTGTGTGTTGACGAAACAACAGATCGTCAAAAACATTCTGTGGTTAATGTAATGGTACGTACAATGGAACCACATCGACCGCCATTCTCCTCTTTACTTGCTTCCAAAAGAGTTACAAATTGTACTGCCGATGAGATTGTAAAGGTAGTGTTGAACTCATTGAACAAATTTGAAGTTTCAACTAAGCAACTTTTAATGTTTATGAGTGATGGTGCCGCAAACATGCGTTCTTTGGCCCGATCTCTTAAAGAACACAGTGATAATCTCTTACATGTAACGTGTAAAATCCATACTCTAAATCTTGCAGCACAAACGATTCCTACATGTTTTCCACTGGTAAATGCATTGATTGCTAGTACAAATGCAGTGTTTCTAAAGTCCCCGAAACGTACCCGACTATTTCACAAACTGTGTCCTGATTTACCCGAACCACCACAGCTGATTGTTACACTTTTTGGAACATGGTTGCAGGCCGAGTTTTACTACAACAAATATTTTGATCAAGTAAAGAAGGTAGTTTTAAAATTCAATCCGACAGAAGCTGCAGCAATCAAGAAAAGCCAGGAAATATTTCAATATAGTCAGGTTAAAAGAGATTTACAAACTATTCACAACAATTACTTCGGACTAGCGGAGGGAATGGAAAAATTACAAAATGTTTCGATGTCGCTAGTGGATTCTGTTCAAATTGTGAATGGTGTTCACGCACAGTTATGCGCTGTAGAAGGAGAAACAAATTGGTGTGTAATACGAAAATTTTAAAGTGTTTTAAAGAAAGACTCCGATTTTCTTATGTTAAGACAAATTTGTGAAGGTGCGTGTGAAGATGCATTAAGTTGTTTCAAAGATTATTTTAAATATGCAAATATAACATCGCTAGATGTCGAACGGTCGTTTTCGGCATTAAAAGACATTCATTCCGCACGTCGTATTCACTTGACTGAAACAGCTGTGGAAACATATCTAATGATTCAAATATTTAACAGATGTTACCCAGTTTGTGATTTCACGGAAGACTTTTAAAACGGTAAGTGTTTCAGCACGTTTTATAATTTATTTCTATTTTATGTGTAAACTTTTATGCGCTCGCCATGCCTCTGGCTGTTACCGCATATTTTCCCTGGTTACTTATAATCGATTCCTCACCGGAGAGGTTTTTTGAATCATTTAATTACGTCGAAAATTCCAAGAACATTATAGATTTTCATAATTCACCGACGAAAGTCAAAATATATTAATTAATCAGTGTACTTTGACATGTAAAAATTAAAACATGTCTGTCGAAATATTATGATATACTTGCAGATAAAATAACAACTAGGTATTAAAGAGTTAACGTTCCTGACGTGAGGTCCCTGTGGTATAGTGGTTAGCACGCCCAACCGGCAAGCGAGAGATATCAGGTTCGATTATCTAATTGCGTCGGAATTTCCAAGGAAGTTACAGATTTTCATAATTCACCGACGGAAGTCAAAATATATTAAGAAAATAAGTAGTTTGTATAAACTAAACACTTTCAAGAGAGCATTAAGAATCTTACCAATATTCTGCTAAGGCTTCCACTGGGCACTTCTAATTATTTTGCTGTTTGGTGGATGTGTTTACTATTTGCTAACTGTTGGTTACCACATTATTGTGATTCTAAACCATATTGGACCTTGCCAATACACACTGTGAAAGACAATCAAAAACTATTCTCTTGAAAATGGGTTTTCCTCTGGCAATCCGTGTCGTCTATTTCTATAATTTCCTGAAGACTTAAGACGTACTGCATATTACATTTAGAGATTTCCTTACAGGTATTTATGGTTGTTTTGTTAGTACTTTATACGAGGTGTGGCAATTAAATAACGAGAATTCGTTTATTAAAGTTTTATTACAAAAAAAACTAAACATAATCACGCATCCAATCCTTCACAGTAACCCCCCTGGAGTGCCACGTACTTATTCCATCTCTCTTCCCACTTATGGAAACACCTCTGAAAGTCGCCCGAAGTTAGACCTTGCAAAACCGTCGTCGTCTCCTTCTGGATATTTTCTATGGAGTCGAACCGTTGTCCTCTCATGGGACTTTTCATTTTTGGGAAAAGCCAGAAGTCCATTGGTGCCAGATGTGGGCTGTATGGGCGGTGAGGCAGCGTCGGAATTATTTTTTTCGCTAAAAACTGTCTAACAAGAAGCGACAAATGGGCGGGCCCATTGTCGTGATGAAGGATCCATCCAAATTTCTTCAGTTCAGGACTTATCCGCGCTACCCTGGCACACAGCCGCTTCAAAACTTCAACATAGAAGGCCGAATTAACAGTTTGGCCTTGCGGAATGAATTCCTTGTGAACAATGTGATGTCGAAGAAACAAATGAGCGTTGTCTTCATCCTCCTCCAATTTCAACCCACTATTTACTTTGTCGACGAGTCCTAAGGTCATATTGGAAGACGGTTTCTCGCTTAATTTCGTCAAAAATTTGATCACAATTCTCTGTTCGAGTTTTTTATCGCAAATTTTTTCGACATACAACGCTTCCACGCCAACCTTTCAAACCTACTACTTCACACACAAAGCACTCGACCGAGTTGAAACTTGTCACGCATCTAGTGTAGTCAGTTCGAGCGTTCGAAACAATTTCTCGTTATTTACTTGGCATACCTCGTATAAGTTCTTTATTTATCAAGCTGGTATTCAATTTTGTGCTTCTGACGAGCATCTCGTAATTATTTTACTTTCGGCTATTATACGCGCCAAATTTAATAACCAAAGAAATTGGTTAATTTAATTGTAATCACTAAGATAGTTTCTGGGTCTTCATACAATACACGATGCACTGCGCTTATAAATTTAGTAATGGTTCGGTCATTTTTCCATTTTTTTTTCTTGTTTCGCTTACATGGTTGCATGCTTCGAAAGCAAGGCTTTTCGTCAGGTTAAGAGTCATGTCCTCGCAGCTTGTTGTCCTTTTAGACCCAGCTTTGGTGCTTTTCTCACTACCTAACAAGAGAATCAATACTGTGTCCTGAGCTTTCTAAAAGCTCACCGTCTAACCACCAGTCACACCTGTCACAATAAGAAAAAAAAATTATATAGTAATAATAAATACTTTTATTGACTCCCATATCTTTTCTTGTTTCTAGGCAAAGCAAAACTTCGTTTTACCTTATTTTGATCGGTTCTTTCATTATTTCTAATGCAAAAACAGCGTTTGTGGTTAACGGACCATATAATACATCGTATATTTCGCACACATGTAAGCGAGCAGCACGAATTTACGACTACAAAGATATTAAAGTGAACTGTTACTAAACAGTTTGTTGACGCTCGATACGGAGCGGGACAGTAAAAGCTGGTCGCTGCCATTCGTAACGGAAAGCCTGTACAGGAGCGGTTCCAAAAGATTTCCACGGATGAATTCGCGGCGATCCGATGGAAAGCAGCCGTCGGCCATTAGAATAGAGACAGGAATAAAAATGTTGTAAAAGTCGCCCGTAAAACCAGCATAAACAACAGCGTCCTTAACGGAAAAACCGCCCAGTTTTCTCCTCTTTCTTGCTCTCCTAAGGATGTAGGAGTAGGGAGAGTTACTGAAAACAATAAAGGAGGAAGTTGCAAGCTTTAGAAACATAATATTTTCACGATTGGTGTGCCCGTATAGTAGTTTCTGTTGTTTTTTATGACTTTCGGACATTTCAATATTGTAATCGTATAAATACATGGTACGGTCCATGTATTCTCGATTAAATCAAGCAGACGCTACTTCGTCAACTTGAATTATAGAGTATTAACCCATTAACGCTCAGCGATCTCATATGAGATCGGTAGCTAATTATTATTTTTTCTTAGTGAGAAGTAGGTATACTACGTATGTACGGGCTCACTTTAATCGAGCTTTTAATCGAAGTTTAATTAGCGGCTCGCGCTTTTAATCCGCGAGTAATTTCGCGGAATCGAAGTTTGATTAGCGGCTCGCGCTTTTAATCCGCGGGTAATTTCGCGGAATCGAAGTTTGATTAGCGGCTCGCGCTTTTAATCCGCGGATAATTTCGCGGAATCGAAGCCAAAAGCACTTTTGATTATGGGCTCGCGTTTTTAATCCGCCTGTAACTTCGCGGAATCGAAGTTTGATTAGCGGCTCGCGGTTTTAATCTCGCGTGATTAATTAGCGAAGATCCGCCGAAGATGGCGTACACGGTTTTGATTCGTGATTTTTAATCCGTCTGTAATTTCGCGCTTTATTTCGCAACTAATTTCAAGTTCGCGCTTTTTAATCCGCGGGAAAGATGGCGTCCGCGGCTACATTAATTAGCGGTTTCGTTTCGCGGCTATTTCAAGGTCGCGCTTTTTAATCCGCGGTTAATTCCGCGCTTTATTTCGCAGCTAATTTCAAGTTCGCGCTTTTTAATCCGCGGGAAAGATGACATCCGCGGAAAGATGGCGTCCGCGGCTACGTTAATTAGCGGTTTCGTTCGCGGCTAATTTTGCGATGACGCGTTTCTCGGAATTTTACATGGCCGTCGACGCATGTAAATGAGTCAGGGCGATGACGCGGTTCTAGGAATTTTTGTAGAAAAATATTGTGTCTTAGATTTCTAGCGGCATGGCCGTTGACGCATGTAAATGAGTCAGGGCGATTACGCGGTTACTTCTAGGAATTCTTTTAGAAAAATACCCATATTATGCAGGTCTCAACATGATGTATTATCCTTCCAGAATGAGTCAGACAGGCATACAAATTATTACATTCTTGGAATTGCTCTCTCTCTCTTAATTATTGCATTCTGAACGATATAAACGTAAGAACAAAACAGGAAAAATCGAATATGTTTGAGACAACTTTGGGAGTAAGACAGGGATGCATCCTAAGCCCCTTACTGTTTACGATAGTCCTGGATGAAGCAATAAAGAAAGCAAGGAAGAAGGTGAAAATATACGAGGTGGAATACTGGAAAATTAGAAGAATAGAAATTTCAGAATTGTGCTATGCCGATGACATGGTTTTAATAGCTAAGGATGCGGCGACCCTAAATGAAAACTTGGAAATATACAGGAAAGCTTTGGAAGGAATAAACATGAAGATTAGTAGGGAGAGGACAGAAACAATGATTGTGGGAAGAAATGAACAACATAAAATAAAAATATGTACTGAAGAACTACAAGTCCAAACATTTAAATACGGAAAAAATTAAGAATAGATAAAAGAAAGAAAAACAGGAGGAGGCAGGTTATATACTAGTATTAAACAATCATTCCTAGGAAAGAAGGAGATACCTAAAGACATAAGAGTGCAGGTTTTCGAGAAGGTTGTCACACCAATACTTATACTTGGAGCGGAGACATGGACATTAACAGAAAGACAAAGGAGGAAACTGACCGTCACAAAAATGAGATTTATACGAAGAATGGAGGACAAAACTAAAATGGACAAAATTAGAAATACGACATTCAGATAGAATCTGGGAATAAAATCAATAGAGGAAAAAATAGAAGAAGGTCAATTATGCTGGTTCGGACACGTAAAAAGAATGGAAGATGAGAAAATAGTCAAACAAGTGTTCGAAGCAAGAACATCTAGAAAAAGAAGGAGAGGACGTCCGTGAAAAACATGGTTAGAAAATGTAAGAAGTGCCGTTGAAAAAAGAGGAGTGACTTGGGACGATGCGCAAGAAGCCACACAGGAAAAAAGGAAATGGAAGAGAATATGGAAAACTACACCTAGAGAAAACTCAACTCCCACGCCTGCTTTACACCTATAAGGGTAGACAAGGTTTTAAGGCTTAAGAAGAAGAAGATATTACAGATATGGGTCTGCAGTTGGAAAGTAATGTACGATCGTCGTTTCTATACACTGGCACAATTCTGGTAATCTTTCATTAAGATTCATTTTAATTTCAATATTTATTAAATACCAAAATTTATTTAATATTTTCAGATTTAGAATTATTTCTAGTCGTTATTTGTTTCAGACATTTTCATAATTTATATAATTAAATCTTTATTTCCTAAAAAAGAAAAAAAAGCCTGATTTATGTTACTCTATGAGGGATAATCAATGTCACAAGTTATTTTCAATAATTCACATCTTGAAAATATTTTTTGTAAAAATCACGCACCACAGACATTATATGGAATCTAGTATTCAAAAATCACAACGTCATCTAAAACATCGGAAATGACGATCATTAAGCCAACCACAAAAGGATCAAGTCATTGGATTTGCATTTCTATGAGAATAATCACGACACGAAAACGTCGATGATTTTCAAACTAAACACACTTTGGTATATTTTGTGAGCATGGCTGTTCCTTAAGTTTTGATAAAATTTTTGGTAAATTGCTCTTTGCAACTACAAATGAATAACAACTTTCCAATTTATTGGAAGACATTGTCGTATTACAGTAAAACATCTCAAAAACGGCCACCAAAAGAAGAAAGAGTATTGGCCGTTATATAAAGATGGTCGCAATTGTCAGGTTTTTCGTCTTACAAATAAAATACATAACTGGTTTTTCAGTTTTTTTTTTTTTATTTTATTAATGAAAGTAAATATTATATAAATACCCATATGTATACGAAAAACCATTTTAATGTATGTAATACGAAACATAGACTAGGTACATATTATAGATAATATGTACATATACATATTATAGATACATATATGTACACATATAATAGATAATACATATGTTCATTATTTACACATATTATTACAACATATTAATCTTTGTTTGCTTTAAATTTTTTAGTTTCGATTTAAAAACCACAGCTTCACATGTAAGTAAAATTCGAGAAACCTCCATAAAAATGTCACCATTGTTATTGCACAATAAATAATTCTGTATGTCTCTTAATTTTGCACACACATCGCTCATACTAGATAAAGTAGATTTTGGATTTTCACATTCGTCCACATCACTATTATCAGAGTTATGTTCTTCATCATTATTGTACAATTCTTCAACAATTTATGTAATACAGAAATTAGGGCTCCCTGTAGGCACATGATTATCAACAGAAACATATTCATCTAAACCCACAATTTCGTTACCAACTGTAGGAAAGAGTTGGGCAAGGGATATTTCGTCTTCTTCATCAAACATTGTATCTTCTTGGATAACATCAGAGAATCCGGCCTTGGAAAATCATTTCTTAACTGTAGCAGCACCTTTTTCCAAGCAGCTGTAATCCATATAAGTGCATTGGCTAAATTTATGTATTTTTCAGGATTTTCATAATCACGTTCACTGTCAATAAACGTTAGAAGCATTTAATTAAAAAATTTCGGTAAATCAATTTGAAATTCTGAATTATTCCTTGATCCAAGGGCTGACAATGCGAAGTGGAGCTTGGCGGCAGGAAGACTAGTTTAACATTTTTTAATGGAACTTTAGAATGTGACGTGGCGTTATCCAAGAAAAGAAGTCCTTTTCTATTTTGTTTTTTCATTTTGTCAAATTTATGTAGCCATCTTGACATAATTTCCGTTGTCATCCATGTCTTTTTGTTAGAAACCCATTCTAAGGGTGATTTGTCAACATGATTACCCTTAAAACAGCGAGGATTTTTACTTTTTCCAATTATTAATGGATCTTCCTTCTCACCTTCCATATTTGCATATAGTAAATAGTCAAACGTCGTTTTGCTGCCTTCCTGCACATTTTTTAATGCATGGCGCTGTAATAAAGACTTGTTTCGTCGGCATTAAAGACATCTCGAGGAGAATAATTTCTTAAAATCAACGGTAACTTGGTTTTCCAGTCCTCTATATCGTCCAAATTAACCTCTGTGGACTCACCACAAATTGATTTAAAAGTTATACTGTGTCGCCGGCAGAAACTTTCCAACCATCCATTAGATGCTGCGAAATTTTCCATCTTTAAACTGCTTCCTGTCTCCAGTACTTTTTGTTTAAGTAGCGGCCCAGATATTGGAATTGCTTTATTTCTGGCTTTGCAAAATCAATTGTAGACGACTTGATCCACTGCCAATCCCTCCGACTGCGGAAATCTTCGTTTTTGCTCCAAGTTAACATCTTCCTCAACCATCTTTTTTAATTCACCTTTATTTTTTATAATATATTCATCGCACAAATACGAAATAATATTGGATACATATTTCCATCATAAAGATACATCATAAATAGTCCGGCCGATGTCGGCAGGTAAATTTCTATGAAGATAGGCCGTAGAAATTTGGGTTTATTTGGCCAAGGTCGTTTTATAAGGATGGCCATAAAGAACTAGTTTTCGTATATGAGAATTTCCTTATAGTCGATTCGAGCAACTTTGAAATTGTCCGTTACCTCAGATGGCCGCTTTAAACAGGTGGCCGTTAACACAGGTTTTACTGTATTTAGATATTATTTACATTATATGTACAGAATATAACCTTTTATCATTGATTTGATATAAAATTTATCAATTTATCTTTATTCATTCGAACTTCCTTAACATACATAGGTACCGAGCTACATATATCTTCGTCTAAAATTTATAAAAAATATTTTTTCGACAAGTAAATCATATAGGATGGTTGCAGTTATAAAGAAAATTATCACAAATGTGTTGCAGATTCTAAAAATCGAATAAAAAGGTGTGTATTCCATAAAAAAAAAAATAAGGTAGGTGGCGCCACCAGCGGTGACATATTTCATTAAAAAAATCCATGAAATATGCGCCCCTAACGGACATTTATAATAAAGTTTTCAGAATTATAAAATCTGCATTCGTTCCCGAGATATCGCGTTATCTCTTTCCTTGCGGCGTGTTCATCATATAGGTACGTTTGAATATATCTCTTTAAAAAAACCACTGCTTTGAAATCATCGCCTCAGCTCAGACCGGCTAGACCAACAACCATTAACAAGAGCGGGATTATGTCCGCATTTCCAAACAATTATGTCGTACCATTAGCGAGCCGAGCGAGGTACATTACTGCCGCCGCAGGCAAAAAGTTCGCACAGAAAAAGCGCACGCGGCTACCATTATGAGCAAGGTAACAGTAAACATCAAACGGCGGTCGTACAGGTGGATACGTGTGTAGGGTAGCTAGGAACTTACCGGCTACGGTCATTTCGGCTGCCCTAACGTCGGTATGGAAGAGAGGGGCGTCGGCGGACACTTCGCACTGAAAAAGTCCTGAAAGGCTTCTCTCGACCGATAGTAATGTCACCTTGCGGGCATTTGACACCGACACCTAGAACGAGAAGTAAAAACAGGAACGATAAGAAAAGGTTGAATTGGACTTAAACGGGTTGTTTTTATTGGGTCAAAATCGCACGGTCTCAATTATGTTTATAGAGAAAATACAGTTAAAAAAAAGAAGTTTTTCACCAGAATCCTTGTAGAAATTCATTTTCTCATTAGGCACTGTTGTTCTTAACTGTTGATTCAACATTTTAAGCCTAAGTAGCTATTTATTAAATGATGTACTTAAAATCAGTCTAAATTTCTAAAATTCTATGTGAATGAGTATTTGTCCGCATAACGGAATTGTCCACTCAAGGGAGATGTCCATTATGGGAGATTTCACTGTACTACAATTGCATAATTTTCTGGTGTCTAACAGATATATCTTACATTATTGTCCTTATCAAAGACAGTATTAATAGCTAATGGACCACTATTCCATGATAACATGTTTATAATTTCAGCCATGTCCTCCTAACCTATCTCCAAATATATTTTATTGCAAATTTCCCTTTTTCACGTCTTATATTAAATCATTGCGGTATCAGAAGTGACGTCTAGTGTATTTGGGATATATCAAAGGCGACTAACAGGCGCTAGAACAGTGGAGGAAGCCTAGTTTAGGATTAATTATTTTAATTAATCTAAGGGTCCCGATGGGCGCCTAAGGTGATGGTTTAATTAAATTTTATCGCGTCGAAAGGAGCAATTTGTCAAACTGAAGAGTAGTAATTTGAGCTTGACGAATTTTAGTTAGCACCAGATGTGTTGTATTTTAAGTCTCAAATGATGTCGTTTTACATTAGGGATTGTCTCATTGAGTAATTCTAGAATATTTTTCTTATTTCTGTTAAAAGCTAAAAATAACTGCGCATGTCTACCCCAAAAGAAAGGAGCATGAAATGAAGTTTTCTTAAAAAACAATAAAGAAAGTACAGAAATTCATAATTTGAATTTTTTTGACAATCGAGAATTGTGACTAGGAAAATCAATGGAATATTGAACTTCATTTGTTTTACAAAACTAATATGTGATAATTTACACGAGATTTTGTATTCTTGTGTTGTTGTCTGTTCCTGACATTGCTGAAGGTACATTTGGAACAAATTACAAAAGCAGAAACGTACCTAGAACGAACTTGTTTAGGGTCTTTAAAAAAATTTAAAAGCGAACATTTTTTTATATCTCTCCTGGATTTTATAGAATTTTTACCAGAATTTATATCAAAACATCCACCGATATTATACACAGCCATATGGAAAAAGCTTTGAAATAGTTTTTGGTCAAGTCTTCTGATCGAATGAGAGGTGGTCCTTAGAATGGTCCATTGTGACCTTTTCAGGTATATTACCTTTCACACCAGATTTGCCAGCCTTGCGGCGATTGCTTTTCATAGCCTTCGATTACTGGATAGTCCGAGCCCCTTCTTAAGAGCCGTTTTTTTATTATTACTGTGCAGGAGCACAGTATATGGACAATGGTCCTTTCTTTTACTTGGCAGAATCTATATTTTATTTCAGCTGTCAGGCTCAAGTTATTCATACGCTTCGTAAGCATGCACTGACTTATTAATGAACTTCCTACCGTTTAAAGTATTTTAGATCCAGTATGTTTTTTCACGTTTTGAGATTTTTATCCGGTTGGACCTACTAGGGCTGGTTCATCTAATTTGGCGTTCTCTCGGTGGTCCTCATGTCTTGATACCCAAATCAGTATCACCATTACATGATTACTCAATCGAGTAATTAAACTTTCCATACATTTAGAATTACGAGGGTAGATTGACATCGCTGGTAGTGGGTTGCTTTTTTCCAAATATTTTATGTCGTTGTGTTGGCAACTCTTTCTTTTCAATTGACTGCAAATGTCAAATCGATCTGTCAAATAGTC
Organism: Dynastes maya; assembly: GCA_029619315.2. Classification (NCBI taxonomy): domain Eukaryota; kingdom Metazoa; phylum Arthropoda; class Insecta; order Coleoptera; family Scarabaeidae; genus Dynastes; species Dynastes maya. Next base: position 1,491,918 of record JAROYE020000015.1, on the reverse strand, counting down.
TGGCTTTGGCAAGCATTGAAGTCAAGTACCTTTTTGTGTTTTCAATTATGGTTAAAAACTAAGTTCAAGCGGTCATGAAATTTTTCTATTTGGAAGGGAAAACCGCAACGGAAATCAAATCAAGGTTAGATGCCCTTCTTGGGCATTCGTCACCTTCATTTTCCACCGTGAGCTTTTAGGTTTCGGAATTCAAGCGTGGCCGTACGCATACAAATGGTAAACCACGTTCCGGACGTCCGAAAACGGCTACCACGCGAGAAATTGTGAATAAAATCCATGACATGGTTTTAGCAGGTCGCCGAATAAAAGTGCATGAAATTGAGGAAGCCTTGGGCATCTCTTATGAACGAGTGGTTCATATTTTACATAATGAATCGGGTTTAAAGAGCTGCAAGATGGGTGCCGCATTTGCTCAATTCGAAACAAAAATCCATTCGAGCTCGAACCTCAACCCATTGTTTGGAAGTGTTTACGAGGAATCCAATGGATGGGTGAGATATGGATCCATAGCTACACATCAGAAACAAAAACGCAATTAAAACAGTGAATTGAACGCGGTGAATCGGATCCGAAGTAGGCAAAGACCATTCACTCGCCTGGAAACGTGATGGCATCGATTTTTTGGGACGCAAAAGGAATTTTGCTAATTGATTACCTTGAAAAAGGAAAAATTGTTTTAGGACCAACATTACACAACACTTTTGGACAAACTGAAAGCAGCAATTCAGGAAAAACGCCCGGGAATGGTCAAGAAAAAAGTATTGTTTCACCACGACAATGCGCCCGCTCATTCAAGTGCAATCGCCCAGCAAAAATTTACAGAATTGAAGTTCGAAATCCTTCCGCACCTGCCGTATTCGCCTGATTTGGCTCCGTCGGACTTCCACCTATTCCCAAAACTCAAAACATTTCTGGGTGGAAAGGAGGATTTTGGTCGAATGAGAGGCTGCTATATTGAAAAATAAAATATAACTTGAACCCGATTCATTTTGTTTTCATTGTCATTCCGGAAACTTTTCAATCTACTCTCGTACACAGTTTTGTTTTCCTGGTACACTTACGTTTATTTGATTCACAAATGCCTTTGTAGCAGCATTAGCTAGGAGTTTACTTAAGTCAAATTTCTATATTTAATGTAACTGTCTCTGTCTATAGAATATTCTACTTCACTTCTTTACTTCTGGATACATCAGTTAGTATTGACCGCAATGTCGTGAAAATCTTGGTGTATTTTTAGCATTTTATTTTGGACCAGGTACAGTTTTCAGAACACCGGAAACAGTAATCATTACGGTCTGACTACTGTTCTACAAAATCGGCTGGCTGTGAAGATTCATTGCTATGATCGTCTTAAATAATCTTTTCTTCTGTGTCTGCTTCATAACCTGTTATAAGGTTCCTTTCTTCCTCTGACAATACTCACTATACCTCTTCTCTTGCTTCCTGCAACTTTCCATATCTAAAACCCCTAGCAGACGTCCTGAAAGAGTTTCAATAAAACCTTACGAGTAAATTGAATCAAGAAATAAACTTCTTGGAAACCCTGTATAATATTGAGCTCAAGCTGATGATTTTATAGTACTAAATTACACAATTACGACATCTACTTATATCGTCTTAAAAAATTTTTTCTGTTCTGCATTTATAAACTTTATAAGTTCATTCATATTGCAAAATTAAAAGCGAAAATATCAAATATGGTTGTTCGATGACGCGGATATCAAATCCTCGAGATTATTTGTACTTTCGTTAGTGTTGATTTGCATTTTGCTTGATATGATTGTTATTCCAACAAGTAGGATTTACCATATTAAGTAAGAATGTACTTCTACTCTTTCTATTCCTCAGCATTTTCCTGGAATTTTGGATAAAGTTTACATCAAACAATCACCGTCACAATTTATTACATGTAACCCACTTCATACTACGTAAAAATACCGTTTACAGCTACCGAATGAGTTTCTTCTTCTTTCGCTTTATTTCTTGTTCTAATTTACCCAGTAATTCCCCGAAGCGTTGAACAGCATTCCAATAATGAAAAAGAACTTTCGAACGCCTCGCCGGACGAACCGAGGAAGAAAACGCCCAAACGAAACGAAAATCCACGAAATCCACTTTTCAGTCATGAATGTGGAATTACGCCGCGTTATAACTCGGTTACAAATTACTTCTTCTTCGTTTTCTTTCAGTGCTGCCGCTTCCCTTTACCACCAACGGCTAAACGTTTCGAAATCACGCGGACCGGACGATTACGTCAACTTAAACTTATTTTCCTCCAAGTTTCGTTCTCCAAGTTTCCGTTGCTTCTTGATCCCGGCAAGCTGGAAAGAATTTTCGGCACGCTTGATGCGCGTGAGACAGAGGAACAAGATGAGGGGAATGGTGCTTTAGAAAAGATTTTCGAGGTATAAATTAGGCATAACTTATTGATTCGGAATTGGAAGAGGTTTTAAAATGAGTAGATATGCCGAAAAAACCGTTCGTTTTTAACTGGGTCACGGGAAAAGGAAATCTGGTAAAATCGGCGGTAAGGGGATCTTTGGAAAAATTGGAGAGAAATCGTAACAGCCCGGAGTGAATTAATTTTCCTCCGCTGGACGTTATGCGTTGCTTTAGAGAGACGATGCGATATTTCGGTTTTATAACTTTCTTTTTGCTTATGCGAAAATAACATCTATTGATGGAAGAATTATCTAAGGTTATCGCAGTTCCTATTCGACCGCGTTGTAGAAAAATGAGGTATGAACCGGAACAATTGCGGAGATCCTTAGGTTCGCTTTAAAGAAGATCTTAATAAAAGTATTTTTACTATAGAGTTTGATAGATAATTTTAACATACAAGGGACGTTCAGGAATTAATGAGACAAATGGCGGTGGAAAAAAAAACAATGAAATTTACACTACTTTCCAATGTAGTTTCCACCAACATTTAGGCACTTCTCCTATCGCTTTGTGAGCTTTCTAATTCCATTGCTGAAGAATACTTGACCTTGGTGTCCGAGCCATTTCTGTACAGCTTGTTTGACCGCTTCGTTGTCTTCGAACTTGGTGCCGTGTAAAAATTCTTTGAGCGGGCCGAACAGATGAAAATCGGACGGTGCGAGGTCGGGACTGTAAGGAGGATGTGGAAATGTGGTTCAGAACAAATGCGAACACGGGTCAACTGTCTTGGAACCCATCTCGAACACGTTTTGCAATAATTCAGCTTGTCATGAATGATTGAATACACAGTTTTAACACTAACATTACACAAATCAGCTATTGTCACGATTTTTATACTCCTGTCATCGAGAATAAGGTCATTTATGCGATTTTGTTGCTTGTCGGTCGACACTTCAACCGGTCGTACGGAGTGATGAATATCGGTGACACTTGTTCTACCCGATTTAAACTGTTCTACACTTATACACGTTTCCGCGGCTTAAACACTTCCCACCATGTTTCAACATTCTCAAGTAAATTTCGGCTGGCTTCAAACCTTCGGATAACAACAATCTTATCACTTGCCACGGTAACGCTTATCGCGAAAATATCGCGCGAAAAGAGGAATGATAAACCTTTCAAACACTGAAGATGGTGGGTACTTTTATATATTCGAGACGGTGGTACGGGGTACGGTTCCCTTAGCCCTAGCCTAGCCGAAGATGGCGTGGGAAATTGATAAGCGCTACCCTATTTAAGTAATATAAAGGGACCAGTTTAGTGACGCCAAAATAGGGAAATTCGTCGCAGGATAACGAATAATAAAAATTAGGGTAGTGTGAGTATGACAATAACGGATTACTTGATAGGCCACGTAAATATTGCTACAAATATATTTAAACATTAATTTTCGGGTACTCTGTACGTTACGATACTATTACCAAATAACGAGTACAGGAAAAATACACAGTTTAACAAGATTAAATATATTATAAATAAAGAAACAATAAGTAAACATGTGACATATATTTACAAATGTGTAAACACATGTGAATATGTTTAAACAAATAAATAAGCAACAATAATGAACAGACAAATAAGTATATTCATAGTACGAAAATAGTAACCGGTAAATAAGCAAAACAAAGGGATGACGTGATAGCGTCGTTTCTAGAATTACGCGGGAATAACGGTTATACGAGATTTGACGTTATACAAATATAAGCGTTATGTACCATGGTCCTAAGATCTAAGATCCTTGCTGTAACACTATTAGCGAAATAAAGAAACAAAAGTGAATAAACTATTGCAAAACTGATAAACAAAATTTAGAAGCGTTACAGGATGGATTATATTCGTGCACGGAAAAAATATTACAATCTGAAAATGACTTATATAATATACAGCGTCCAAACCTAACCACGCCTTGGGTTCTCGAAGCTTCTCAAGCGTCTCAAGCTTCTCAAGCAAGTTGTTCAGGGGCGAAACGGTGGGCTTGTTCACACGCTTTTTAGGACTAAATAAGGGGGTTTGCTCCGAAAGGAGAGAAAAGGATTAGAAACGGAACTCAAACGAGAACACTTACGCGAAGCGGTATGACATCAGTATGTATCTACATAGCTCGGAAATATGAATTCCCCCATCAGGTGAATGTTTACGACAGGAACCGATACGATACTTAATCAGGTAGGTAGCCCTAAATCCCAAAAAGGTAATATAAACATTATTTTTCAACAGGGGAGTCATCTATCGGAATAAACATTAACTCGAACGATAATCAGAGGGTTAACTTATACAGCTAGGCGTAGAAATTTTGCATCGTAGCACATACAGCTAGAGGCAGGAATTTTACACCGTAACACACTGAACGTTGCTCCTCCGTACATGCTTCGAGACATCTTGAAATGAACAAATGGCTGACTTAATTTGTCCCCAGAGTTGCCAACTTGACCCACAGAAAGTTTCATCTAATAATATTCGGTAGTTTTCCTGCTAATGCAGTTTGTCTCATTAATTCCTGAACGTCCCTCGTATTTAAGATAATCGGAAAGTATTTAAATCTACTGAGCCTGATAAGTTAATAACGTCCACATATCTTATCTCTTTAATGATCCATTTACTTGGGGGTTGTTTTTGATGAAATCCTATCCTGTATAGTCTGCTGTGAATCCTCCCAGTCTTCTTCCCTCTTTACTACTGCTAATCCTACATCCTCCAACCATGCTAGGTTTTCCCTTTGTTTTCTTATTTACTCTAGCTTCGAGAACTCGTATTACTGTTGACCACACCATCTCATTGTGCTTCCTCGATGACTTCCACTATAGGCTTCATTTCCAGACTACTCCTGATAGTTGTATTCCTAATTCAATCTCTGTTCGTTTTGTTCTCAATTCGTCTTAAGGGCTTCTTAATGCTACGATAGGGTTACCGCAGGGGTCGAATCTCGGACCCCTACTCTTTTTAATATTTATCAATGACTTAGCCAATTCAGTCGATTGTCACCGATTATTATTTGCTGATGATGTGAAGATTTTTTCGAGGGTGGACACGGCTAGTGATGTCGAAGATTTTGCTAGTGATGCGAATTGTTTGCTTTTCATGTTTTCGTTTAAATATTATTTTTAATTAATCTTCATATAATTGTTGCCATGCTTCTTAAATATTATGTATATGTGTCCTTAGGCTGGTGAAAACTGTTGGACTTAATAAACTATTATCATTATTATTATTAAGAATCTCCTCTCTGTCGCTGTTATCCTTGCTCAGTTTCTTTCCGTCATAGTCCACGTTTCTGCTTCGAATTTTAATACATGTGTTATTTTTCTGTGATGTACCGTCATAGTTGTTAAAGATGTATATTTTTATACTGCTTACAGTAACCCCTTCTTTATATAGTTGGTAGCACATATTTAGTGATATATATTGTAATGTTCAATATTTACAAGGACAACATCAACTCTCAATCTCAGAACGTCTAGGGTATTCAGGTTAGCCACCCGTTGGTAATGAAAAGTCCCTCTTGCGGGTAAAAATATAATATTCCAAGTCACCATTTCTCCTCATGCCAACTGGTCTTGGAGTGAGGACATTACACTAGAAATATAAGTCCAGATAACGACGATTGTAGTGTAACACTGACAAATTCACTCTGCATTTTATTCTCCTAACCTTGTAAATCGTAAAAATTAATGTAAAATTCATTTAAAACAGACAACAGGGTATATTCAAAGGTATTTCAAACATCATTTCGTAAATTAAGTCTTTGTCCGAACGTTATTAAGTAAATCGTTAGTAAATTTTGCCCTATTTATGTTGTCGGCGGTTCTTTTAAGCATAGAGTCATCAAAATTTCTGTCAGCTGGTAGCGTTACCGCATGCATTCTTGTATGTTATTTTTACAAATAACTTCCTTTGATCGAAAGGCATCAGAAAATTTATATTTGGATTTAAATCAGCAAAATTAGCTGTGGAAGTAAACAATCGCCTTTCGCGATTAAAACAAAGCAAGATAGGGACGCCAGAAAAGTCATCAATTCTGGTTGGACTTTCGTTAAGGTAACTAGTGTTTTTTACTACGGTCTCCATTGAAAGTGTTCGATAGTGAATTTAAAGTATAATTTCAAAGAAGGAAAGGTTCGAGGTTAGAGCTGGCAGATTCCTGTAAAGGTTAACATAAACAAAGTGTTTATGTGACAGCATCCTACGAATTCAAGGTTAGTTTATAATTTTAATTCAAAAGCTCGTTAATTTCAAATTATTTAATTGAAAATTCACAAGATTTCCCAAAGGGTATCCGGGAATACTCCCGACCCCACAAAGAATTTAGATTAATTTAGAAAATTTCAAATTTTCCACAAAGTTTCCCTGAGAAATATATTTCAGTATATTATTAGGTAGTTGTCCTCTAAGTTGTTGACTGATATACATACGAATGTGTATGTTTTTTTACTCTTAACCTAATCATTGTTTCACTTTTTTTTAGTTTTCGATATTCATTGAACACCAATAACTTTTTATTTCATCTTTCTGATTTCGCCCAGCGTAGCTTCCGTTTTTGCTGTCTTTTTTTGTATTTCTAGGTACTTTTAAACCCAGTAGCAATTACTCTGACTGTGGTAGCAGACCCTTACCAAGCTACGACTTGAGAAGCGGTATCGTGCGTCAGGAAAGAGCTACTCCACCTGTCCGGGGGCGACGTCCAGGAGCCAGGTTTTCAAACAAAATAAACCACACACAACTAAGATTTCAACAATTTTTCTTTGTTATATAAAGTTTTTATTTATTTGTTAATAAAATTGTAAAAAATTTCTAGATTCACTTGTTATAAATATTTCCACACAAGGAGAGGAACAACAAAGTTTTTGGCGCTTTTCTTAAAAAAGCTTTCGACGCCCTTATTTGTGAAATTTATTTCCTTCTTTTTAGTTTAAAGTTTTTCTATTTCTAAGCCATCAATAGGAGCATCATAGCACGATGATTGTATCTACATAATATATACATTATAATTTTTTTTTTAATTTTCGAATTATCGTTTTCTAATCTTGCATTTGCAAAGCATTACCTTGAAGCTGTTCGTTTTATGATACAGATATTTACCTCTTTTCTATATAAATTTTGACTTCCCGTATTTATACTTATCTTCTGGAATTATCGTATCGTATAATTTATCTTATTTCTCTTACTCTTCTACATATTTTGACTATTTTACCAATCTTGACTATATGTTACCGATTCTGACTGCCCTACCGATCTTGACAATTTCGGTTATGCCACTTTTTTCTCTCTGTATACCATTTGTGGTATTTTAAAATAATTACTTAAGTGCATAAAAAAGGCTTCGCTCTCATGACGTCAAGGAGGTGCATAGCGACTGATGATGGCCTCGACATCAGCTCGTTGCCCTTGTGGCGGAATCCGGGTGATCAGTAGAGCGGGCCAAGAGCGCCACGCGCCAGGTTCGCAATCAGGCTGCCGGGCGCATATATGTATGTAAACATAGGTAATTTAAATATGTAATTATTAGGACGAGGACCAAAACCACTGTCTATTACGTCGTGAAGACGCGCAAATATACACCTGCAGTTTGGGTGTTCGTTGATAAATAGGGCGTTGTTCACAGTGGGCCACTACAAAAAAAAAGTTCATTCATCGACGGCTACGAACTAACAGCGCGCTTATTCATTTACGGATGACGCGCTCTATTCATCAACAAATGACGAGTCTGCAGATGTTACGTTTGCACCACTTCGTGGCATACTAGAAACAAGCGTCGGTGTGCTCGCTTTAGTGATTATGTCTAACGTAACTATTAAAAATAAACGGCCATTACCTACGAAAGTTAATAAATTTCTTAGTGAATTTGTGGATTTACACTACAATGGGAGTACAATTTTCTGTAAAGTTTGTAAAAAGAAACTACTGTGCTGGAGCAAACGTGATTGTGAAAGACATATAAATAGCGCACACCACAGAAATAAAAGAAATGGTGTGTCACAACAACGTCAATTTCAATTAGAATTGCTTTTAACGTTTATGGTATGTGGTCTACCACTTCGTATACTTGATAAAAAAGCATTTCGAAAATTCTGGGGTACATACAATACCGAGTGGATACTACCATCTCGGACAGCGTTACGGAGAGATATTCCACGAATACGTGAGGACATTGAAAATCGAATTAAAGCCGAATTAAAAGATAAACAGCTGTGGCTATGTCTTGATGAGACGACAGATTGCAAAAAAAAATCTATTTTGAATATAATAGTGCGCGTATTAGATCCTATTAAACCAAATTTTGCAATTCTATTAGCCAGCAGAAGATTAAAACAGTGTACTAGTAAAGCAATTACGGCCGTAGTTCTCGAAACGTTACAAAAATTTCAAGTGTCAACCAGTCAACTGTTGTTGTTCATGAGCGATGGTGCAGCAACAATGTGTAGTGTAGGCCGTTCCCTTAAAGAAAAGTGTGAAGGACTTTTACATGTTACGTGTAAAGTCCATGCTTTACATCTTGTGGCACAAACTATTCGAGAGTGTTACCCGGAGGTGGATGCATTAATAGCAAACACAAAAAAGTGTTTCTCAAAAGTCCTAAGAGGACTAGGGCATTCCACAGGTTATGCCCTGGTATTCGAGAACCACCACAGCCCATTCTTACGCGTTGGGGAACGTGGTTAAAAGCCGCTTTTTATTATAATGAACATTTTCAAGAAGTCAAATCCGTTATTTTGCAATTCGTCCCTGCCGAAGCTAGAGCTATTAGGATGAGCCAGAAGGGATTTCTCGATATTTCTATTGTAACACATCTAAAGAATATTAGCAACAATTACAAAGGGTTAGTAGACGCGATAGAAAATTTGCAAAATTCTGGATTGTCGTTGGTAGAATCAGTGCAAGTCGTGGACGAAGTTAGTACATTGTTACACAGTATAAACGATGCAACAAGTGGACGAGTTTTAGCTAAGTTCGATAGTGTTTTAAAAAAGAATCCGGACTACACGAGATTAAGACAAATGTGCGATGGGGCATCTGCAGATTCCTTGACTAAGTCTAAAGATTATTTTAATTACGCCTGTCTTACTTCGATAGACGTGGAACGGTCGTTTTCGAAATATAAGAACATTTTTTCGTCTCGGCGAACATCCTTCACCGAGGCAAATGTGGAAACTTATCTGATGGTGCAACTTTTTAAACAAGCCTATCCGCATTATTAAGAAGGATAGAATTTATTTATTATATCTTTATTTACAGTTACATTATTAAGTACAACAGAATAAAAAAAGCGTTCAGTTTCTCAGTTATTTCCTTATTACATCCCATTTACAACGCATACCGTTTTCAATCAAATAAAAAATCATAATGAAAATAAAAACACCTCAGCGTGTACATATATATATATATATATATATATATATATATATATATATATATATATATATATATATATAAAGTTGCTACAAAGTCCTCTTCCGAGTTTTATTTTACAATTTTAACCTTCGGTAAATAAATATGAAATATGAATATCATTTAGAATCTAATAATTTCTTTAGCTAATTTCAGATTGTTGGTAAGAAATACTATTTTTAACTTTTACATATTCCTTTTAAAACGTTAACCAAACGTAACGATAAATGGTCCACGTTCTTATTTATTACCTTTCCCCATCGTCTCATGAAAAGTTTCGAAATACATTTAATCGATACAGGTCAATTTCATCTTACACTTTGCACGAAGTGCCATTTCCTCCTCGTTCGGACTTTACCGGCGTTTCACTTTAAAGCAATTCGTTCCAGTTTGCGGCGAGCCGGAACAAGAATGTCCCTTATCAGTTTTTCACAAGTTAAGGGACTAGAATTGACAGTCCGGCGATTTATCATCTGGAAACGTTGGAAAATCATTACCAAGATTACGTGAGTCAAATAAGAGATAATGTTTCTAGGTTTCCAACGCGCCGATGGTTTTTCCACTCTCCTCGTTCGACGTTGGATTTTCATTTCCTCCGTGATCCGTTCATGTGCCGTGTTTGCAATTTTTTTCCCGCGTCGTTTGCTCCTTGGGGTTTTTCGCGACGCCTTCGAGGGGACCGCTTTTACGACGTTCTTTTTTCTGTCATCGACGAAAACGAAACATTGATAAATTATAAAACGATAACGAAAATATTTATGATTAATTGAAAAGCGAAGTTCGCTGGATACGAAACGTGACGTAATGTAAAATGAAGACGATCTTTCTTTTTTTTTTCTTTCTGCATGACAGGTATTTAGGAATTTTCATTTTATTTCAAATTTACATAAAAATAATTTACAAACGGCGAAATCGTTTCTAACGGGTGTGCTTTGAATTAGAATTGTTAATAATTTGATAAAGACGAAGTTCCCCGTTTGTTCGAATTTCGCCAAATAAAATCTAGTAGATTCTGTTTATAGTCCAGTCACTAGGTGGTTTGGGGAGGAAGAAAATACAAAAGCTTTTTTTCTCACTTGTTATGTATGTATTTTTAGAATGCTGAATCCGAGTTTCAATCTTGCAACTTAAAAAAATGCCGCATCATTGAGAAAACTTAAAAAAATTGTCAAAGTTTCACCTATTTTGAGATTTCTTGTTTATAACTTGAAAACAGTGCATTTCTCGAAGAAATGCTCTATTCACAAAAATAAATTAGAGAAAAGTAAAAATATATATATTATCGAACTTCAAAATTTCCGTGCGATTTTTACCAAAAACCTCAAAAAATGACATGTTCTCTACGAAAGGGTTGTAAAATAAATTCTTTCCATTTTTTTTTTACATAAAACCCATTAAACCGTTACCTGCATATGATGCAAGAAGCTTTTAAATTGAGTTAGCTGGGTCAACAATGAACCAATAAATAAACTAAGAATCAAGTTCCTTTTGTGCTCGGGGGGATACCTGGCACAACTCCCCCCCCAAATGACCTGCAGCCACGTGCACATTCCTTTCCCGCCCTGCATTGTCCTTTGTTAATCCATCCTCCCACGGACCCTGCCTCATCAGGGCCTAGCCTTGCTGATTTTAGGTTAGTCTGCTGATGTGGACGACGAGGACGATCCTGAGTTACATGTACCGGGTGTTCTAGTTTCAATATTACAAGCGATATCTTTCTTATTTGTAGAGGTAAGACACTTTAAGCAGCTCCCGGAACGGCTTAAACTGTTCCAGAAGCTATTTAAGCTGTTTCGGGAGCTGTTTAAGCTGTTCTGGGAGCCGCTTATGCTGTTCCGGGAGCTGTTAAAGCCGTTCCGAGAGCCGTTTAAGCTGTTCCAGAAGCTGTTCTGGGAACTATTTAAGCTGTTCCGGAAGCTGTTCTGGAAGCTGTTTAAGCGGTTCCCGTTTCAAATTTCCCGCCAAAGCGCGTGGCTTGTAACGTCAGATGACGCGTGACATGCCTGAGGTAGGCGTGGTGGGGATAAAATATGAATCTGAACCTCTATAAGAAAATACATTAAATTTTGTGCTCGAACTCTCATAGCTATTCTACTAATGACACTTATTCTTAGGTAATATGGGATGTCAACGTTTGTGCGGATTATTGTAGGAACTTTGACACCTTGCTCGATGTTATATCTCTACAAACAACATATCGCTTGTAACATTAAATCTGGGACGCTCGGTATATTTTTCAATGATGATTAAAGGTTGCTGTACTCGTATCTATTTCATTTGTACAACGTGTATTTTCCAGTCGACGTAGACCCACAGCTCGATGCTGATCTGAGTTCCGCAGACTCACAGCCCGGACTTTTCCATGCCCAAAAGAGAACAATTTTACACACTAAAGCCCGGTTCTCATCTAGGCGGTGCGTCGCGTGGCATTATTTTTAAATCCGGTTACCATCTAAGCATCGTGGTATATAGCAGTATTTTTAGGCAAATATTCTCATCTCCTACTAGCAGAACGGCGCGCGCATGGCAACAGTGCAGCGTGCAAAAGTCCCGAAGGAAATAAAACGTTGACGCAACGGAAAGCGCTGAGCTGCCTGGATGAGAACGATATCATCTAATTACATGCAGACAATATTGTAAGCAGCATTTTGAAGCGGCGACGCGACGCACCGTTTAGATGGGAATCGGTCTTAAGACATCAGAAGGTATAACTTTATAATATATTGTATAATTCTTTTTTAATAATGATGAAGTCACTTACTTTATTTTTGCAATGTACATGTAATCTTAATCCCATTCAATAGAACTGTTTCTTTAATTTGCAGTTCGTGAACGTGACGATTCAAAGCCCGGACCTCTCAATAAATTACCTACTTTGTCATATTACCTTTGTATTGTATAAAACCTGTAAATACCATTATTTCTTTTTATTATTAAATTTTTTTAGTTAATATTTATTGAAGAACGCATTTTTTAGTACTTTTTATAAAAGTCGCGCGAAATATAGAACTTTGTTTTCAAAGTTAGTTTTTCGTAACATCGTTTGTTAACATTTTTAGTAAAAATCGCGGGGAAATTTGGAAATTTGTGTTAAATAATATTTTTTCCATAACCTACACCTCAAAACTTTTTATTTGATATGTCACACGAAATACACTAAAAGAAAAATCCGGCGATTTTTGTTAAATGAAGTAAAATTAAATTTTGTCAACCAGAATATTGTGAAACAGAGCACCAACACGGGATGTAAGGAAGTTTTCTCAATTTAGCCACAGGGCCGGAAATTGCCAAAATTTCAGCGAGCTCTAGCGGTCAAACCATTCGTCTAACGAAAAAATTGTATAATACTTTTTTGTTGTCTAGTTTATTTTTGTAAATAAACCATTCCTTCGAGAAACGCACTGTTTTCTAGTTTTAAGTAAAATATCATCTTTTTTTTAATTTTCTGAATGATGCGGCACCTTTTTGAGGTCGCAAAGTTCAAATCTTCCTATTCTTTTCCTCGTCATACTACCTAGTAACTGTACTATAAACAGAATCTATTGTAATCGGGTACTCTAAATCTGTGGCACTGGAACACCGAAACAGTTCACTAAAACCCTTACCACAATACTTAACTCGTACTGGATGCACGTTTCGATATCCAAGCTATCATCATCAACAGTAAAACTGCTGATGATGATAGCTTGGCTATCGAAATGTGCGTCCAGTACAAGTATTGTGGTAATGGTTTTAGTGAACTGTTTCAGAATCTATTACATTTTATTTGACGAAATTCGAATAAATGAGGAGCACTTTAGTTAGTATCGCCCAAAGCTTCTTCATCATTATCAAACAAAGTTCTGTTTTATGAAGGATGCGTTTTACTAAACTCGTCAAATACGACCTCATAAACATTGTAAAGTTCGGTTGCGGTAGTGCATAATAATAACGTGGTTTTACAACATATTTCATGAAGCCGCTTACATTGTAATAATTCCTGCATGATTGGAGGTCACATCCAGCAGAAAAGTGTTCGTCGTCAATACGATGACTCATCGAAATCCTAATAAAATTTAATAAAATACGAAGTCGATTTAACGAACGAGAAAAATCGCCCGAGAAAGGGACAATAACCGGTTATAGCAATTTAAAAGCTCCCGTTTCGTCCCGTTCGCGTTCTTCAGATAACAGTAACGTAGTAGCACAAGGGAACTGAGTAACGGAAAGAAGTCGACGAAAAGACATAAAATTATAATCGTAGATAAAGTTCGTATATTTTCGGATAAGGTTTTATATGCGCATAAATTTAGAAACGTTATCAAAAGACAATAACCCCTTTATTTGCTCTTCAACGGTCGTTCGTGACCTCCGACGTCTTTCGTCCGTTGCGAACCCGCTTTCGTGACAGTGGCGCACTGTAGAAACCTAACCCGAGACTTGCATCCAGAGCTACACGGCGTAGCCTGGTGGTCGACAATGGAAAATGGGAAAGCGGGCGAATAGATGGATTGAACAGGAAACGTTCATCTTATTATTATGCAGGATGCACACGACGATAAATGCCATCGTGATGTCCGGATTAGATGCTATCAGATGATGGTAGTTTATTATCCGATTCACTCACTAAAGCCTACGGTTTTAGACAGTCGAATTAATTGATCGTCGGAAAGCCGCGCAAGCATAATATATAATGCATTCGAGAAATCTTCAATGCGATGAGTTTGAATTAAATTATCTTCGCAATAATGATAGAAAATAACGTTAGCTATCGCTTTGGGAGCTTGGGAGGTAACTGTTTTAATGCTTACAAATCACATATTGATGTAATGCATGGTTACGTAAGTACGAGGCTCGTCCGGAAACTAGTACCCGTTCGCGCCGTGTCGAGCAGCAGTTGCGCGACGAGCCGGCGAGCGGTTTCCTCGTGACGCAGTGATCTGTCAGCTGTCAGCGTAAGAGATTTGTTTGAGTTATCTACAATAATATCGCGTCAGTGTGAGTTTGAAATGTTCAAGACACTCGACAATACCGCCAGTTGTGAAGTGCGGTCTGTAATAAGATTCCTGAACGCCAGAAATGTGAAGCCATGTGACATTCACCGTCAAATTCAAGAAGTGTACGGTAACGATGCGATGGACGCATCATCGGTTCGGCGATGGTGTCGCAATTTCAATGCAGGGAGAGACAACGTTTGCTTAATGACATCAGTGCACATTTTCCACAGATTTCGCGCACCATAACGCATGAAATCGTCAAAGATCAACTGCATTACAAAAAAAATTCTGCAAGGTGTGGTGGGTGCCGCGCATGCTTTCAGAGGAACACAAAAACGAGCGTATGGGTGCGGCCTTGAATGTTTTGGAGCGTTACATAAATGAAGGTGATGCATTCTTGTCACGCATTGTTACGGGCAGTGAAACATGGGTTGCTTACTCAACGCCCGAAAGCAAACGCCAGTTCATGGAATGGCATCACACCCATTCACCAACCAGACCCAAAAAGTTCAAGACAGCAGAGTCGAATCGCAAACTCATGGCAATCGTCTTCAGGGACAGACATGGTCTCTTGCTTTTGGTCTTCATGCCTCGAGGGGCCACCATTAACGCTACAGAAGTTGCGGCGGGCAATTCTAAATCGGCGGCGAGGCCTGTTGTCGTCGGGCATTGTGTTGCTGCACGACAATGCCCGTCCCCATATTGCTGCAACAACACGCCAATTGCTCCAGCAGTTTCGCTGGGAAGTCTTCGATCACCCACCCTACAGCCCAGATCTAGCTCCGTCGGATTACCACCTTTTTACAAAATTGAAAGATTTTCTAGGCGGAAAACATTTCCGTAGCGATGACGCCCTCAAAGCAGCGGTCACTACATTTCTCGCCACACTGGCGGTAGAGGATTACGACGTCGGCATAAAAAATCTCATCCCACGATACGACAAGTGTCTTAATTTACGAGGTGATTATGTAGAAAAGTATAGTACATGTATATGTCTAGTAAAATGTTTGTTCAGATATCTCTATTGGTTGCGATTTAATTGGCAAATGCGTATTAGTTTCCGGATGAGCCTCGTATATACGATAAGGGATACAGGTAAAGATTGTAACATTTCTAACCGGTGGTCCACGAGACTAGGTACAAAAGTGGCCCAGACTAATATGGACAAAACCCTTCTTATCCCTTCAAATTCCAAAAAAAGGGTTGCCATCCCTAGTTTTATACGAGAAGTGACTGTTGACTATAACGCTAAAAAATATCAAGAAGATAACACTTGATTTTTCGGATTTTAACAATGAGAAAGATATTGAGGTTTGTGGTCTTTACTGTGACGTGAATGGTACCAGGGTTTATGTTGTTGTATGTTATAGGTCTCCGACTGGGGACTATGATGTATTTGTTAGGAATATGAATAGGTTACTAGAAATGATTTACAATGTTGCGCATTGAATTATTTTAGTCGGAGATTTTAATGTTAATTTTCTAAATAATTCTCGTCAGGCGCGTTGTTTGCGAGATATTGCGTCCACATTTAACTTAATAGATTTTGTAAAAATACCAACTCGTGTACAAGGCAATAGTGCTACTATTATAGACAACGTTCTTTCTGACATTGCAGAAATGCAAGATATTTTTGTTAAGGATTCTGTTGTGAGTGATAATAGGGCGTTATTGGCTGTGCTACCCTTTTTCAATTCAACAAGCATATTCCAGAAATTTTATCGATCCTAATATATTACATTTTATTAAGTTGTTAAATAATTTATCTTGGGATCAACTCTTTTTCTACAGTGACGTAAATCTCGCTTTTGATTTCTTTTTTGATGTTTTTATAAAGTACTTTTATCAGTGTTTTCCTTTAATAAAAAGGAAAACCTCTAAGAGCGGTTTTAAGGGTAAATGGGTAACCTGTGACGTAAAGCGTTCGAGTAATAATCTTAAAGATCTAATTATACTCCAAAAAAACTTTCCAGTTAGGAGTAATATTTATTCACAGGCAAAGAGAAAACACAAATTGTTGTTAAAAGAAACTAAACGTAATTATTATTCTTCTATATTGGCTAACTCTTCTAATTCATCGAAGGCTGCATGACAAATTATTAATGAGTTGTCAGGTGATATTGAGGAATGTGAAAATGTTATTTTTTTGAATTTTCTTGCTACAAAAAAGGATTATACGCATTATGTTTAGTTTAGGATGGCGTACATCGTGCAAAGAAACTTTCAGATCAAATAACCTTTTGACTTTTTGTGATGCGCACATTATGAAAGTTGTTTGTTTTGTTTTCAAGTACCAAGTAATTATTTCAACACGCATAACCATAACCATACCATAAAACAAGCTTGCTTCAAAAAACAGTTGTCTTTTAAGGGCTGTAAGTTGTTTAGTGAGCTTCCAGCAAGCATAAAGAATATAAATACTGTTGTATTTTTAAAAAAATCAGCAAATAAATATCTGTTATCGCTTAACTGCTATCGAATTATTCAGTTTACTGATTTATAATATCAGTTGGGTTTTCCTGTATATGCCTTGTACGAGGATTGTTCGGACACTACGTGGCCTAACAGAGACGGCCCGAATTCGGAGGAATTTTCAATACCATTCTGTAGAATCATCTTTTAATAGATTAAATATGACTGCACAAAGCGATCTGTCAATTAGTATGTTTTTGACAGTATGCCAAAGTGAACGTCTCGTGTGATTTTGTAATCAATGGAAAAAACTGATTTGAGAGCAGTGATAAAGTACTTTCATTTGAAAGGCTTAACACCAACCGAAATTTAAGCAGAGCTGGATTCAATATTATTGGAATCCGCGCCTTCGTTTTCATTGGTTAAACACTGGGTTGCCGAATTTAAGCGTGGTCGTACTAGCACAAATGATGCACTCCGTAGTGGACGTCCTAAAACTGCAACTGCCTCGAATATGATTGAAAAAGTCCACCGTATCGTATTGGATGACCGTCGAGTAAAAGTGCGCGAGACAGCAGACATAGTGGGTATCTAAAATGACAGTGTGCACAGAATTTTAACTGAAGAATTGGTAATGAAGAAATACTCGGCGCGTTGGGTGCCGTGGTTGCTCAGACCGGAGCAAAAACTGAATCGTTTGAGTGTTTCTCGTGACCTTTTGGCACGTTTTTGCCACAATCCGAAGGATTTTTTACGCGATGAAACCTGGGTGCACCATTATACTCCCGAAACCAAACAACAGTCCAAACAATGGACACACAAAGGTTCTCCGCCACCAAAGAAGGCAAAAACGGTTTTGTCAGCAGGAAAGGTTATGGCAATTGTTTTTTTGGGATTCTCATGGAAGTATCTTGGTCGATTACTTAGAAAAGAGGAAAACAATAAATGGCGAGTATTATGCCACTTTGTTGCAACAACTTAGCGACAAAATCAAAGAAAAACGGCCTCATTTGGTAAAGAAAGTGCTTTTCCATCAGGATAATGTACTTGCCCATAAGTCTGCGATTGCAATGGTCAAAATTCATGAATTGGGATTTGAATTAGTACCTCATTCGGCCTATTCCCCATATTTGGCTCCCAGTGATTATCATCTGTTCCCAAACCTGAAAAAATTGTTCGGCGGTAAGAGATTTTCGTCTAATTCCGAGGTAATCGCTGCTGTAAATTGCTATTTCGAAAACTTAGATTCATCGACCTACAAGGAAGGTATTGCTAATTTGGAATATCGTTGGAATAAGTGTGTTGAGCGAGCAGGAGACTATATTGAAAAAAAAATGCATTTTCTTTGTTTGGCTACGTAATTTCCGAACGATCCTCGTAGGCATCTATATGTATTTGTTGACGTTTTCTTCCTTGTTCTTTCTTGTTGTATTTACTGCTGTTATACACATGTATGGTGTTGAAATAAAAACATATTATCATTGTTATTATTATTATTATGAAAAATCCGTAAGACTTATTATTTGTCCTATCCCTTCTACATTAAACAAATTGGCAATATAGATTAGAAAGAAAATTGGCCCTAGTACTATTCCCTGAGATAATAAGTATCGAGTTCATTTAATGCTAAAGATTTCATTTATTTGCAAGTTCCAATCAATTTGCAAATACGGGAAAGTGTTTTTGTTCCAATACGGGAAAGTATTTTTGGCAGTCAGCAATTGCAGTAAATCGTTGAAATTATCACAGAATCTTTTAGTATAAACTGACATACATATCTATAATCCTGACATATTAAGCAAGCTATCTTATTTTCCTAACCGTAAACCTCGTATCACGCTAAATATCTAACTAAAATCGTAAATCAGTTATCGCCGAACAAAAACAGGCCAAACCTAGAAATCGCGACCGGTAAATCGCATATCTTCCCCTAGGTATAAATAGCGCCTGTCGTCGTCGTCCTCGTCGTAAAGTGAGCGCATTCCACGTAAATAACAAGCTTTAAAGTGACCCATATACGCGCGAAACGGGGACATTAACGTCACCTAAGCGTCTGCGGGAACGTAAAACAAATTGAGGTAGTGCGCGGCGGCACGGCCCGGTCGTTATTCAGCCGTCCGTCGATTGTGTTTATTGAATTTATCGACGGAGACCGTCTAAGAAGATTAAAATCGCTCCGTCGGAGCCAATTTCCCGTTCGAATATCGCGGACTGGGTAGGGTAAGCGAAGGCGCGACCGAAAAACACATAAACTTCATCGCTGCCGCAATTCAATATTAAAATCGAAGCCGTTTTACTCGGATACGGAGGAAATTGAAATATGAAGAAGGATCGATGCTAAGTCGCACTATTTTAAACGAAATTAGGCAAGACGCCGAACGGAAAACTAAGAAAAACGGTTTCTATTTATTGGTTTTGTTTGTTCCTCAGCAAAATTCAATACCCGTTGGGTATTTCTTCCTTAAGCTCCCAATAATTTGAAGAATCCTGCATACTAGAATGCATTTTTAGAAAATCATTCTTTTCCTAATAGACAATTGCTGCGTGGTTAATCTATAAAAAATAGATCAAACAAAAATTGAATTACTAACAATGACATAAATAATGACGCAGTCAAGCACGAAAAAAGAGCCTATTTGCACTTCAGATCCCAAAATAATAATTTAAGTGTAGTCTGGAATGATTTTAAAAAAATTTGTATTTTTAAGAAAGTTGCACCTATTATCCCTACGTAATCCTGATGTTATTAAACAGTTCTATGTTAACTTCATTCAACGTAAACCAAAAATATTGTTAATATAGCTCATGGTGCTGGTGAATTAATTCTTGGCAAAAACAATGCGAACAGAGAAGAAAGCACTAACACAAGGACATGTTTCTGCCTACTCGGCGAGGTTACAAGCACTTCTTTCTGTCGTTTGCATTGCGTTTGCCTCTCAGATTATGCCACCAATCTTCAAAACAAAACTGAAAATATCACCCGGCGCCACCTAGCGCCAAGAAACACAGTCATGCCGTCCTAGAAAGTAGCGACACAAACCGCAGTACAGATACTCGCCACCTATTTAGAAGCTCATGGGTTGCTCAACATAAGGTGGCGTTGCCCCTAAGCGCTATGGCAACTGCACATTTAAGTGATTCCTCAGGAATGATTCCACCAATACCATGAGCTATATTAGCATTATTTTGTAACTGAACATTTTTTCATGTGTATTTTTAAACAGCATGGTTAGCCTAAAGCAGCGGCAGGCCGTCTGCTGGAACTTTAAACATAATTTCGGGCAATCGCTGCGATAGAATAAATCATTTAGTAGTTCGAGTGCCAGGTAACAAACGAAGACGTTGTGCAGGGGAAGATTGCAGTTCGGTTGTTCGTACCATATGCAAAAATTGCAGTTTGGGTGTCTGCATTCCATTATTTTCACATCAAATAATAGAATATGACACTTTTATATGTATCTGACTATAGAAAATTGTTTATTGAAAAATAAATATGTCTCTGTACCGTAAGTGCCTAGTGTTACCTAATGGTCAGACGATTTTTTTGAAAAACTTCAAAGGATTTTGAAGAACTTGATTTAGAAAAGTAATTACACTTGTTTGGCTGATAACACATTAATTGAAATCTAAATAAAAATTAAATTTGGGCTTTGAAAATGCTATTCAAAAGAGTATCGTTCCGAGGATTGTTACTTCTTGCAGAGCGATCTTGCAAATATTTCTAAATGGTGTACATCAAATAATCTACCTCTGAATATCAGCAAATGTAAAGTTATTTCCTTCACACGTGCATCTACGCCAATTACTTTCAACTATGAGCTTAATCAAGTTAACATCGAACGTGTCGAACTAATTAAAGATCTAGGGATTTTGTTTGATAGCAAACTGACTTTTGCGCAACACATTATTAGTACCTCCCATGCGGCTAGAAGATCTCTTGGCTTTATTGTGCGAAATTGCAGAGAGTTTACCAATGAGGTAGCCTTGAAATCTTTGTACTACGCTTTTGTTAGATCCCGTCTGGAATACGCGTCCATCATATGGTGCCCTTACTATTTAACGCATAAACGCCAATTGGAATTGGTCCAACGCAGATTTGCTAAACTCCTCTGGTTTCCGGCAAGACGGAGTGTACCCACCGAGAGGCGTTGATCATACGTTACTGTTGTTCCGATTTAATTTACCCTCTCTTAACTTTCGGCGCATATCCTCCGGTTTGGTGTTTCTCTGGAAATTGTGTAATGGCTGCATTGATTGCTCTGCACTACTTCAAAGATTACAATTTATAATCCCACGCTCTGGTGTCCGGTATTCGAATACGTTTTATCTGCCGTTTCCTCGAACAAATGCTCTTTTAAAATCACCTATTTATGTGACTTGTACAAACTTTAATCTCATATCTTCGCAATGTGATATTTTTCACGATACTTTACATACAATAAGGATAGTCACTGCTCTTTACTTTAATAATTTTTTGTAACTTGTTACTCTTACTTATTTTTTGTACTCGCTTTGTAATTTGTTTAATTAATTACTTGTCCAGTAATTGGAATTTTCTCTGTTGGGCAATAAAGCTTATTATTATTATTATTATTATTATTATTAGTATCAAGAATTTTAGTTAAGTCCAGCAGAAAATATAAAATTTTATAGAATTCCGAATCATTGGATTTTATTTGAAAGGTGGTTTTCGTTTATGCGTTATTCCATGTCAAGTGATCAAGTCCCCGCGCTCAACCATCTCAGATTTTTTTCAAATTTTGTGGGTAGGTTCCACAACCGACTGAAGTTAATTCCCCAAATTCTTAGCTCCTAATATGCAATACATGACCTGCAAGAACCTCTTAAGTGATGACTGGTAAAATGTCGCAGATGCTCACGGACACTTTTTGCCATGTTTGTCAAGCTGTTATTCTGTAAGTAAGAGAGATATTTGCCTGGAAATTGCCGTGTTTGCTTAGTAGTTATCAGTGTCCCAAACTTACAAATTTTAACAAAAACAGTCAACTAGTCTTCTTGTTTTTGGTCCTCAAACTTGGCTGAAAATTTATCGCGACAAAAAAATTCTAATTTCTGGTAAGTCTGTATTCCAGGGAAATCAATGGAGAAAGCTCATCTGTGTAACTAGTGAAGGAATTGTTTGTTTTTAACTGTTTCAAATTTTATGCTTCTTTGACAAATAGTTCCCGAGGTACTTGAAGATGAACATGACCCCCAAAAAATTTAGTATATCTTTGAGCGTCTATATCTTAACTGGAAAGCCTAAGAGCTTCTTGACTCAACAACCGCTTAAAAGAGCTTATTTTTCTCTACAATATACTTGGTTTCTGTGTTGGGGTCTTTTCCCATAAGATTGAAAAAAGGGGACAAAGTAACTGCTTGAAAAAACTGCGCGCATTACTTAAAACTTTCTCTCCGTCTTTGTCATCATGCAATCCAGTAAGCCAACAAGATATTCTACTGGAAATTAGTGAAGCTGTATAAAATTGAGTAGAATATGAGTGCTGACAAGTTTAAGGAACAATATTAAAATTCCTTCTTACCACATGTACCCAAAGTTGGGGGAAAAAGCAGTTTCGACAATGTTGAAATCTCAGCAGATGCTTTCTTTATCTGGTCGTGGTCCTTTTTAACACTTTTATAACTTGCGTTGGTCCATGGTGACTTTTTGTCACTACCATTTTAGAAATGCATGACATTCCCCATCGCCAAGGGGCCACGCCCGATAGCCAGGCAAGTCTAGCCACGGGTAGGATACTTTCACCAAGGTTCCTAAGCCTTAGGTTGGGTAGTTTAGCCAAGGTTCTCAAGCCTTAAGTGGGCAGCTTAGCAAAGGATCCCAAGCCGTATTTGATGGGCAGTTTAGTCGAGGTTCCCAGGCCTCATGTGGGCTCCTTTTGTTGGTTCTCAGACCAAACAATTGACTACACAACAATAAAAACAAGCAAGTTACTGCAAAGAGCTGAACTTCTTGTTAATGCTTTGAACAACCGCATCTGGAAAACAGTACTGCCACCCCAGCGCTGTTGCTACTGAGGGTGCTTCCAGGTTTTCAAGAATGTGCTACACAGGAACCCAACAACTATCTTTTCTTGACGGCCAGTGAAATGCATGTGATGGACCATGTGGATGCATAAAATTTATCAGTACATCACACTATTCAAACGAAATGTCACAAATGTTGCCCACCCACCAGTTTTTATCGTAGATACATGCTATGCAAGTACATAGCATGTATGTCATCACTTAAGAGGCTCTTACAGGTCATATATTGCACAACAGGAGCCAAGAATTTGAGGAACTACCTTTAGTTGATTGTGGAACCTACTCACAAAATTTGAACAACATCTGAGATGGTCGAGCGTAGGGACTTGATCACTTGACATGGTATAACCCTTATACAATGATATCGTATATCGTTGATCTAGGACGTACCAAGTTTGGGAAATTTAATTTTACTTGAAAACTTTGTCAGATGCAAGGCTTCATTGAAAAATATCAAAATCCTTCATGATGTGTACTTTTATCAAGTAAATACCCGTTTGCTATGTATGTTTGACATCGTGAAGAGCATCAGAGTAATGAATATCTACTACCTTCTGTTAGATTTGTGAAATTGCATATTTTAACGGATATGCACTCTGAAAACAACCTTATTCCCTATACTATCTACATTTTATTAAAGTAAAACTTAATAAAGACCCATCATTTATTAGCTGTAACAAATGTAGCGAATTTATTTAGAGCCCTTATTTAAGTGTAAGGGCGATATTTCATTTAAATTGCCTAATTTTTACTGACCTTCGGGCGCAATGTCCCCACCGAAAGGAAAACGCCTCTCCAATTCGACACCCGCGCGCAAAAACCGAACGGGCACAAAGAAAAGAAAAATCGCAGGCTTTGAACTACTTAATCACGTTTATGCTTCGGCCGCCACTCGGAGAAAAAGGACTCTAAAATTAAATTGTTTTCTGTTTTTCTCTTGCCTTTCCGAATGTTTTCACCTTTTAATTAAAGGGCCCTCTGAAGCGGCGGAGTAATGCCAAGGAGAAGTGAGGCTGAAAGCGGAGCCGAAGGATTCGGATGGTTAAAATAAATAGTTAGGCTGTTGTAGGCGTTTAGTGTTCTTCGTAGTTGGATTACTGACAAATATCCCTTGAGAAAATGGGGTGGAAGCAAAAGGAAATACAAGAAGAACGTTGAGAAAACTAACGGGGTGAAATTATTAAATGGTGTTTTAGATGCTTTAATTTAAGTGAAAAGTGATTCAAATGTATACGCACCTTTTGGCATCAACATTGACCCTATTTCTATTAATGGTTTCCTAATAACTAGAGAGCGGAATTATATGCATCGGAAATCGACAAAATATGCGCATATATATGCAGAAAAATTCTTCGAAATATGCACAATTTTTAGCTAAATATGCCGTTTTATGCACATATGCTTCTGATACCGATTAACTTCTTGTTAAATGTTATAAAACAAGAATAATCGCAACGAAGCATTTTATAAACGTTTATTGTTCTTACATTATTCCCACTTACATTTTAATATCACAATCATATAAACACATACGTACTTAAAATTTGCTAAAATACATACTTAGAGACTACTTTATTTCCTAGGCAAACTTACCCGCGGTCGCGCCGCTAGCCTTTTTATACCCCAATTACTGCCATCTCGAAGTGAGTGGAATACACCAGAGCTTTCTCGAATCAACTGCGCTATCGAAAGTACTACTAACGCCATCTGTTAGCGATAGAGGTTTCTGCCACTACCTATTTCCACTTTTGACCACCAGATGTCGTCAAGTGTCACGGTCGTAACAATACACAATAGTAACTGAACTAGCAAATTTAGCAAGCGTATGCTAGCTCAGGGCGCGTACTCGGCGACTACTCTAGAAATTATAGATATTGGCAGGAAAATTAAAACAGTTTTGGCCCTTGGAACTTATTGGAGGAATCAGTATGGCCCTAAGGCTGGAAAATTTGGAGATCCCTGCTCTATGCTATATTAACGTTACTGTGAAGGAAAGAAATGGAAATTTCACGTAAAGGTTTTCGTTGAATAATTTTTTATGATATTAGTAAAGGCTTAACACAATAACAATGCATCGAATCGCATCGTGAAAATAAAGCATCATCAGAAAAGACTGTTTACTATTGATTTTCGGAATTTCATCATGGTTGTGCTTGCGTCAGTGATAAATTTTTTGAAGATCAACCAATATCGCTTGTTGTTCCAAAAAAACATCGATGTTGTGCGCAACATGGTTGTGGAGGATCGGCATGTGACTTACCGTGAGATAAAGGCATCTTTAGGCATATTGAAGGCTGCAGTAGATTCGATTTTGCAACATTTAGGCGTGAAAAAGATCTGTTCCCCATAGATCCGCATAATTTGACCCAAGTACAAAAAAGGCTCGTGAAATGGTGTAAGGAACTGTCACTACACATCGCTACGGCCATTGAGCCACCAAAACGTTTAGATAACAGAAATATTGTATGCAGGATAAGTGATGTGTGAATGTACCTAAATGTATGTGGTTGAACAACGCTAGTTCAGATTTAGGCGTAACACCAACGAGTAAATCTTGTCCAAAATAGCTCTATTTTCAATACTTTTTTAACTACACTGTAATTTGATAGCTTAAAAATGTACTGAAAGCCAAGAAACCTTCAAATTTCGCTCAATATCGTTAGTCATATGGATTTTCTATCGATCGAAAAAATTCATAGTTATGAGAACTAATGAACTCGTAGCTGAGGTCAACTGCATCAAAGAATTATTGATTATTTTTAAAGTATAAAGCTGGAGATGCTTTCCAGTGCCCGAAATAAATTTTGTTACTTTTACTGTCACTAACATAGCAATTACTAGCGTTAAAGAAGAATATTTTAGTTTGGTTCTAATTTCTGGAAGCACTCACTTATTTTACACAACCTTTTCAGTTTTTTCATTAAGTCGAAATTTTTAGAATAATATTTTAGTTTAATTATTTGGGTAGGTTATATTTTTTAATCCATATATTACGATCGATTATTTTGCAAATTGTGCCCATTCCTGAAGTGTCGTCTGAAAAAGTATTGTAACTCAATGTTCGTTGTATATCGGTTAAAATTTCAGTTGTGTTGGTTTTCTTTTTTTCCAATGAAATGGATTCTTTAGAATATTATGCAAGTTTGCATAAGTGAATTCCAGAAGGAGCTATTCAATGTAATGTCCATTATCTTTTCTGAATGATATTCCAAATAAAAGCCTTTCTTCCTGCCAGATCACTCCCCAAAGTTTGCAAACATTTTCCATTTCATAATCCTCCCTAACTTACAAAACTTACTAAATTCCTAATAATATAGTGAATCATGACACATACGTACATATTCTCCTGGCATTTGAATTAAAGCCGACAGCATAAAACTTCATTTCCATTCATAAATCGTCCCCTAGATATTGCCATAAACGTCGGCGAACTATTTCCCAACATAACTAACAACCTACGCGTACACGCAAAGTTTTCTCTTGTCCCGGTCGTCATTCGGCGGCGGCGTTTCATTACCTCCCCGATCGTGACTCTTAATAACAAATTACAATAATTAACTTTGAAGTTACGACGTGTTCGATTCAGTTCGCATTCTTTATCGGTAATTGCCGAGGGGTGCGCTCGGGTTGCTCAATAAATTTTCAACAGAAAGGTACGAGCTTTACGAAGGATCCTTCATTATTGATGGCAAAAAGTTGAGTCGAGTTGTTTAATCGAAGAATGTAGATTGTCTGAGTAAAATAGAAGATAATTTATGAGTAAATTACAAAACCTACTATAAGAGTCAGTTTTTCAGGAGAGAAAACACTAACCAACGGGCATGCTTCTGTCTACCTGGCATTATCAATGTTGCTCCGAGTGCTTCTCTACCTTACATCGCTATTTACCTCACTACATTTCGAAAATGTGCAAGTACCAGAGCGCTCGAGAGTTGGTTCAGGAACTATTCTCGGTTCTTGTCGCTGCTTTCTAAACGGCAGGCGTATCTCTTGGCACTAGATGGCGCTAGAAGAATATTGCTTCTTGTTTCCCAAATAAGACGACCAAACATATTAAAATGCTCTATCGGCTTACAAAGTTTGGCTCAAGCCTAAATTGTCGCCGATTTCTGTATCTATGTAAATCGCTTTCCTTTTTAAGAATACATCGTCGAGTATGTTTGAAAACTCTTAAATGAAAAGCTAACATGACTAATGATTTCTAAGGAAACTTTCCATTCTAAAATAACGTGCAGTTAGGTACTCTATTACTCATAAAAGGATCAAATGGTTATCCAATTTATTTTCCTTGTGAAAGCTTTTAGGAGAATATTTAAAATTACACAACCCAATAGTTACCGTTACTCCATTTAAACATTAAAGAAAGCTGCTGGATCCAGCTAGCGCATTCTCTAAACCATATTTATGCATAAAAATAGTGGTAAAAAAATCGGTCCATATTCTCATATTACCCTTGTAACCGTAAATCTGCGGCGCCGGGAAATTTTTACGTTTAACGTCATACAATTCCGGATACGAAGCGCACCAGACGCGACCGAAATCCGAGAAAGTTTTCCTTTTTCTCCATATAACAGTCGCAGTACTAAATCATAACTTATTATCGCAGGTAACGGTTATAATGGTGTTGGTAACTGTTAATACTACGTGATGCTATGTCGTACAGTTCGGGAAATACACTTCCTGGAGAAGAAAAACTGTTTTATGTCGTTCCAAATGGGTGTGGCGTTGAATTTCCGATGCAATTTACCTGAAATTGAATTCATGTAGTTAACTAGGCCAATTTAAGTTTTCGTGCTTTCTGTTCACTTGTTGAAAAGAATGTGGAATAAGCAATTTTAATACTACTAATATTTTTATAACGTTTCCCTAAAAATATTAATTACGACTATGCCGCAATAAACATAACAAATTTTTGTCCAAAGTCAAACATTTACACGGATATCTGATTTCGGGTAAATTTGTTTTAAGGTAAATACGACCGTCTAGGCAGCAGTGGTTGAAATGCAGCTAAAACCCTCCCTTAAATTTAATTATCTTCGTTCGCATGTAGTAAGGAGCGTCTTCCAACAGGGCTCGGGAATATTCGGCTAGAGCGGGATGTGTATAAGCTTCGCTTTCGCTTCTCTCGCTTAAGCGTTCGCTTTTTTTTCCATTTCTGTACAATACCTACTGCGACCCTGGCGCGCCGCCCGAAAGTTACAACCCTATTTATTAAATTCACTGCCGAGTTAATTGGAAATTTGGAACCAGTGCTCCATAATATGCTTTTGTAAATTTCCGTACCTCAAAAGGGATACGTTTGCAAAGTAAATACCAAATTTATGCCATCAAAATAGTAATTAATATACAACATCGCGTGCTGTAACTGATAATGACACATAGATCATAAACCGAGACTTCAAAGCGAAATGACTACATGTAATTATTAACATTCATAGCATAGCTTCTACTACGTGTTAGGCTATTCTTTATTAAATCTAGTTCCCTTAATCTTGTTTGTTTAATGGTGCTATTATTACAGCTGCTTTTCATAACAACAAGTTATTTTTACGAGTTCCATAGAAGCATTTTTCCTG
The DNA here is from genome assembly GCA_029619315.2 of Dynastes maya. Taxonomy (NCBI): domain Eukaryota; kingdom Metazoa; phylum Arthropoda; class Insecta; order Coleoptera; family Scarabaeidae; genus Dynastes; species Dynastes maya. Next base: position 1,463,084 of record JAROYE020000015.1, on the reverse strand, counting down.
AGTTTGAGGTGTTGATGGTAATAGCAGTAACAATAATAAAAACCATCCCTTGATGTAAAAATAATTGCAATAACGTAATAATCATTTATCTACGAGTGTTACATTCTCCTTGTTTGAAGGATAATACCGCTAGTCGTCTGCTTCGGTGTATCTTTCTTGCGAAGAGGCAGGACCAATTGCTTTTGCTTAGATGTACAAAATATTTGATTATTTCTTCGATAGCTCAGTACCTCTTGAAATGAAACACAGCACGTATGTATAAAAATAAATTTATAGAAACAGTTCCGCCTATTATTACATAAAAAATTTAAAAAGATATGAGGTGTCCCTCTTGTAATATGTAAAAGATATGTGTATACCTTAATATTGTATATACTGGCTGGCGGAGACCAAATGGCCACACTTGAAGTGGACGTCTTACCTTTAATCACACAACACAATTTGTAGCTAATGAATGGAAATTTTATTGTAATGCAGAAGAAAAATTAATTATGAAAAAAAATGTCCGATAAATGCCGTCCTTCCTCGGTGACGCATCCCTGCAGACGGTCTTTAAAGTTCCTCGTCACATCCTCCAACAGCTCAACCGGTACTGCTGCGATTTCACGTCGTATGGCGTCTTTTAAATGAGGAATAGTGCGTGGTTTGTCAGCGTACACTTTTGACTTCAAGTGCCCCCATAAGAAGAAATCGCAGGGGGTGAGGTCGGGCGAGCGAGGTGGCCACGGAACGTCACCATTTCTGGAAATCAGATGTCTGGGAAATGTTTCAGGGAGGAGATCCACTGAAACTCTCGCGGTATGAGCAGTGGCTCCGTCCTGTTGAAACCAGATGTTGTAAATGTCCCATTCATTTTCCTCCAAGTAGAGAATAAAAAATTCACGAAGCATAGCGACGTATCGCTCTGAATTCACCGTCACCGCCTGCCCTCTTTCATTTTCAAGAAAATAAGGACCGATTATCCCAACTTTCGGCAGAGCACACCACACTGTAACTTTTTCGCTGTGAAGAGGCTGCTGGTGCAATTCTCTTGGGTTGCCAGTTGCCCAATATCGGCAATTTTCTGTATTTACTTAACCATCCAAATGAAAATGTGCTTCGTTCGATGTGATGATCAATGTAAATTCGTCCTGAAGAATATCCAACATGTGTTCAGTGAATTGCACACGTTGAACGTTGTCAGTTGGAAGGAGACCATTATCTTATAGGGATGGAATTTTAAATGTTTTTCTAAAATGGTTTGAAGGCTCCGACGCGAAATTTCAAGTACTAGGGCGCGTTTTCTCGTTGAACGTCGTGGGTTTCCTTCAACGGAGACTCGGACTTTGATCCACGTGGGTCGGGTGTCATCACAGTTCGAACACGTATGGAGGGGGTCTTTGGGACAATATTACCTTGTTGACGAAAATGTTCAACCTACTTAGAAATCGAACGGTTATTCGGGAGGGTTGCACGCGGAGCAAGGTTAAAATGTGTTCATTATTAGGAAAGAACGCCTCCACGGCGAACGAACGATGTTGAGCACTCCAACGGGCCATGGCAACTAAACTTCCCAACGAAGGCTACAGAATGAGACCTTGAACGATCTTCCCCCACCCACCGACCGCAAACCACGCCTTTTTCAAATGTGGTCATTTGGTCTACGTCACCCTGTATTTCATAATATGGTTTCCTTACTTGTTTATGTATACATTTTGTGGACGTATTTCTATTTACATTTGTATAAATGTGTCTCAGTATATATTAAATCGCAACGTTTGTATGTGTTTCTTGAATTCGCAGCCTATATTTGTATATACATGTAATTATAAACACACTTCGTACGAGTGAGAGGCATTTTGTTACCTTAAATATGTCTTCAGTACCTACTATATCGCAACGTTTATATGCATTGTGCATTATTAGGGGCAGCACCCAACCCTTAACGGAGCTCAAACGTGTGATCGCGAAGGCAGTAGCAGAATATAGCCAAAGACGACTACCTAGACGTTTTAGTTATAGCAAGTATTTGCTATACCACCTTTAGCATACATTGCTCCAACTACTGCCTCCCTTAGTAGCGAAGATTCCAATGACCAAACATCGTGCGGGTCCTAGCGCTGCACTGTACATAGGCAAAGGAGCGACAGATGGCAATCGTGACACATCGTACACTACGTTCTCCGACGAAGTTCTGGCACTCCGAGATAAGGACACGTATATGTTCGTTATGCTTGCTCTCTTGGCGAGGGTTGTCTATTTGATGCTCGACTGCAGGGGTCGTCTACCTAGCGTATGTCTTATCTCGACGTTTGCAATACAATAGCGTGCCGAAATTACGATTATTTGAACGAATACAGTTTTACTTACAGTCTCACATTATGTAGGGGTGATTTTATTAAATTTGTGTATGTTAAATGAATCCAATGAAGTATCCGATAAGCAAAGTAACAGAAAGAATAACAAAAAATAAATTACTAAGAAGAAATAGCATAAATAATCGAAATCTCCAACAACAGGAGCATGCATGGATATCCCAATAAACTAAAATATCAAAAATCTAACGAAGGCTGCGAAAGAAGGTTAGACGGATGCATTTTAATGGGAGGGGGCACAAAAGATTTAATAAATTAAGAGCTTGTTACGTGGGTTAAGGGAGAAATAAATTGCAAAACTTCTAAAATAAAACAACAAATTGTACCCTCTCAGAAATAGAAGTACTCTCGCCATCTTTTTAAAGTTTCTCTCTCTTCAGTTATAATTTCTCCATTTCTCCATCTGAATCTTTTACATTTTTTAATGAATCAGTTTGTCCTTTTCTTAGTTGTCTTAGTGTACTGCACAACATTTCGGAATTTCCCCTGAAAGTTCTCCAAATCTTTCCTACAATTTAATTTTGGCCTTTTTTACCTGGGTTTTAACCTTTTTGTTTGAATTCTATATACCTCGTAACGTTTTCTATTTTGTTTATCGTTTAAGTATTTTTTCCACAGTTGTTTCTTCTTCTTAACCTCTCTTTTTAATTCTTCATTCCATCAGGTTGTCTGTACCTTCTTATTTATCTTTTTAGATATCCCACACACTTCTACCAAGGTTCCCTTCAATATATTTTTGAATTCTGTCTATTGTTCCTCAATTTCTATGTTTTCCAGTTTTCCACAGTTTTGGTTAATTTCTGGATAAATCTTTTGCTTAAACTGTCTTCGGATTTCTGGTTTTTATAGATTATATGTTGGAAACGAACATTTACGAGGTGAAGAAAATTAAACGAAGACGAGTTATTTAGCCGTTCCTCCTGAATTGTCGTTGGCTAGAGGTAAGGGAAGCTACTTGGAGCTGGAGACCCGAAGCTATAAAAGCTGGTGAAGAATCTCAGAAAGAGGTGAGAACGCCTCAGCTTTGCCAGATGTTGGTCGAGCAGAAGTTGGGTGAACATTACACTACCTTCGACATTGTAATTTATGATATAATAATATAAAGAAGATTAGATCCTCAAAATTATGTTGGTTTTAATTGCTAGAAATCTTAAAATAAAATTTGAATAAAAGATATTTTGAAACAACACAAACCCCAATGTTAGATATGTTGAAACTACCACCTGTAGTGTATGTTCGCAAGAACAAAAGCTTTTCTTCGAAGACCGGATCACCAGATTCTACAAACAATCGTGAATTATTCAACGTGCGCATGAAACAAGCTTGTCAATTAAATGAAATCGACGTGCGAAATCCGATTACATTTTATGTGTATCACAGCGAATGCAGTGAACAGATTGTTTTCGAATCCTCCGCCAAATATCCAATGGAGCCAGTGTGGCGATGTTACAACAACCTACTACCAAATGCACAGGAAACGTTCGTACGCGAAGAAATTCGAATCGTATTCTTGACAGAAATCGGCAGGAACTCTTTAGTTATTTACAGTCGCAAAATTGAAACCTGAAAATCGACATGTGCATGCCGCGCAGGGATTATTGCAGCATTCGTTCTGGGCCAGCGGGCGCCTTTTTAAAAAAGAAACAATTTCGCGCCGATCCGTTTCGTCTTCCAATTCTCAATTTCACGAACGTCAATTTCCCAATACAACAGAACGAACTGCAAGAGCAAGGGAGGGTGGATTGTACAACGTACTGGCTTTCGTGTCGATGTCTCGAATGAATGTAAAATGCTTTTCGCTGCAAAGCGACTTGACGCAAATAAACGATTTTCTACTTGTTTCGGTTAAGAGTGCAATAACCTTTTATCAATTGAACAACAATGGAAACGGTAGACGTTACTCTAGATATTCTATTTGTTACAGTAGTGCTCGCAGAAATGCAGAAAAATCACAGCTGTACTTTTTTATTTCTTTGGGTAAAGACGTTTACGGCAGAATAAGGAGTGAGGGTAAATGGTATTACCGTACAGTGGTGTATTTTAAACAGATTAAAGTAGTGTTCACATAGGGTAGCGCGAAATTAAGGTAGGAATTGAGAAAATTCGTTAATGCAACCGTTGGTCGGTTGCATTAACACGTTGGTGTTAATGCAACCGACCAACCACAGCGCAGGTGACAGTAAACGATTGCTAATTCAAGTCAGTTTATCAAGTTCGTGTCAATTTCTATGCATACCTTAATTTTGAATTTTTGATTTTCCTACAATAAAGCAGCACCTGTATCAGATACAAGTGGATTCCGAAAGTGGAATGGTCACACAAGCTCATCAAGATGATTTAAAAGCACAACAAACTAGCAAACTTTGCGTAACAACAAAAACTGATTGCCAAAACATTTATTGCTGCATAATGTCATACATATAAGTTAAAGTATAGCATGCGAGGCTCATCCGGAAACTAGTACCCATTTGCCAATTAAATCGCAACCAATAGGGATATCTGAACAAACTTTAGTTTTCGGCATACAAAAACACTTTTTCTTCACGCCGCACTCACTTTGCCGAAACAACTTTGAAAACATATCTAATGTTACAAATATTAAATAGACAATATCCACTTTGTGATTTCACGGAGGACTCTTAAAACGGTAAGTGTTTGAGCACGTATCACATTTAATTTATTTTGTGTAAACTTTTATGCGTCCGCCACTGGCTTTCAGCGCAGTTGCATTGCTCTAGTTGTAATGCAGCTCCGCAGCCGCTGCGCATCAGCTGCCGCTGTTAATAATATTTTTTTTTACAATCCGTACACACAAAACGACAATTTTTTACTGTGTAATTTGGATTTACTGCAAATTCAGTTCTCGGTTTTAGGCCCCTTTTTATATTTGTGCTGTGCACTGTTGATGTTTCTTTTGTTTTGTCTCAAGGAGAAAGAGGAATAATTTTCTAAAACGTCACCAAATAGGTTGCTAAATATGTTTGAAAGAGTGAACTGAAGAAGGTTTCTTGATTTTTGAATGCTTTATTAATACGAAGATGTACACCATCGCTGATGTACTACAGATTTACTAAAATACTTCACTAAAAACCCTTACCACAATACGTTGCTCGCACTGGATGTACTTTTCAATAGCCAAGCTATCATCATCAGCAGGAAAACTGAACTCACTTACTGCTGATAATGACAGCTTGGCTATTGAAACGTAGGTCCAGTGCGAGTGAAATATTGTGGTAAGGGTTTTTATTGAAGTATTTCATTGTTCCAGTGCCATAGAGTTCGAGTACTTGTTTAGAGATTTACTAACAAACTCAATATATTAAGAAAGACGAAGAGATATTAGAAGAATAATATAACCTCTAGAGTTGAAAAATATATTTCAATCAACCTAACTGCAAACAAATAAAAAGGGCATACTGTTTTGTAGCACATGGGAACTTTTTTAACTTAGTGTACGCTTATGCTCAAATCCTGAAGAATCACGATGTACTAACGCGTGTGCAGTGTGCATAATACGGGACGATAATAGAGTGCAAGAGAATGAATAATAGAACGACCATAAGTATAGTAATAATGACAATAGTAAGTGCAAGTTCAACTGTATTCAGAGGTCAGCGGCTGTGCTCATGTATTAAAGCATTTCCATGTGCGCGATCGAGATCTTGCTGATAGTAATTTCAGGAAACTAATTCGACATAAAGAATGCTAAAGAACATGCGTATTTAATGTTTGAGCTTTATTATTTCTATAAGTAAAGAAATATGCAAGGCCGATTGTACTATTATTATCATTATTATTAGAATTTACGTTAACAATCGTTCATTTTAATGCACAATTGCCTAACCTTCGCTAAGAATTAGGTTGAAAAATTGCCTTTGATACTCGATCTTATTATATTACCGCCCACTCTTTATCTACGTTTTAATTAATTCCGTTAAGTGTAAAAGATTAGCTTAATTGGCCTTTAATTGAATCACACTCTGTCGAAGTTCATGATGTTAACACGATCTCCACTTTGTTCTTCTTGTGATGTTCTAAATTTTATATTCTTTATGATTAATATACAGTGTGTACACCAGTGTGTAGGCGGAAGATCAATCTTTCCCTGGACAATCTAGGGGAAATTTTTTCAAATAAAAAATATATAAAGTCCTGCACAACATGAAATTATATTCAAGTATACATAGTGTTCAGAGTGTCGTGATTCAAATTTTTTTCTATTTACCATTTCTTGAAGTATTTAGCAGTATTCTGAACATTTTTTTTGCATAAACTAGATTAATTATGAATGCTATTGAAATCGTTGCCTTGTTTGAACCATGTTTTTCTAGAAATTTTTTATACACATACACAGAGAAGAAATTTCTTAAATACCTACTTTATGGAGCACAAGGAGTTTACCCGCCGCAAGAAATTGACCAAAATGTTCTCCTTGAAACTCCACTCCTTGTCCACTTAGGGGAGTCCGAAGTATATCTTTAAGATACACTTTATTTTGCGCGTATTTTCATAATATGTATATATATTACCCGCGTATCTCTAGTAAGCGATAGAGGAAAGCGTAAAACTACATTAATTAAAAACCCTCTTCTATTTTTGTTCCTGTACTGTTCTATGTAGCTTTTTTTTGTTCAAAACAAAACAAAATCGTACAACTCGGTCGTGCGGTTATATAAAAACTTTAAAATGAACTCCGCACTGCAATTTTTTATGCGCAAAGTACATGTATGAAATTGCTGTTTTATTAGCATCTAAAAGTTGAAATTTTATCGTATACATCATGTATTATGTATGCGGTAAACGTATGACAGTAAATATGCCATATTAAAATTTGAAAACTTCAAATTCAGCGTACTCAACCTAATCTAATTATAATTAAATGTCACACACCTACTCTTTTAAAATTTGACTGTATTAGTTATAATTTTTACAACGCTATTGCAATATCGTACAAATTGTAAAAGTTGATGTTAGGATTTAAAACAAGCGCATGAATTGGTAAAATCTCTTTTTATTACAGCTGTAAATGTGTTATATGCACTATAGTAGATATTGCAACTTTGGGAGCAAAGTTTTCAATGACTGAATATTTTACATTTATCTAAATTTTCGTCAAACTCTTTAGGTAGATTGGTAGATAAATTTTATTCGATATTGTAATATAATGAGTAGAACAGGTCAAGTTCGCTAAATAAAAAAGCAAGTAGAAAGTGTATAAAAACGAAACACACTGTAAACAACACATTAGCTTTGTTGACGCCTTTGCTAGTAAATTTTCTTCTGTTTATCTGCCATACTCCAGCAGAGTAATCGAAAATGTATTCAGCAACATACCATCTTTTGACGTCAAGCCTGTGAGTGAGACTGACCTGCTAACTATAATGAGTCACCTAGCAAATACGGACACAGCTGGTGATGACCTCATCCCTAGTCTTTTAGTGAAGGAAGCACGCATAGTACTTGTCAAACCACTCTTGCTTCTTGTCAACATTTCTTTGAGATCTCCTACCTTTCCTAGGCGGTGGAAACGAGCAAGAGTTACGCCAGTTCTTAAGAAGGCAAGCAGCACTGATGTGACTAACTATCGTCCTATATCTATTTTATCTAATTTCGCCAAGGTATATGAACAACTTTTATATTTTTCTATATTCAACAATGTACAGCCGTATATATCTGCGAAGCAACATGGTTTTATACCTAAAAGATCTACAACAACTACTTAGCGACAGTTACACAGTTTATAAGTGACACACTGGATGATGAGGGCAAGTCGATGTTATATACACGGATTTTTCTAAGGCCTTTGACAGAATTGACCATGATATTATGCTCTTTAAATTAAGTTCTTTTGGCATGTCACCTCGCCTTCGAGATCTGATGGAGTCCTACTTAAAAAAGCGGCCATGTTATGTTTTCTATAATGGCTTCAGCTCATGTGAATATGCTATTACGTCAGGTGTTCCACAAGGATCCAATTTAGGACCTTTGCTCTTTGTGCTTTTCCTCCACGATCTGCTGGAAGCGTTGACCTGTGACACCTTAGCTTATGCAGATGATGTAAAGGTGTACGCAAGAATTGATTCCATTAATGATATGGTTAATCTGCAAATGAGTATTGATTACGTATTCCACTGGTGCCAAGAAAATAGTCTTATGTTAAATGAAGCAAAATGCACGTATGTAACATATACTCGCAAAGTAAAAAGCTTGCCTACTACGTACAGTTTAAGCGGTTACCCGCTGCAGAGGAGCGAGACCATAAAAGACCTAGGAGTTATCTTTGATAGTCAACTATCCTTTAAACAGCATGTTTCGCAGACGTGTTCCTCGGCCGCAGCCATGTTAGGATTCATCATACGATCTTCGAAATACTTCACGAATCAACATCTTCTGAAAACGCTGTATAGAGCATTTGTCTTAAGCCGGCTAGAGTATGCTTCCATTGTATGGTATCCTTACTATCAATCCTACGAGGATTCTATTGAGAGAGTACAGCGAAGGTTCCTGAAATTCCTATCTTTTAGGATCGACGGTATATATCCAGTGAGGGGTATAGACTATGCCACATTATTGGAACGACATGCGGTCCGGAGTATTTCGGAAAGAAGGCAAATTTGCAGTGCGCGGTTTCTCTACAAACTTATTGACAATCAAATCGATTGCGCATATCTGCTGTCAAAAATTAATTTGAACGTTCCTCGTTTGTCTTCGCGTAGTGTTCAATCGTTTCGGCCTTTAACTGCAAGAACTAATGTGCTGCTGAAATCGTCAGTTCAAAACATGTGTGTGAATGCAAATAAATATTATGCAGATATTTTTGTCGGTGACGCTATGCATTAATCGGTGGAGTATATATATATTATTTTTTTTTTCTATTATTTTTCAGTTATCTTTTATTAAGTATTATATTTTATTTTTCTCTTTGTATTATGTGCACATATATTCGTTTTATTATTTCGTCCTGTCATTGGGGTATCCTGTTGGGCGAATAAAGTTTATTATTATTATTATTATTATTATTATTATTATTATTATTATTATTATTATTAGTAAAGGAATCATAAAGACGTAGGGAGTACAAATTTATTGGGTCCGTTTTTTTTTGATGTAAAAAATGCATTTATTTTAAAACAATATAAATAAATAGATTAATCGAAGTATTGTCCATTGCTGGCTACTACATTTTCCCACCTCTCAGGCAATTATCGAATTCCATCTCGAAAAAATATCTCGTCTTTTGAGGCGATTCATATTTGGAGCCAATTTTCGATTTCTTCGCAAGAAGTGAACCGGTGACCTGCCAAATCATGCTGCATCCGTCGGCAAAACCAGTAATCGGAAGGAGCAATATCCGGCGTATACGGCGGGTGCGGTAAAATATCCCACTTGAGCGTTTCGAAATAATTTTTCACGACTTGTGCGACATGAGGCCGAGCGTTATCATGCAAAAGAATAACTTTGTCGTGTCTTTCCTCGTATTCTGGCCTTTTTTTCTCGTAATGCCCGCCTTCAACGAATCAATTGTCTATACCGATCGCCCCTAATGGAATCGCCAGATTTTAGCAGCTCATAATATACAACACCCCTTTCGCCCCACCAGATACACAACATAACCTTCGAACCATGAATATTTGGCTTTGGTGTTGATGCTGAGGTCGATGGCAACGATTGAGCAGGCTTAGCGTAGAATTTTTTCTTCTTGGGATTATCATAGAATATCCATTTCTCATCCCTAGTCATAATCCGATGTAAAAAACGCTTTCTTTTTTGCCTTTGAAGCAGCTGCTCGCAAGTGAAAGATCGCCTTTCAGCGTCTCTCGGTTTCAGTTCATAGAGCACCCAATTGCCTTGCTTGTGAATCATTCCCATGGATTTTAATCGTACTGAAACTGCTTGTTGTGTCACTTCCAATAACTCTGTAAGCTCCTCTTGCGCTTGACTCGGATCTTTATCGAGTAATGCCTCAAATTCTTTGTCTTCGAATTTTTTTGGCCGTCCAGAGTGAGGCTTGTCTTCGATACTAAAATCACCATCGTTGAAACGTTGAAACCATTCCCGACATGATTTGTCAGTTGGAGCATTGTCACCGTAAACTTCTACAAGCATTCTATGTGCTTCAGCTACACTGTTCTTCCAATTAAAACAGAAAAGTAAAACCTCCCGCAAATGCTGCTTAGTTACCACAAATTTTGACATCTTTAACACAATAAAAAATAGGTGTTTTGTATCAATCTCAAAGCAATATGAACTGTATATTATTCACAGATGCATAACCTCTCTGAAACCACCGCAATCAGCTGTCACTATGAAACATTCATAATAGCAAGAGCCATCTTTTTAAAACGGGCCGAATTAATTTGTACTCCCATATAATAGTAACATAATAATTAAAGCAAGGTAATGTCCCAGAGCAATACCAAAAAACAAGTAATAAATCAAATAATAATTACAGAACCAATCAAGGATTATAATCTCTGAAAAGTTGTGAAACACCCACCCTCTTAAGCAACGTTATCAAATAGGTTGGCGGGCTGCGCCGGAGTTACCAAAGATTAAAAGCAAAAGCACCATTATCAATACTATCACCCACTGGATAAGAATCGTAAAAAGTTGACAGCAGTAGATATGTTTCCACAGTTGTCTCGTTGAACGATGTTCGCCGTGGTGAAAAAATATGTTTATATCTTGAAAAAGATCCTTCCACATCTACGGATATAATACATTCACGATTAAAACACTCTTTGAATTCAGTTAATGGATTAGTCGATGCACCATCACAAATTTGTTTTAATGTGATAAAATTGGAATCTTTAACACACTCTCGAACTTTTCTAAAACGCGATTATATTTTACGTTTTGTATAGTGCGTAGCAGTGTTTGTACTTCGTCCACTACTTTCAGTGACTCCACTAACGACAACGCTCTATTTTGTTATTGTTCTATTGCATCGTGTAATCCTTTATAGTTGTTAGGAATAGTTTGTAACTCTATTTCAACGGAAATATCTTGAAATTTTGTCTGGCTCTTCTTAATAGCTGCAGCTTCGGCAGGATTGAAAATATTCAACATAGTAAAGAGCTGCCTGTAACCATGTTCCCCAACGTGTAAGAATCAGCTGTGGTGGTTCACGAATACCAGGACACTGAGTGTGAAATAATCAAAGACGTTTTGGAGATTTGAGAAATACCTTTTTTTGTATTTGCTATTAATGCATCTACCTCGGGTGAACATTGTCGAATAGTTTTTGCCACAAGATGTAAAGCAACGTATTTTACACGTAGCATGTAAATACTTGCAACCGTGTTCAAGAAGGGAACGGCCTACCGAACGCATTGTCGCGGCACCATCGCTCATGAACATCAACACTTGACGTGGTGAGACTTGAAGGTTTTCTAACGTAGTATCACCCTCACAATTGCTGCACTAGTACACTTTTCCAGTCGTTTGCTAGCTGATAACAGTGAAAATGTCGGCTTATGATGGTCCAGTACACGTGCTATAACATTTAGAATAGATTTTCTTTTACAATCTGTTGTCTCGTCAACACACAATCAAAGCAACTGATTTTTTAATGTAGATTTGATTGCCATTTTCGTAGTTGGCAACTTCAACTCTGGGTTGTACCTATACCAAAAGTTCTGAAACGGTTCTTTTTCAAGTAAGTGAAGTGATAAATTACAGGTTATCATGACAAGTAAGTCGAAAGCAAGAAACCATTTCTCTGCGTGTAGTATGCACAAGGTCCTGCTTGGTTGTTAACAGATATATCGTTTCCAATACACAGCTGTAGAATGACAAATTTGTGGCCAAGAAATCCGTGCGGGATTTTTAATTCAATTGACATAAAGATTGATATATTTATGCCAAGAGAATTTTGCAGATTTAACGGAGGTAAGTATCGTATTTTTGTAACCAAAATATTATTGATTACTTTTAAATTACTGTCATTGAAGCACGAATCGAATTTGATTAAGGTTTTTGTAATCTCTTCTGCTAATTGGTTTCCTGTTCTTATAACAAGAGTCGTGTCGTCGGCGTATAAAACGGTTTTATGGTTTAAAACTTCAGGAAGTTCATTTACATGTACAAAAAAGAGCAAGGGGTCTAGTATTGAGGCCTGGGGAACCCCTCTCTACAAATAAAAGCATAAGTAAATGAAGGCCCTTTAGTTCTATGAACATCTTTGTTAATTAAACGATATACATTTTCGCATTCGTAATATATGTACTCTCCCTCTCTCTCTTATTACGATATTCTGTTTGAAAGATCAAAGCAACGATTTGATACGTTTTCATGGTTTAGTTTTCCTCGTTACTGAAAAGGCGACGTGAGTGTTGATTTTCTCCTTTTAGAATACGTTGATACTCTCTTGTACTTCATATATTAAATGTTGATTTTGATACTCTCGTGCATTTCATATATTAAATGTACTCGGCATGTAATATTTATTTAATATTTAATGTTTTCTAATACAGGATGTCCTAGGTTCAATGTTTCAAGCGATATCTTCCTTATTTATAGAGATATAAGATCGGGCAAGGTGCCATCGAAAATGGCTTGCTGAATCTTAAAAGATATACTTTTTAAAACCACATATCAACTAAGAAAACCTCCTTCAAACCAATTTTTTTAAATTGCACCCTTCATCTTTTTAACTTTATGAAGTACGAAAGGTATGGAATCTTCCACAAAGACATGCTGAAGAGCTGTATAACAGCGAAACGCGTCCACGTATGGTGGTTGATGGCAATCAGTTGTAATTTCATTGTTTGTTAACAAATTATCCACTGCTTTTTCCTGGTACAGAATAATGCAGGTTTACCTGCGCAGCAGATACGCAGTGATAACACTTTGCGATGATGTTAGACGGCAAATCCCAGCAGATACGACAGACTGGAAGAAATCTGTAATTTCAAATCTACGGAAGTTTTACTTCTTCACTGCGTAAAGTTTTCTCTAATTTCATGTGCGAGTCAAAGTAAGGCATATATTCGATAAAAGGGAAAGTATTGATTTTTGAAAAAATTCCAAAAGCAACTCAGTTTTGATTTTTAATTCTTGTGTTTTGCCTGACAGTTCTTCACTGTTTCTGGAAGTAAGCTTTAAGTACTTTGTTGATTCACAATCATGACTAAATTAAGCAAAAGAGAAAGAATTGAAATATTGATTATGATTGGATATGGTAACAGAACAGGACGTCAAAAGAATGTTTGTCAATCATTTAACGATAACTACCCAGAAAGGAACCCAATAACTTGCAATCAATCAACTGTGAGTAAAATAGAAAAAAAAAAATTTCTAGTGAATTCGGCCATGTCAGAGATCTACCAAAAAGTGGATGTCCAGAAATAAATGAAGATACTCGTTTGAATGTCTTACTAGATTTGAAAGAAAATCCTCACAAAGCAAGCCGCGCTATTGCTGCTGACCACAGCATTAATCTGTAATAAGACACTTCAAGAAACAAAAATGGCATCCTTACAAACTTTCATTATTACAAGTTTTAAATGAAGATGATCCAGATCGGCGAATACAATTTTCCGAAGCAATAACAAATTTTTTGGAACATATCAAGCTCTCTGCTTTCTGATGAAGCAACATTTTATGTGGACGGCATTGTAAACAGACAAAGTTGTAGGTACTGGGCACGACAAAATTCACACTGTTTGAGGGCACATTAACAGGAGAACTGTATCTTTATTTCTTGCAAAATAAGTTAGTTTCGACATTAGTCAATATTTTGATATTCCAAATAATTCTTTATGGTACCAGCAAGACGGAGCACCATCACATTATATGCAACCGGAGCGTGAGTACCTCAATTATGCTTTTCCTAACCGGTGGATCGGTCAACGAGGTACAGTGGAATGGCCTGCAAGATCTCCAGATTTGACACCTCTGGATTTCTTTTGGTGGGACTACGGAAAAGGTGTTGTATTCAAAAAGAACTCAGACAATTTGAAAGACCTAAAGGAGATGATAAAAGCTATCATCAGAGCAGTTGCACCAGAAACTATTTCTAATGTGTTATTGGAGCTTCGGCATAAGGTAGCTTATTGTCAAGAAGTTGCTGGTGGATATTTTGAGCTTTTGCCTTGATAATAATGTTGTGTTTGTTCCTTGTTTATAATAATATTGTGTGTTATTAGAAAGTGCGGAATTCAAAAACGAAATTGATCTGTTTCCGTAATTTTTTCAAAAATCAATATCGAATTTATTCCATATTTTTGACTCCCAGTGTATTGTAATGTTATAATTTACAACATCGAACCTAGTCGTCATTAGCGGCACGTATAGGGAGTTCTCGTCCAACGTCAAAATCCTTCTGACGGCTATGAGCTCTTTCTCAGAAGCTCCAACTCCTTTTATAGCTTCCTATCGCTGGAACGGGGATGCCAGGAGATTCTTTTGAATCCAGTTATCGACGATCATGGTGGAACGGATACATAACTTCTGTTCATTTTCTTAAATCTTCAACTTTAATGGAATATCTTCCAACAATTGACAGCACAAATTTAGTGGTATCTTTAGCATAACTTCGAAAATTAAATATCGTTCGTCAAGTAATCGTCTTGTTTGTCAGCAAATTTTAATATCGTACAGTTGTTGGTGGTGTTAAGTATCATAGAGTAGCATAAATTCAGCCTTCCAGTTGCGTCCCTGCATGGCACACACTATTAGTTTTAAGAATAAAAATATTCGTTTCAAATTTATCATATTATATTTCGTAAGGTATAGTTATCCAAATTAGCCATGATTAAACAATCGCTATCGCGATTAAAATAAAGGGGTGAGGGGAAGCTAATCAATTTCTCACTTTCAGTCAATATATTCATCCAGGTAACACGTGTTTGCCTGTGTTTCCCATTTCTTTAGTGTTCAACGTTTAAATTCGACCATAAATACGAAGTAAATGTCGAGTTTGGTGGTTTAAAAAGTACGCAGAGTTCCAGTACGTGACATATAAACATAGAGTTTATATTGGAACATCATAGTTCCAGGTTAGTTTTCTCCTTTCAAGTTCTAATAAACGGAAACTCTAAAACTGTGGCACTGGAACACTGAAACAGTTCACTAAAACCCTTACCACAACACTTAATTCGTACTGGACGCACGTTTCGATAGCCAAGCTATCATCATCAGCAGCAAGACTGAACTAACAAGCTAAGTGAAAAACTAACCTTATAAGGAAAATAAATTATGCAAAATGTAAATTAAAATCGTAAAATTTAATGAGCCGCTTCATTGCACAGGACTATAAATAGCCTAAAGGTAAATGAGCCGAATGACGTGAGTTAATAAATCCTAGATTACAATGAAGCGGTTCATTGCACATGGTTAAAATTACAACTATAAATGATTAAACATGATGTAACAAAGGATAAAGGCTGGAATTTAGTGGTCCTAAATCTGAATTCATTAAGTGAGTTTTGTTTTTGTAAATTTCCATGCCTTCATAACAATTTAATTGAGAAGTACTCCTTACGTTTTTAATTAACTTTATATTATCAACATTATGTTTATTTTCAAGCATATGTAGGGCAACGCTAGATTTATCAAACCTTCTGAATTTGAGATGAGCCAAATGTTCTTTGTACCTAATTTTGATTGATCTTTTTGTCTGCCCAATATACACTTGATCACAATCTTTACATGTAATTTTGTAAATTCCTGATTTATTCATGTTATCCACTGGGTCTTTGGAATTTCCTAAAAGGCTTTTAAGGTTATTGCTCGAAGAGAAAACAATCTTGCGGTCAATCTTAGAAAAGATTTTTTGAAGACCCTTGGTGTAACATGGATAAAAGGGTAATTTAACATATTTCTTATTATTACGGCCGTCAATACGTTCTAATGTGCTTAGATTTCTAATTCTTAATCTATTCTTATGTTTCCCAATAGTATTATAGACGACATCTTCAGAGAATCCGTTAAAGTTAGAAATATTGATGATTTCTTTTAGTTCATTTTGATATCTATCTTTCGTTAAAGGAAAATTGAGTAACCGGTGCACCAAAAAGTTAATAGCCGAAAGTTTGTGTTCATATGAGTGATTAGAATCCTGTAAGATGAATCTATTATTACTAGTAGGTTTCCTATATACGTCTATTTCTAATTTATTTTTATTTCTTATTACTAACATGTCGAGGAAAGGAATCCTGTTGTCTTTTTCTTCTTCGTGGGTAAATTTGATAGAGGGAAATTTTGAGTTAAGTTGTTCTATGAAATCCGTTATTGAACATTTACTGATGTCAAAGATGCAAAAAATGTCATCGACGTATCTGATCCAAAGCCGAGGGAAATAAGCGAAAGTATTCTTCAGGTCAGTTTCAAATTTACCCATAAAGAGGTTAGCCATAAACGGAGATAAGCTGTTACCCATTGCTGTTCCTTCCGTTTGTTGATAAAAAGTGTTGTTAATTTGGAAAAAATTTGTTTCATGCAAAGTTTTGTCAAAGAAATGAAGCTAGTAACTTCCTCTCTATCCATTTGGTTATCTAACAAAAGTGTTTCTAAATATTCCAAAGTTAAATCAACTGGGACACTAGGGAACAATGAACTTACGTCAAACGATACTAAAATTTCTTTGTCAGTAAGCTCAATGTCCTTAGTTTTTTCAATGAACTCGTAAGAATTTGGGTCTCATACTTTTTCCGGGCTTGTTTTTAATTTACATTTTGCATAATAGATTTTCCTTATAAGGTTAGTTTTTCACTTAGCTTGTTAGTTCAGTCTTGCTGCTGATGATGATAGCTTGGCTATCGAAACGTGCGTCCAGTACGAATTAAGTGTTGTGGTAAGGGTTTTAGTGAACTGTTTCAAGTTCTAATACTTAAATTTCATTAATCGATATCTAGTTTCATTTAAGTTGCCGAAAGAGTATCTACACTTCCCAACCATGAGACCGCCCAACTAATTTTTTTTTCCTCGTATATAACATTATATTAATACGAAACAAGCATAGATTAAATATCTCAGTTTTCGTAAAATTAGATAAAAGGGTTCTTTTAGATTTTACATAAACTACAATATGGTGTCTTTCGCTGTTAATTTGTCCTGTTTACTTTTTTAAAGAAAACATTTCTGTATACCTATAGAAGACCTCAATGTAACACACATTAAAACTGAAGCAAAATTCATAACCATGCGAATTACCAAAAGCTACGTCAGTATTCATTTCATATTTACCCATTCGGTTAAGTTGATGAATGCTTCGTTAAACATGTTCGCGCGTGATTCTCCATTCATAATTGGACATCAAATCCCCAAATGTAATATACGTACGTATCTACATATACATAGTATGTATGCATAATGTTCACTACCACGTACGCGCGAATCGTATTTAATGTACAGAGGTGGCGACCGTGCAGGTTGTAGAATACATTCTATTTAGGACATTAGAGAACGTTCTGTTCGACTTCCCCTTTGGTATGATTAATGTGCGGTAGTATCCGTGCGTCGCTGAATTAAACAAATTGATACCACTCAGACAGCAGCGGAAATAATATTACCGCTAGCAATACGACTACAAGTGCTGCTCGCCGTGTTTCTGTTATCATAAGTAATAGATTCTATGAAAGGGTGCCACGTTTGAGAAAATCATTTAGCAAGGGTTACCTTAGTCGCTCAATTAAAAAGCGCAGGAGGGGTTTGAATATTAATTAAGTTAGGGCTATACAGGTACCTTTCGTTTGGAACTTTTTTTAGCGCTTTTGCAATGTTCCTTTTATAATAAAATTACTAATCTACTTATTTACATTAGCGGTTACAATCTTCAATCACAGTTTGGCTTCGATGTTGTACAATCGTACAATTCTAGCCTTACAAACTAAGCTGGGCTAAAATTGAAAACTAAGGTGCCCAATATTTTTTTTACCAAACTGCTTTTAAGTCAAGTTATGGTTACAGTGATGCATTGAACTTAATGCTAACTACATGTCGGTTGTCAGTATGAAGGCAGCAGATGTCGTACTCCGTTGCCACGTGTGTTGTATGTGTGGAGTAGTTCTTGATCTTCGAACAAGTTATAATTGCAATGAATGAAAATCACGCATTCATATATATAAATAGCGGGCGCGGTATATAATTTGTATTGTTTGAAAATATCCCTGCAGGATACACTGGGTTGTAGTTCAAACATATCACGCACGCACATCTTTTGTAACTGAAATATTCGTTCAGAATCAACTGAGGCACCCCAAAAACGCATACCATACTTAAGCCTGCTATAGACATAGGCGTAATACGTAGTCTGGGAAACAGCGGTAACAGTCAGTGTGGTAGATATGTGGTGCGGAGTCGGCGATTATTTATTTCACGCAATCACAGCGTCAGTACTAAATCGATGATGTACGCGAGTATTTCTGTGTACATGTAGGCTGTCGTAACTTATTTTGTAATAGTATGTTTATGTTTGCTTTAGAAATGTCGCAGTTAGGTACGTCGCGAAAACGACCAATGGCAGACACAGTTAAAAACCTTATAGTGGACATGCCGGACTTAATTTTTGATGGCGCTAAAATTCAATGTCTAGTTTGTAAAATCCCTTTAATATGTTAGTCCAGAAGCCATTGTCAACGTCACATCGAAAGCAAACAGTATCCTTCTGCAAAAAGTGGCATACGAGACCAAGATAAATTTACATTTGATTTATGTGTTACTCTTATTTTATGTAATTTATCGTTTCGTTTACTAGACAAAGAAGCATTTGTCTCCCTCTGGAATAAATATGCGGACTGTAAATTACCCAGTCGCACATCGATACGAAATGTAGTGCCATTTGCTCATGAACATATAGAAAAAAGAAAGAAAACGGAATTGAAAAGATAAAAAACTGTGTTGCGTGAGGACGAAACAACAGATCGTCAAAAACATTCTATGGTTAATGTAATGGTACGTACAATGGAACCACATCGACCGTCATCCTCCTTCTTACTTGCTTCCAAAAGAGTTATAAATTTAGTGCCGATGAGATTTTAAAGGTGGTGTTGAACTCATTGAACAAATTTGAAATTTCAACTAAGCAACTTTTAATGTTTATGAGTGATGGTGCCGCAAAACATGCGTTCTTTGGGCCGAACTATTAAAGAACACAGTGGTAACTTTTACATGTAACGTGTAAAATCCATACTCTAAATCTTGCGGCGCAAACGATTCCTACATGTTTTCCACGAGTAAATGCACTGATTGCTAGTACAAAGGCAGTGTTTCTAAAGTCCCCGAAACGCACCCGACTATTTCACAAACTGTGTCCTGATTTACCTGAACCAACACGGCCGATTGTTACACGTTGGGGAACATGGTTGCAGGCTGCGTTTTACTACAACAAATATTTTGATCAAGTAAAGAAGGTAGTTTTAAAATTCAATCCGACAGAAGCTGCAGCAATCAAGAAAAGCCAGGAAATATTTCAAGATAGTCAGGTTAAAAGAGATTTACAAACTATTCACAAGAATTACCTCGGACTAGCGGAGGGAATAGAAAAATTACAAAATGTTTCGATGTCGCTAGGGGATTCTGTTCAAATTGTGAATGATGCTCACGCACAGTTATGCGCTGTAGAAGGCGAAACAAATTGGTGTGTAATACGAAAATTTGAAAGTGTTTTAGAGAAAGACTCCTATTTTCTTTATATTAAGACAAATTTGTGAAGTTGTTTCAAAGATTATTTTAAATATGCAAATATAACATCGCTAGATGTCGAACGGTCGTTTTCGGCATTAGAAAAAAATTATTCCGCACGTCGTACTCACTTGACTGAAACAGCTGTGGAAATATATCTAATGATTCAGATATTTAACAGATGTTACCCAGTTTGTGATTTCACGGAAGACTTTTAAAACGGTAAGTGTTTCAGCATGTTTTATAATTTATTTCTTACCTTCTATTTTATGTGTAAACTTTTATGCGCTCACCACGCCCCTGGATGTTACCGCATATTTGCCCAGGTTAGTAATAAGCACTAAGACCCGCAACAATGTCAAAGCCAGCCAATCTCAATGCCAGAGACCCGATATGGTGTTTCCAGTTTAGTTGTCCATTAACTGTAACTCCAAGGAACTTGTGCTGTCCCATGTGGTAAGTATTTGATCGTAATGTATAAATGTGCATACCTCCTTTTTGAAATAACCAAAATTTATGAGCTTTGTTTTGTTTATATTCCATCCTGTGTTGCGACCCAGCCTTAATACAGTCCGTCCGGTTTCAAAATTATGGTTCTCAATTCTTTGCAGTCGATTTTCTAAATATGATTTGATAAAGAGCAAGCTATCTCCTCGTACTCCAAGCCTTCCCATTTTTTCAAAAAGCTCGTGTCTGCAGACACTATCAAATGCTTTGGATAGGTCCATAAATACGGCCAGGGTATTTTCTCCCTCATTAATGCCGTTGATTATTTTATATATTGTTTTATAAATTGCTCCATTTGTGTCCTTTCCCATAATAAAACCATTTTGTCTTGATTGGATCACTTCATACTTTTAAATAGAGGAGTAGGTATGTTCTGTCCGTGCACAATCTTTTCAAAAATTTTGAATATGTTCGATAATATAGAAATTGGTTAATAATTATCTACGTCCGATTTATCTCCTTTCTTGTATATCAACTTAACCGTAGATTTTTTAAGGTCGTCCGGAAATATTCCTGTTTGAAAGCAAAGGTTAACTAAATACGTCAGTGGGTGCATTAGATATCTTGAGCATGCCTTTAGTAATGTGATCCTTTAGATTTTGTATAATATTCAGTATTTCTTGAGGTTTGGAGGGTTTTAAAAACAGTGTTAATGGGTTTGCTTTAAAATTTAGCTCAAGCGGTGTTGTTTTCGAACTCTTTGCAACGATCAATGAGATACTTATTTGTATAAGACAGCTTATCTCTTACGCACACTCCCTCAATATTAATTTCCTCCAACGTATTAGTACCTTTGCTTATGTTACGGCCAGTGATTTGTTTGACAAGCTCCCATATGTGTTTGCCATTTGCTTCACTCTTCTTATTTCTTTCTGCAAACTTTTACAGAATGTTTTGTATTCTTGTTACGCAATTAGTCCCTGCAACATTTCCTCATATAGAATTCCTTTTTGTCTGGACTTTGTTTTATATCCTCATTAGTCCATTGTAGGTTACTTCTTTGGAATTTGATCTTAACAAGTTTTCTTGTGCAAAATTCGTTCATTGCTTGTATTAAAATATCGATAAACTTCTCATAGTCATTTGCATTTGGTTCGTTAGTAACAAGAGACCAATCTATTAGCTCAAGGTGACTGTTCAAGTTTGTTAGATTTTGCTTGCATAAGCTTCTAACTTTTCTGTTTTTACCACTTTGCTGGTATAAACAGTCTGTGGACGGTGTGATCGTTAGCATTTGCGCTAGACAATCTAAAAAACGCGACAATATATAGGTCAGTCCATTTCCAAAAAAACGGCATCGGTATCGAGTGCAGCGGAATCTAACACTTTGCCTACTTTTGATTTATTTTTTTATCCATTTGTGTATTTATTTGTGAAGCAAAAATAGTTCTTACAAGATTTCCCCTACATCAAAACTACATTCTCTATTTTAATTAGGATATCCTTACGCAATCACCAATACCTAAGCTATAGGAATTTAGTAACTGCCTATAGCTTGAAATATTTTTAGTTTTTCATTTGTCACGCGTTCTATGTCAATTTCTCTCGCCCAATTTAAAATTTATACCCATATATCGCTATATATGACATACGCACTTCCCGCTCTTGAATGCCTAAAATGTTGACATCGCCATAAATAATTTCCGTTTAAACATTCATTCCATTTCCAGTCGAGAGCGAAGAAGAGAGTATAAAAGGGAAAAAAGACGTGGAAAAGCAGTAAATTTTACTGTAAATACGGGAACAAGCTCCTTGGTAATACGTGCCACACGCTTATGCCCTACTAAAAACAACAAATATAGGTCCGATTAAATTTTAAAACGCCTTCTTTTACTCGCAACCGTCATAAATAGAATTTACAGCGCGTTGTTGTGCGAGTTTGAGATGTTTGCGAGGAAAATTTTCGGATTACGGTAACCAGATTTCTGTTTACCATTGCCTTAGTGCAAACATCTGCTTCTTTTTCGACAGAGTTTACAAAAAAATCCTATCTGCGTTGTTTACTCTTGTAGGTAACCACAAGAAAAATTAGATTTTGATGCGAAGATTCATTTCATGGTAGAATAATTTAATCTGATACCGATGTGAAGTTAGCAATAGATTTCAGCAATAGATTTTTTTTTGGTAAAATCGAATTCAAATGTAACAAAATCACGTTATGTAAACAAAAACAATTCAGAGGGCATTCCAACAGAGTCTAGAACTAATAATATTCTTATAAATAGTCCAAGCTCGTAACCTTTCCGAATCCCTCCTAATAAAACGCGCCGCCAAAAATTTTATGTATTTTGGCAACGTTCGGCACCTTTTAATCATAATTTCTTTCCACGGTCGTGTTGAGGAATGTTCGGAGATCGCTTTAACAAAATATAAAAATGACAATATTGTTATAACAATTTCTACAAACAATCGAAGTTGACCGTCCCGACTAAATGAGCGCGCTGTCGTAAACTTTATTTATTTTCACAACGTTCAGCACTCTTTAATCCAAATTTCTTTCCGCGGTCGTGTTGAGAAGTGTTCTGAGATCGTTGTAACAAAATATAACAATAACAATATTTTTATAACAATTTCTATAAACAATCGAAGTTGACCATCACGACTAAGTGAGCGCGCTGTCGTAAACTTTATTTATTTTGACAACGTTCGGCACGTTTTAATCCAAATTTCTTTCCACGGTCATGTTGAGGAGTGTTCTGAGATCGTTGTAGCAAAATATAAAAATGACAATATTGTTATAACAATTTCTACAAACAATCGAAGCTGACCGTCCCGACTAAATGAGCGCGCTGTCGTAAACTTTTATTTTGACAACGTTCTGCATCTTTTAATCCAAATTTCTTTCAAGGATCATATTGAGGAATGTTTGGAGATCGTTTTAAAAAAATTTAAAAATTACAGTATTTTTATAACGATTTTTATAAACATTCAAAGTTGACCGTCCCGACCAAATGAGTGCGCTTCTGTATATATTATTTATTTTGACAACGTTGGTCGCTCCCTAACTCAAATTTATTTTAGTCGTCATATTCCACAATGTGCAGGGAAGATCTAGAAAAAAGTAGGAATGGCCATATCCACGTCAATGCTCTGTTTGGCATTTTCTAGTACAGATTTCGCATATATATTTTTCCATCATCGTACAGTTCAAGCAAACAGCACGGCAATGTCTTTTGCATTGTTCCCATTTTAATTCTCCCCCTTTTTCCCTACAGTAAAGGCAGTTTCCTGAATGTTGGATAATGTAGTTTTAATAATTTCTGTAAATACTTGCATCGAAACTGTGATCAAATTTTTGTTTTTAATTACTGTTTCAGCATAATACACAGTATGAAAACCCCGCAATTATATTATATATAATATATATAATTATATTATATATAATATATATAATTATATTATATATAATATATATTATATTATAGCTGTTCCCCAGTTGTAGTATTACATGTGTATTGGGATATTTCGAGAGAGATTGTAAATAGGGACACGCAGTAGAGCTTGTCAAAACAGTGAAGGTTAATAACAAAAGAAAAAAAAAAGTACATTGGAAGGGAAGAAAATTGAAGGAAAATATGTGAAATGAACTACAACATGTTAAAACTTCTTAACAGTTCAATAATTTTCCATTTAAACTTGGTAAGGAATCTATCCAAAACAATTCTTTTAAAAAAAGGTGTTCTATATTAAAGTGGACGATAAGAGACGAGCAGTTACTTAAGTTCTACTACATAAAAAAATATTGTAGAATTAGCCTAGACCCCTCAACTAACTCCATAAATAGAATTCGTTAATAAAAATGGGGTTGAATCAAATTTTCCATCCTAATTCGTGTTTTGCGGCATTCTAGGCGTTAATTGTAGGCTAGGGCCTATCGAATTGATTAACATGGTTTACTAACAGAAATGCCTAGTCGAGCAACACACGATTTAGCAATATCCATCACACATCCGCTATTCGTTGACCCATTTCCAAGTTATGTTACTATTCGAAGCGAACACAGCGTCACTTACCGTATTTGGACCTTAACTAATGTCGAAAGGTTACGCGCAAATGGATACGAAGCGCACTGTTGCTTGCCGTACGTATAAACGGTATACGAGGATGGTACGAGAAGTACCCGTGCTTGGAGACAGATGGCGCTTTTTGTCAAAATCTGTATTACCCAGTGTGAGCGCTATTTTTTAGTCGACGTCTGTCAAAATTTCGGAGAGATTCAACGACTAGTGTTGAGGAAGAATAAAATTCTCTACCGGCATGAAAACGCCCCGCGCCACTCATCGGCAATTACGACAGCAAAACTAGACTAGTATCGGTGCAAATTGGTCGCCAGATTTGGCCTCTTGTAACTTTCTTTTTTTCCAAACTTGAAAACATGGTTTGGCGGTAAGAGACCCGCGTCAAAAGAGGTCATTATTTTTCGATCAAAAATATTAGAGAGACGATGCAACTTCGATAACTAACTTTGTTTCTACCGCAAACAAATCACATCCAAACCAGGTTTTTTGTTTATTGCATCAAAATACGAATATTACGAAATTTTAGTATTTCTTAACTCATTTAAATGTTAAATACATGTGCTTGCATTGACGGAACATTAGCTCCACGAATCCAGTTTTGTTCATATAAACTTGGATGGCTACTAAATGGCGTCCTGCTTCTATCGCAGCGGCGGGAAACATAGAGAATCCTGCTTGTTCGTCCGCGACTCCCTGGAATTCTCAGAAGCGGCTAATACATGAAATTTTTGAATGTTTCTCAAAATAAACCCGCTTATAGTATAGTTCTTTGCGGAGATTCCAACATTGATTTCCAAAAGAAGGATGATACAAATGTTAAAACATTTTACGATATCGTAAACTTCTATAATCTAAAGGTTACTCTTAAGGATCCTACAAAAATAACGATAAGATCGGCGACTGCTATAGATAATATACTTACGAACAGTGAAGCATACGACAGTTGTGTCGTGGTATCTGCATCCGCTGCACTCGATACCGATGCCGTTTTTTTGGAAATGGACTGACCTATATATTGTCGCGTTTTTTAGGTCACATCAATCCATGTCGACTTTCTTCAGGATTCCTTATACACTCCTAGTTAAAATTAACCAACCAATACAGTAAACCCCAAAATTTATATTTTACTTCGAATGCACGTGCACGGAGACAGCAAACGGATGATGGGAAGACCGTCGCAACATCTAACTGCTGACCTGCTTGAATTAGGCAAGATACAGCTTAGGGCAGCAATATGTCTATTAACAGGACATGGCTGTTTGAGAGGCCACTTGCATAAGATGGGGATCCACAAAGATGAACCTTTATGTAGACTTTGCAATAAGGAGGAGGAAACAACCCCTCTATTAATTTTGAATGTGCAGCGCTGGCTCAACGCAGATTCGCTATGGAAAGCGTATATTGATCTACCAATGGAGAAACCTGATCGGGGGAACTAACCTGTTCAAGTAAAACTAAACCGAAGCAGGAATAATACAATAGGCTACTAAGCCTCAGTGTTAAGGATGGAAAGACTAATCCTGCTTGGGTAGAAATCAACCAATTAATCACGTATACGGATCACGTACACAAATGATACGAAGATTCTGAAGCACACCACAGAAGAGTTCATGGTACATCTAAACATAAATGTGAAGGTGATAACGGCAAAGAAAATAGAAGACAAAACTTGCTTAATCAAATTACGAGGGTGCTTTGAAATGTTTGCGAAATGAAAGGGAAAATGAGAATTTTTTTTTTGAAATACATTTTATTTTTTTACATAACCTCCTTTAAGTTGAATGCACTTCATCCAACGATGTTCCAAAGCCATTATGCCATCACGAAAATGCGATTCTTCAAGTCCTCCAAAATAGTCGTCGACAGCTGCTTTTACTTCTTCTGTGGAAAATCTTTTTCCCTCCTGGAAAATTTTTAGTCGTGGGAATAAATGGAAGTCAGAAGGAATCAAATCAGGTGAATAAGGCGGATGTTGCAATAGATCGTACTTCAGTTCATTCAATTGCTATCGCACTTGTATGGAGACGTGCATTGTCCCGATGGAAAATGATCTTCTTTTTACGCAAGCCAAGTCTTTTTTCGTGAATCTTTTTATTCACTTGGTCTAGAAGTTTAGTATAATATTCACCGTTTATTGTTTGGCCCTTGCGAAGGTAGTCAATTAGTAATATTCCCTTAGCATCCCACAAGGCTGACGCCAAAACTCCAGCTGATTTCACGGACATTACTTCCTTTTGTGGTCGAGAACCCCTATGTCTCCATTGTTTTGACTCTTGCTTGGTCTGAGGGGTATAATAATGAACCCAAGCTTCGTCTGTTGTAACAAATCCTCGGATGCAATCGGTTTTATTTGAGCTAGAACGGTTTAGACTCTCTTGACAAATTCTCATTCTCTGAAGGTTTTTATCCATCCTCAATATGCGCGGCGCCCATCTTGCCGAAAGAATTTTCATCCCTAATTCCACAGTTAGGATATGAAATGTTCTTTCATCTGAGATCCGTATATCCTTAGCAATTTCGGAGATCCTTAATCGACGATCCTGCATAACCATATCGTGGACTTTTTCGACGATTTCAGGCGTCGTGGTAGTTTTTGAACGTCCACTGCGCGAGTCATGTTCTAGGCTCTCACGAACATGTTTAAATTCCGTCACTCACTTATGCACAGTAGTAAATGTTGGAGCAAAATCTCCTAAAGTATCCTGCATATCTTTATGAATTTCTGTAGCCTTCCAACCTTTTTTCACAAAATATTTGATAACAGCGCGCGTTTCAGTTTTGTCCATTTTGAAAAACTCACACAACTAGGTTTACTCACAACGGAACAAAATTGATACTACTTGTCAGAACAATATCGTATTTGACATTTGTGCACAAAACAATTGGCGCCATCCATTGCGTATGTTTTAATCGAATTGATGCTGCCATCAGTGCTTCATTTCGCGAACATTTCAAAGCACCCTCGTAGAAACAGTGTAGTGTGCACCGTCGGAAAGAAGACAACACCTCAGTTGTAATTAACTAGTTTAATTAAAATATAGAATACAACAGACAACTTTCTCGATACTTAAAGATAGACTGGTTACAAGCGATCTGATCTTCGGTATACTATACTATACCCTCTTATACATTTCTACTTCTTATGTTTATAATAATTTCTAGTCATTAGTAAACGAACGATATATCTAAATGACATTTACAATAATAATGGCAGTGCGTGACGCAGAGGGTTGTTTGTTTTGTCTATATGTAATCACCCTGCGCGTCGCTAGTTTACACCGTGATATATGAGTTTATATTAACATAACTGTTTACATTGTGATATACGAGTTTATATTGACATAACTCCTTCACCAAAAATGAACAATTGGGAAATAAGTAATTCGGACAATATTTAACGTAGATAATAACAATTCTTAATTATGTTTGATACAAGAATGAATGACAATGTTTGGTATGACTAATATAATCTCAGGCGATGATGATGGTAAATACAATAGATTGATTACGTACGTTGTGATACATTACACATTACAATACATTACAATACATTACACCTTTCCCTAAGGAAAAGAAAATTCATTTTTCTTTTAATTTGGCTAACCGTTCGCTTCTGCGAAGTGGTTGACATTCCTCCATCTGGATTTCGTCTTGAGACTCTTGACAATTTATTTCTATCGAATTGTTTATAGGTACTGATTTCTTTTTCTTACACATATTAAATGTAATACAATTAACTATATTACTATTTCTTAGCTCGTTTTCACAAATTTTGCGTTTACATCTCTTACATAATCTATACAAGATATACAATAGAATTAATTTTAACATGGTTAAAAGTGTATAAGCTAAAGCATGGTCCTGAAAAAGGATAGAATCGCAGAATTGTTTTCTGTTTCTATCTGGGTTAAGGTTTCTTCCATTTGATTAAGCTTAAGCTTGCGACTTTTAAGCTTTCTTTGTCAAGACAATTGGATGGATGGGTTGTAATTGAAGCAGTGTTAAATTTTCTTTTATTGCGTAACAGCATTCGTCGTCACTTATATTAAACTCAGGTAAATATGATTTGTAAGTAAAATATCGATTGGTTGCGTTTAAAAGAGATTGTCGATAGAACGGTTGTAGGAGTGTAAACCTTACAGCTTGAATTAATGAAAAGTGTTCCTATTTTGGATAGATTGTAGTCTACAGGGTCTTTATCGCGACAATTTACCGTGATACTAATAGGATTATTTAAGACATATAACCATGTGTTAGGAGTGGTTAACGGATACCATGTTTCTGATAAGGTAGGAATTATTCGAGTATCACAATTATCAGGTAACTTGTTTTTATTTACTAACAATTGCACTTCACAGATTGGCTGAGAAAGTGTTGAGTGTTTTGGGTAAGTTCCTAAACAAATATGATCATTGATTGATATGGTTTTTACATGATTCGAGATCTTCTAAATAGAGTAAGATGTTTTTGTACTAGAAATTGCTAAATATTCTGTTTTAGGTAGTACAAAAATGAAGTGATTATCACGATTTCTTGTTGGAAGAGGTAGAAGTTTATATAGTAAAAAATTGGTTTGTATAACTAGGGGATTACCTATAACAAAGATTAATTTATCATTGGATTTAGATACTTTTATGGTTACCAAGGATAGTAATTGTGAGACATAATTAATATCAAGAGGTACTGCAAAAGAGGTTAAAGGTGGCAAATATGGATTTATTCGAATTAACTCTTGTATATACTGATATGGTGATATAACAATAGGGTGAACAATATTCGATTTTGCAAATAGTATTGCGTCTATTAACGAAGACAATTCAATATCTATTTCATTAACTAATAGTATTAATAAGCTAAATTGTTCATCCAAATTTTGTTTTAGTGTCATAGTACTAAATGTTTTTGTTGAATTATTCCAAATTTTCTCAATACGATTAAAATTTTCTGAAAATATCATGTTGTTTTCTTTCAACATTGGTAATAGTATTATTGAAATTAACAAGTGTCGTTTTTACTACTTGTATTTGGTCCTTCAATACATGATCAAGATTTTGTTCTTCGTGCATTACCGAATTTATAGCGTTATCATATCGTTCGGCATCAGCATTATCTAACGTGCCAAATAATGTTTTAAAAGCTGAACCTATTCCGTTAATTACACCGCGTTTCTTCCTCGATGCCACAGTCGTGTCTAAAACGGATGTATATTTTGATTTGATTTTGGGAATAATTGAATCTAACACTATTAGTGAAGTGTTGCATAATTTTGTAATTGTAGATTTCTTAATCCTTTGGCATATCCCAGCGATCCTTATGTGATGTAATCAGCTAATTGTAATTTTGAATTGAAATCATTTAAATTAATAAAGCTCACAACGTCCCAATAAGTTTCGTAAAATCGCAGTTGTCCTAAGTTTTCGTAATAGATACCAGGTGACGTTGGAAAACGGTCGTTGACGATAGTCATAATCACAGGTAGTACTACACACCTGAAATAAAAGCGTGTTTTAGCCTATTGGCATGAACTACTGTTCTTTTATTTTTAACAACAATGGTATAATTTACAGGTGAATTAACCCTTACTATTTTATACGGTCCTGTGTATGTAGGTGCTAACTTCTTCGATGTACCTACTTTCGAAGCTTCGTTGGTAAGATATACTCTATCACCTAATTTAAATGTAACATCTCGAACCTTGCTATCGTACCTGCTTTTATTACCTTGCTTTAATTTTACTAGATTTTCCCTTGCGATTTCTTGGGATTTCTGCATTCTTAATCGTAATTCATCTACGTAAGTTTCATATGTGTATTTAAACGTCGGCGGTTGAGTTAGATTCGTAGGAACTGCCGGTTTGTTTTCCAAAAACTAATTCATATGGAGTGAATTTCGTTGACGTATGGACGGTTGTATTATAAGAAAAAGTAGCAAAATCAAGCCAGATGTCCCAATCGGTTTGATCCTTATTAATAAAATTCTTCAAATAGTCTGATAAGGTAGAGTGTGTTCGTTCCAGAGATCCGTTTGATTCTGGATGATATGCTGAACAATTAACACGTTTGATTTTAAATAATTTTGATATATCTTGAAATAATTTTGACATGAAGTCTTTACCTTGATCAGTCAAAATAGTCTCAGGAATTCCATAGTTACAAATGAATTTATGCACAAGTTGTTTAGCTACAGTTATAGATTCATGATTCGGAATTGCATAAGCTTGCATAATTTCGTAAGATCATCTTGGAGTGTTAATATATATTTGTTGCCACATTCTGTAAGAGGTAAGGGACCTACTATATCTAAAGCTATTCGTTCAAATGGTTTACAGGATGTAGTTGTAATTTCCATAGGCTTCTTTGTCTTCTTACGGTTCGTTTTATTGCGTTGGCAACTATCACAACTCCTTATGAAATCCTTTATGTCAAATTTCATTTTTGCCCATTTATAAGCTTGTTTAATACGATTATATGTTCGGTGAAAACCTGAATGACCTGATGTTAGGCTTGAATGATTTTCTGATATAATGTTGTTAATTTCTTCTGGTTGAGGTGTAATAAGAACGTCGTGATGAACTCTAATCAGTACATTTGTTTTCCGAAAAATATAACGCATCATGGATCTTATCTTATTCCAACTTACATTGTCATGACCTATACCGAGTCTAGGTAAATTAATTTCATTGATATTTTGTTCCAATAAAATGTTTCTAATTTTGACTAAACATTAAATAAATCTTTGGCTTCTAATTTGTCCCAATAATATCTTTTGTGGATTAAAACGAAAATTCTTACATTGTCTACTAAGAATTCTTTAATGTCGCCTAATTTCATTTGAGATTGCCTTAAATTATCTATGCTAGGGAATTTGGCAATTAAATCAGTTAATGGTTTATTTAGGTACTCAAAATCTTCTGATATAGGAATTAAAAGGTTGCCTGATTGACTTATGTAATTTGTATTTACTTCTTCGATTTTGTTGAAGTTTATAATTTTATGTGATAGACTATGAATAAAATCTTCGTATGTATCTTCTTCATACTTCTGGTTGACTTTTGTAATATGCGACTCGAGTTGAATTCGGCTAAGAGAATCGGCATGTTGATTTTTCTTACCTGCACGGTAATCAATTTCATAGTCGTATTCTTCTATAGCTAGTCGCCATCTGAGCAATCTAGAACTAGGATCCTTGACACTAAATAAGTATTTAAGTGGTCGATGGTCTGTTAAAATCATAAATTTCCTACCGTATAGGTATGGTCGAAAATGTTTGGTGGCCCATACGATTGCCAATAATTCCTTTTCGATAGTACTATAATTACCTTCGGCTTTATTCAACGTCCTGCTTGCGTATGCTATGGGATGATCTTCACCTACCTTTCCTTGAGAAAGTATTGCTCCGATCGCATAATTACTTGCGTCTGTGGAGAGTATGAAAGGCTGTGTGAAGTCGGGGTATTGAAGTAAAGGTTCCGATATTAAGGAGGTTTTTAAAGATTCAAAAGCTTCCTGTTGTGTGCTTGTCCATTGGAATGTTTGTCCTTTCCGTAAGAGTTTCGTTAGAGGTTGCGTTATCTTGCTGAATTCGGGAATGAATCGTCGATAATATCCTGCAAGACCCAAGAATGAACGTATATCATTTTGAGAATGCGGTTGAGGATATTTCCGAACGGCTTCTACCTTGGATGGATCAGGTTTAACTCCCTTGTCTGTGATCAAATGCCCTAAGTACATGACTTCCTTCCTTAAGAATTCACACTTGTCTGGTTGAATCTTCAGATTATGCTTTGCAAGCCTATCGAAGACTTCTCTCAGTCTACAATTATGAGTATTAAGATCTCCTCCAAACACCACGATGTCATCTAAATACACAAAGCATCTAAAGTTTTGTATTCCTGCTAGAACTGTGTTCATCAATCTTTGAAAGGTGCTCGGCGCATTACGAAGTCCAAAAGGCATACGTTTAAACTCGTAATGTCCTGTGGGTACTGAAAAAGCGGTTTTCTGTGCATCAGCCGGATCCATTGGAATCTGGTGAAATCCTGAGGTAAGGTCGATTGTGGAGAAATACTTCGAATGCCCTAACTGATCTAATATATCAGTAATGTTCGGTAAAGGGTACGAATTTCCAACACTGATTTCGTTGAGCTTCCGATAGTCGATTACGATCCTCCATTTCTTCTTACCTGACGCATCTGCTTTCTTCGGAACAACCCATACTGGCGAGTTCCATGGAGATGATGATGGCGTAATGATTTCTTGCTTTAACATTTGTTGTATTTGGTCTTCTACTTCTGATTTGTGGACTTCAGGAAATCTATATATTTTTGTGTTTACAGGAATATTGGTTGTTTGTAGGTATACTATGTTGCACGGAATTCGTAAATGAAAGTGTGTCTCCTTCTAAATGAAAGACGTGATTGTATTCCTTACATATTCTGACCAGCGAATCTTTTTCTTCTTTATTTAGATGTTCTGTTCTTAAAGATTGAGCTAACCTTTGAATGCGCTCTTTATTGCAGTTTATAAAATTAACGTCAGATATATGTTCTTGGATATTAGTCTCTTCTGAATAAGGCTCTAACATTAAATTTAAGCAAGTAATGTTTATTGGTTTTTTCAGTTACATTCAAAATTGAGGTAACAGCTGTATCATCGTCGTTCACCTTAACTATACTAGAACATAAATATACGCCTTCAAGAATTTTTATATTAGGGACTATACCTTCGTTAATTTTAGGATAATTAGTGACATTGATTCTAACAAGCGTTTCACAGCGAGGTTGTATGGTAAATAACACATTATTCAAACCTGTTGAACCCTCTTTTAATTCTGAGTGATTATTTTCCTGACTAAGATTTAGATTTTGACTTGAATTTGTTTTATCTAGATTTAGAATAATTCTTTATTTAGTATGAATATGCGATCTCTTTCATAATCGATTACAGCTTTGAAATGTTTTAAAAGATCATTACCAATAATACCATCATAAGAAATAGGAAAATCATCAGGAATGATGTAGAATATATGTTTCGTAGAATTTGTTTCAAGAGGAATGGTAAGATTGGTATATTGATTTGTATATGTAGGATTCAAGACATTATTATCGATACCTTTTTAGTAAAATTGATTTAGATAAATGGAGTTCAGTAGTAGATTCTATCTTAGAATTTTTAATGAGGCTAATATTTGCACCAGTATCAATTAGAAATTTCCCTACGCTATTTAGTTCTGGAATATCTAATGACAATGAGGTAGTAGCTCCTAGATTTATTGAGAAGATTCGGCCACTTATTGAATTGGTGTTCCGTTGCATGACCGTCCGCTCGGAACGATTGGAGTTTAAATGTTGCGAGGTACTTGGTTGAGAATTAGTAGCTAGATTTCTTTTTCTATTGTTGTATTCTCTTTTTCGACATTCTGATATTAGATGACCATTTTTTTTACAATAATTACACACTTTTGGTCTAGAAGAGTTAGAATTCGGGTGTTGTTGAGATTTTTCGTAATTTGTATGTTGAACATGATATACTTTAGAACCTTGATTTTTGTTTTTGTTCCTACAATCGAAACTAGTGTGACCCGATTTATTACAGAAATTGCAATGTTTAGTAAACGAATTGTTTATGTTCTGATATTTAGACATTTCAAGTTTTGAAAGCTGCTCTTGTTCTTCTGATAGTGCTATGGCTATAGCAGTTTTCTAATGAATTAGGTCTTTGTGATTTTACTAAAATGCTAAGATCCTTGTTTAACCCAGTTAGAAATACATTTAATGCTTGTTGTTTTAATAAATTCACACATGCAGTCCTGGCTTCAGAGCTTAGTTCTTCGTCTAAAGAATTTAATAGTTTAATATAGCAGTTTTCAACCTTATTAGCAAAACTCATTACGTTTTCCTTGAAATTTTGACGGCATGAATTTAGCTCTAGCTGCCATTGACCAACTGTCCTTTTCTCAGAATATGCATCTAAAAGATGATTTTTTAATGTATCCCAATCAGAGAAGGAACGATTTCTTATTAGTGCCCTAGCGTTCTCGGTTAATTTAGTTTCAATTAAGTTAAAAGTACAGATTTATGTTCTGACTTAACTAGTGACATAGCTTTAGAGCAATTATCTATGAATTCATATAGTTTTTGTTTATTACCATCGAATTTGAACAACATTTTCTCTGCTAGATCTAACGAGATAGACATAATTGATTCTTGTTTATTATTAATCTCTGATTTAAGGTCCTCTAGTTTTGGATATATTGTGGATTTGTTCATATATTTAAGTATTATCTTATATAAAGCGAAGTATATAACGTAAAAATATGCAAAATTACAGTTTTTGTAATTTACGAGATAACAAAGAATTAGTTCCACTTACTGCAGAGATAGCAGATGTAGTAGCATAGTTGTTGAGGCTTTACGAAGAATATTGATGAGACTCCTTGGAGGTGCTGACTTCCGGGACTTAGAAGGCTGGAGCAGTGACTTGTTCCTGGACACCTTGATGGCTCTCTTCTTCTTGGTAAACGGTGAAACCCAGATCTAGTCTTCGGTTATTACACACAGACGATTCCGAAAGATGGATGTTCCTTTCCTTCGTATTCTTGAATCTTCTATTGTGTATCAATCAATTAGTCAATCAATTAATACATCAGTAGAATCCCGCTTCTGACACCAGTTTTGTAGTGTGCACCGTCGGAAAGAAGACAACACCTCAGTTGTAATTAACTAGTTTAATTAAAATATAGAATACAACAGACAACTTTCTCGATACTTAAAGATAGACTGGTTACAAGCGATCTGATCTTCGGTATACTATACTATACCCTCTTATACATTTCTACTTCTTATGTTTATAATAATTTCTAGTCATTAGTAAACGAACGATATATCTAAATGACATTTACAATAATAATGGCAGTGCGTGACGCAGAGGGTTGTTTGTTTTGTCTATATGTAATCACCCTGCGCGTCGCTAGTTTACACCGTGATATATGAGTTTATATTAACATAACTGTTTACATTGTGATATACGAGTTTATATTGACATAACTCCTTCACCAAAAATGAACAATTGGGAAATAAGTAATTCGGACAATATTTAACGTAGATAATAACAATTCTTAATTATGTTTGATACAAGAATGAATGACAATGTTTGGTATGACTAATATAATCTCAGGCGATGGATGATGGTAAATACAATAGATTGATTACGTACGTTGTGATACATTACACATTACAATACATTACAATACATTACAACAGAATAAGATAACGAGGAAAGGAAAAAAAAATCCAAACTGAAGAATCTTACGACAGACACAGATATACATTAATATCGACCTAACAAAGGAGGAAAAAGAAAAACTAAAACAGATAAACGAGGGGGCAGAAACAGGAAATAAGTGCCGAGAAAACTGTCAAAATGGGGATATAACAAACTTAGGATAAATGGAACTGAATGGAGATGGAATAAGGATAAAGGAAAACTTGAAGAAGAGCTCGAAGAAAAACAAATTCCAAAAAACTAACAAGTAAACTCATAATTGGATACAATGGAAACGACTTGGCAATGAAAATGGACAAAGGATGGGAATATGAGAACAAGGAAATGGTAAACAATAAACTAAACAGAACAAATATAGGAAACGATTGAAACCAAAACATGCCCACCAAAGAGGGAAATGAACAAAAAATCAAAAAATACAGAAGAAGAGAAAAAAGGAAGACATTAATGCTATAGGAGACATTGATACAAGAGGAAAACAACTTGTAGCTTGCTGGGATGTGAGAACAATGTGTGAACAAGGAAAAACAAAGAATGTTATAAAAGAAATTGATAGATTCAAAGCACAAATCAATGTTACTAAGTGAAGCCCCGTGGACTGGAGAAGGCGAAACCAAGTTAGCGAACTGCAGGTAGATAATCCACTTAGAGCGAAACACGAACACGGAGTGGCTATATTAATGAGCAAAGAAACACAAAGGCCACTAACGGAATGGTAACCAGTTTCTGAAAGAATTAGTTACACCAGATTTAAAGCTAGATACTACAGCCTAAGTATTTTCAATATACACCCACCCACCAATAACAAAATAATAGAAAAAAAAAAAATTCTAGCAACTTCAAAAAACTTACGATGATATAAGTAAGCAGCACAAAAGGGAAATCAAGATAATAATGGGTGCCACTAATGTAATAATAGGTAAGGACACTGCAAACCTGGACGAAGTTACGGAAAAAGGAGATACGGGTATAAGACATGAAAACGGAAATCTGTTTGTGGGTTTTTGCACTACAAACAACTATGACAATTTGAAAGTAAAGTTACTAGCAACGGAACCTCTCGGCCCGAAAGTTCCAAAAAAATGGAAACTTTGTGAACAAGCAGTCCACACAATAGTTTCAATTCAGTAATTTATTTAGATAAGAAAATGTATATAATGAAAAGTCACTTTTGTAATTCTTTAGTACTACATGTGAGCTTTAGAATATTAGCACGACAACGGCAGTAAATTAAGTTAACAAATGTAATTATTTCATTACCAGTATATGCTTTTCTTAAGTGGAAAACAAAGCGCTAAGAAAATATTTCTTTTAATTTAAAACAATAATTGTATTGTGGATAATTGAAACGGTAATTGTCTTGTATTGAGAAGGACAGTCTTGATACAAGTAAACGTTTCCCTACGTGTATGCTGAAGATATCAGTTCTAAAGTGATAGACTCGACTTGCCTGGCAATCCCATTACATCTGTTACATCATCCAGGTCTCCCCTCTTCCCTATTGTTTCTAATTGTATCCTATCTTCTGTTTTATGCCATGACTACTAATTGCTTGTTTACTGCGCGCTATTTGTAGGTAACTCTTGAAAGGAAAACGACAGACCATACTTATTAAACTTTCCCATCTAATGCAAAGCAAACAAAGACACCTAAACCGTCCGCTCCGAGGCAAAATAACCGTCACGGAGCGAAAGTTATGAAGATAAATGAAATGCAATTGTGCAAAACACACATATGGACACGGCAAATGGAGCAGCGGTCGCCGTTCTACCGTAGCCTCTTTGATATGTGTATTAAATTGATGCACTTCAAATGTACAAATAGTGCGACCAGCTGTAGTTAACGCGACGATACTCAGACTCGTAATAAAGGCGAACTTTGTCGTCCTGTTTGTACGCTTGGAGCGGTAAAGCTTCGATTGTATGCAACAGAAGGACGAACACGACAAACACGCTTTGGAAATAATGACACATCGATATTAATGGCGGAATTATACGTTAGCTAGGTTGTCAGATGTGTACGGATGAACACATCTCTTGTTCAACGGAAATAGATTCTACGGTTTGGAATATCATAGACGCACATACAATGGAGCGTTTCAATGGAGTTTATGTTAGTTTTTCCAATATTTCCTAATATGCGATGTTTATAGTTCAACTTTTCTCGTTAGCTGTCCTTTGTCTAAAAAATATGAGCATAAAATGTACTGTATTTTACTTTCAGCACTACTGTATTGTGCTTTTTTTATTAGTCCATATCTATTTGAATATAACTATCTCGCTTTAGAACTAGGCGTGTTGCCAACTCAAACGGCGGGCTTGATTGCTAGGGCAAAACGTGTATATTGTTTACGTTTATGTCATCTGTCAATTTCGCGTCACATTTGTCTTGTTATTACTTCTAATATCCATTTCTTCATATTTTCCCTGCAATTGTAACTATTTTTCAGTTTTTATCAGTTTTTTTTTAACTGTTGCTGACTGATTATAAAACATAATGTTACGTGTAAATGTAAAAATACTTTTACACAGATAAAATGCTTTACGTTCCGTAGCTACAAGCTTTAAACCAGCGTTTGGTAGGTCAATCCGCAGACGCACAGGCACCGGTGTTTCGCGCTTCTTTGGCTCTCAGCAGTGTACGGCATTGCAGGTAAGCCTACTAAACACTGCCTGGGTGGACCTACTCCCGTTATCCCAGCAGATGCCAAGAGAAATATCAAGAAACACAACAAAAAGGCAATGCCGCGCACTGATTAGAGCCAAAGAAGTTCGAAACACTGGTGTCTATGCGTCTGGGGGTTGACCTACCAAACGCTGTTTTTAACGCTTCTAGTTACGGCGTGTGTTGGTCTATTGCATTTCATTGGTGTAAGGGTATTTTTACATTTACACTTAAGTTTGTGTAATTTTCTTAAGTTACTTGTATAAACATTTATAGTTACAGGCCTTCAAAAGTGAAGCTTACAAGAGAAGGCGGTAAGCCGGAAGCTATTCTATAAAAGAAAGACAAATGATGTTCAACGCTTTCACATATTTTGCAAAAACTATGAATATTTCCAAAGTAGTTGAAGAAACTAGCAAATCACTATGCTGGAAAGTCGAGGTACCAACCGCAAGAATGCTCGCTTGCGATTATGTGATAAGCATATACAAACGCTTGTCAGATGTAAAGATCATAGATTTTTCTTACGAAATATCCCATTCACCTTAGATATGATATTAGACGCCTCTTTTTTCAAGGACTGTACTTTACAGATCGCTGAAAAATATTGGTTTCACATTCCAAAAGCTAGGCAAGAGAGTCATGTTGATGGATCGTGATGATATAATAGGATGGCGCCGTAAGTATTTACAAGCTATCAGAAGATACCGTAATGAGGGGAGAAACATTATATTTACAGATGAATCGTTTGAATAAATGTTGGTCATTTGGTACCAAAAGCTTAGATTTACAACACTGTAAGCAACTGTACTGTGAGCACTGTAACATCTCGACAAGTATTGTATATTGTAGTGTTCAAGATATTTCAGTAGCCTGTTTTTGATTGCAACTTCGAAGATTTTAGACACTGCCGGCAAAATAGATATGGGCCTATAATTGTTTGGCTCATTTGTATCCCCCGGTTTCGGCACTGGGATTATCTTCGCTTTCTTTAATTCTAATGGGAAAAATTCCGTGCAAAAACCATTTGATTGATGAAGTACGTTATAGGTGTACATATCTCATGACTAACTCTTTGCAGAAGGTTTGTTGATAATCCTCTATATCTCGAGGTGTCCTTGTTTTTCAACCTATTATTATATTTTTTATTTCGCTTTCATCTACTGGCGTGAAAAAGAAAGACTGTGTTGCGACAGGGTTCCGTCTAGCAGCCAGCTCGTCGGCAGACAACACCGGTCCGGGTATACTATTTGCTATTTTATCCCCTATTTCAGAAAAGAATTTATTGAATTCTCGTTCAGTAGGCACATTTTCTTTTTCTTCTTTTCTAGCCTGCCTGACATTGGTCTCTGACCGTATGGTGTTCCACACCGTTTTGTTTCTATTAGCAGCTCTTTGGATTTGATTATGGACCGCTCTGCTTTTTGCCTCTTCTATCTTTTTATTGTACTCTTTTCTTGTCACGTTATATGCTTCCCGGGACTGCTCGCTTTGGAGGACTTTGTTGATAATATCCAAACCATCTAAGATATTTTTCAGCTTTCCTTCATTTATTGCTCTTACATTCTTATATTCTGGCGATTCACTAGCAAACTTCACCTGTACACAAAGTAAAACAATAGAATTTTCTTTCCTATCGAATTCTAAATCAAACCGAACAGATAACTGTTTTAAATTAAATCTTGAGTGCATAGAAAATCTGTTACATCGAGGAGATTATCACGGAGCGTAACGCCTCCAGCGCAGCATTACCATCTCCATCACCGTTCCATACCAAAATCCATCTAGAAAACTCGTTACCAATTAATTCCGAATCCTCATCACGTCGGATTGAAACGCCACCGAATCCTCTCTTTGTTCGTAAATGCACCGGGATTAGAAATGACTCCGTGACGAGTCAATCATCGCGACGGAAAGTAATCCGGGAGGTCGCGTCGTCGCTCTTTCTAACACGGAAACGGAACGGCGAGAAATGAGAGCAGCAGTAACAGTCACTAGCAGCAACTCGGAAGACGGAAAGTTAATTTAAAAAATGATCGACACCGGCGGTTCTCCCGAAGGAAATTGGAACGACGACATCCGAATCAAACTCGTAAGAAGAAGATGGCGATCTAGGTGCTGATACCAACGTAGAAAACGAAAATGGAAATAGAGAAAAAGAAAAGCTTGAAAAGAGAAAAGGCGAATAGCCAAACGAGGAGGAAAAAAGACCAGAGAAGAAGGAATTAAATTAGAGAGAAAAAAACGGAAAATAAA
Organism: Dynastes maya; assembly: GCA_029619315.2. Classification (NCBI taxonomy): domain Eukaryota; kingdom Metazoa; phylum Arthropoda; class Insecta; order Coleoptera; family Scarabaeidae; genus Dynastes; species Dynastes maya. Next base: position 1,422,377 of record JAROYE020000015.1, on the reverse strand, counting down.
ACGTGCGAAACAAGCGGAAGCGGGTAAGGAATCCTTTTTGGAGGATGAATTCATTAATATCGGTGAAACGGACGGTGGCACGAGGAAGCAAGAAGAAAAAAAAAATAAGACTAAGGCGAAATCGCGAAGGTTTAAACAAGTCTCATTAATTCCTTCCTTTTTTCATTCTTCGCTGTGACCGTTGCAGCCTCTTGAGTTGAAACATTTCGCGATGAGGTAAGTTGTTCCTCGTATTTCCTCCTGGCAAAATTCCAGAAGCTCGGGAGCAATTACAATTTTCGATTATTCTGCTTAGTTTGCGGCGATGTCTTATTTTTCATTGTTTATACGTAGGTACTGAAATGTTTTATCTCAGGGAAATTTGTTAAAAGAACTGGAATTTTGTCAATTAGTTAAATTTTCAACTCGTTTGTGGGATTCGAGATTATTCTTTGATACTCTTCTGGCAATTATTTGTGAATCTTGAAATTAATAAATGGAAATCAACAAATATAAAAATTGAAAACGTAATCTTACCGTGATTTTTAAAAAGACGACATATAAACACTATGTTCCGTATGCCATTTACAGGAAATCTGTCCTCCTAACCTTGAACCTTCTCTTCTATTTTAAATTTACTTTCTAATTGCTATATCGAACATTTTAAATTGAGACTGCAGCCAAAATACTAGTAAACTCAATGAAAATCTAACCAGAATTGATTAATTTATTGGCGCCCCTCATCTGCTTTATTTTAATCGCGATTGCGATTGTTCCTTTCTACAGCAAATTTTGGTGATATCTATCCAAATATAATCTCACGAAGAATTTTTGTTAAATGAAGTTATTTTTAGACGTAACATGAGGGAATGAATGTGGTGACGCTACTAAATGACTCTATGCTCTAAAAAACCACTGACAACGTAAATATGACGAATTTTACTACTAAAAACGAAGATACCTTAACGAAACATGCTTAATGTATGAAATAAATTTAGAAATACTTTTGAATTTACCCTGATGTTTGTTGTAGGAGAATTTTAGATAAATTTTGAAGAGCTGTGAAATTAGGAGAATAAAAAGAAGAGTGGATTTGTCCTTGTTCCACTGAGATAGTCGTTATCTGGACTTCAATTAATGATTTTACGTCCGCGCTCCAAGGTCAGCCGGCCTCGGGGGAAAATTGTGGCTTTTTAAATTAGCTTTTTCTCCGTCGGAGGGAATTTCATTACTATCGGGTGGCTATCCTGAATACCCTATATGTCTGAGACTGACAGCTGATTTCCAATGTAAATATTGAACATAACAAATATCCCCCGCCAGAAGGAAACATTGGGAGGGCTCGAATAATGTTTTCGATAAACGTGTAAGAAACATTAAATATGTACAATTTAAATTCTTAACGGATAGTTTTCGATTTCAGGTTTTTAGGTTAGATTCATTTGACACTAAGAAGAGTGTAAACACATGTTCAATGGATACGTTCTAAATTTTCAATGCAAACAGAAACATTCTAAACATTGAAACGATCTTATTTTACATACCTACACTTATAAGGATAAAGATTCTCTATAGCAAAAATTCATCTTATAGAATTTTGCTCTACATCTGATACTCGAAAGGTATTTGAACCAAGTTTCTCGGAAATTGTATATGGACCTTCGTAATATGGGCACAATTTTTTCACCCGATTTTGTGATTTATCTGCAGTACACAAAGCCTTTACCACCTTCATTGAATACGATTTGTTTACCATTTTTTCCTACATTGTTTCTTTAAATAGTTGCTTCGAACTTTCAGTAAACGCTCTTGTGTTGAGAGAATTAACGAAGATATATCTAATCGATCAGGATTAGTATTCCGTGGTCTGCTGGGATTTGTACCGATATAAAATGAAATCGGAGAAATTGGAATCTCACTGATTACTGTCTCGATTTACGGAATATAATGCAACCATTCGGAGTGATTGTCTTGGATATATATTCCAAGATATTGTAATAGCGTCCTGATGCTACGCTCACTTGGATTTGCTTGTGGATGACGAATAAGTGATTATACGATTCAAATGTTTTTGCAATTGAAAAACTTAACCAAACTTAACCAAGAATTTAGACATCATATAATAGTGCTGCTGTTGCATTTTATGGTAGGATATAACTTTACAAGTTTTGTGAAATGACCTAACACCACCAGTACCTTTTTGTAGCCATCTACAGGGATCAAATTTTGAAGAAATGGCAAGAATTGGCACAGTACATATACAATATAGTGGATGGTTGTAATGTAATTGAGCTTTATGAAGTTTTTGCGGTATTCGAAAAATATTGTAACATTATAAAATGAAATTTATGAGTTAGGTTTCATGAAATTTAAAAATTTGAAATAAGAAGAATAAATCATGTGAAACGAGTTGTTTTAGTATGCTGGAGATAGTCGAATAAACCCCGCGGGCGGAGTATACCGATACTTTAGTGTTATTTGTTTCTAAGAAATTTATGTTTGCTTTTAAGCTTTGTGACGGTATCGTATATGTAGTTCTAACAAAACTATCTGGCTTGTTGCAGAAATCATGAGGGAAACAAAATTTCCCAAAAACTAAAATGAAGCACGTTTCTAGATACTAAATTTTTTTCACTGTCAACTGCTCGGCAATTTTATATAGTAGAGGCTGAATCCTCAAGTAAGCGGAAAAAAGGGAGATCCTCGCAATCATTTTCTTACATTCAAAATAATATTAGAGATCGGTATATATGAGGGGACTTACGTCGACATGGAGTCCGGGCAACGGGAAGACCCTGGTGGGCGGCTCCTCTTTGGGCACGTATCTGTAGAACTCGTCCGGACCCCTGTACCACTTGACCGAATACAAAGGTGCCGTTTCCAGGTCGTAGTCGCACTCCAACGTGACCGAATGACCGACACGTACGGCCCTGGGAACATTCAGACGCATTCCTTTCAGGCTCTTACTGCCGCACACCCCTGCAAAACAACCAAAAAATTGATCTTTTATTGTGAGTTATACACGCGTGGCGTCGTAGTCATCGAGATTTTTAGTCCTCGTCCTTTCCGTTCTTTTCGAGGAGATATATTTATCTTATTGGAACGAGGGAAAAAGATAAGAAATGGAAAGGAATGATTTAAGATGGGCAAGAAACGATAAGCGGTTCCTGAATAATAGTATTGTGATGTAGAAATTAAATTTGTTCTTATTTAACAAAAAATGTAATAACCAAAGTTAATCGTACCAAAGGAAAAAGCCTGAATTGACTTTTAAATATTTTATAATTGGGAAGTTAACATTTCTAAAGTACACCATAGTGCGTAAATAAAATAATACACATATTCATAAGAATTTGACATGTTTTATTCAATGCTTTAAGGCCCAGTTGTATGAAGTACGTTCAATGAAAGTTCAGCGTAGAACTCATTGTCAGTTCACGGCAAAAAGTGCGCTGAACAAAAGTTGTTCAGCATAGAACGCAAGATCAGTGACCAGATCTGCTGAAAGGCGTATGAGGGTCTTTCCAGGGCAGTTAAACATTTGTTTTAGGTGAAAGTGTAAACCTCGTGTAAACATAACCAAACTCCAAATCTTTTTCACGATATTTTGAAGCTGCTGTGAAAAATATTAAATAAAATGATTAACCATTTGGATCACTTAACCGACGATGAAGATTTCTTAGAACTTATCGATCATGTAGGTGAAATAGAAGATAAAATATTATCATCATTATTCATCATTAACTTCATATAAATGATATATTAGTTTACATGTGTCCAGTATCTTTACAGGAAACATGCTCTTGGACTTGACTTATGTCATCTATTACGCCTTCTGGCTACTGGTTGTATTCTACAAGTTGTAACTTTGATGGTGCCGATAAAAGAACAGCTTGCTGCATAATAGATAAAATAACAAAAGTAATTGCTCGCCTAAATATAAGAGTTATTCAAATGCTAGAGACTTAAGAGAAGATATATTTTGTGTAACCAGACTTTTGCAATATCAGCAAATTTCCTCGTTATATTGGAGCCTTGTTATGTACCCATACAAAGGTAATTTCTTCCAGTGGAGAAAACGCTGAAACACTTCTAAGTAGAAAGGATTCTTTTTGTGTCAATGTGTGAGTGGTTTGTAATAGTTTATTGGGACATTATTTGTCGCTGGCTTGGATTTACTTGTGATGCTCATATATTTTCCAATTCCAGATTGCGGGTAGTGGATAGCCGTATTTATTCACACCTCTTGCAAACGTACAAACGTACAAACACACAAATCCTTATTTGATTAATTCGGAACAGCTGTTTCGAGAATTCATTCCCATTGTTAATCGGTCATTCGGTCGTACGGTTGACAATTGGAAATCCATGAATTCTCGAAACAGCTGTTCCGAACTAATCAAACGATAACCTGTATAGCGGGCCAGACAGCATTATACAGGTTATTATTTGTAGAGTTTGTTAAAAAGGTGGTACCGGATCGCAGTAGCGTAGCGATAGCGGCGTGGGTTGGGGTAATTTTCAACTCGTAGTCGATCTCAACAGTATCGCGAGAGAGTTCAAAGCGACAGTATGTTGCACGCTGCACGCCAAATAAGTACGCGGAGATGGAACGCCCAAAGGGTGTAACGTTCCCTTCGAATGTGAATAAATATCTCCGGCATTTCCCTGGACTAGGATATAGAAGTCCGCAAACTTATTGCACAATATACAATAGCGGATTGCTAAGTCGCGATAGGTTTGAATGTAGAAAACATTGTAAAAGTAAACGTCATGTATTGAATTTAAGAAACAGTATTCCATACTGGCAATTTTTATATGATTTTATTTTTATGTTAAGTGTGTGCAACATCCCATCATCTAGTATCTAATGAACACCTTCGTCTTTTTTGGGCTAAGTACGCTCCCCCATGGAAGCTGCCAACATCTATGCAATTACGATACAATTTGCCACGTGTGCAAGGTACAGTAAAGGAATGTATAGAAGACGAGTTGAGAAATAAGAAAATCTGCCTATGTGTGGATGAAACAACTGATGCTCAGAAACACAGCGTCATTCATGTTGTAGCGCGTCCTTTAAAACGTGATGGCCCACCAACTACATTGTTGTTATCCAGTAAAAGGATGCAGAAAACTAACGTAGAAACCGTTGTCAAGATAATAACAGATTCGTTGAGAGAATTTTGTATCACAGGAATCCAAGCCACAATGTTCGTTACTGACGGAGCCACAACAATGCCGAGAGTTGGTAGGATGTTGAAAATATGCTTTCCGACTATTCTTCACATAACATGCCTCATACATGCATATCACCTCGTAGCAGAAACCATTCGAAAGAATTGTGGATAAGTTAATAGCATCTACCAAAAAGCGTTCGTCAAATCTACCAAACACATCAGTGCTTACCAGGGCGGTTGCCAATTGCCACAGTGTACATCAAGACGACAGGAAAACGTAACAATATTATTTTTCACTAATATTGTATATTACGTACCTACTTTTATGCGGTGCGCCACTGCCGGTACCACCTTTTTAGCAAACTCTAATTATTTGATTTGAGAATAGCTAACGTAAAAAAGAATTACTATTCGAGAAAGTTGATGACTTCTAAAAATGTCAGTCGGGATGTATGGAAGTGCATATAGGAACAAACGGGAAAAATAAAACAGCTTTTGCCCATTACTGTTACTTTGGAAACTGGTGAAGCAACCAGTGATGCTTAAACTGTTAGCAATGAGTTTGCTAGGAATTTCGCTACTATAACGGAAACTAAACTGATAGATCACTTCCAGGGAAATTTCTTTAACTAGTGCACCAGAGATCGACAGCATTTAACATCGATGTTTGTGAGCTATATTGATCGGGTTGACGTGGAGAGAGTAATCGGTAACCTGAAAAACACTAACTAAAACAGTGTATTCTGCTATATTGGGGATTTTAACTCACTTAATAAATCTTATGTTTGAGAAAGGCAAATTTTCACATAGTCTGAAGACAGCTAGAGCTATTCAGTGTTAAGGTAGGGTGAAAATATTGGGAACTATCAGCCGATTCCTATTCTCAGCACACTCTCAAACATTTTTGAGAAACTAGTATGAAATCAAGTTTTTAAATATCTAGAAAAATTTAATGCTCTATACGAAAACCAGCAGAGATTCAGACCAAACCATTCTTGTGAAACTGCGACACTGAACTTTGTTCAAAAACTTTATTTCAACGCGGGTAGAATGGTAACTGATCACTAGAGCGGGCCAAATTGCGCCATCCAACAGAATCGGAATCAGGCGCAACGGCCGCTTATTGTAAATAACGTATATGTGAGTCACAGCAGATATGTGATATTTCGAAATTAATACACAAGAGTAAAAAAATAAAAGCTGACGCAATAATAATGTTTAGTAATTAGAGCGGATATATATAAATATATATATATATATATATATATATATATATATATATATATATATATGTACACGCTGAGGTGTTTTTATTTTCATTATAATTTTTTGTTTGATTGAAAACGGTATGCGTTGTAAATGGGATGTAATAAGGAAATAACTGAGAAACTGAACGCTTTTTTTATTCTGTTGTACTTAATAATGTAACTGTAAATAAAGATATAATAAATAAATTCTATCCTCTTAATAATGCGGATAGGCTTGTTTAAAAAGTTGCACCATCAGATAAGTTTCCACATTTGCCTCGGTGAAGGATGTTCGCCGAGACGAAAAAATGTTCTTATATTTCGAAAACGACCGTTCCACGTCTACCGAAGTAAGACAGGCGTAATTAAAATAATCTATTAGACTTAGTCAAGGAATCTGCAGATGCCCCATCGCACATTTGTCTTAATCTCGTGTAGTCCGGATTCTTTTTTAAAACACTATCGAACTTAGCTAAAACTCGTCCACTTGTTGCATCGTTTATACTGTGTAACAATGTACTAACTTCGTCCACGACTTGCACTGATTCTACCAACGACAATCCAGAATTTTGCAAATTTTCTATCGCGTCTACTAACCCTTTGTAATTGTTGTTAATATTCTTTAGATGTGTTTCAACAGAAATATCGAGAAATCCCTTCTGGCTCATCCTAATAGCTCTAGCTTCGGCAGGGACGAATTGCAAAATAACGGATTTGACTTCTTGAAAATGTTCATTATAATAAAAAGCGGCTTTTAACCACGTTCCCCAACGCGTAAGAATGGGCTGTGGTGGTTCTCGAATACCAGGGCATAACCTGTGGAATGCCCTAGTCCTCTTAGAACTTTTGAGAACACTTTTTTTGTGTTTGCTATTAATGCATCCACCTCCGGGTAACACTCTCGAATAGTTTGTGCCACAAGATGTAAAGCATGGACTTTACACGTAACATGTAAAAGTCCTTCACACTTTTCTTTAAGGGAACGGCCTACACTACACATTGTTGCTGCACCATCGCTCATGAACAACAACAGTTGACTGGTTGACACTTGAAATTTTTGTAACGTTTCGAGAACTACGGCCGTAATTGCTTTACTAGTACACTGTTTTAATCTTCTGCTGGCTAATGGAATTGCAAAATTTGGTTTAATAGGATCTAATACGCGCACTATTATATTCAAAATAGAATTTTTTTTGCAATCTGTCGTCTCATCAAGACATAGCCACAGCTGTTTATCTTTTAATTCGGCTTTAATTCGATTTTCAATGTCCTCACGTATTCGTGGAATATCTCTCCGTAACGCTGTCCGAGATGGTAGTATCCACTCGGTATTGTATGTACCCCAGAATTTTCGAAATGCTTTTTTATCAAGTATACGAAGTGGTAGACCACATACCATAAACGTTAAAAGCAATTCTAATTGAAATTGACGTTGTTGTGACACACCATTTCTTTTATTTCTGTGGTGTGCGCTATTTATATCTTCTTTCGTCTTTCACAATCACGTTTGCTCCAGCACAGTAGTTTCTTTTTACAAACTTTACAGAAAATTGTACTCCCATTGTAGTGTAAATCCACAAATTCACTAAGAAATTTATTAACTTTCGTAGGTAATGGCCGTTTATTTTTAATAGTTACGTTAGACATAATCACTAAAGCGAGCACACCGACGCTTGTTTCTAGTATGCCACGAAGTGGTGCAAACGTAACATGCATGCAGAATCGGTCATTTGTGATGTAGTCGTGCGCGAAACTTTCCACTGTGAACAACGCCCTATTTATCAACGAACACCAAACTGCAGGTGTATATTTGCGCGTCTTCACGACGTAATAGACAGTGGTTTTGGTCCTCGTCCTAATAATTACATATTTAAATTACCTATGTTTACATACATATATGCGCCCGGCAGCCTGATTGCGAACCTGCAGAACTCGTTTTCGTACAACCGAGCCTTAGATAACAACGTTTCCTTAGTACCATCTCAAGTATGAAAGCAGACACCTAATAATTGCATCTAAAGCAAATCAAATAAAACAATCTATCTGCTTCGCTTGCACAAATCCATTTTAATAGTAAATAATTACAAATACTTGTATTCAATTTACAACCATAAAACCCAAAATATACAAAATATTCTAATATGTAGGCTTATTTACTTCCCTTTCACTGCCTTAATTCCATTCGCTTTTCCTCTTCGAAATTATCATTTCTATTTCACCCGTAATATAAACAGAAAATTCAATTTTAATAATAACGGTTCCCGCCGACAGTAACAAAGAGGGGCATTCGTTTTCGTAACCCTTCTCGCACAAAGAAATAGGGAGAAAACTGTCTTCGCGTACTTTCCGAAAGAGCTTTTTAAAGACGGAACGTCGTGTAGAACCCTAAACAACTGCAGATACAACTCCCTACCGTTTTCGGCGCGTTGTTGTTTCTACCCCGCCCCTCGAGAAACCCTCCGTTTCCCATTTATACCTCTAACTCGCACTTTTACTCCCGGCGAAACGAGGCACAATAACAAAATAATATCCATTTAAATTGTTATTTCTTAATTTGTTGCTACAATATCTTTCCCTCGAGGGAAACTTTCGAGTTATGCTTTCCGTAGTTCTCAATTAGGGAGGAGAAAAACTCGTCTTTCGCGGATACAACAGACTGGATTGTAAAGAGGGTGAAACGTATAATATTTATTTAATTATGAATTCCGGAAATTCCGAATTTCCTGGCTTCGCAAAGCAGTAATGTTTAAAAAAAACATAAACCTTTATTGTTGGTATCCCAATAAATACTACATATTTTATAAATTCGAGTAAATTAAATAATAAATTACTTGCGCACATATAAGCAACGGTGGAAAACTATACAAACCCACATATGAAGGCAAAAATAGACCAACACACCCCATAGTTACAAACATTAAGCACAGCGTTTGCTAAGCCAATCCGTAGACACACGGACACCGGTATTTCAAGCTTTTTTGACTCTCATCAGTGTGCGGCAGTGCAGGTCAGCCCACCAAACACTACCCGGATGGACCTTCTTAGCTCCCATTACCCCAACCAATGAGAAATATCAACAAACATCTATTAGCACAACAATGGCATCTGTTGAACTAATGAGAGCAAAGTAGGTCTTTATGATGTTTAGACCTTCATTCGTTAACAGCTTATTTGACTTCACCAGAGACACTGTTGTCGGTAAAGTAATCATAATTCAATGAATTTAAAAGAAATTATTAGGGCGTGGTTCATAATGCGGTTCCCTCTTGTGGAGTCGACCGCATTGCACCCACGCAGATTCTAAGCGCCCTATTTTGAATTACCCTCAGTCTATCCAAATTTTTACTACTTGTATCGCCGTAAACAGTATATCCGTAATCTAAATGTGACCTAATACAAGCATTGTAGAATAATCGTGTCACAAAAATGTCAGCTCCCCATCTGACTTTAACGAAAAATCTAAGTACATTGATATACCGTTCGCATTTAGCCACTACATGATCTATGTGATCGAACCACTTTAATTTATTGTCAGTAATAACGCCTAGGTATCTAACGACTTCTTTAACGGCCACGGCACTGTTGTCTAAGTCAATATGGTTGCAGGATTGAATTCTATGACGCGAGAAAAAGACTGCGTTCGTTTTTTCAATGGATAGATCGACGCCGTTTGAAAAAACCCAGTTATTTGATTGAGCCATTACACAGGAGAGTCTGTCTTGTAGTTTGGAAAGAGATTTATCAGAAACGATAATGCAAATATCGTCAGCATACTGGATAGTTTTAACACCTACTCCAGTAATCCTGTGATAATCTGCAGTATAGATGTTGAATAACATTGGACTCAAAATTGACCCTTGCGCTAGCCCCACATTAACCACTCTTGGACCAATAAAAGAATGATTATTAGCCCTGACATATACTAACCGATTCCTGAAGATGTTTACTAATTTATCTGCAATGTAATCAGTAGAGTAACCTAAACTTGCGGACCCGCATAGGCGTCGGTATTACGGGTTAATATAAGAATACAAAAAATTCATAAATAAACTAAACCGGTAGAGAAGCAGGCATGTAGTGTCGACCTTGAATATAAATCATGTTAAACCGCGCTGAGAGAGATTTCGTTTTAGTACCGGTTGAGCTGTTGCAGAGATTAGTCGAACGGTCAAGGTTATGTACTTACGTGTCGCTTTTGAAAATATAGCTGGTGTTTTTTGTGTGTTGTAGTATTATACCAAGTACATAATTAGTGTATCGTTTCATACAGAACTAATATTTACATACCTAAGAAAACAATGCCTCGTAATAGATTTGCTATTAATGTACATAAGTATGTGTCACTTTTTCCCCATTTAAAATATGACGGTAGTGCGGTTTTTTTGCTGAATATGCAATGTTCGTTTGGCTGCATTGGACAGAACTGATTGCCATGAAATCCAAGAACTGAAACACCTTATACACTATTCCTCATACATTTATTAATTATGTTTACCTCTTGTAATCTTCCGTTGTCGTTGGTGAGAAAAGCAGCTTTTAAAACGTTTTGGCGACAATACGTTCCAAAGTACCCATTACCCTCACAAACACAATTACATAATCATTTGTCGCGAATGAAAGAGATGCTAGAAAATGTGTGTAAACGTGATTTGTGTTCCAAAAAAATATGGATTACCGTGGATGAGACGACCGATATAATGAAAAACAGTATTGTGAATGTAACACAGCATCTCGATATTTGTTAGCTTGCAAACGTGTTCAACAATGTACCGCGGAAAATATTCAAAAAGTGATAATGAACGCTTTGAAAAAATTTCAAATTGCCCAAGATCAAGTTGTGATGATTGTGACAGATAGTGCAGCAACGATGTTAAGTGTTGGGCGATCCTTAAAACATATATTTCCTATCTTAATACATATAACCTGCGTGCTGCATGCTTTGCATTTAGTTGGTGAAGTTGTTCGACAACATTACGGAAACGTTGATCGGATGATTGGAAGTACTAAAGCAGTATTTCGTAAATCTCTTAAACGTTTAAAAGAATTTCGTAAATTTTGTCCAGGTATTCCAGAACCTCCTGAACCAATTTTAACGCGATGGGGTACTTGGCTAACAGCAGCTTCTTACTATTTGATCCATTTTCAACAAATTCAATCAGTATAATGCGTTTTAATCGGAATGAATCCAAAGCAATTAGAAAAAGTCAAAGAGAATTTCAAATTCCTCAACTTTTAGAAGATTTAACAACAATATGTACCAATTATACAGTATTACTAGATGCCATCAGAAAACTACAATGTATTGAATTGTCATTGCAGGAATCATTAGACATAGTGGAGAGTGTAAAAAATAAATTACACACATTAAATGATACGCCAGGATTATGCGCTAGTCAAAAGTTGGCAGATGTTTTAAGGAAAAATTCCGATTTTAATACTTTAGAGGCCGTTTATAATAAGTGTAAGAATAGTGAACTTTTAAGTGATTTTGAAAAACAATTTCTACATGCAAATGTAACTTCCTTAGATGTGGAGAGATCGTTTTCTATGTATAAGAATATTTTTTCTTGTCGACGCACAAGGTTTAAAGAAGTAACTGTGGAAACATATGCAATGATGTAAGTTTACAGTAGTTCACATCCTGATGCCTCTAATTTGTTGAATAATTAGCAAGTAAGTTTATTTATGAATTTTTCGTATTCTTATATTAACCTGTAATACCGACGCCTATGCGAGTCCGCAAGTTTTGGTTACTCTAGTAATCAGGCATACGTAAACCACAGAGTTTTTGAAACAAAATATCCAAATCAACCGTGTTATACGCGTTCTTGAGATCAAGAAAAATTACTCCTACATACAGATTCCGAGAAAAATCTACTTGAATTCCAGTAATCAAGTCTGTTACCGCATCAATTGTGCTCATTTGATTACGAAAACCGTACTGTTGGATAGGTAGTACGTTGTTCTTCTGCTTCCACCATTCTAGGCGACCTTTAATCATGCGTTCATTGTAATGCTTCTTTTGATGTGTTTTCTCAACACGAAACCGATCGCCTAACCCCTCAATAAAATTTTCGTGAGATCTGGACCATTGTTTCATTTCTACCTTTCATATTTTATTTCATGTTAATTAGAAATCTTAAACCAATGAAAACCAGTCACAGAAAATCGTTCGAGTACTAAAATTTACAACCGTAGAAGAATGATTCAAAAGGTTTACTGCTCTTTGAGATTTGAGAATGTTTGCCGAAGAAATAACTTTTAGAGAAAGAATTTCTAAGCAAGCGAAGCACTCCCAACTCTCAACTAAGAGAGAAATTTAAACCTTTCATATCTTAGGGCGTTAACTATCAGAGCTGTAGATTCTTTCCTATGAAGAGGACACTGTAAGTTCCGCTGTAAACTTTAGGAAAATGGCACCGCTACTCTACCTAACGTTGTACGTAATGCATCCGCTGTTGGAATCCATATCATATCTTTCTGAAGACATCCGATCCTCTTCCCACCTTTGAGCTTAAGTTTCGAACACAAAGTGGACATCCGCTGGAAATCCTGCGCTATATGGGTAGTGAATGACACTAAACACTGGCAATACTTCAGCATGCTGTTAACAGTTCTGTCTTACTATAAATGCACAAGAATTCCGCAGATATCTTCTATTTTCACTTCGTCAAAGCGAGCCGATATATGTATAGAACAAAAGCTTCCGCTTTGGAAGAGAAGTACGTCGTGAACAATGGCGGTATTCACGCTAGTCAACGCATTCAACGTGTGTATAGATAAGTGCAGTACGTTTCGAGGTGAAGCAGTGTATTGCATACGGAAAGCGCAACGAAGTCAACGCCCGATGACTAGATAACGCAAATTCGATATCTAAAGGAATCTAGTTAGAGAAGTACTTAAACAAGCACGCCAACTTGTTTAAGTTTGCTGTGAGAAGCAAGTGCGACGGCATCAATGTTTCGACTACGTTTTGTCTCGTTACTTCGCCTAAGGTTGAATCTGGGTCGCTATGATGGAATTTTTGAGAGGGAAGACGTATCTAAGGCCGAGTTCGTCGGGACAAAGGGAAATGGAATGAAAGCTTTATCAACTTTAGTCGTTTTCAAATTTCTAGAAGAAGTTACGTATTACTCCGTCTTTCCTATCAAAGCTTTCCATTGTATTTAGACATATTTTAAAGAATGAAATTTAATTAATGAAATTCGCAGTTTGATGTAGAATATTTCAAATATTTCTAACATTTCGTATTTTTCATAACTTCATCTCCAAAGCTAGCAGGGATTTGAATAAAAGAGACGGGACGTTAGAAAATTTTACATAAATTCCACTGTATTCCTTTTGAGAAATCTCGTATAATAAACTGCAAAAGTATCCGTGTTGTATATTGTGAAATGGTTTAAAACAGGGAAATTGTTCAAATGTTTGGAATTTTTGTAAATTAGTTAAATAATTAGATGAAGTGGGGGTTCGGAAGTGTTCTTACACACTCTTTCGGTAATTTTAAACGAATGTGGATATCAGTAAATCTTAACTAACTTGAATTTCTTAGATGATGTCATATAAATGTTTATATGGGATTCACGGAGAATTGCCAATTCTCAAACCCCAACCTTCACTTCTACGTTGAATTTTTTTACATTGATTTGAATATTGCACACTTTGAAACATGGAACATTTTCAAAATCCGAGTTACCTCGATGAAAACTTGACCAAATGTAATCAAATTAATTGGCGTCCCTTTACTCTATAATTTTAATCGCGATGGCGATTGTTTTGTCCACAGCAAATTTTTATAATACTTTCCAAATATAACACTGGGGAACAGTAATTTCGTTGTCTTAAATCTGTGACTTGCTTTCAGCTAACTTTTGGCCTCTGGATCCAAAAATATCCGCAGTTTTTGTCAATCACGTCAACTTTTAGGCTATAGGATACTTTCAAAAGTCATACAAATTGTGCATATGAAAGAAAATAAATAAACTCACCAAATATACTGTTTATAAAGAATAATTTTATTCATACAAAGGCTATAATAGTTACTGCAAGTTAAATTGTGTTCAAACAATTAGTTGGTTCTTTATCGAACGGTAATTACATATTAAGGCAAACATTTTCGCTTATAGCTCTTTCTGGAATGTTTAATCTGTGAACATTCTCGCTTGATGCTCCAACAATAGTTAGCTATCATATGTACATCCCATCTACCTTGATACCGTGCCTCCATGACCTTCAAATCCTGGTGGAATCGATCAGCCTGCTCATCACTGACTGCACCAAGATTTTCCGGGAAGTTAGCAAGATGGCTATGTAAAAAAATCAATTTGGTGCTCATGTTGCAACCTAGCAGTTTGAAGCTCTCTAAGAGTTACTGGACAATTTTGGCGTAATTCTGTGCTCGTGTATTTCCAATGTTTTTGAGTGCCAACCAAGCATTCTTTTCAATTTCTGACATTGTTCCGATGAAATGTTCACCTTTAACAAGCTGCCGAAACTATGGGCCATCAAAAACACCGGCCTTTATCTTTTCAAATGATAGGCTAGGAAATGCCGAAATTTTATATGCAGAGGTGGAAATGTAATGTTCTTTCTGTGGACAGGTGGCTGATGTACAATTTTTAGATCACCAGGTTTCAGGCCAGATCGTGGCAGCCAATTCGACTGCACCCAATGCTTCTCACGAGCTCTGCTGTCCCACATACACAAAAAGCAGGGATACTTGGTATATCCGCGTTGCTGGCCGAGAAGGAAGCTAACCATTTTAAGGTCAACACAAATGATCCATTGTGCATGTGTATTGCAACAAATCAATGACTCTCTTTATGTCTTCATATTCTTCACTCAAACGAACTGAATGGCCTATCGGGTCTGAACCCAATAAATTTCCATTGTGGAGGAGAACACACTTCAAGCTCCGCTTTGAGCTATCGATAAACAGTCGCCATTCAGTTGCGTTATAGGCTGAAATTCCCAACTCTTCCATTAAACCATGTACGTTATGGCAATACACAAATCCATCATCACTTCGAAAGTATTGTAGACACGCACTTTCTCTTGATCGAAAATAGGATACCTCAGCTCCCCTTTCAAGTAAGTTTTTCTCGTGCGTGTTCTCTTGATCCACATCCGTAAACCCTCAACACACTGCTTACACACTTTGTGAGGCGCCCATGATTTATCTTGATCACCAATTTTCACTTTAAAATAGGAAAAATAGACTTGCCTGACAAATGTACTGATGTTTGTCCTTTGACTGGGAATGGTAAAACTGCCACATATGTAACAAAACGAATCGGGGCTGTTTAAGCACTTACGACGTGAACTAGCAGAGGTAGAAAGAAGGAAAAGTTTCCGTTCATATATAAATAAACACTGAACACTGCTAACCTTTTATATAAACAAGAACTCAGACTCCACGTCGGAATGGGTTGCACCGTTTCAGAGCGGACAACTACTTCACAAAATTTTTGTAAAACAGTTAGTAAGTGTTTCCTTGTGTTTTATTTTTATATGCTCATAGCATGCCGTCTTATATCGTATTCTTATAATTTTTCTGTTGCAGATGATCTTGCATTTGAGAAAGACAAGCATCTCGCAATCCAATTAAAGCAAAATATGATGAAATTTCTAAGGTTATAGGATGCCTTGTTAAATGTTAAATGATATGATAATACGTGTGAGATTCTTTCACCTTGAAAATTTATGCTCAAGTATCGAGCAAATACTGGAGAAAACCAAAATTGCTTCGCTATGGTAAGGACTAAACATTACATTTCCTATATTATTGCATTATCGTAACTATTTTCAAAAACTGTATTCAGAATTTCACACTTAAAATCTATTGAAGAAGACGCGCAAGTGGACAAAACCTGTAAACATAAACTTTTCAGTTATTTTCAGCATTCGCTGCACCAATAAGCGAATGAAAATATCAACCAGAGAATAAGAGGAACAAGAACAAGAAGCAGGTACAGCTTAGATGCTCTTGGGAATGTCTTGGTTCCGGCGGCGCCTTAGCATTTCATCAGAATAAATTCGCCGTTTCGTGTAGGTCGACAGCTCGTCGCAATTGGGAAACGCTATAGTACTTGGCGGAAAATTATTGAAAAGGGGTTCGCGTGGGTGTGTGCGAGAAGGTTGGGGGCGATGACAACAATGGAAGAGAAGCGAGTAATGAGAAATATTGCCAGAAACACTTCACATACTTCAATATCCGGGAATTTAATAAATCTTTCGTCGTCTCTTGCGTAACGTGGTAAAGATATCGACATATTGATACATATATATATATGTATATGCATATACGGTGTGGTTTTTTGCAAACGATCCACCTGAAATGTTTCAGAAACTAAAACGAAAATAAAAATTACCAAAAACGCGACCACCATTATTATAAGGAAGACATGCAAGAGCTTAGTGAGGCCGATTTCGACCCATGACTAGAATTTTGTGAAAGTGTGACATGATTACTGAAAATTAATTTTTCCTAAAAAACAATTGCTAAATCCTGGATGTTTTAATTAATTCATAGATACTGAAACGTTTCATGATGCTCCAACAATAGTCAACCATCGTATGTACATACATCCCATCTACCTTGATACCGTGCCTCCATAACCTTCAAATCCTGGTGAAATCGCTCACCCTGCTCATCACTGACTGCACCAAGATTTTCCGGGAAGTTAGCAAGATGGCTATGTAAAAAATACAATTTGGTGCTCTTGTTGCAACCTAGCAGTTTGAAGCTCTCCAAGAGTTGTTGGACAATTTTGGCGTAATTCTGTGCTCGTGTATTTCCAAGATAGTCTTTAACAATATTTTTGAATACCAACCAAGCATTCTTTTCAATTTCTGACATTGTTCCGATGAAATGTTCATCTTTAACAAGCTGCCGAATCTGTGGACCATCAAAAACATCGGCCTTTATCTTTTCAAATGACAGGCTAGGGAATGCCGAGATGAGATACTTGAAACAGTCTCCTTCAATTGGCAAAGTTTTAACGAATTGCTTCATGAGACCCAATTTTCTATGCCGAGGTGGAAATATAATGCTCTTTCTGTCGACAAGTGGCTGATGTACAATGTTTGGATCACCAGGTTTTAGGTCAGATCGTGGCAGCCAATTCGACTGCGCCCAATGCTTCTCAGGAGCTCTGCTGTCTCACATACACAAAAAGCAGGGATACTTGGTATATCCGAGTGGCCACATTCTCATAAGGTGTGAAGATAAAGCTTAACGTTGTAAAAGAAAACTAACTACAGTTTTGGAACCTAAGCGTGCCTAATTAACTATAAAACAGCTCAAAAACTAAACTCGACAGAAATTGTGTTAAAAATTGTTCCCCAGTGTAATAAATGGTAATCAACACAAATTTTAAAATAGTGTTAGTATAACATAGGTTCAATTTTGTTTAAAGCTTCCTTGACGCTTTCAGATTAAAAACAGTGGGGACAATTCGATTCCGTCCCCTAAAGAAACTTCTTTATCTACCATTTACGACTTTTACAGATAATAACACAAACCAATTTAATAAAATCGTGTATTGATAATACGTAGCTACAGTACATAATAATATACATACATCACTGCATATCGTACACCGCTCGTTAGCGTTTGACATTGCGCTAGACGTCAATCAACAAAAGATGCTCCAATTAAGAAACCTCCGATGAAACACGCCGCGAAGCAGTTGTTTGTCTTTGCGTAACATTTTGCTTTGCATTGCCACCTGCAAAGAGTCACCTCCAATCTACGCGTCAAAGGTTGCGTTTTGACGCATGCGTCTTTCCAACTCATCTTGGTGATGCCGTGATTTTGTGCGCCTTGGAATAATATTATACCGCCTCCAACGATGAAAGCCAGTGGCTTTCCAACTCTTATCGCTAGATACCCTGTCACGACACCTGCTGCCGTACCAAAGACGAACTGATGTATCTTGCTCGTTCTATTGAAGCTTTTAAGAGATTGTAAGGCTCCTCTTACGCTTCCCATATTTACTTGAGAATTTTGGTTTTACGTTGTTTGCCGGAAGGAACGAAGTAAAAGAAATTGTCAAAAAAACTGTCAGAAAACTGTCAAAATTATTTACGTTAATTTAGAATTGGCACATTAGACTCCGCAATCGTTAACAGATGCCAGTATAATTTCCAGTATTGAAACATATTTAAAATTTCGTAGTTAAACTCAAATTCCGTTCTTAATTTTCTATTAAATTCCATCTGTGCGCAAATGAATAGCGTGCAGGCCATCAACTATTTTACAAAGTATTGGAGAAGAATTTACTCGTGCTAGAACAGTGGTGCGTGATGCTTCTCGTATCGAGCTCTCCAGGAGCAACAAAAATAATACTATTTCTCGTTAAAGGAAATCCAAACATACTGACATAATGACGTTACATTCTATTCCTGCAAAATAGGGACACAGACAATATTCCTAGGCTCAATGTAATGCCATTTAATTTACATAATGGGAACTGCTGGTGCAGTGTTCAACGCGCTTGGCTATCAGTTTCCGAGTCTCGAGTTGTTCTTGTATCTACTAACAATGATATTGCTATATACTATGTAAGATATTAGGTCATTGGCACATGGAAACAATGCGATAATAGTTTTAGATTATTGTTGGAGAGTCAGAATACATTTATCTATGGATTTTCACACTGTGTCCGTATGCTTGAGCCACCAGAACCTATTCTTACAGGTTGGGGAACATAGTTACAAGCCGTGTTTTATTATCATAAATATTTTGAGAATATTAAGAACGTGGTTTTACAATTTGATCCAAAGGAAGCTGCGGCTACCAAGGAAAGCCAGTCGAAATTTCAAGATAGTCAGGTTAAAACGGGTTTAAAAACTATTCAGAACAATTACTTCGGACTAGTGGAGGCAATAGAAAAATTACTCCTTCGGTGTCATTAGTGGAATCTCTGCAAATAATGCAATATGTTCACTCACTGCTATGCGCGGTAGAAGACGCAAAAAGTGTTTGTGTTCTAGAAAGGTTTGAAAGTGTTTTAGAGAAAGATTCTGATTTGGGACATTAAGGCAAATTTGTGAAGGTGCGACAACAGAACCATTAAGTTGTTCCAAAGATTATTTTAAATGCGCAAATATAACGTCACTAGATGTAGAACGTTCGTTTTTTGCATATAAACACACTTTTTCCTCACGCCGCGCTCGGTTTGCCGAAACAACTGTGGAAACATATCTAATGTTGCAGATATTTAAGAGCCATTATTCACTTTGTGATTTCACGGAAGACTCTTAAGACGGTAAGTGTTTGAGCACGTATTATATTTTATTTCTGACCATTTATTTTGTGTAAACTTTTATGCGCCCGTCACTGGCTGTTGGCGCAAATTGAGCAACTCTAATAATGAGTTTTCTACAACTCGTTTTCTAAATTTTCATAAGCGATATCCATCATTGATGATCACTATTGAATACAGTGTCTTGTGTTTGTATATACCATTTCTGACATCACCTGTAACTGACTCTATTTTATCGCTTTTGCTCTATCTTTACCTTATGGCACAGCCATCTTGTCGACCCTGGTGCATGTGTTGGGATGTTCTTCCTCTCTTCGATTTTTAGACATGTAATTGCTAGAGAATGTATTTTTTGGAAGTTATGATATTGCTTCCTGTATTGTCTCATTTTGACAGCTGATTTTAAGAGTTTACATATGTTCTCAAATTTTCAGGCGTTAATACAGATCTTTCTTTCTCTTTTTTTATGGTAAAGTATTAGCTTTCGTACATTTAAAAAATCGCTGAATTGCTGAAGACTTTTTTCTTCTCTCCTCCTGTTTGATATTCATTAAACGTGGTAACTTTTTATTTTGTTTTTCCTTGATTTCACTCGTTTTAGCTTTCCTTTTTGCTGGTTCTTTTGTACCTCTAGGTTAAAAAAAAAGAAACAAATAAAGAAAAAGAAAGGAAGCTCGATTTCGAATGACCTTGTTCTGGCGGATCCTTAAAGGAGTATACCAGTGAGCCGGCGACTGGGTGCGCTGATTCAGGCGATATTGAGAGCAACCCCTGGGAGAGGACACCCTCGAAGCCAACCAGTCAGGACCCAGATTTAAAGACAAAAACATCTACATAAGGACAGTATTATTTTGATTTTTATATAGAAAAAGAAAAAAACACACACACAACTAAGGTTTGATTATTTTATATATATGTATATACCAGTTTTTTTCTTCTTTCTAACAAAATTGTTCTTAAAATTTTAAAAGTTTACGTGTTGTATATTTCCACACATCAAGGAGAGGTGCAACGAAGTTTTTGGTGCTTTTCTCAAAAAAGCTCCCAGCGCCCTTATTTGTGCATATCATACACTTTGACAGACCTCTGCCATACCCAACCCCTGGGCCCTGTCCTAGTTGGAGGCACAGTAGAAACACTTTTTGGAAGGTTATAGTTGTAATGACTAAATCTCATGTTCAACTCAAACGTCTGACCACATATTACTAATCCACAAACCCTTCTTACCAATCAAATAAGCTGCATTTTAAGATAATCATTCAATAAAAGATAGGAACAAGCGCTATTAAAACTTAATTTATTTAGAAACAGTTTTTTGTAATATAACAACTTCATCCTCTTGCCCCTTCAATTGAAAAAAATCGGCATGTGTCTTACATGTGGGATTGAGGCCCCTTTAGAGAAGTCGAAGACTGGAGTACATTCGATTTTGTAAGAACATTTAGCTGTGAAGAAGATCTGTTCCCGATGGATTCATCGCAATTTGATCCAATCACAAAAAAGGCTCCTATCAATTGGTGTAAAGAAATGCTTAAAAATTTCGGCAGAGGGACTTCAAAATCCGTATATAACATCGCAACAGGTAATGAAGCTTGGATGTATTTGTACGAGCCGGAAACTAAACAATTAACTGTTTGGGTGTTCCCAGATTAACCAAAACCACCAAAAGTTGTTCGTTCACGCACTTCCAAGGAAATGATCGTTTATTTCTTTCGTTGTACTGGACATGCCGCAAGTATTACGTGATGAAATCAGGAAAAATAATCAACAATGTCGTATCATCCTTCATCATTGCAATGCCAACTCTCTCACAGGACATCAAATAATTGATTATTTGAAGGGTAAGAACGTCGAATTAACGTCTTATTCCCCATATTCACCGAATTTATCGCCTAACGACTTCTTTTTGTTCCTAAATGTCAAACAGAAAATGCGTAAACAGCGATTTTTATCACCTTGAGAAGCTGTTGAAAAGAGTGGAAAAAATATTTTGGGAATTGGTTCGAACGCATTCAAAAGTGTGTAAATATTTTGAAAAACAATAAAACGATTTGTACTTTAACATTTATTTCCTTTCATCATTTTTGTGGAAACTTATGTAAAAGGTACCCTCGTTATAATTAAAAATAATTTAAATTCTGGAAATATAAAATGAATTCTGATAAATTCAATATATAAATATATAAATAAATGAATTTAGGTGTAAGTACACGTACTTCACCAGTATCCCACTACAATACACTAACACTAGTTTTTGCGACCATTTACAGCTTATCCATAGGTGTTCAAGCTGGAAGATAAATTATATCTTTTATTCAAATTCAAAGCATTTCAGCGAAATTGGAGCTAACGATAATAAACGCCTCGCACTCATTTTCGCTGTATACTACTCTGGCTTCTTGCTGCATAATATTATTAGTCGTTCTTGCTTTTATGTCGAATATCTCAACCGTAAGTGTAAGACGAATATAACTCAGACCTTAATTTTCCCCGACGAGATTATCTTATATATTGCTCTTTTTTACGACCTCTCATTATTATTCCAAGTAGAATGTTGGAGAACAAGGCTACGACGTTGTAAAAAAGTAAATCTACATTAGCATACGTTCAAAGAA
The DNA here is from genome assembly GCA_029619315.2 of Dynastes maya. Classification (NCBI taxonomy): domain Eukaryota; kingdom Metazoa; phylum Arthropoda; class Insecta; order Coleoptera; family Scarabaeidae; genus Dynastes; species Dynastes maya. The sequence continues at coordinate 1,400,091 of JAROYE020000015.1, read as the reverse complement.
GCTCTCCCATCGCAGGCGTGTGCTCAATATTTAGTTTGTTGATGGTAATTTTGACACGCAAAAAAAACGTTCTAAAAGTTGTTTTCATGAGATGTTCTGAAGGAAACTGTCTTTATGTATATTACATTACATGGAAATTGCAACACCAAGAAGCGGCGCAAATTTGTTGACTAAACTTGGCAGAAACCTGTAACTATACAAAGGTAACAATTGGTTATAAACTCAATACTAAAAAATCACATCACCTAAAAGGAATTGGTCTGTAGGAATGATCAAAGATTCAAAACCAAAGGACAACAGAATACTAGTCTTTACCTGTAATAAATCAAAGTATATTTTTAACAATTTTTGTTTTCTCCGTTTAACCCAGCGATTCTCAACCTGTGGGACGCGAGCATATCGAAAATAAGAAAAAATATTATTAAAAAAACTACTCCCTCCGTCCGAAAATATGGTATACATTTGAAATTTATTTTTGTCCGAATTTATGGTATACATTTACAATTTTAATCAATTACATACTCCTATTGAATTGGTGTACTATTTAATATAATTATGAATAAAATTTAATTGATGAGGGATCTAGCTTTGTCTACGGCTTCTTGGGAACACACCAAACTAGATGGTAAGCGTCCTTCATGCCGAAGTTTGCCCTTATTGATGTGGGGAATCTCATACGAATTTCCTCCTTCAACCAACATAATTGATTCCATACAGGTCTGCAATGTTAGAAAAACATTATCAAGGGTCTCTCTGTCTAAATCGTCAAAGGCTTTTTCAACACATTCGATCAATTCGTTAACTGTTTTTGGCGAAGCTTTATGTTGCGAAGATTGTATGGAATTGAAAAAGCTAAGATCAAAAACGTTTAAATCGGGACTGTTTGGTGGTTGTGATTTAAACTGAATAGACCAGCCATCTGTAGAACTATGAGCCAGAAGTTCTTCATCGTCGTCACAAGCATGAGGTTTTGTATTATCCTATTGTATAAATATCGGTTTTTGCTTATGACTTATAGGGAACTTTAACTTGATCGCCGGAATGACGTTCTCAAGAATCATTTTTCTACATTCTGCTGAATTTTTTTTTTACCAAAGTTCCTTTAGGTCTATTTTTCGAGTGTAGCTTAGCCGGTTCTTGATAAACAAAAGGCCATATACCAATTTTTCCATTAAAAAATTGTTTTCGATGTGAATCGTAACGTGGTCGGGCGACAGCAGCCATAAACATCACTTTGGTTATAAAACGTTTGCTCTAGCAACTTCGGTAGGGTTCTTCTTCATCTATCATAATGTAATAAGAGCGCTTGTTTTGCGTTAAATAAAACCATTTTTCGTCTATGTGGACATAATCGTACAAATCTTCAAAACGTCCATCCGGTCTCACTTTCGACAAGCAAAACTTTAATCTCTCTAACTTGTTTTGATCTGTTAACAAAGGTTTAACAGTAGAAGATATACGCCTTATTTTCTTTCCTCGTTTGTAAATGTCGAACAATGTTGACTTTGTAATATCGACAGCAAAAGACAGACTACGAATTGACCCTCGACGATTGAAAGAAACGTCCTTAACTTTGACTAACTGTACAGAATAATCTTTACGTTTCCGTCCACATTTACCTTTCTTTTTTGAAGTAACATCAGCACAAATTTTACCGTCATTGTACTGTTTTTGAGCCACTTTCCAAATTCTAGACACGGACAAACGGGTTACCCCAAGTTTAGCTGCAAGTTTATTTATACTCCCATCCTTCAGTTTCTGGCCTTCTAGTCTTCTTTCAACTGCAACAATTTTTGTAATATACCATGACATTGCTCATCGGTTAATTGCTTGAACTTGGAATTCCTTTTCAACAAGCTTACTTCATTATTTAGAACAATATCTGCCATTTTGTGAACAGAGCGTGTGTAAAATTAATTTTCATGAAATGACGTTTTATCTCTATTGACGTTTTTGACACAAACAAAATCGGACAGCCGCCAACTATGTATTAGTTGTTTGCCTAGCATCAGAATTTCTAACTAAGTATATTTAATTATAATTCTTTACTAATGTTTCATTAATTTTCAAAAAAATTTCAAATGTATACCATATTTTCGGACGGAAAAATAGTACTCCCTATTTTTTACTGAAGAACAATAAAATTCTAACATAATAAAAAATAAAATACACTGATATAATACTCTTATAAATAGGATTGTATTAGTACTGCACAATATATTTAATAATCAATAGAGTTGCTCAATTTGCGCCAACGGCCAGTTGGAGGATAAAAGTTGGGCCCCCCATATTTGCTGTGTCACATGTGTTCGGCTTCTCACAGCATGAACATTATATCCCTTTGGCAGTTCCTATGGTATGGAGAGAACCTAAAGACCACGTTTCGGACTGCTACTTCTGCCTAACAAATATAATTGGTATAACATCAAAATCTTAACGCACTGTGGTATATCCTAATCTACCATCTGCACTGAGACCAATACTTCATAACGAGAAGTTACCTGTACCAGCACCTGCAGAAAACATGACTTTGAGTGATGATAAGTCTAGTGATGAGAAAGCACATCAAGTAGCAGAAGAAAATTTGAATTTGGATCCCACACTTGAATCAGGATGTTCTTCAAATGAACCACATTTGCTGACTTAAGAAGACCTTAGTGACCTCGTTCGCGATTTAAACCTGTCTAAGAAGCAAACCGAACTTTTGGGATCCAGATTGAAGGGCTGGAATCTACTTCAGAGTGACATAAAAATTTCGTTTGATCGTAGTCGTCATGCCAAATTCAATGATTACTTCTCCCTTGAAGATGACCTGGTGTTCTGCAATGATATTGTCTCGGTTATGAGTGCACTTGGCTATGAATATCACATTAATGAATGCCGTTTGTTCATTGATTCATCCAAAGCTAGCTTAAAAGCCGTTTTACCTCACAATGGAAATAAATTGCCCTCAATTCCTCTGGCCCACTCAGGCAACATGAAGGAAACATACGACAACATGAAGATTCTTTTAGAAGAAATCAAATACCATGAATTTAAGTGGAATATCTGCGGCGATCTAAAGGTTGTGGCGCCATTACACGGATTGCAACTCGGCTACACGAAGTACTGTTGTTTCCTGTGTGAGTGGGACAGTCAAGACAAGAAAAACCATTATGTAAAGAAAGTGTGGCCGACACGAACATCATTGACTCCAGGAGTTAAGAATGTCATCAACCCCCCTCTTGTTGATCCTCAGAAAATTTATCTGCTCCCTATACATATAAAACTAGGAAAATTTCGTCAAAGCAATGAACAAAAACGATTGCGGATTCGCTTATTTGAGGAATAGGTTCCCCAGAATCAGTGATGCTAAAGTAAAGGAGGGTATATTTGTAGGACCCCAGATCAGGGACTTGTTTCGAGACGAAAAGTTCGATATAGAGCTGAACAAAAATGAAAAATCCGCCTGGCTGTCATTTAAGAATATTTGTGAGAACTGTTTAGGCAATCACAAATCCGAAGACTACAAGAACATTGTGTGATTTCACAAGAACATTGCGTAATTTCACCAAGATATTATGGACGTCGAAGAGCGCTACCAAAGCAAGTGAAGCCCCTCAATGCTGGCAGACTATTGCTGGACATGGATAAATTTTTGCATTTGTACATTTTAGAAACATTTTCAGTTGTTTTATAAATAAACACATTATACACGTTGTTCTACTATTTATTACGCTGTCGCTTAGAAACCCTGCCTGATAGAATATTTCAGAAAAAGATTTGAATTCAGCATAAAAAATGCTGCAAGGTTCACATATACTAATTTGCGGGACAAGAAAAAGTTTAAATTTTGTTAACCAGTGAAATCTAAACATTAGAATAATAAGATTAAAATATTGTAGGTTTGTTTTTTGATGTACCTATTTAGCCCAGAAAATTTGCAAATCGATGCACATATATATTTCCAGTTTTCATTTTTCATATGACACCGTATACGGAAATCGGATTACATCACGTTCGAGTAAAACAAATCATCCGAAAAACAAGTAATTCACACGTCAACAGAAAACGAATGTCGAAATAAATGATTTCTATAGATAACCGTAAATCACCCCCGCAGTTTATTTTGTGTTAGGGTACCCATTACCCCAAACGACAAAATATTTCATCGTACGCTACACTCCAATCATTGATAGAGGACACTCGAGGCGAGGCAAGCTTCGAGCCTACGAGCGGAAGGCGAGGATACGCCGAGCTTTCCGATATGTTTCTGACAGAAAATCGACACTAAGATTCTCACAACGGGAAACGGAGCGGTAATTCACGTTTCCTAGACAATTGTAGACGAATTAGCTAACCGGGAAACTCGGGTAGAATACAACAAGAAAGCCATACACCTCCCGAAGTTTCCCTCCTTCGACAAATAAGAAATAAACCAATGCGACTGTTAGCGGAGAACTTTAGATTTTGAAGTATGACGCTTGAAACAAGATTCGAGAGAGCCAATTATGTGCGTTTGATGTCAGAGAGTGAAGATTGTGTTGTCGGGTTGTTTACGAGAAGGTGAATAACGTAAAGACGCAGCGTAAAGTACATCATTGTTAAGGAGTCATACATTTACATGGTTTCGTGTTCTTAGTAAGTAATCTTCAGATTTGAGGCAACTTATTTTGTGTATAATAATAATAATAATAATAATAATAATAATAATAATAATAATTTATTTTTTGTAATCAAACCATTATAGAAAAAGTCAATTTGTTGTTTTTTTTTTATAATAATAGTAATAAGTGATTCCTTAAGTGTTTGCAAATATGAGGTTTAAAAAAATCCTAGAAATGTTGAATATTAATATAATTTTTTACGAGATAATGTAGTTTAATTAATCACAATTATGTATGGAAGATTATATCCTGCAAATGACCGCCACAGTTCATGTGGCATGCCCTAATGTATTTGTCATAATGTCTAATAGCATTGTAGCACATGTCAGGGTCAATGCTGTTGATTTCGCGACGTATCTCGTCCTTCAGCTCTGCAATCGTTCTAGGCTTATTTCTGTAGACTCTACTCTTCAGATAACCGCAAAGGAAAAAATCTGCAGGAGTTAAATCACACGAACAAGGAGGCTAATTGATACCGCCGTTTTTTGAGATTACTCCTCCTGGGAAACGAGTTTGAAGTAAGGTGATTGTTTCTCAGGCTGTGTGGCTGGCGGCACAGTCTTGTTGAAGCCAGAGCTCATCAGCGTCCAAATCTTCCAATTGGTCCCACAAATCATCGGTTAACATGTTCTGCTAACGAACGGCATTAACTGTATCGTCTTCGAGGAAATACGGGCCAATGATGCCTCCATACCAAATGCCACACCAAACAGTCACTTTTTGGGGATCCATTTCTTTTTCAATAATCGCACTGGGGTTTTCTGATCCCCAAATGCGACAATTTTGTTTGTTGACGAAACCATTAAGGTGGAAATGGGCTTCGTCAGTAAAGCATCCATTCTGCAAAGACACGACGCTGTTGGTGATCTCTCAGCTTCAAATCTTGTGTCAATTGCATTTTGTAAGGATGCAAATGCAAATCCTTGACAAAGATTCGTTGTGTAGTGGAGTAAGGGAGTCCCAATTGTTGGGATCGGCGCCGAATCGATGTGCCTGGTTCTTCAGCCGCATTTTCAAGAACGAGTGCCATGTTTCCCTCCGAATACTTTGGACGAATACGATGAGGTGCTTTAACTGTGCTTACAGCGCCAGTTTGCCCAAATTTCTGAACCACATTCCAAATTGTGCGTTTCGAAGGTCGATTGTGTACACCAAAATATTCACGTAATGCATGAAAGGCATTTTTTCGCGAACACTAATTTTCATAACAAACCCTAACCATCTTAGCACGTTGTCGGATTATGTATCGCTCCATGACTACTTTTGTACACGTTTCTAGTTTGTAAACATCACTTAACGGATGTAATTGTCATTGATGTTTCAAAAATATCACAGGCTCAAATATGTCGAAATCCGTAACGAATCACCCTGTATAATTATTAGTTTATTTAAGTTATTAATCTAATTCTGGAAGCGTACCTTTGCTTTAACGTACTAACAAGGAAACCTCTCCAGATGTCAAATTCAGATTTTGATGGAACTTGGTAGGGATGTAGGGTACCGTCAGATATGCAAGGGAACTTTTTTATCGGCCGAAATTCACTTTAAAGGGGTGAAGCATCTCTTGGAACATTAATTTTCAGTATTTTCTATATAATTCTCGAACGGTAAAAGGCAGAGGTGATGTGTAAATGTAAAAGTTCCTTCATAACACGGTACTGCAGGATAAACGAAGCTTTTGCAAGATGGACATATTTGTAATAATATGGAGAAAAGTTTTAAACAAAAGTCGTTTGCCATTAAAATCTACTTGAAATCGTGTACACATTTCCAGCTATACAAAGTATTCCAGAAGTAAACACTGAAAATTAATCACTTTTCGAAAGACTGTTTCACTTTTATAAAGCGTCCTTGCATATCTAGATAAGATACCCTACATCCCTACCAAGTTTCACGAAAATTTGAATTTGACACCCGAAGAGGTTTCCGTTTATATTTTAAGTAAACAATCTGAATTGAGAATTGGAAAATATACAGTGATTGTGTTAAATTTTTCAGTTGAAAATATCATTTGCTAAATATTTAGCATGATAGTGCTAAGCATGAGGACTTTCCTAGATTATATTCCTAAGTCTTATCAAGATTGGTATCTAATATTGTCCAAATTCGGCTAGCAAGTAATTATATTCTGAAAATTTATATAGAGGATTTCTCCATAATGACCCCGGGCAGTGAGTCGACAATCTTTGACTTCTTCTTCCGAGATCATTTAAGTCGACTTCCTCATTCGAGGCAGAGATCACTGCAGATGTGTCGCCAGCATACGATGTTGCCAGAGCCAAATGGTCTTCAATGTTGAAAGGTAGGTCATCGACAAATACCACAAAAAGCAAAAGCTCCAGGATACTACCCTGAAGCAGCCCGGAAACAATATGAAGCAGATAACATCTACTACAATTATTATGTTTGTAAACCGCAAGTGGTGTGTTAAACCATAGGCGATCTCTGTTTATCGCTGTGCGTTTTAGTACAACTGGCTTTAAATATTGTTTAATTTTTATCTTATAAAACATTTATTCTTTTACTTCACCTCTTCGCGTCAAGGAAAGTTACTCCGCTGGCACGTGTAATAATTTTTAACACAATATATTTTTGACTGATTATACTAGAGTAGGGAGTAAGGATTCATTTATAGTCCCGAGTCCCATACACATATCGAATAATGTTGTTGCTTGTGCTAGCAGCGTCCTTGATTCGCTTCGTGCGCTCCCCATCTTACACTTTCATAGTGGGCAAACGTTGTAACACTTTCCATATATTTTAGCGGTTCACTTTACTACGGAACTTACGAACGCGGTATGTATTAACTGGACGATGTCAACGAGTTCTAATCTTCTCCTTTGGAATTATTGATCTCGCATTTTGGCGTTGATATCCTAAAATAGTTAGTTTTAAGAAAAATTTCTTAACGAAAACAATGATTTAAGGCCTATGCCTGAATACTATATTGTCACGTAAAATTGCTTGTGACGTTAATGCCTCGCTATCTCTCTAGCCTATATAAATATGTATTGGTACTTGCCTTTGCGAGAGGGTTGGGGGGCTCTTACAAAATATATTCCAATACACGTTTCACTTCACTTTTATTTATCTTGTACACAACTGTCTTTTCTATATCTAATCTCGCTTAAATCTAACTTACAATTCTCTTGCTCATCGATCTATACCCCAGAAGACACATCGCATGCTGTCTCAGCGTCTATCTGACTTCCGGCGCATCGGCCGATGATCTAGATGATGATTAGAGCGGGCCAAATTGCGCCATCCAACAGAATCGGAATCAGGCGCAACGGCCGCTTATTGTAAATAGCGTATATGTGAGTCACAGCAGATATGTGATATTTCGAAATTAATACACAAGAGTAAAAAAATAAAAGCTGACGCAATAATAATGTTTAGTAATTAGAGCGGATATATATATATATATATATATATATATATATATATATAATAATATATATATATATATATATATCCGGTGTTTTTATTTTCATTATGATTTTTATTTGATTGAAAACGGTATGCGTTGTAAATGGGATGTAATAAGGAAATAACTGAGAAACTGAACGCTTTTTTTATTCTGTTGTACTTAATAATGTAACTGTAAATAAAGATATAATAAATAAATTCTATCCTTCTTAATAATGCGGATAGGCTTGTTTAAAAAGTTGCACCATCAGATAAGTTTCCACATTTGCCTCGGTGAAGGATGTTCGCCGAGACGAAAAAATGTTCTTATATTTCGAAAACGACCGTTCCACGTCTACCGAAGTAAGACAGGCGTAATTAAAATAATCTTTAGACTTAGTCAAGGAATCTGCAGATGCCCCATCGCACATTTGTCTTAATCTCGTGTAGTCCGGATTCTTTTTTAAAACACTATCGAACTTAGCTAAAACTCGTCCACTTGTTGCATCGTTTATACTGTGTAACAATGTACTAACTTCGTCCACGACTTGCACTGATTCTACCAACGACAATCCAGAATTTTGCAAATTTTCTATCGCGTCTACTAACCCTTTGTAATTGTTGCTAATATTCTTTAGATGTGTTTCAACAGAAATATCGAGAAATCCCTTCTGGTTCATCCTAATAGCTCTAGCTTCGGCAGGGACGAATTGCAAAATAACGGATTTGACTTCTTGAAAATAAGAATGGGCTGTGGTGGTTCTCGAATACCAGGGCATAACCTGTGGAATGCCCTAGTCCTCTTAGGACTTTTCAGAAACACTTTTTTTGTGTTTGCTATTAATGCATCCACCTCCGGGTAACACTCTCGAATAGTTTGTGCCACAAGATGTAAAGCATGGACTTTATACGTAACATGTAAAAGTCCTTCACACTTTTCTTTAAGGGAACGGCCTACACAACACATTGTTGCTGCACCATCGCTCATGAACAACAACAGTTGACTGGTTGACACTTGAAATTTTTGTAACGTTTCGAGAACTACGGCCGTAATTGCTTTACTAGTACACTGTTTTAATCTTCTGCTGGCTAATAGAATTGCAAAATTTGGTTTAATAGGATCTAATACGCGCACTATTATATTCAAAATAGAATTTTTTTTGCAATCTGTCGTCTCATCAAGACATAGCCACAGCTGTTTATCTTTTAATTCGGCTTTAATTCGATTTTCAATGTCCTCACGTATTCGTGGAATATCTCTCCGTAACGCTGTCCGAGATGGTAGTATCCACTCGGTATTGTATGTACCCCAGAATTTTCTAAATGCTTTTTTATCAAGTATACGAAGTGGTAGACCACATACCATAAACGTTAAAAGCAATTCTAATTGAAATTGACGTTGTTGTGACACACCATTTCTTTTATTTCTGTGGTGTGCGCTATTTATATGTCTTTCACAACCACGTTTGCTCCAGCACAGTAGTTTCTTTTTACAAACTTTACAGAAAATTGTACTCCCATTGTAGTGTAAATCCACAAATTCACTAAGAAATTTATAACTTTCGTAGGTAATGGCCGTTTATTTTTAATAGTTACGTTAGACATAATCACTAAAGCGAGCACACCGACGCTTGTTCTAGTATGCCACGAAGTGGTACAAACGTAACATCTGCAGACTCGTCATTTGTTGATGAATAGAGCGCGTCATCCGTAAATGAATAAGCGCGCTGTTAGTTCGTAGCCGTCGATGAATGAACTTTTTTTTTGTAGTGGCCCACTGTGAACAACGCCCTATTTATCAACGAACACCCAAACTGCAGGTGTATATTTGCGCGTCTTCACGACGTAATAGACAGTGGTTTGGTCCTCGTCCTAATAATTACATATTTAAATTACCTATGTTTACATACATATATGCGCCCGGCAGCCTGATTGCGAACCTGGCGCGTGGCGCTCTTGGCCCGCTCTAATGATGATACTACATTTTTTACCAGTGGAACTTTCCGTGGCAATATGGTGTTACTGCTTTGCTTTTCGACAAAATCCAAACTGTAAAACCGAAGTTGTTTCTAAGACTCTAAGAATTCTCTGTATCGCATCTCTGGTAGTCGTTCCCGTATTAATCTTCTCATAATTAGGAATTAAAGGGATTAGAGAATGGATATTAAAAGGTAAAAAAGCATATCACTGTGCACGCTGAGATTTTGTAAAACAATTAAAGAATAGGCTACCGCAGTTCTTCAACCCTTCAAGCCTTATCTGAACAATGCAGCACGTTCGTTTCTTCCACTCTTAGCGAACAATTCTCGTCTTCGTCTTGAGACATTATCAACGTCAATCATGTAAATTAAACCGTCGCGTCGTTGTGTCCCTTCCAAATATTATTTTGCATGTAAATTAGAGAATGGAAATAAATTGCCGTTTGAATGACAACGTTCCAGCTTTGAATACATTACCTCCTCATCTTTTCCTCGAGTTTCCTTTCCTCCATCCCGTTGAAGCATTCCTTTAGTATTCCCGCTTCGCTTAGCAACCCTTACCCTTGCTACTGCTGAACAGTAGCTCATCCATTGTCTCCATCGGTTATTTTCCCGGAACGATAATTTGATTGATTATGGATAAAGTGTCGGAGGAACGAGTTCATCTCCTAAAGACATCATCTTTCGACTCTCGGAAATAGTGCGAGAACTAGGGAAAGGGTGTCGTTCACCATTTCCCTTTTCCACCGAAAGTTAGAACGCAGAAATTCGGCATTTCCGGCACAGTCTGTAGGCGAGCTAAAGAGGTGTGGTTGTAAGATATGACGACGGTGGCGGTACTCGTTGATAAAGAGTTCTGATCACGTCTGAAGTATCCCTGTCAAAACATTGTTAGGTGGAGAAGGAGAATGTAAAAGGGAGGTTAAGGATATGTTAGATTCTGTTTTGGGTGGGGCACCAAACCCGCAGGACACCGGTTGGTTACGTTTGCTATCTACCGCTTGCTCGACGTGGGAAAAGTAGTTTCGAACGCGTCTAATGATAACGTTTACGTGTCAATGCCGATGTTAATCTCTCGAACGAAATGTTTGTTATTGTGTTTATGCCCTGGTGAGATTTACGTTAGCGCGTTGGTTGGATCATAATGAAAATGGAAATTTTGGTCCTCTCGTAGAAGCAATTCTACTTATTTATAGAAAATGTGCTCTGAAACAACTGGCTGAAATTTTGAAAAGTATGTAAATAATACTAACTGAACGCTGTCGCGTCAGAATTTGGAGCAATATGATTTGTTCAGTGCTGTGGACGCGTTTGCAGCGACTAACCCGACAAAAATGTGCAAATGAGGATATCTTAATTAGATTTCCTCATGCGTACATGTAAACATCTACTACACATATACATATACGATTTAAAATAATGAAAAGCCATTACCTTCCACAAGACACACTGAGGAGCAGTAAACTGTGAAACGCGCGTCTATGTATGGTGGATAAGAGATGGCTTTTGCGGTTTCCAAAAGTATTATTTGTGACGAGTAACACCATCTTCATGTTGAAGCTTGGCACTTTCTAGAGTGCCCTCTTAAACTACGTGAGGTTCCAATGTAAGCAAAAACTTTATTGGTCAGATTTTGCCAGAAATGTAGTTCAGTTTGTTTGTTATTTATTAATAGAGCTTGTTAAAAAGGTGGTACCGGCAGTGGCGCACCGCATAAAAGTAGGTACGTAATATACAATATTAGTGAAAAATAATATTGTTACGTTTTCCTATCGTTTTGATGTCCACTGTGGCAATTGGCAACCGCATTTGCTTCGAAAATGATCTTTCGACATCTAGTGAAGTAAGATTTGCAAATGCCAGATATTCCTTTTCCTCATCTGGGCACTCTTGATTTTCAGTTATAGACCGAACCTTTTATAAATCGGGATTTTTCGTTAAAATTGCACCAATTTTTTGAGCAAAATCGACTCATATAATGTTCGTCAAGTTTTCTAGAGCGGCTTGTAAATTGTTTATGCAATTTAATACGTCTCGTGCAGATAAGTTTCTAATTGCTCAATAGCTTGTGCAAACTCAGAATAGTTCATGGAAATTTCATCTATTTGTTCTTGAACGTCCGAATTGGAAAAAAGTTGCTGACTATCTCGAACTGCTGCAGAATCATTTGAATCGAGTTTCAAAATGACATTTTTCACTTGTAAAAAATATTTCTGATAGTAAGATACTGCCTGGAGCCATGTTCCCCATCGCGTTATTACAGGCTGAGGTAGTGGTGGTAATTTCGAACACAATTGTTTAAATACATGGATGTGTTTGGGAGATTTGATGAACACTTTTTTGGTAGATGCTATTAACTTATCCACCATCGGATACTTCTTTCGAATGATTTCTGCTACGAGGTGACATGCTTGTATGAGACATGTTATGCGAAGAAGAGTCGGAAAGCATATTTTTAACATCCTACCAACTCTCAGCATTGTTACGACTCCTTCAGCAACGAATATTGTGACTTGGGTACCTGTGATACAAAATTCTCTCAACGAATCTTTTATTATCTTGACAACGGTTTCTGCACTAGTTTTCTGAATCCTTTTACCGGATAACAACAATGAAGCTGGTGGACCATCACGTTTTAAAGGACGCGCTACAACATGAATGACGCTGTGTTTCTGAGTATCAGTTGTTTCATCCACACATAGGCAGATTTTCTTACTTCTCAACTCGTCTTTTATACATTCCTTTACTGTACCTTGCACACGTGGCAAATTGTATCGTAATTGCATAGATGTTGGCAGCTTCCATGAGGGAACGTAGTTATCCCAAAAAGGGCGAAAGTGTTCATTAGATACTAGATGTTGTGGGATGTTACACACACTTAACATAAAAATAAAATCATATAAAAATTGCCAGTATGGAATACTGCTTCTTAAATTTAATACACGATGTTTACTTTTATAATGTTTTCTACATTCAAACCTATGTCAACGTTACACCCTTTGGGCGTTCCATCTCCGCGTACTTATTTGGCGTGCAGCGTGCAACGTACTGTCGCTTTGAACTCTCTCGCGGTACTGTCGAGATCGACTACGAGCTGAAAATTACCCCTGCCCACGCCGCTACCGCTACGCTACTGCCATCCGGTACCACTTTTTTAACAAACTCTACTTATTAACAATCAGAAAAAACTGTGCTACTTTACGAAATTTCATCAATTCCTCAGTCTTCCACATATGACATACAAAAGAAAGGAATACGCCTACTCATCGAAACAATTGTTTGACGAATTCTTTTGTATACTAGGAGTATACACGGAAGAAACTGGTAAAAGGAAACAAGTCAACAAGTCGATGTTTACTATTGTCGATATTTCTCTCCGAATCGAAACAGATGAATTTCTGATACGTACACATGTTAGTAATAGGAAACAGCTTATTGTTCGAACTACTATGGAACAGTCAAGTTTCAATATATCAGAAACAGCAAATAATACTTCCTTCCGTTTTGTGTTTTCTCCTATTGTGTGTGTGTGTGTGTGTACATGTCGTTACACATATTATTCCAATATCGCGAATCTGCACGACCTCGACCATCTGGGACTTGAGAAAATGTTATTAAATCTAATGTATACAATGCTATATTTGTATTAATACCTCCAGGTTATTTGTATACGAATATCGATTTTCTATATCTATGGTTTTAGACCTACTGCACCCTTAACTTTCGTCTAATTTAATACGTATAAATCGTAAAAATATGGGCTTAAAAGAATAGTGCATAACAAGTGACATAATGTTTTGAATATAATTTTAGATGTACGATCAAGAAGATTAATCAATTAATATTTATAATTTATTGTTACACGATTTATAGACTAGATCTTTCTGCATTATTTTAACGTTTATTTATTGTAATAAAGCTTATATTGAACAAACGGGGACTATAGGAACCATGTTCAAAAAACACATAGCACATCATCATAATGAGAGATTTGAGTTGCCAAATGTAGCTCATAAGGGAAAGTGGTCGTAATATTAAACTATAATTTAACAAGGGTAAATAAATCAAATTGGTCCGCTTTCTCACAATAATCTTTCTTGAATAATACATAGTGCCTCTGTGTTAGATGAAGTATGGAAGGTAGAAATGATACAATGGTCCAGATCTCACAAAATTCTATTAACCCTAGAATGACAACGCGCGGATTGCAGTTCAATAATCGCAACGTGGGGTTCCGCATGACCTGAAACTTTCTTGATATTTTAGTATAATAATAATAATAATAATAATGTTTATTGTCCAACAGGTAAACTCAATTACAGGACAAATATACACATTGTGAACAGAATACATATTGATTTAAAAACATGACATAACTATACAAAAACTATTATGTTTCGTGTATCATGGCGCCAACTCTCCGGTGAAAATATCACTAAATATCTTCTCAGCGGTCCTGATCATGTGATAGATTGGCGACCGCAAACGAAGATTGGTCCTCGGTGTCGGCATAGTAAAGGTTGGAGCATAACGAGATGCTATTCGAGGTACGTTGAATCCTATGTGGGAGACCAGCTGCATACAGTCGATCCTATCATTTAATAATTTGTGTAAAAATCGGGCGCTATGGTAATCACGACGGGATGACAATGAACGAAATTGATGCGATTCGAGAAGGGTGTTGTAAGAAGTATGCCAAGGCGGATATTCGCCATTAACTTTGAACGACAAGAATTTGAGGAATCGACGCTGAACACGTTCAATTGGAGCTTGATGGGACATATAGAAAGGATACCAAACAATAGAGGCATCCAATTTCGAGAGTACAAATGCAAAATAAAGGGATTTTAGCACTAGTGCGTCATTGAAGTATTTGGACGTTCTCATAAGAAAACCCATCATTTTAGAGGCAGATGAACAAATTTGTTCAATATGTATGTTAAACGATAAAGTTGGATCAAAAGTGACACCTAGATCTTTAAGATTGGTAATCTTGTCGATGGAAATATCGTTGATTTGATAAGTGGAGATATATGGATTTGTTTTTCTCGTGAAGCACATAAAATTACATTTACTAGAATTTAATGTCAGTGTATTGGATTTTGACCACTCGGTCAGTATATTAATGCTCGTCTGAAGACTCTCGATATCTTGTTGGCAGTTAATATTACAAAACAGTTTAACATCGTCGGCATAAGCGAGGACATGGCAAGATAAGGATGTTAAGAGGTCGTTTATGTATAGAATGAACATCAATGGACCAAGATTGGATCCTTGTGAGATACCGCTGCTAGATACAAATTCAAACGAATTAAATCCATTATAAAATACATAGTTAGTTCTTTTTACCAAGTAAGATTTAATTAACAAGGAGAAGTTGGGAGCTAAACCAAACGAGTCCAGTTTATATAGAAGTAATTCATGACTGAGAGTATCAAATGCATGTGAGAAGTCGGTAAAGATAACGTCAACTTGTCCGCAGTCATCTAAAGTTTCGCTTATAAATTGTGTGAAACAGGCCAGGTTTGTTACTGTCGAGCGTCCCTTCACAAAGCCGCGTTGGCAAGTTGCGATATGTGAGCGAGTATTCCTGTATATCGTAGTATATATAATATGTTCAAAAATCTTCGCAAAGTTATTAAGTATAGCGATGGGCCTATAATTTCGAATTTGAGTAGAATCTCCCTTCTTGAAGACAGGTACAATTCGTGCACGTTTCCATCTATCCGGAAAAGTGGAAGTCCTGATGGCAAGATTAATAATCTGGCATAAAGGTAACGCAAAGGCATTACATAAATTCCTAACACAGAAGCTCGGCACCAAGTCATCGCCCGCGGTGGCCCCATCTGGAAAGGCAGCCATAATTGTAACCAATTCGTCTTCTGTTGTCGGAACCAAACTAAACGATTGTAGTTGTGGAAGATTGGGCGGAGGGTCGGTAACGTTGGACAAAGTATAAACTTGAGAAAATACTGTTGCAAAAGCGTCAACAATTTGTTGAGGATCGTCGAGGGCTACTCCATCGAGCACCAATCTACCGGGTATGCGTGTAGTTCCCTTCCTACTTCGTACAAAAGACCATAGGCGTTTTGGTAGTATAGCTATTATTGTCAAAATTACGATCAAGATTGTACAAAATACATTAATATTTAATGATTATGTACCCTTATTCCTGCAAATACCCGAAAAAATTGGTGCTTGTACAAAATTTTATTTCATCGACACATATAAAAAGCTAATGCCCGAAAACATGTAAGAAAAGGTTAAAATGAGAGTTCATAATAATAATTTACATTCTTCACATATTGTAATTTGATGTTCTGCACATAGTCGCGTATTGGATGGACGTCCTTTACGGTTAGTTGTGCCCTTGGACAGTATGCACAACGACCAGAAACTTTCTGTGGTAGTACTGATACTTGTTCTTCTGTATATCCAAGAAACTCCCTTATATTAGTTCTCACGATTTTTGGAATTCTCTCATTAGGAACTTTAATTTTCATGTGATTGGCAGCTAATTCCTTCAAATTTCTGGATCAACTAATAGATTTACCTCCATTGGCGGTATCCACAGTGGTGTCTGAAGAGTACGTATGAATTTATTCCGCCTGCATCGAGCACCCCATAAAAGATATGCAAGGGCCACCTAGGAGTTTTCCGGGCAACCGTTTTAGAATGACAGAATTGATCAAATGTGTCTACTGCACACTTTCTTGAATTATAGTACATCACTATTTCAGGTTTATTTAACCTTTCGTCTACATCATCCTCAAAGTGCATGGTAGCCAAGAGGGCACAACACTTATTCTTCTTTGGAACAAATAAAACAATTGTTTTGGTTTCGCCAAATGAAAACATGGAAGGTGATTGATTGATTGATTGATCTTCCTACCAAAGCAGGGCTGGTCTTTACATCCCTAACACTGAGGCTTAATAGCCTAGTGTATTATTCCTGTTTCGGTTTTGTTTTATTTGAACAAATTAGTTCCCGCAATCAAGTTTAAGAGCCTATGTAGTAAACCTTTCTCCATTGGCAGTTCAATTGTGCTTCGCATAGCGAATCTGCGTTGAGCTAGCGCTGCACATTCGAAAATAATATGAGGGGTTGCTTCCTCCTCCTCATTGCAAAGTCTACGTAAGGGTTCATCTTTGTAGATCCCCATCTTATCCAAGTGGCCTCTCAAACAGCCATGTCCTGTTAATAGACATGTTGCTGCCCTAAGCTGTATCTTGCTTAATTCAAGCAGGTCAGCAGTCAGATGTTGCGACGGTCTTCCCTTCATCCGTCTGCTGTGCTTTTGTCCAGCTGCATGTTTCCAATTTAATTGGTGTTGTGTTATGATCCACTCATTAATTGCACCACGCACTGCACTCTTGGTAATACCTAGACCCGGTTCAGGGCCTATATAATTCATTTTTGAGCCTTCCCTCCCACACGCAGGTTTGTATAGTATGTATCTCTGTTTGAAATACCGTGGTGTATCGCCTGAGTGGTACACATACTTTGTATCCTTGGTTTTCCTCATATACACCAACGCCAGAAGTACTGCCCGTTTTGGACCCATCTGTGTACCAGACTAGGGTTTTCGGTTTTCTCCCCTCTCCATCCCTCCATTCTTCCCAATTCAAGAAAACTTTGAAAGGTTTGTCATAGGAGATCCTGGAGATTGTTGTATCACTACGCATATCATAGATAGGGTTTGTTACTACTGCTTCTATTCTGGTGTGCCCAGATCCACTGTGGGATCTCCAGTTGCTAGTATTTGTCAGTCTGTATGCACCCATTCTGGCTTCTCCCTTGGTTTATTCTTTGTCTCGATGTACTGACTTGGAAATCTCTTTTATTTTTACGAAGAGTACCTAGATAACTAGTTTTAATCCGTATTTATCCGGTTTGCTGGGGAGATACATTTTGAAAGGGCATATGATTCTAAAAATCAGTAATTGCTCATCAATCGTTACATTTTCTGATGGAATGTAGTTGTCTTTGCAGCTCTGAATAAATGAAAAAGTCCCAAACCTCTCTAACTGGTGCAAACTTGTCAGTAAGTTTTCTCTCTGCTCGTGTGGCTTTATTGTCAAATCTTTTCGTATAGATTCTTTTACATCGCAGACCTGAAGATAGGAACCCTAAACTTTTGTGACCACATATCGTTTGTGTTAAATGAACATCTTTTAGAACTTTATATCTAGAATGTCTTCGCTAAAGAATAACTGCCACAGTTCTTTGATGCTTTGAGTGTGTTTAGCTGCGCCTTTTGGTCTAGGTAAATGAAATACAATATTTACATAAGATGTTCTGGTATTCTTAGAATGAAATGGGGGTTTGTACCATTTGTGTCCATCACGGCCGTAAACAACGAGTTTATCAAGAAATTCTTCGGTTACTTTTCGCGTTTTCGGTTCGCTTCCTTCTATTTCATCGTCTCCTGCTACGAATTCATCTTCCTTACGATCGTCTGGTATAGAATGATTATCTTCACTTTCGTCGTCTAGTGGAATTTCTTCACTGTTGTCACTTTCACACATTAATTTTTCGAGTTCTTGATCAGTAAGAGGATGTTTTAGATTATATAGCTCTTGTGTAGTAAGGCAACGTTTCCTACTACTCTGCTGCATTTTTCCAGTTACCAAATGTTTTCTCTCGCGCATGGTATGTTTTCTAATAAAAATTAGAAACGATAAATCAATACAAAAGGAACAAATTTTACATGTTATTAAGTTATTTAAAAAATAACTTAAAGTATAAACGACAGAGCACAGCTAAACGTAAAAGAACCGACAGTCACACAAACACCTTATTTTATCCTCCGAAGATAAATCTTTATCCCTCTGGGCGTAGTTAATTCTATAGCATCGATTCAGAGGTTCCAATTTACATTAATACGTGTCCATTCGTTTAACAAAACGACGAGTAAGGGAGCCGATAACGTGCGAACTAAAAGATCCAATTCAAGGATATTTCCTCTCGCATTTGCTTAATCAACAAATCTTCCTCACCGGCTCGGTATTGTTCAGACGTAATTTGTAAGAGCCATACTTTGTGCCCCTTGATGGTTTCTTTCAATTGCCCTGCGGTGCAATGTTTCTTTCCCGGATCGCATTTACATGTTCGAGAAGGTAAGTCGTACAGTTTCGAGGGAGCATGTGAAGTAGGTACTTAGGATAGAAGCGATATGTGTTTTAGAACGAATTGGTTATGAATAGAGTAACCAAAGTTTGCGGACTCGCATAGGCGTCGGTATTACGGGTTAATATAAGACTACGAAAAATTCATAAATAAACTTACTTGCTAATTATTCAACAAATTAGAGGCATCAGGATGTGAACTACTGTAAACTTGCATCATTGCATATGTTTCCACAGTTACTTCTTTAAACCTTGTGCGTTGACAAGAAAAAATATTCTTATACATAGAAAACGATCTCTCCACATCTAAGGAAGTTACATTTGCATGTAGAAACTGTTTTTCAAAATCACTTAAAAGTTCGCTATTCCTACACTTATTATAAACGGCCTCTAAAGTATTAAAATAGGGATTTTTCCTTAAAACATCTGCCAACTTTTGACTAGCGCATAATCCTGGGGTATCATTTAATGTGTGTAATTTATTTTTTACACTCTCCACTATGTCTAATGATTCCTGCAATGACAATTCAGTACATTGTAGTTTTCTGATGGCATCTAGTAATACTGTATAATTGGTACATATTGTTGTTAAATCTTCTAAAAGTTGAGGAATTTGAAATTCTCTTTGACTTTCTCTAATTGCTTTGGATTCATTCCGATTAAATCGCATTATAACTGATTGAATTTGTTGAAAATGGATCAAA
The DNA here is from genome assembly GCA_029619315.2 of Dynastes maya. Taxonomy (NCBI): domain Eukaryota; kingdom Metazoa; phylum Arthropoda; class Insecta; order Coleoptera; family Scarabaeidae; genus Dynastes; species Dynastes maya. The sequence continues at coordinate 1,380,225 of JAROYE020000015.1, read as the reverse complement.
TAGTAAGAAGCTGCTGTTAGCCAAGTACCCCATCGCGTTAAAATTGGTTCAGGAAGTTCTCGAATACCTGGACAAAATTTACGAAATTCTTTTAAACGTTTAGGAGATTTACGAAACACTGCTTTAGTACTTCCAATCATCCGATCAACTTTTCCGTAATGTTGTCGAACAACTTCACCAACTAAATGCAAAGCATGCAGCACGCAGGTTATATGTATTAAGTTAGGAAATATATGTTTTAAGGATGCCCAACACTTAACATCGTTGTGCACTATCTGTCACAATCATCACAACATGATCTTGGGCAATTTTAAATTTTTTCAAAGCGTTCATTATCACTTTTTAATATTTTCCCGGTACATTGTTGAACACGTTTGCAAGCTAACAAATATCGAGATGCTGTGTTCTCGCTAGATAAAACGCGAGCTATTACATTCACAATACTTTTTTCTTTATATCGGTCGTCTCATCCACGGTAATCCATATTTTTTTTGGAACACAAATCACGTTTACACACATTTTCTAGCATCTCTTTCATTCGCGCAAATGATTCTGTAATTGTGTTTGTGAGGGTAATGGGTACTTTGGAACGTATTGTCGCCAAAACGTTTTAAAGCTGCTTTTCTCACCAACGACAACGGAAGATTACAAGAGGTAACATAATTAATAAGAGGAAGTATAAGTATTTAGCTTATTTCTCATATGTTAATACCATTGACATGCCTCTGGACAATCAGTTCTGTCCAATGCAACCAAAGAACATTGCATATTAAGCAAAAAATGCACTACCGTCATATTTTAAATGGGGAAAAAGTGACACATACTATGTACATTAGTAGCAAATCTATTACGAGGCATTGTTTTCTTAGGTATGTAAATATTAGTTCTATATGAAACGATACACTAATTATGTACTTGGTATAATACTACAACACACAAAAAACACCAGCTATATTTTCAAAAGCGACACGTAAGTACACAACCTTGGCCATTCGACTAATCTCTGCAACAGCTCAACCGGTACTAAAACGAAATCTCTCTCAGCGCGGTTTAACATGATTTATATTCAAGGTCGACACTACGTGCCTGCTTCTCTACCGGTTTAGTTTATTTATGAATTTTTAGTATTCTTATATTAACCCGTAATACCGACGCCTATGCGAGTCCGCATGTTTAGGTTACTCTAGTTATGAAACTAAAGAGAAAGGATTTAGTCTCAGTGAAATTGATTGCGAGCAAAAGTAATCCTTAGTAGTAATGCGCCAGTATGCTAAATTTGTTGAAAGATCTCTATTAAAGTTCTTCCAAAACATGCTTTTGGTTGAATGGAAATTTTTGAAAAAAATTGAGGAAAAACAACCGCATTTGAAGAAAAATTCACGAATTGGTGTCCGAATTGATAGGCTACCAGATCTATTCACCAGTACTGGCCCCCAGCGATCTCCTAAGCTCAAGATGCCTCTGATGTCAGGTTCGATTTCTTACCGGGACGAAATTCCATGAAAATTACAGAGTTCCAATTGTAAGATCTATTTTACTACGTTTTTGTACGAAATAATCAGATACGTGAAAGGAATGTAAAAAAAAATATTAACAGAAGATGCCACTAATAGAATTTGAGTGCACTTTTAAGAAATACGCTCTTGTTCTTCGATCAAATTAACAAAAGAATGTTTCAAACAAAAATTACTTATTACCGATGAGACGAACAAACACGTATGACGAATTTTTTCGAAGGATTCATATAGGGCACCCGGTATATTGATGTGAATATGGCGGTAGTTGCCTTCTGCACTCTGCATAAGCTTGTGCCAATGAATGTTTTTCCTTAATATTCATTTTATAGGCTACGTTCATGCAAAGCGATCATTTTCCAACGCAGGTTTGATTTAAATTTAAAGCGATTGCTAGCTAATAGCAAAATATCACGCAGAAGTCTATTTTTTACCTCTTACCTTGTGTTGTTAGCAGAACAAGTAATTTAGTGAACCGTTCTTTCACAATTTATTACGTAAATCGAATGTAGTATCAATTAAGTCTACAAATTAATTAAAGAGGGTTACAAATTAATAATTAAATGTATAATGAGCTTGCTGTTCCATGGACCTTATTTAACGTCCTGTACAAACACTGTGTTAGAAGCAATGTGGCGCCGGGATATTCTCTTCTCGCAGCTCTAACGAATTTAAACGTTTTATCCTAATGTCTTGTGATTTCTCCCGCGTTTACCGCATTAACACGATACCAGAAGCGTATAAGCAGTATTACTGCAGAACTGCAGGATAATAAATAAGGATTTCGAGAACGCGGAGGAGTTGTCGGCTTTCGGAACATAAGACGTTCAGCTCAATATTTATACAAGTTGTATTACATACATATGTCTATCCAGGCAAGATTCTGAATTGGTGTAAATATATCCGGAGCTTGTGTTTATATATTAGCAAAATATCTGCGTTGCGGAGTATTGGTGTGGGAGAAAAATAGTTTTTAAAGCCGCAAGGGGAGATAAGCGTAATGGAATTGGATTCGTGGAACAGGCAACGGCGATTTGTATGCTTGTATAGGTACAGTGATATTGTATTATATATCTTCAGCTTCTCTCTTCGAAATATTTATTTAAGTTATGAAAATTGTCAACGCTCTTCGAAACGTTTGCTAATCTCTCTTTGCAGGTAACCCTCGTGGAAATTTACATTGCCAAATTTCTTGGAATGTTATTACTAGTCTGGGCAAACAGCGGTAACAGTCAGTGTAGTGGATATGTGGTGCGGAGTCGGCGATTATTTATTTCACGTGTTCACAGCGTCAGTACTAAATCGATACCGTATGCGAGTAGTTCTGTGTATATGTAGGCTGTCGTAACTTATTTCGTAATTGTACGCTTATGTTTGCTTCAAAAATGTCGCAGTTAGGTACGTCGCGAAAACGACCAATGGCAGACGCAGCTAAAAACTTTATAGTGGACATGCTGGACTTAATTCTTGATGGCGCTAAAATTCAATGTCTAGTTTTTAAAATCCCTTTAATGTGTTGGTCCAGAAGCCATTGTCAACGTCACATCGAAAGCAAACAGCATTCTTCTGCAAAAAGTGGCATACGACACCAAGAAAAATTTACATTTGATTTATGTGTTACTCTTATTTTATGTAATCCACCGTTTCGTTTACTAGACAAAGAAGCATTTGTCTCCTTCTGGAATAAATATGCGGACTGTAAATTACCTAGTCGGACATCGATATGAAATGTAGTGCCATTTGCTCGTGAACATACAGAAAAACGGAATTGAAAGATAAAAACCGGTGGTTATGTGTGGACAAAACAATAGATCGTCAAAAACATTCTGTGGTTAATGTAATGGTACGTACAATGGAACCACACCGACCGTCATCCTCCTTCTTACTTGCTTCCAAAAGAGTTATGAATTGTACTGCCGATGAGATTTTAAAGGTGGTGTGGAACTCATTGAACAAATTTGAAGTTTCAACTAAGCAACTTTTAATATTTATGATTGATGGCGCCTCAAACATGCGTTCTTTGGGCTGATTTCTTAAAAAACACAGCGGTAACTTCTTACATGTAACGTGTAAAATCCATACTCTAAATCTTGCGGCACAAACGATTCCTACATGTTTTCTACTAGTAAATGCATTGATTGCTAGTACAAGGGCAGTGTTTCTGAAGTCCCCGAAACGTACCCGACTATTTCACAAACTGTGCCCTGATTTACCTGAACCACCACAGCCGATTGTTACACGTTCGGGAACATGGTTGCAGGCTGCGTTTTACTATAATAAATATTTTGATTAAATAAAGAAGGTAGTTTTAAAATTCAATCCGGCAGAAGCTGCACCAATCAAGAAAAACCAGAAAATATTTCAAGATAGTCAGGTTAAAAGAGATTTACAAACTATTCACAACAATTACTTCGGACTAGCGGAGGGAATAGACAAATTACAAAATGTTTCGATGTCGCTAGTGGATTCTGTTCAAACTGTGAATGATGTTCACGCACAGTTATGCGCTGTAGAAGGCGAAAGAAATTGGTGTGTAATACGAAAATTTGAAAGTGTTTTAGAGAAAGACCCCGATTTTCTTATATTAGGACAAATTTGTGAAGGTGCGTATGAAGATGCATTAAGTTGTTTCAAAGATTGTTTTAAATATGCAAATATAACATCGCTAGGTGTCGAGCGTCTTTTCGGCAGTTAAAAAACACTATTCGCACGTCATTCACTTGACTGCGGATGTGGAAATAACAATTCAAATATTTACGATGTACGCGTGTTTGTTAATTTGACGACAAGTGCGCTAGAACGCCTTGGCTGTTAACGAATATTTCGAAGTGTAGTGAGAAAGGACCCGATTTCTGTTTTTAGGACAATGTGAATCTTAGACCATAAGTTTGTTTCAAAGATTATTTTAAATTGCAAGATAACTCTAGTTCAACGGTTTTTTCCATTAAAATAATTTTCCGCACGTCGTATCACTGGTAAAACAGCTGTCGAAACATATCTAATGATTCAAATATTTAACAGATGTTGCCCAGTTTGTGATTTCACGGAAGACTTCTAAAACGGTAAGTGTTTCAGCACGTTTTATAATTTATTTCTTACCTTCTATTTTATGTGTAAACTTGTATGCGCTCGCCACGCCTCTGGCTGTTACCGCATATTTGCCCAGGTTAGTTATTACATTATGTTAGCATAATGCATGCCATACAGGGACGCAACTGGAAGACTGAATCCATGCTATGTGATGTATACCTGTGAGTACTCTTTTCTCTATTAGATACCTACATGTTGCTACTTTTATTGAATGCAAAACCTTTTCGGATACTTGGCAAGTTCGTTTCCTAGCCACTGGTATGGAATTAAGTGCACTATTATCATTACATTTTCATGCCAGTTCCTTGAGAAGTATTTTATGAGAATTTCCATTATCTTCCGAGAATGAACATTTCAAACATCTAATTTAAACTAACCATGATTTCTTTCTTTTTCGGAATGAAGTGTAAGACGTGACTAATCTCGCTTATGACTGAAATCGAAGCCTTCATCAGACATCTGCAATTCAAAAGTATGTAAATTGACAAGTGTAATACGTGTTTGTTCAGATATCTTTTTTAAGAAGAATAGAGTTGAAGGTGTAAGTAAGATAAAACAATTATAATAGGATAATGAGTTTTTCTAGAGAGGAATATGTTTGTCAAACAACAATAGTCTCGCACCACGCAAATTATTAATTGACAGCCGTTTCGAAGGCACGTGGGTCTTTATCTTAAGCTGCGTACCGAAAGATGACGAATTGGCGCAACAAATATCGAAGAACAATCCCGAAGAAGCAAGCCTGGGACTCCATGAAAGCCAATTAATAAGTTATTCTTAGATTTCTTCGATGCCACCAAAAATGGAAACAATATTCTGAAAAGTATGTAGGTTTGCTGGCAAATTGAAATTCGTGATTAAACAATCGCTATCGCGAATGAAATAAATGAGTGAAGGACGCTAATCAATTTCTCAGTTTTAGTTAAAATATTCATCCAGGTAACACGTCTTTGGCTGTGTTCACATTTTCTAAGTGTTCAGCGCTTAAATTCATAAATACGAAGTAAAGAATGTCTTGAAAAACATCGTAATACATGAAACTTAACTACAAAGGAGGGATTACAACGTATGGCTTCGTAGTAACAAAATAATAAAAAAAAAACAATAAAAAGCTGCAACATTGGCAGTATGCCAAAAAGGATTGAGGAAATAATAAAACGCAGAGGAGAAACAAGCAAATATTAATAAATATATGTTCAAATTATACTTACTTATGTTATATGTAATTAAATAATAGTATTGCCAAGATTACCAACTGTTTTTTTTTTTTTATTTTACCCCAAAATCATAATATTTTTAAGTAGTCCTAATTTGATGGCCAGGGACTGTACTTCATATTTGATTGCTTTTATTAAAAATTCAACCATATCCTGTCAATATCACTCACTACACCGACAAGATCGGACATTTCTCGAATAACCTTTCAATATTTGAACAACATTCGACCCAACAACACGCGAAACAGGGAGCAGAAACTGTGTTTAATCCCTCCTGAAAAGCCCCGTTAAGCACTCAGCTAACAACAACTAAAAAAAGAATAGCGACCGTAGTTGATCAAGCGCCCGGACGCAATGGCGGAACCCACATTGATAACAGAGAAAGAGCTATCACCTGAAACACTTTTCTCCCTCAGGTATATTCGGCTATCGAAATATTAATTACTTCATGAAAATTGAATTTAGTGCTTGCAGAGAGCGCTCCAGGCGTTACGACTGGGGCTCGCGACCCGCTCTCATCTCAGTTTTTAATGGGAAAACTGGTGAAAAATGCCTCCTCGCCGACCGTCAGATTTTCCCGGGAGACCACTGCCGTAAATAGGAAAGTAATTCAAATGATTCGAAATATTACAAAATTGCTTGGAAATTAAATTCAAAATTCAGGTGATGAATAAAGATATATCAATTATTTCCAACGTTCACTCAGACTTCAATCACTAGTTGGGACGTTGAGAAAAACTTTTCTATATTTAGGCATACACTAATTTTAAAAAGGATCACCCACCTTATATTACAAGGTTTAAAACCCACCATTCTAGTTTGACTTAATTATCTTCTTCCCTATCAACCAAAAGAATCACCGGCAATAAATTATGCCTTAAAAGGATAAGTATTTAGATATTTTAGTTATATAGAAATTACCGTGTCGATGCATTAAATCTAAGTACGCCTCTGCTAGTGAACGTTAATAGTGAATACAGTGAGTCGTTATGACTCACCCCTACTGTGAAGCTGAAAACGGCATTTCTTGTATATGTGATGTAATAACCGTAAAAACATAACTTCTTAACAGTGTGGATACGATTGTTGAAAAATTTGCACCATCAGGTATGTTTCCACATTTGTCTCGGTGAAGGTTGTTCGCTGCGATGGAAAAATGTTCTCAGGCATAATTAAAATAATCCTTCGAGTTACCACCACACATTTGTCTTAATCTCGTACAATCGGATTTTTTTTTAAACACTGTCGAACTTTGCTATGACGCGGCCGTTTCTTGCGACGCTTATACCGTGTAGCAATGTATTAACTTCGTCTACGATTTGTACTGATTCTACCAACGACAACCCAGTATTTTGCAAGTCTTCTATTGCGTCTAGTAATAATTTTTGCTGTGTTCTCGCTAGATAAAACGCGAGCTATTACATTCACGATACTGTTTTTCTTTATATCGGTCGTCTCATCCACGGTAATCCATATTTTTTTGGAACACAAATCACGTTTACACACATTTTCTGGCATCTCTTTCATTCGCGGCAAATGATTCTGTAATTGTGTTTGTGAGGGTAATGGGTACTTTGGAACGTATTGTCGCCAAAACGTTTTAGAAGCTGCTTTTCTCACCAACGACAACGGAAGATTACAAGAGGTAAACATAACTTGCATTTCTCATATGCTTAATACCATTGACATGCCTCTGGCAATCAGTTCTGTCCAATGCAGCTAAACGAACATTGCATATTAAGCAAAAAATTGCACTACCGTCATATTTTAAATGGGGAAAAAGTGACACATACATATGTACATTAGTAGCAAATCTATTACGAGGCATTGTTTTCTTAGGTATGTAAATATTAGTTCTATACGAAACGATACACTAATTATGTACTTGGTATAATACTACAACATACAAAAAACACCAGCTATATTTTCAAAAGCGACACGTAAGTACACAACCTTGACCGTTCGACTAATCTCTGCAACAGCTCAACCGGTACTAAAACGAAATCTCTCTCCGCGCGGTTTAACGTGATTTATATTCAAGGTCGACACTACATGCCTGCTTCTCTACCGGTTTAGTTTATTTATGAATTTTTCGTATTCTTATATTAACCCGTAATACCGACGCCTATGCGAGTCCGCAAGTTTAGGTTACTCTAATTATGACTAACGCTGTGACGGTTGATGAGAAACTGTTGCAATAAATCAATAATTTCATTCGCCGAATAGTCCGCGCCGATTCATCTGCATACATACGCCGCGTCGCCTCGTGGGCGTGGCAACCTCACTTCTAACCTGGCGCGAAGCTCCCTGTACCCGACCTATTTATCACTTCTAGTATTGTCGCTCTCACTAAGCATCGCAACTTCTCTATAGACATCCTTAGAAGGAAAATTTCATATAGTAAGCAGTTCTCTTTAAAGATTTGGAACTCATTGACAGATATAAAATAAAGTAATTGTTCTAGTGCTTCCAGCTAATCACAACCCTAATTGACTAGATTTTCGACTGGAATTGGAGCAGCAATTATGTCTTTTCATATATACCAGAAGCAAACAAACTTTCAAGCTAAATTTAGCAAAGTTCTAGCTTTAGTTTATCAAAAGGGCCTTTTAATATTTACAGTAAAGTTAAATTTAGGTAACTACGCATCATACTCCTGGAAAACAGTCCTGTAACAGAGAATACTTCACTTATTCACTAGATATTTTCCCAATGCGATTTACAACTAAAGCTTGCCCCGGCGGTTTGGCGCTTTCACTTTTGCGCGCTAGGTATCAGGGGCGTTGTAGTACGAACGAAATTCATTAGTTCCGTTCTGTCTGTTAAGGAACGAGATCCGAGTTATTAATGTTCCTTCGAATTATACGCGACTGTACTTAAATTCCGCTGCTCATCCAAGCGCTGTATCTTGTTCGTGTCTAGAGTTTAATTTGCGCCGAACGGAAGATTAACTGTCACATTTCAATATAATACATGTAGTTCTCTTTGTTGCTAAGAGCTGTCTGTTTTCGTTCAGCGTTAAAGAAAGTATGGATGTAGAAGGATGATAAAGTGTAACAAATACACGGGGAAACGGAAGAAAAATGCTGAGGTTCCGTGAAATGAACGGCTTGATTAATTTACTAGCTAGCAGAAAACTTAAGGGTAGCCATGTTGAAGCGAAGATCGTCTAAGTTGGTGTGGGATTAGGAGCTGAGCTGCTAACTTTTATATTCATGGAAAACACGTGAAACTAGGAAAAATATGAAATAATAAACGTTATTATTTTGGCGTATCATCTATTCAAATTTTGAAAATAGCACTATAGAAGGAAAAGAAATGTTATAAAGAATTAAAAAATTGCAGAACAATTTACTACAATTTGTTTGAGAATATACGACTGACAACAACTTGCGCAAATCCCTGCTACTCAGTTGTTGTTAACGGATCGTATTTCTATTAAATACGTGATTGTTGTAAAAATTTAGTAATAGTGTATAAGATTTAGTTACACAGGTTGCAAAAATGTAAGAATATTGTTATAAAGATTGCATTGCATAATACAATATGCAGTGCATTTCAGATAAGTAACGCTGGCCACGAGCGGTACCGCGCATCGGCGTAGAATCAGTTCGGACCGAGAGGAACGGTAGTATTACTTCGTGTGCGGAGCAGTACGGACATTTTCGCTGCCGGTCATTTGCGCAATTGTTTATCTGTCCAGAAAAATTATGATTTCGTCAGCAAAACGACCGCGGTCGGACAAACTTCGAAAATTTATTGCAGAAATTCCAGACTTAATATATGAAGGTGCTAAAATTAAATGTGTAATCTGTAAAATCCCGTTAATGTGTTGGTCCAGACAACATTGTCTACGACACGTAAATAGTGAAAAGCATGTCTCAAAAAGAAATTGCGCACGAGACAATGAAAGATTTATATTTAATTTATGCGTTACGTTTATCGCATGTAATATACCGTTTAATTTACTAGACAAGGAACCATTTATCTGCTTTTGGAATAACTATTCAGAGTGCAAATTACTAAGTTGAACATCGTTACGAAGAATTGTGCCATCTGCGCGCGAACATATTGAACAAAAAATAAAATTGGAGTTGAAAGATCAAAAATTGTGGTTATGTGTCGACGAAACAACAGATCGGAAGAAACATTCTGTTCTTAATGTAATGGCACGCAAATTGGAACCTCATCAATCGGCACCTTCAATTCTATTAGTCTCCAAACGAATACAACAGTGTACTGCCGAAGTAATTTCAAAGTTAGTGTTAAATACATTGGACATGTTTGAACTTTCAACAAACCAACTCTTGATGTTAGTGAGTGATGGTACTGCAAACATGCTTTCTGTAGGCCGGTCTCTTAAAAAGCATTCTGCTAATTTGTTACACATTACGTGTAAAATTCATGCTCTCAATCCTGTGGCGGATAGTATCAGAAAATGTTATCCTGTGGTAGACTTCATGCAATTTTCCTATTGTTCACTTATTCCATCCTAAAAACATTTGCTACTGTTTAGGTATCTGATGCTTCTCAAGAAACTATATCACTCAAAGTGTCAAAAACACACTTCAATTTGATCAAATATAAAATATTACTCAATAATAACGAATGCGTGTCAAAAAAATCGGTCTAAATAATTGCTCCTATAAAATTAACAGTGTTTTTTGGCGTTCCTCTGAATTTGTCCATGAGTATATTATCCCCTCCCCACAATACCCACTTCACACAGACATTAAATTATTCCCTTTCACAATTGCGTGGTAAAACGAAATAACTAACCAGTTATAAATTGAACCCATTAGTTAGCAAACGAATTAATTCGGTCTCATCATAATTACAAATAAATTGCCTTCCCGCAGAATTTCAATATCGCCGCATCTATAACGTGAAGCAGGCACAAATTGAACTTGTTTTTAATACTGGTGGTGTTTGTGTACTAACGTTGTTTATATTATTGTTGATGACACAAAATAGTGGTAGTGACAGCGGCAGCAGCAGTGGCACCACATTCTTGTCGTAATTGTTGTTATTAAACTCGCTTTGTAACAAGTAGTGGTATTACAACAACAAAACCAAATGAATTCGTTGTCGATCAAAGGATGACAATTATTAAGAAAGGCTTCATTGCCTTTGACATGTATATGTTGTAATGTTTTAAACAAGGGAAAAATTTAAAAGAAAAATCATTTTTCCTAATGAATTAATTAATTGTGCGGTGTGTGGGTCCGGGAGTGATCTTAGACACTCTTTCGGCGATGTAAATTAAATTAGATATCAATTAATGAAATTTTAGGAATATTAAAGCTTGAATAGAGAAAACCAACCTGGAATTGTGATGCTCCAATATAAACTTTATGTACCCTCTACTACACTCTTCATGTAACCGAACATATCCAGGTTTATTATGGGCTAGCGTATCCCCACCTTGCTTATGGGGTTTTGATGTGGGGTAGCGCGAAAGAAACGAACCGTGTGTTTAACCTACAAAGACTCATCCCCCTAATTTATAATTTAAAAAGAATGTGAACCATGCCGATTAACTTTTAAAACAGAACGTATTTGAACTTTATACAGTTGTATCTACAGCGCACTCCCAAGTGATATAAAAAGCGCCTATGTATTATGAAAATTAGTTAGTCATTTTGATGGATGAGCCAATAGGAATTTTTTATTTTTCAATTTAGATAATTAGATTTCTAAGTACCTCTAATAATGCATTAGTTTACTTGTCAAGAAGATATACCGGCCGGTCGGAAACGACCCGAACGCTATCGTCGAGACTACGACACGCAGTACTTTTCTTATCTAAATGTGAGAGAGTCATTAAAACGAACCATTATTCAAGCTAATGATTCATTGAATTAGAGTTTTTCTTAAATTCTAAAAGGCATTGGTAATTTTTGTATTTTTAAGTTATTTATAGAGCCCGGTAACAGGGAGCCGTGCCATAGCCGTACCTGCCTAGTAAGAAAATAGAAAAAAAAATAACAGAACTAATACATAATTATAATATGTGAAAAGTAGTGAAACACTCACCCTTTTAAGCAGCCTTGGCTACGGAACAGTAAAACTAGAAGCACCATTATCAGTATTAACATCATATAGATAAGAGTGGCAAAAAGTTGACACCATTAGATGTGTTTCTACAGTTGTCTCGGTGAGCGATGTTCACCGTGGTGAGAAAATGAGTTTATATTTTGAAAAAGAGCGTTCAACATCTACCGATGTTATACATGCATGATTAAAATACTCTTTGTACTTAGTCAGTGGATTATTCGATACACCATCACAAATTTGTTTTAGTGTGCTAAAATCGGGATCTTTATGTAGCACACTCTCGAACTTTTCTAAAACGCGATTATATTTTGCGTCATGTATAGTCAGTAGCTGTGCATGCACTCCGTCCATAATTTGCAGAAACTCCAATAATGATAACGATCTATTTTGTAATTGGTCTATTGCGTCAGCTAATCCTTTATAGTAGCTACGAATATTTTTTAAATCTGTTTCCACGGAAATATCTCGAAATTTCGACTGGCTCTCCTTAATAGCTGCAGCTTCGGCAGGATTGAATTGTGCAACAACAGCTTTTACTATTTTGAAAAGTACACCATAATAAAAAGCTGCCTGCAACCATGTTCCCTAAAGTGTAAGAATTGGTCCGGTGGTTGACGAATACCAGGACACTCTGTGTGAAATGATCGGGGGCGTTTGGGAAATTTCAAAAATAGTTTTCTTGTGCTTGCTATTAATGCATCTACCTCGAGAGAGCATTGTGGAATGGTTTCTGCCACAAGATGTAAAGCATGCACTTTACATATAACATGTAAACCGAACGCATTATCGCTGCGCCATCGCTCATATACATCAACCCTTTATCTTTTGAAATTTGAAATTTTTCCAACGTACTAAGTACAACCTTCGTAATTGCTGCAGCACTCTTGTAGTCTTCGGTTAGCTAGTAACAGTGGTAATGTAGGTTTACTAAGGTCTAGTATGCGTACCATAATATTTACAATTGATTTTTTTTACAGTCGTCAACACATAACCAAAGAAACTGTTTCTTCAATATGCGTTTTATTTTCTTTTCCACGTCATCGCGTGCTTACGTGCCGTTTTCTCCCTTGGCAACCGCAACTCGGGATTGTATTTGTCCCAAAAGTCCTTAAACGGTTGTTTATCGTGTAAGCCAAGTGCCAAATTACAGTTTATCAACATAAGAATTACATCAAAAAAAAAATACACTTCTCGGTGGCATGCCCAATTTTCGTTTTCTATGCTGTGCGGAATTTACGTGTCTTACAGTTCCACTTCTTATTTGACATCAAATGTATTTTGTACACCTTACAAACTATCTTACTCCCGTTGTAAAACAAATCGGGAAAGTCAGAAATAAACTTATTTGCTCTGTCTTGATAGGGTCGTTTTTTAGCCTTCGACATGTTCACTAAAAACTACAATTAATAACTACGTCCATATCAATAAAATCAACACGCCCTATCCGCTATCCAATGCTAAACTGAACTGAGCGATAATGATTTGTCGTGTCGTATCATAATCGACCAGCCCTCCCCGCCCACCTAAACACAGTCACACCGCCGCTGCGATTGCTCTCCAGAATGAATAGAGTTGCTTGTTCATTGAAACTGGGAATCGTAGCTTATTAGCGCCAAGGTTGATTTTTTTTATTCTTTCGAGTGCGACGGATTAACTACAAAGCAAATGCCCATACAAATATTATACATACGTACTCGATTAAATCGATGATTTTCACACGGTATGTGCGGAGCCACTGTCTGTATTTCCAACTTTAAACAGTCCTGCCAACCGTAAATGTTAATATTCAATGAAATATAAAGCATAGATTTGCACGTTTATCGAGCGCCCGTTTCCCATATTCCATATTAATTACGAATCGCATTACAGAAACTGCCACAATAAACCACATATTATTACCGATACCGGTCGTATTTTATTCCCGGAAGGCAGGCAGCTTTTGAGATATTACCCTCCTTTATACAAGCGGAATACCTCCGGATTTATATCTATAAATCCCTGTCGACGGCATCATTATATGCGGAAAGTTTTATATTGCAACTCAGCGCTTTTATTTATTCTTTCTTTTTCCTTGTCCGCTTTATTCTTTTCGTTTATTCACCCGCGTTCACCCACGCTAGATCTAAAAATCTAAATTTTATATGATTCAGTTTTTTCTTGTTAGGTGTTTTCGTTTTTTTCCTTTTGTAGTCATACAAAGTTTTGGCTATTCAGCAATATTTTCCTGACAATAAACAGATGGATGCGTTTCTTGTAGCTAACGATCTGGTATTAGGATTATTTTCAATGTGTAAGTGTATGATGTGAAATAATATTGTTGAAATATTGTTTAGTTTTAAATTCTGCAGTTTATTCTTTGGCGTGCGCAATTCTATATTGCTACAAGTTCATGCAAAGTACATTTAATAACAGTCAATTAAGTAATTCCTTCGAGGCTGTACCCAAGTATAATCAAATATCAGCCGTGAGTGAAAGGGAATGAAAAGAGATGTTTTTTAGGTTTTGATAACATATTGTTATGATAACACTGTGCTCGAATTGAATACTTTTTTTTGCAACAAGTTGGGCACCCGAATGGTGAACCTAATTCGAGTATGCAGAATCTAATGGTGCTAACCGTTTTTAAAAGTTAACTCGCATTTTCGAACAATTTCAATTTAAAAATTTTAGGCCCAAAGACCCCAAAAACGCAAACCTTGAATGCATTTCCTTCTGGGTTCAACGCTTTTATGAAATTTTTAACAATTCCTAATTTGATGTAGAGCGGTAGTAACAAAACTTTTTCGAATGTTGTTTTGTCGCGATCTAAATTCCTGACGTAAAGGCCAGTTCCGTTCGTTATATTGGTCGCTGGCAAAACGGGTATTCTACAAGCACATGCAGCACAAATTTTTGATATAACCCGTTTGCAAACCTCTTAGAAGAGCCACCACTTTTAACTCCGCACAAATTTTCCACTTTTGGTCATTTATATTGCACTAAATTGATGATTTTTTTTAGCGATGTATTTCTGCTCAGTGCAATTGGGATGGAATTTTTTGAATTGGTGTTGTGTAGCAGAATCGTTTTCAAACTGTTTTTTGGCGAATCGATAAACAATCGCCAATGCTCGGGATTATATTCATTTTGCATCGTTAAAATCAAGCCATGGATATCAGTGTAATAAGTAGAGTTGGCCACGCGCGCCAACAGGCAGCTGCGTCGTATCTATATGGTTACATACAAGCTTCAGTGTAGCTTCGACCTTCCATTAGCGCGGTACGTGTTGTTTAGAAATGTTGCGTACGTCGCGCAAACGACCCAAAGCGGACCAAGTTAGAGAATTTTTAGCCAAAATTCCTGACTTAACGTATGATGGCGCTAAAATTGAATGTGTAGTATGTAATGTTCCGTTGATGAGTTGGTCCAAAAGGGGCACGTAAACAACAAATATTGAAACATTGACGAAAGCGCCGCTGCACGACAGATAACCATTGTAACGAACGGTAAGCTCTCCTGAATCGAACGACGCCAACTGTGACCCTCTAGCCCCTACCCTTCGCATGTACTACCCGTTCTAAAAACACCCTTCCATTCTGCCCCACCCTGTATAATATAATGGAACTGTATAACCTACGTTTTTAAATCCAGCCTGTACACCGCAAGAATAATCGAGAACAATAGATGCTCCGCTTGTCAAGAGAATCGCAGAAAATGATAATTAAGAGTTATTCCTTATTGTTCTCCGTATCTCTCAGTTTTAGGCTACGAAAAGAGACAAGGATTTTGGAATAAATTTATTTGTCACTAGAACTTGTCTTGTCACTGTTTGTATTTGTGTTCGTTTTCTTTGGCGTAGTAGGGGAATCTTCTGGCGGAAAGCCTTTGTTCTTATGTCGCTGTTGACGGAAGAAAACCGACCAGGAGTCGAGGAAAGATTATCTACGGGTCATTGATCATGACCTAAGGCAATCCGTTCTCCCTGCGTCAGCGCTTGCTACACACAGCAACCACTCATCCAGCAGTATTTGCTTTTTTTATTTCTCGAAGCTGCTTTCGGAGACTGTTTTTCCTAGCAAGGAATTACCGTTTGGTTTTCGAACGCTGAGTTTGGGTTTCTTGGGAATAAAAAGCCTGGGTGATCTAAATTGAATTTATGGAAATAAAATTGATATACAGATTGTCCCAAATTTCTGGAGTATAATAATAGTAGGAAACTAAAGTTTTCTGATGGCATAGTAGACCTTATAAAGTATCTCTCAACAGTACTTCCATATATACAGGGTAATCGATAAGTAGCGAACCTCTTCTAGAAATAAATCCACGTAATATGAGTTTCATATATCTATTTCTAATAGATTTCGAGATATTTATAGCGCCGTCCTCAATCGCCTAAATTTAGAAATGTCTATTTCCTTAAAAAGTTCGAAATGCAGATACATTTTGACGCAAATTTTTATGATTAAATTTCATGCTTTCCTCTATCTAGACGTGGTGTTAGGACGTCTTCGAACTATACGGAGTGCTCAGCACAGAACACCAAACTTTAACAAATGCAAACACCAGAAATGTAATTTCACCGTATATCTAACGTTTAACGACAATAGTAAACAAGAGATACTATCATTTACGTTTTTAAACTACTGATTCAAAATGTTCAGCCCAGGTCTACTTACTTGCAGTCAAAGGCGACTTTTGCATTTGAAAACTGTATTTAGTTGATCTGTGGTGTTAGTATATGTGTATACAACAGTAAACAAAACATACTGACATTGACGACATTGGGCCGTTGATCCAGAATTTTGAGCCGAAGTAAAGAAAAGTTAGGTAATACGTATAATTTATGTGTTACGAGGAAATGAAGAAAGTGGTCTGCTTTAGCTATTAGAATTTTTAGGTTTAAGTTTAACTATGTCTTTTCTGTTATAGCATTTTATCTTCAAGGTTTAGTGGAAGAATGGTGAGTGAGTATTCCCATGAACCAAACTACACCTTGTAATTTTCAATTTTCCAGTGCTCTGCTGTAGTTATAAATAAAGCTGGTCACGAGCGGTACCGCGCAGTAGCGTAGAGTCGACCAGGCCTCGCGTTCCACTAGAGTTATTCTGCTAATAGAGATGTTTGCTGCCGCAAATAATTTCGCTCATCTTTTAAATAAAAATTAAATAACACGTGCTCAAACACTTACCATTTTAAGAGTCCTCCGTGAAATCACAAAGTGAATAATGTCTGTTAAATATCTGCAACATTAGATATGTTTCAACTGTTGTTTCGGCAAAACTAGTACGGCATGAGGAAAAAATGCGTTTATATGCAGAGAACGAACGTTCTACATCTAGTGACGTAATATTTGCGTAAGTAAAATAATCTTTCAAATAACTTAACGATTCCGTTGACGCACCTTCACAAATGTGTCTTAATGTGCCAAAATCAGAATTTTTCTCAAAAACACTTTCAAATTTTTCTAGAACAGAAACATTTTTTGCGTCTTCGATCGCGCATAGCTGTGCGTGAACATGTTGCACTATTTATAGAGATTCTTCTAACGGCACCGCAGGATTTTGTAATTTTTCTATTGCATCTGCTAGCCCGAAGTAATTGTCGTGAATGATTTTTAATCCATTTTAACCTGACTATCTTGAAATTTCGACTGGCTTTTCTGGATAGCGGCAGCTTCCTTTGTATCGAATTGTAAAACCACGTTCTTAATATTGTCAAAATATTTATAATAATAAAACGCGGCCTGCAACCATGTTCCCCAACCAATTTGGAATAGGTTCTGGTGGCTCTGGTATACGGGGGCACAGTCTGTGAAATTCGCGAATACGTTTCGGTGATTTAACAAATACTGCTTTGGTATGCGCTATTAAAGCGTCTACCTTAGGATAACATTTTCTGATACTATCCGCCACAAGATTGAGAGCATGAATTTTACACGTAATGTGTAACAAATTAGCAGAATGCTTTCTAAGAGACCGGCCTACAGAAAGCATGTTTGCCCCACCATCACTCACTAACATCAAGAGTTGCTTTGTTGAAAGTTCAAACTTGTCCAATGTATTTAACACTAACTTTGAAATTACTTCGGCAGTACACTGTTGTATTCGTTTGGAGGCTAATAGAATTGAAGGTGCCGATTGATGAGGTTCCAATTTGCGTGCCATTACATTAAGAACAGAATGTTTTTCCGATCTGTTGTTTCGTCGACACATAACCACAATTTTTGATCTTTCAACTCCGATTTTATTTTTTGTTCAATATGTTCGCGCGCAGATGGCACAATTCTTCGTAACGATGTTCGACTTGGTAATTTGCACTCCGAATAGTTTTCCAAAAGCAGATAAATGGTTCCTTGCCTAGTAAATTAAACGGTATATTACATGCAATAAACGTAACGCATAAATTAAATATACATTTTTCATTGTCTCGTGCGCAATTTCTTTTTGAGACATGATTTTCACTATTTACGTGTCGTAGACAATGTTGTCTGGACCAACACATTAACGGGATTTTACAGATTACACATTTAATTTTAGTACCTTCATATATTAAGTCTGGAATTTCTGCAATAAGTTTGTCCGACCACGGTCGTTTTGCTGACGAAATCATAATTTTTCTAGAACAGATAAACAATTGCGCAAATGACCGGCAGCGAAAACGTCCGTACTGCTCCGCAGACGAAGTAATACTACCGTTTCTCTCGGTCCGAACTGATTCTACGCCGATGCGCGGTACCGCTCGTGGCCAGCGTTAGTTATATATATTTACTTGTTTAGATTTTTTTTTATTTTTAGTGTTGAGTTGTAGCGAATAATCTTGGAAATAAACCATATACTATTATTACACTGGTCAACAAATTTTAGTTTATTTGTTGTATCTTGTTTGAAAAGTGCTTTTTTTGTCAATTTTGGGGCGCTGAATACAAAAATGACAATGAAATTAAAAACTTCGTTGCAGTTTTCAGGAACAAGTTTTATTTTATTTTTAACAAAATAATAAAAAATAGATACTTTTACACTTTTAGAGTCACTAAATGCGCCGTCTTTTTGCTATTCTTTTGTGAATTGTTTCTGGAGCATCTCTAACAAGAGTCCAACAGTAGTCGGCAAGCATGGAAGCATTCCAATTTCCCTGGTACCATTTCTCCATTGTTGATATATCCTGATGGAAGCATTCAGCGTGCTCATCACTTACAGCTCCGCAGTTTCCAGGAAAAAAGTCCAGGGTGTGTGCAGGAAATGGATCTTTAAAGACATATTGCAACTCATTTTTTGATGCGATGACAGCATATTTTCAATAAGAGTAACGTAATTGTCAGCTTTTTTATTTCCCAAGAAATAAGTGACCACGAAGCGAAAGTCATTCCAAGCATTTTTTTCAATATCTGTTAGAGTGCTGACAAAATGGTCGTCTTTCAGAATATTTCGAATCTGTGGCCCAACACAAATACTTTCTTTAATTTTTGCTTCACTTAGCCTTGGGAATTTCTGACGCAGGTACTGAAAAGCTGGCCCATCTCTATTCAGTGCCTTAACAAAGTTTTTCGTTAGGCCCAATTTGATGTGCAGTGGTGGCAACAAAATCTTTATGGAGTCTACCAATGGCATATGTTGTACATTCTTTTGACGTGGCTCTAATGATTGTCGAACAGGCCAGTTTTGTTTTTTGAAATGAATGCCTTTTTGCCCGCTGCCCCTTCACTCAAAAAAAAGCAAAACTTGATTAGCCTAGCGGGCCCCAAGAAAAAGTGCAAACCATTAGTCCACAGATCTCCCTTTGGGTGTCATCGTTTTTTTAGCTTGCAATGGTTTACTTCAAGGTGAATTTTCTCTCGACGGTAAAAATATTTCCCAAATATGCAATTATTGTCTATAAATAATGTTAAACTGTCTAAAAAAATCTCCATTCATCTGGTTGTATTTTATTTTAAAACCCCCAATAAACCGCAAATGCTTTGCAAAAACTATTTTATTTTCCATGTCAAAAAGGGCCGGGGGCCTTTATCATGTTTACAAAAAGACATACCGAAACCTTTTTTAATAGGTTCCACTACCGCAGTTTTGTTCCAGAAACCCGCCTTACTTTTTGGAGTTTTAGATCTCTAAACGAGACCTTTTAAAATTCTGACGGGGTTATTTTTTTGGGTTGGGGGGTTTGCCTGTTTGGTGTAAAATAGGATCTCTTGACTTTGAGGGAATCTTCTTCATGAAATCGCTGTATCGCTATTATCTGATTCGTAATGAATTTTTTCCTGGGGTTCGGGAAATGGAAGTTGTCACTATGGGGCACATAGTTAAAAACCGTTCTTTTTTTCCTGGAAATTCCTTCCCTTTCCCCAAAACACGATTATCAGCAGGCCCCAAAAATCTTTAAACCTGATTTGTAGGCTCTCTCCAGACCTTTGGGGACAGCAAAACCGCAAGATTTTTTTTTATGATTTAACCATTTCTCAACTTGAACGCATGTATTAC
Organism: Dynastes maya; assembly: GCA_029619315.2. Classification (NCBI taxonomy): domain Eukaryota; kingdom Metazoa; phylum Arthropoda; class Insecta; order Coleoptera; family Scarabaeidae; genus Dynastes; species Dynastes maya. Next base: position 1,359,897 of record JAROYE020000015.1, on the reverse strand, counting down.
GCAGATATTGGCGCCAATTTTTTTTCTTATCCTCTTTTTGTCCAAAATAAAGCGATATCCTGTTTTATCGGAAAAATAGACCCTTCCGAGACACAAACTAACAAATGATCTGGATTGTTACACACTTGGGAACTCTTACAATGTAAACTATTCGTTAGACTACTAACTTCGACTGACAAACCCTTTCCGCTTTGTAGCTGTTTTTATATCCCCAAAATATGGCTTCAGTTTTTTAGGAAATTCGAGAAATTCGCGAATTTTCTTTTTAATTCCAAAAATATTCGCGATAGTGCTTTTGTCATTTTTTTTGTTAAGGTGTTTCGTAAAAGGCGATGCGGTTCAGTGCAATATATAGGGACACATAATCAGTATCTCTAAACTTGAACAAATTTTAAAAAAGGTAATTTATTTTGGGTTTTAGCACCCCAAATGTAAATATAGCCCGATTTTATTTTAGATACATTTTGGCTGTTGTCCAGTGTTATTATTATTATATTACTGCATCATTTCGAATACCAAAATAATTACGTACTTATTTCATAAAACTTAGGCGATTAAGCCCGCTGCAATTTGCATTTGTACCAGGATCTACCCGAAAAGTGTCCGCTGCAATTTTGCAACCCCCGGGATGTAAAATGTGAAACCAAATACTTTTTCCCCTTCCCCAAGCGAACAAATAGTAATAAAATACACCTAAAATTTTTCTTGGGAAAAATATTCTACTTTTTACTTTATTCCCCATAAAACCTAAAATACCCCAAAAAAATATTCCACTTGTTTTCCATTTTACTTGCCTCCATCAATGCGAGGAAGCCAATTCTATTTATCTACTGTCCACCTTATCGCGGTATAATGGAGTGTATTTCGTTATAATATAATGGTCCAATTTCTCGAACGATAACAAGGCTTCCGTTCGGTTTTTTCCTTTCATCTTAAAACCTAAAATCTCCGTTTCCTTCTTTAGCTTGAGATGTGTTACCAACCTTCCATGGGCCTATGCCAAACTCCTATCGACCTTATTATAGTTCGGCTTGAGTTTAAATGGGTTGAAACTCGATAAAGGCCTGTGTTCCCGTACCTCGTAAAAGTCGAAGTGGCCAATTATATTTCGTATATTATACTAGGTGTTTTCGTAGGCCATTGCCTCCCCGTCCACCACATTACCTTTGTTTATTAAAATCAGATAGGGAGGGATACGAACAATACGAAGACCCTCGAAAACTTCACGATGATACTGCCACGACATCTAAGCCACTGTTTTATCTGATGATAATTAAAGCGATCTTTGAAATTACGCTTCCCTTGATCCGTCTACGTCCCATCCACCTTGAAGACGTAAGAAAGTGGAGGCACCCGTGGTGTTGATGAGACGGTAACGTCGTCCATGTCGACGATGGGATCGTTTTAGTTTTAACATCGGCATGCAGAGGGCGTAGGTATGTGTGTCGGAGACATTACGTTGTAATGATAACTTTAAGCACGGATCGTAATAGCGCACGTTTACAGGCGAAATTATAATGAGTAGAGGGTAATTAAAAACAAAAGGGAAATTTTAAAGGGGTTAAAAATTTACATGTTGATGTTTGCGTGAGATTTTTAAGTGTTTTTGGCTAATAAAAAATTTATTTGGGATAAATAGGCATTGTGTATACTCTATTAAAAAAAGGAAAGTAATTTTTTGTTGTTTATCTTTTTTAGTAAATTTTAGATTACAAAACGGTCTCAAAAATGTGGCACTGGAACACGAACTTTCCTAAACCCTTACCAAAAACACAAATTCGTACGGGACGCACTTTTTCGATACCCAACTATCATCATCAGCAGCAAGACGAACTGGCGTCTTGCTGCTGATGAGATAGTTTGGCTATCGAAACGTGCGTCCAGTACGAATTAAGTGTTGTGGTATGGGTTTTAGGGAACTGTTTCTAATTAAATTACTGTTGAAATGGTGAATATATTTATAAGTGCGGTGCGGTTGACCATTACGGTTATACCCCGGGTATAACAAGGCCTAACTGCTCCGACGTCAATCAGGTTGTGACGTATGTTGGTTCAGGTAAACGATCACCCTATTTATCCCCTTGCTTTTCCCGTTTTAGACTGTCTCTTGCTTTTTAAATCAGTCTATCCAATTATATTGCTTTTTTTTTTTTTAAAATACTGTGTAGTGATTTTCCGTACTTTCCTTTTGTTCCTGTAATGCTCTTCTAGTTTTTTGTATAACGAAAAAACCTTTTCTAAACGAAAAAAAGCATGACTAGGGCGGTCTTTTTATAATACTGTGGCGGGGGGCTGTTTTCCAACTGATACAGGGTTTTGGTTACTTTGTAAAAAAATTATTATTTTTTCTAAACAGCACAGATTCAAGGGGGGGGGAAAACTATACTTTGTATTTAAAAAACTGGGGGCACGGGAAACTGAAAATTTCACTAAACCCTTACCACAACATTTAAATTCTACGGGAAAGCACGTTTCCGATAGCCAAGCTATCTCATAGCAGCAAGACTAAACTAACAAGCTAAGTGAAAAACAAAACCTTAAAAGGAAAAAAAAAAATTTGCAATATGTAAATTTAAAATCTTTAAATTTAATGAGCCGCTTCTTGCACAGGACTATAAATAGCCAAAAGGTAAATGACCAATGACGTGAGTTAATAAATCCTAGATTAACAAAAAAGGGTTCATTGCACATATTTAAAAATTAAACTTAATGATTAAACAGAGTAAAAAAAGGAAAAGGCTGGAATTTAGTGGCCCTAAATCTAAATTCATTAAAGGAGTTTTGTTTTTGAAATTTCCATGCCTTTAACAATTTAATTTTAGAATTTCCCCTTACGTTTTTAATTAATTTTAAATTTATCAACATTTGGTTATTTTCAAGCATATGTAGGGAAAACCGTAGATTTATCAACCTTCTGAATTTTGGGTGAGCCAAATTTTTCTTTGTACTATTTTTTATTGATCTTTTTGTCTGCCCCAAAATACACTTTTTCCAAACTTACATGAAAATTTTGTAAATTCCTGATTTTTCCATTTACCACTGGGTCTTTGGAACTTTTCCCAAAGGTTTTTTAAGGTTTTTGCTCAAAGAAAAAAACTTTGGGTCAATCTTTGAAAAATTTTTTGAAAACCTGGTGTAACATGGATAAAAGGGTAATTTAAAAATATTTCTTATTATTACGGCCCTCAAAGCGTTCTAATTCTTACATTTCAATTTTCTTTTTTTTATGTTTTTCCCAATAGTATTTAGACGACATCTTCCCAAAAATCCGTTAAAGTTAGAAAAAAATTGATGATTTCTTTTAGTTCATTTTTTTATTTAACTTTGTTAAAGGGAAAATTGAGTAAAACCGGGGCACCAAAAAATTAAAAGCCGAAGTTTGTTTCAATATGATTAGAAAAACCTGTAAATGAATCTATTATTATAGTAGGTTTTTCCCATATACTCATTTCAACTTTTTTTTATTTTTTTTACTAAAATTCGAGGAAAGGGAATCCTGTTTTCTTTTTCTTCTTCGTGGGGAAATTTTATAGAGGGAAAATTTTTAGTTAAGTTGTTTTATAAATCCGTTATAACATTTACTGAGTCAAAGATCAAAAATGTCATCGACGTAAATTTATCCAAAGCCCAGGGGGAAAAAAGCGAAAGTTTCTTCGGCATTTCAAATTTACCCCTAAAAAGGTTTTGCCTAAACGGAAATAAGCTGTTCCATTTGTGTTTTTTCCGTTTTTGTAAAAATTTTTTAATTTGGAAAAAGTTTTGTTTCATGCAAAGTTTTTTTCAAAGAAATGAAGCTATAACTTCCTCTCTATCCATTTGGTTCCATTTTTTAACCCTCATTTTGGCTCATTTACCCTTTTGGCTATTTTATCCCGTCAATGAAGCGGTCATTAAATTTTACGATTTTAAATTTACAAATTTATAATTTATTTTCCTTTTAAAGGGTTGTTTTTTTCACTTAGCTTTTAGTTCTCCCCTTTCTCTGTGATGAAGTTTGCTATCAAAACGTGCGTCCAGTACGAATTAAGTGTTGTGGTAAGGGTTTTAGTGAACTGTTTCAGTATAACTTTGAGTTAAAAAAATCCTAAGCTTAAAAAAGATGCTTTTCCAACAGAATTCCCTAACTGTCCGTTGTATTTGACAAAAAACGTGAAGATTTTGTTGATCAAATAGATTTATATGCTTACGTTATATTTAAAACAAATATTTTTAAACACGAAGAGATGTTTTTTATCACCGAACGTAGCCATTTTGGATACGGATATGTTACCGTTCTTGTAAAAATGTTAGAGCATAAAAACCGGATATTATACATAATACCAATAAAGGGGGGTTTTCTAATAAATGGATCAATTTTTTATTTTAAGTGATTATTTTACATACAAATCGAACCCTCTTGGCTGAAATGATAAAATTTCAAATTTTTGGAAATACGGAAATTTTTATCAGTGCTTACATCTGGAATTCCTCTTGAAAGAAATTCTCCTTACAATGTCAAAATGGTTCCCAAATACTTTTTAGCCAATCGCCTTCCTTAGGCAAAACTCATCCTTGCCCTCGGCATCCATTTGCAAAGACTCCAAGAATGTTCCGGGGCACTTTTACCCCTGTCGACTTAGGAAACCCCTTTTTTTCGTATTCCCAAACTTGCCTCTTTGGAACTTCGTTCACTTTTTTTCCCGGCCTGCAATCATTAGGGGATTTTTCCCTCTCTTTTTTTTAATTTGATTTTTTCTGAAAACTATTTTCCCCCAAAAGTCCCTTTCACCTATCCCGCCCTGTTTTGTCCTTCTTCTTTTTTCCCCTTCTCTATTCTTTCCCCTCTTCTTTTGCCCCATTTCTGTTTTTTCCTGTTCATTTCGTACTAAAGCCCTAAAAGGGTCGATTAAAGGTTTCCAGATCATCTTTAATTCCAGGTTTCTAATGACTCATAGAAAGTGTGATTTTTAAAACCCACTTTTGCTGGAACCCCAAAATGGCCTCATTGGGGGTGCAATTTATGCCCTTTAAATGGGCTCTTTCTTCATGACCCCCAAAACCGTATGGAGTTTGGGGTTTTTTCCCCAAGTCGCAGCATGTTTTCAAAGTCCCGATTTGCGCGCTCCACGAGCCTTGCGACGGCTATTCTCGGTTTTCCATAACTATCACAATTCCTCCACGTTTTCAACTTTTGAATATTATTGAGAAATTTACGCCCTTATCACTTTGCCCCAAGCAGGAGCGCCTAAAATTGTAAAAATATCACAGATTATGTGCAACTTCCTCTACTCTTTTTCATTTCAAAGGCCCACTGTAAAATTTTTGAACTACCTGGCAAACGAGGATGAATTTGTAGTCAATCAGGCTGTTTGGATGTCAATTTAAACCAACCGACATCTTAGTTCTTCCTTAAAAAACATGGCACGACTACAAATCCTTTTTTTGATTTCTTTTCACAGGATTTTAACAAAAATGTAGTACATTTTCACCTTTCTTGAGTGACTTTTTTTATTTGCTCTCCTGCTTCAAAAATTTTTGTTCTTCCCCCATGCCCCTCGCCCAATGTGGCTCGGAAATTATTTGAAGATCTGCTCTGTAGGACATAATACGGACTAATGTGCCGTCCTCACCGGGTATATTAAAAATTTTTACCCCTTTTAATGGGTTTTCCGTTTCAATCGTTGATAATCCTCAGGTTTTTTCCCACTGGTTTTATATTTTGTCACTCTCACCTTCTCAATTAAGTTCTGGTAGCCTTCTTTATTCATTGTATCACCTAAACAGCGTGATGTCATCGAAGAGCGCTTGTAGTCTCGGTGGTGATTTGAAGGAAAAAAGAGATTTTTTTGCATTCTAACGTGTTAGAGATTTCTCAATAAAGCTGATGCAATGCGCAAGCTTTTATAAGGACTTCCTTAGATTGATTAATAGAAAATTCCTCACCCGAAAATTCTTAATTAAAATATCTAGAGTCTTCTAAGGAATCTAAGTAACTTTCTGAACAATTTAAGACTACGGCAGTATGTAATATAAAGTTAATTTAGTTTCGAACAAGGAGTATATACGCATAATAAAATACCAAGAAATAATTTGCGAATATAAGGGATACATGTGAATTGTTTGGATTCCAAGGGAAATAACATAGAGACGAAGACGGTTTCTACGTAGCTACGATAAGTTTTAACGAGTAGCATGTTTCATTTATGCTTTTTCAATTGTTATGTTGTAATTTAGAACTTCGAACGTAATTGTAATTAGCGCACTTAAAATGTTCAGTTAGCCCCTCTTTAACGTTAAAACCCCCCTTTGGGGGATATCCGCACCCCCTTTTATTTTCTGCTACACTTTTCCTGGCCTCCGATCTTTGGAACGGGGCTGCCAGGGACTTATTTTAACTCCACCCAACGACGATTACAGTCAAAGGATTTTGAAAGATCTAAGGAAACATCCACTGCATGCTCTTTTCGTAAAAGTGCTTCATTTATTTTGAATAGTGATATATATTGCTCGTATGTGGTAGAACGTCTCTTCTGTACGCGTTTTGCCGCTCTGTATGTATTACTGGCATCAGTGAATTGCACTAGCTTGTTAGGATTACTTTCTCAAATATTTTTCGTTATATTTAAAAAAAATTTCTCGTAATTTTCTATATCGTTGTTGTCCCCCGGGTTTTTAAAATTTGGTTTGATAATTTGTCGTTTTTTGGAAATTTCCGGAAATTTCTAGTTTTTAAAAAGTTGATGATACAGACAATGGTTACTAAAACGTCCGCGGTGTTTAAATGCTTCGTCGGGAAATTTCAGCACTACAGCCATAGTGTTTTTAAGTGAGCATATTGCATTGAGAAGTTGAACCGGTTCAGTATCATAGAGAAACATCTATTGTTTGTCCCATCATTTTTATATGCATCATCTCAGGTTTCGACTCTACATTTGCCTACTTCTACATAGAATGAGTTTATGCTGTTCAAAATTTCAGTTTTTGTTGTACTGTGGTGACTAGACGAATTTCCGAGGATATGGATGGTAATGACTAGAGTTTGTTAAAACGGTGGTACCGGATAGCAGTAGCGTAGCGATAGCAGCGTGGGTAGAGGTAATTTTCAACTCGTAGTCGATCTCGACAGTACCGCGAAAGAGTTCAAAGCGACAGTACGATGTACGCTGCACGCCAAATAAGTACGCGGAGATGGGACGCCCAAAGGGTGTAACGTTCCCTTCGAATGTGAATAAATATCTCAGGCATTTCCCTGGATTACAATATAGAAGTCCGCATATTTATTGCACAATATGCAATAGCGGATTGCTAAGTCGCGATAGGTTTGAATGTAGAAAACATTGTAAAAGTAAACGTCATGTATTGAATTTAAGAAACAGTATTCCATACTGGCAATTTTTATGATTTTATTTTTATGTTAAGTGTGTGCAACATCCCACAACAACTAGTATCTAATGAACACTTTCGTCTTTTTTGGGCTAAGAACGTTCCCTTATGGAAACTGCCAACATCTATGCAATTACGATACAATTTGCCATGTGTGCAAGGTGCAGTAAAGGAATGTATAAAAGACGAGATGAGAGAAATACAGCGTCATTCATGTTGTAGCGCGTCCTTTAAAACGTGATGGTCCACCAGCTTTATTGTTGTTATCCGGTAAAAGGGTTCAGAAAACTAATGCAGAAACCGTTGTCAAGATAATAAAAGATTCGTTGAGAGAATCTTGTATCACAGGAACCCAAGTCACAATGTTCGTTACTGACGGAGCCGCAACAATGCTGAGAGTTGGCAGGATGTTGAAAATATGCTTTCCGACTCTTCTTCACATAACATGCCTCATACACGCATGTCACTTCGTAGCAGAAACCATTCGAAAGAAGTATCCGGTGGTGGATAAGTTAATAGCATCTACCAAAAAAGTGTTCATCAAATCTCCCAAACACATCCGTGTATTCAAATTGCGTCCGAATTTACCACCACCACCTCGGCCTGTACTAACGCGATGGGGAACATGGTTCCAGGCAGTATCTTACTATCAGAAATATTTTTCACTAGTGAAAAATGTCATCTTAAAGCTTGATTCAAATGATTCTGCAGCAGTTCGAGATAGTCAGTCTTTTTTCCGATTCGGACGTTCAACAACAAAAAGATGAAATTTCCATGAACTATTCTGAAGTTGCACAAGCTATTGAGCAATCTGCACGAGACGCATTAAATTGCATAAACAATTTACAAGCCGCCCTAGAAAACTTAACGAACACTATAGGAGTAGATGTTGCCCAAAAATTTGGTGCAATTTTAACGAAAAATCCCGATTTACAAAAGGTTCGGTCTATAACTGAAAATCAAGAGAATATCTGACATTTGCAAATCTTACTACACTGTATGTCGAACGATCATTTTCAAAGTATACGACAACGTATTCACAGCACCGTCGATGGCTGAATGAATCGACAATGGAAGCGTTGCTGATGTTGCAATTCTACGCAGCTTATCAGGGCGGTTGCCAATTGCCACAGTGGACATCAAGACGACATTTTTTACTAGTATTGCATATTACGTACCTACTTTTCTGCGGTGCGCCACTGCTGGTACCACCTTTCTAACAAACTCTAGTAATGATCTAGAACATGAGAAGAGAGACTGTTTTGTGTTGAGTGTAAATAATTATTTGTATGAGTTCTTCGATATATATTGAAATGTTTTAATTCAGGGAAATTGTTCATAACAATCGGAATTGTGTATATTAATTGAATTTTTAAATTAACTGTGGGATTCGGAAGTGTTGCTAAACACTTTTTTGGTAATTTAAACGAATTTTTAACATCAATAAATGAGGTTTTACGAAGATGTCATATAAACTCTATGTTCCTACGACATTCACAGGAAACCTCTCTTCTACCTTGAATTTATTCTATGATGTGAGACTTTAAATTGGGAGCGCAGCCAAATTATGGGTTAACTCAATGAAAGCTTGACCAGAAATGATGAATTTAATTTGCGTGCCTTTTCGCCTTTATTTTAATCGCCATGGCGATTATTCTTATCCACAGCAAACTTTGATGACTTCTATTTAAACATAATTTAACGGGGAATTTTGATAAATAAAGTTATTTTTAGAAGTAGAATGAGGGAATGAATGGACTGACACGACTACAAGATTGAAATTGTGCTATTCTGTGATACAGAATACCACCAACTACTGTCCAATACTGAATTTCACTGCCGTTTTGGACAGACACATTACTAGAGCGGGCCAAGAGCGTCACGCGCCAGGTTCGCAATCAGGCTGCCGGGCGCATATATGTATGTAAACATAGGTAATTTAAATATGTAATTATTAGGACGAGGACCAAAACCACTGTCTATTACGTCGTGAAGACGCGCAAATATACACCTGCAGTTTGGGTGTTCGTTGATAAATAGGGCGTTGTTCACAGTGGGCCACTACAAAAAAAAAGTTCATTCATCGACGGCTACGAACTAACAGCGCGCTTATTCATTTACGGATGACGCGCTCTATTCATGACGAGTCTGCAGATGTTACGTTTGCACCACTTCGTGGCATACTAGAAACAAGCGTCGGTGCGCTCGCTTTAGTGATTATGTCTAACGTAACTATTAAAAATAAACGGCCATTACCTACGAAAGTTAATAAATTTCTTAGTGAATTTGTGGATTTACACTACAATGGGAGTACAATTTTCTGTAAAGTTTGTAAAAGAAACTACTGTGCTGGAGCAAACGTGATTGTGAAAGACATATAAATAGCGCACACCATAGAAATAAAGAAATGGTGTGTCACAACAACGTCAATTTCAATAGAATTGCTTTTAACGTTTATGGTATGTGGTCTACCACTTCGTATACTTGATAAAAAAGCATTTCGAAAATTCTGGGGTACATACAATACCGAGTGGATACTACCATCTCGGACAGCGTTACGGAGAGATATTCCACGAATACGTGAGGACATTGAAAATCGAATTAAAGCCGAATTAAAAGATAAACAGCTGTGGCTATGTCTTGATGAGACGACAGATTGCAAAAAAAATTCTATTTTGAATATATAGTGCGCGTATTAGATCCTATTAAACCAAATTTTGCAATTCTATTAGCCAGCAGAAGATTAAAAACAGTGTACTAGTAAAGCAATTACGGCCGTAGTTCTCGAAACGTTACAAAATTTCAAGTGTCAACCAGTCAACTGTTGTTGTTCATGAGCGATGGTGCAGCAACAATGTGTAGTGTAGGCCGTTCCCTTAAAGGAAAGTGTGAAGGACTTTTACATGTTACGTGTAAAGTCCATGCTTTACATCTTGTGGCACAAACTATTTGAGAGTGTTACCCGGAGGTGGATGCATTAATAGCAAACACAAAAAAAGTATTTCTCAAAAGTCCTAAGAGGACTAGGGCATTCCACAGGTTATGCCCTGGTATTCGAGAACCACCACAGCCCATTCTTACGCGTTGGGGAACGTGGTTAAAAGCCGCTTTTTATTATAATGAACATTTTCAAGAAGTCAAATCCGTTATTTTGCAATTCGTCCCTGCCGAAGCTAGAGCTATTAGGATGAGCCAGAAGGGATTTCTCGATATTTCTGTTGAAACACATCTAAAGAATATTAGCAACAATTACAAAGGTTAGTAGACGCGATAGAAAATTTGCAAAATTCTGGATTGTCGTTGGTAGAATCAGTGCAAGTCGTGGACGAAGTTAGTACATTGTTACACAGTATAAACGATGCAACAAGTGGACGAGTTTTAGCTAAGTTCGATAGTGTTTTAAAAAAGAATCCGGACTACACGAGATTAAGACAAATGTGCGATGGGGCATCTGCAGATTCCTTGACTAAGTCTAAAGATTATTTTAATTACGCCTGTCTTACTTCGGTAGACGTGGAACGGTCGTTTTCGAAATATAAGAACATTTTTTCGTCTCGGCGAACATCCTTCACCGAGGCAAATGTGGAAACTTATCTGATGGTGCAACTTTTTAAACAAGCCTATCCGCATTATTAAGAAGGATAGAATTTATTTATTATATCTTTATTTACAGTTACATTATTAAGTACAACAGAATAAAAAAAGCGTTCAGTTTCTCAGTTATTTCCTTATTACATCCCATTTACAACGCATACCGTTTTCAATCAAATAAAAAATCATAATGAAAATAAAAACACCTCAGCGTGTACATATATATATATATATATATATATATATATATATATATATATATATCCGCTCTAATTACTAAACATTATTATTGTGTCAGCTTTTATTTTTTTACTCTTGTGTATTAATTTCGAAATATCACATATCTGCTGTGACTCACATATACGCTATTTACAATAAGCGGCCGTTGCGCCTGATTCCGATTCTGTTGGATGGCGCAATTTGGCCCGCTCTACACATTACGACAGATACTTGATTTATGAAGTTCAAAGACTTTTGAATTTATTCTGTTGTTTGTTGTAGGATCAATTTTCACTTACTTTGCAGATTTACGAAATACAGGAATTATACGGAAGAAGAGTTTTGTCCACGTTATCCCGCATTTGTCATTGGCTAGACTTGAATAAATTATTTAGTACCCCCACTCTGCAGATCGGAGGACGATTACGGTGGAATGGTTAAATATCTCCTCTTCTGTTCAATTTCTTCATATCGTAAATCCCCAAATTTACTGGAACATTTTCCTAATCTTTTCTAACGCAGAAGGCAATTAAATTTGCTTTATTATAGTTAAGTTGGGAATACATTTGAGTTAAATGTTATCATGGACAGATGGAGTTATGTTTCTATCATTTTCATAAATGCCAACGTAATATTTTTGTAGAAATAATTTCGTAACCTTTTAGGAAGCAAAAGTATCCGATGATAAGATATTTTCGATATCGAAACAGTTAGAAGACAATGCCTGTGAGTGAAAAATAGAAATAAACCCATTACTATTTCACTACAATCTATTGTAAACATAGGAACAATGTTCTATTAATGCTGTTTGCCGCAATATATCCTAGCTATCTTATAATTTTATCAATTTGCACTTCGTTAGCGAACTGCTATGCATATATGGCTACCGTGCATTTAATTAAAGTAAAGACACCGATTTTAAAACACGGTTCTAATAGTACCGAGGTAAAACGCTAGTAATCTGTGCATCTGCTAACCGGATTATCTTTTCGTATTTACATTTCTCGCGTTATATTTTCCGATAGAATGAATTTTAATTAGTTTAACGTAACAGGCGTTACGGTTAGCTTGCCCGAATTCTAGTTAACTTATACATATTCAGTCGTTTGTTTTTTTGTTACCACCGTTATGCATATGCAACGCAATGCTGATGCCGAATAGGCAGAAACATGTCCATGTGTTAGCGCTATTTTCTCTGCTACATTGTTTTTGCCGGGAATGATTCCACTAATACCATGAGCCATATTAGCATTTATTTTTTGGTTAGGGAAGGTTATATTGAAAAATGAAAATAGTTATATTTTACCAAGTTTATTTTTTCTATATCAGGCCGAGAATTTATGGCGCCTACCTTGTATAAAGTTAGTTCTTGACTTATCTTTTCGGTATTAA